>JBAWJQ010005104.1:681248-1362496 GCA_037783105.1 Bactrocera zonata | reverse complement strand
AATATGTGTTGCAGCAGAAAGAGTAAACAAAATATTTTATACTGAATCATTATTTCTTCAATATTCGGCCGCAACAGCTTTAGTAAATCCACGAACCCTAAGATACTTTTTTATTTTGGCAGTGTTGGTAAAGTTTTGAACTCGTCTGGAAACATTGATCAACTAAGGGAAGCAAAGTAAAAGTTAACACCAAGTATCTTTGAATCTAAATACAGAACACATTTTACGTGATGCTTCTACATATTGAAAGAAAATTGTGTGATTTGATTACATTTGAAATACATTTTGTTTTAAAATTTCTCGTATACATATATACATTTTATAAATTCGTGAGACCCCTCCGTTAATTAAGTCAAGTTACCACTGAAAACTAAAATCAGCTGTTCGATTTCACTATGACACACATACATATAAGCACTCAGATTCTTTTACTGCCGCGGTTTTTTTGCAAGGATGCTGGTAATTCCTCAAAGATGTCTGAAACTTCTAAAACTACAACTGAGATATGGCACTCCAAGTGGTGTACGTTACATACAAAGTGGAACCAGTGACTGCCCTTCAGTGGAAGTAAAATTTTCAAATGGGTAAAAGCAGCTGATTAAATTTGAAACACGTTTTAGTTAACGTAATGTGGGCAATATTCCTTTTACAGGCGTAACATGACTATAAGTTCCGGAAAATTTGCGCGTTTCGCCAATGGTACCGCTGTTTGTCAAATGGGTGATACTGCCGTTATGGTAACTGCGGTAGCCAAACCAAAACAAGCGCCCGGTGCAAGTTTCATGCCGCTCGTTGTGGATTATCGTTTGAAAAGTGCTGCATCTGGACGCATACCCATGAATTTTATGCGCCGCGAATTGGGTCCATCAGAGAAGGAGATACTCTCCGCACGTCTCATAGATCGCTCCTTGCGCCCACTTTTCCCTGCTGATTTTCGTACCGAAACGCAAGTTGTATGCAATATGCTGTCAATGGATGCGATATATTCACCTGATGTCTTAGCCATCAATTCCGCTTCAGTTGCCTTAAGCCTAAGTGACATACCTTGGAATGGACCAATCGGTGCAGTACGGTAAGTAAATTGTGGGCATTGCAGTTAAACTATAATGTTATATAATAATTAAACATTAGTGTGGGACTCTGTGATGGCGAAGTTATAATCAATCCCACAAGGCGTGAACTGCAAACATCCCAACTGGATTTGGTGGTGTCTGCAACGAAACAAAATCTCGTCGTGATGCTTGAAGGCAAAGGCAACATTGTGTTAATGCAAGATTTGCTCAAAGCCATAAAGCAAGGCACCAGAGAGGCGCAACTTATCATCAACGATATTGAACGTTTGCAGAAAGCATACGGTAGAAAAAAGCGTGCCGTTGAAGCAGCGCCAGTAGTGGACAACGAAATATCTGAGGCTGTGAAGAGCATGAGTGAAATGCGACTGCGTGAGATCTTCCAGGACGCAACACACGACAAAATATCTCGTGATAATGCGGTGAATGAAGTGCGTACAAACGTGATAGACAAGGTGTGGTCCTCTTACCCAGACACCGAACCAGCACTAATTGGCGAAGAATTCAATAAAGCCTGTAAAAGCATTTTCCGAAATTTGATATTTGAGGAGAACAAACGCTGCGACGGACGCGACTACGATAGTCTGAGAAATATTAGTTGCCAGGTAAAAAAGATGCACCAGTAATTGTTGTGCCAAACTCACCTCCACTCTTTTACAGGTGGATCTTTACAAGCCGCTACATGGTTCGGCACTGTTCCAACGTGGACAGACACAAGTTTTTTGCACTGTTGCCTTAGATTCGCACGAAAGCGCCATGAAATTAGATGCGGCGGCAGCCTTGGACAGGTTTTCTATTAAACTCAAATATAAATTCAACACAATATTAATTTGTTCCTAATTTTAGCGGCTTGAAGGCCAAAAACTTCATGTTGCACTATGAGTTTCCGCCTTATGCTACCGGTGAAGTGGGGCGCATCGGTCCTATCGGACGTCGTGAGCTCGGTCATGGCTCACTGGCGGAGCGCGCTCTTGTGCCCACGTTGCCGCACGATTATCCATTCACCGTACGTCTCACCTCTGAAGTGTTGGAGTCAAACGGCTCCAGTTCCATGGCATCGGTTTGCGGCGGTTCCATGGCACTAATGGATGCAGGCGTGCCGGTCACCGCACCAGCTGCTGGCGTTGCCATTGGCTTGGTAACGAAATACGAGAATAACGACACTAAGCACATGTCGGATTATCGCATTTTAACGGACATTTTGGGCATTGAAGACTACATGGGCGACATGGATATGAAGGTGGCGGGCACGCGCAAAGGCTTCACCGCTATACAGGCGGATTTGAAAATACCCGGCATACCGCTGAAAATTGTAATGGAGGCATTGCAAAAAGCGACTGACGCCAAAGGGCGTATACTCGATATTATGGGCGAAGTGATAAGGGAGCATCGGTAAAATGCGCGTTTTGTTTTTCCTGCATATTTTGAGTTAAAATTTCTACCATTTGCAGCAAGTACCCGAAGGAGTGTTGGCCTGTGACTGAACGCATAACCATCGAACCACACCAGCGCGGTCAACTGATTGGACCCGGTGGCATCAATCTCAAACGCATCTACCTCGAAACGGGCGCAACACTCACAGCAGAGGATGAGACAAGCTACAGCATTTTCGCGCCCTCACAAGCGGCCATGGACGAGGCAAAGGAGCACATTGATGCGCTGTTGGTCAAAGAACGCATACCGGACTTGGAATTCGGCGGCATCTATGCGGCAAAAATCACAGAAATACGCGACACTGGCGTCATGGTGATACTATACCCCAGCATGCCGCCAGCGCTGCTGCACAACTCACAGCTGGACCAAAGAAAGGTGCCTATAATGTTTACTTGACAGCTGCTTTTGTGTTTGTAAACGTGGTTTTGCTTACAGATTGCACATCCCTCAGCTCTAGGTCTAGAAGTTGGCCAGGAAATACAGGTGAAGTATTTCGGGCGCGATCCCGTGTCCGGTTTCATGCGTTTATCCCGCAAAGTGCTGCAAGGCGCCGCCTCAAGCATACCACGCAGTCACAATAAGGCAACGGAGGAAACGTAGTGAACGGCGCCGAATCGTTTTGTTTTGGTACTTTTCGCGGTTTTAATGCTGCCACTTGAAGAAATCAAACAGCTTTTGTACATATATTAAAAAAATGCAAGTTATAAACTTTATTACAAACACTGACCACACACACATGTATGAATGTATATGACACAACTGAGGCGGATTAAATGTACAACATAAATTATTAGCATAAAATAGTTAAATAAAACATAAAATAGATGGTAAGCTTGTAAAAATACATTGTTGGCAAATTGACTAAACACACTTAAGAGACTACGAGGAGATTGTGTTAAATAAATGCTTTAGCGAAGCAAATCTGAGATTTTGAACCACATTGTATAGAGGAGATGTTAGACAATTTAATTGCAATCACTTTTTCATTTTTTTTAAACAAGGAAGTGGCGGGTCAATGCACTGAGTGTGCAGATACAAGGCGCTGATGGCCTGGTTGTCAGTGCTAATCAAATGATAATGCGATAATACGAATCCGATATGGTGTACAAGGCAACTATGGTTGCTTTGTCGCCGGTTAGGTAGTCGATAATTTCTTCTGTTATTTCGGTTATATACCGTTTGAACTTAGGAAACCTGTGAACGAAACAAAATTGTATTGAATTATTTGTAAAAATTGCGTATAACGGTATATTTACCGCTCTATCACATTGTTAATTTCAGCTTCAGTCTCCTTTTTGTTGGCTTCGCGCGGATTAATTGCGCCCACTATGGCATTAACGGTGACTGGCGGCAGCTCCACCACCAGCACAATGACGCTCTCCTTCTTCATGAACTGCGACAGCGTGACGGACATCTGTTGCGTAACCTGTTGGGAATTTTTTTTAATATAATTAAATAAGAAATTTGTAAATTTTAAAAATGTTGGAAATTTCCACTTTTTGCCGTCGCGCACCTGATTCTCGTAGCGGCGCCGCAAGTTGGCCGTCAGCTTGTCGTGCATCACAAACACCACCTGCACATTGGGCCACTGACTGGGATTGTAGCTGCTTTTTATGCTCGCGTTCGAGGCAGACGTGGACAAACTGTAATCGCCGCGTCCATAATTACCGCCGCCACCGCCACCACTGCTGCCACCCCCACCACTGCCGCTGTAACCGGCACTGCCACCGGCGCTACTATTCGATAACTGACTGACATAGTCGATGGCATTCGCATTGCCCAATTCGGTGCGCAGCTTGCGTATGAAATCGACGAGCTCGGCACGCGTCACATGGCGCTCCTGAAAACGATCGCGCTCCCACGAGCTAATGCGCAACGCGCCATTTTCTGCCACCAATATTATATGCAAAGCGCCCAATTTGGCGAGATCTCGCGCTTCATCGCCAGAGCCGCTAGCGGACTCCACCACATAGCAGCGTATATTGGCGGACCACAGCAGGCGCATAATGTCTGTGACATATTTTAGTGGCGCGCGTGTGCCATTCACGCATACCGCCACATCGATGGCGCGACAATCTTTCATGTAGTCCATATCTAGCGCGCCTACCAGCTTGTCCAGCCAGAATGAGAGCCCGACGCCGCTTATGACGCGACCGGGTATGTTCTGATTGAAACCCTGCGCTTGCTTTTGGAACTCATTCAGCAGTGTGTCGTAGCGCTCGCCCATGGCCAGGACGGAGGAATGCGCGCTGCGATTGGGTTTAAGATCGGCGATCAGTTGCCACACCACGCCGCCGCTGCTGGCGCGATCGTAACTGATGGGCAGACCGGCGAAAATGTGTATTGGACACTAAACCGAAGAAAGGAATTACGTTCCGTTATGTTAAATTAATGCATTGGCATACTCACCGTTACACCCAGACTGTGCGCTAGACTCACAACCGTCTCCAACTCCCTGAGCGCGCTCTTTGCCAGCGACGCGGCTTCGCCCTTGCCACGTATCAGCGATTTTAGCGACGAATCGTCGACACTGCTGCGTGTGCCGCTCATCAGGAAATTCGCGAGCAGCAGCTCGATTAGCGCCGTAGCCGATGAACGCGATTTCTCCATGATCACCGTGACGCCCGAATGGAATTGAAATTTCGAAATCCGCCCCTCAATGTAGTCCGCTATATTCGCAAATAGCTCCGTGTACGAGGACTTCGGCACATTACAGTAGAGCAGTATGGCGCGCAACAGCTGTGTGTGATTCATGCGTATACGCATATTCTTCTCGCGCAGACGCGGTATCTCATTCGTAATCTCAAAGGCGAGCGCCAACAGTTCGGCATCCACGATGGGACTGCTGGCGTATGGCGTAATTATATCGAAGGCACATTCGTAACTTTGTTTCGGGTGAAAATTGAATACTTTCTCTTCGCGGTATACGCGATCGACGCAATAACGGCGCATCATATTCACACCGTTCATGGCTATGTGGCGCGCGAACTCCGTACGCAAATCGCTGGGCAGCACCACCACACAGCCGGAGTGTGTCATCAGACGCACTGGATTGTTCCATGGATTGGTGCGCTTCGACAGCGGTGACAGTAATGGTGTGTCCACTTCGATGCCGCCATGTTTGCGAAACAAACCGACAACCTTGGCCTTGACACATTCAAAAATCGGATTCAACGACACGAAGCCATCCAATGAGATGGGCGAATTCCAGGATTTCATGTTACGCGAGCTGCCAAAGTGATATGTGTATTCGAGCAGTTCGTCGCTCTGTTGTTGCAGGCAGCGCGACACCAGATGCTTGTAGGCTTTACTTTGAGGATTGGCCAGCGCATGACGCAGCATTTCTTGCAATTCGTTCGCTTCAAGTTGCGCGGGCGGCACCAAATCTGAGGACAGCAACTCTTCGGCGGTGGGACGCTGTGCCGGATCGTGATTTAGCAGCCAACGTAGTATCTGTAAATAAGCATTAAATGTTATAAAATTACATAGTAAACAACTTATCAATAAAAGCCTTGCCTTAACGGTTTTCTCATAACGGTTATCGCTCAGCATATTCTCTGGTATAACAATAGCGGCGGTGCGCAGCGCGACTATGGTTTGCACGCGCTCCATGCCGGTCTCGAATGGCGGCTGTGACATTTCGAAAAGTATTATGCCCAAGGTATACATGTCGACCTTCTGACCGTAAGTGGATTTCGAGGCGTTGCCTGTCAACTCAGGCGCCACGTAAAGCGTGGTGCCCACCTTGCCGGTGCCGGTACCATCCTCTATGGAAGCTACCTGCATAGATTGCTGATTTGTTTGCTCATCTAAAAAGTATAAATTTGCTTAATTGCTTTAATTTATTTTATTTGTGCCCCTTAAACATACGTTGGCTTTGTAGCGCCAGAAAACTGGTTGTCGCCAGACCGAAATCACCGATTTTTATCTGATCGTGCGTATCCAAAAATATATTAACAGGCTTCAAATCACGGTGTATAATGCCTTGTTGGTGTATGTGTGATAAACCCTCAGCTATTTCGCGAAATAGACGCCATAGGCGTTCCGTGTCTTGGTACAGGTTATCATCTATGGCAGTTCTATGAGAAGTATGAGAATTTTAGTGTTTTTGTTGCATATTTTGTAGAGAAAAGTAGTCACCTCAATGTGCACTTCTCGCAGAACTCCATTTGTATGTACATAACTTGCATAGGTTTGGGAGAGTTGCCGCCTTTTGAAACTTGCCGCGACGATTCCTCCTCTTCGTCATCGTCGTCATCATCATCGTAATGGACAATTTCGCCATTTGAGTCCACAAACTCAATGCCATCGGAGTCGGAATCATCTGCATTCGGTCTATATATAAAGATTTCAAGTAAATACCAAACTATATTTATGGTATTAGAGCACATTTCGTACTTACACACAACCGCTCCACATGCTGGACGAGCTTTCGTCGCCCACTTTTACTGGCATACCCAATTGTGATGATTTTGTTGGTTTATAGCTGACGTCGTTGCTGCCTGATACTTCATCGCCCAAGAGTTTATCCTATAATTGTTATAATTTTAGTTGTTATTGTACAACACCACTTAGGGAAATACTTCCTTACCATTTCCGCTTCATCCGCCTCAGTAACGCTCTCGATCCAACTATTGAAATAGCGCACAACATTCTCGTGATTCAAGCGGGAGAGCAATTCCACCTCGCGTGTCATTTTCTTATAAAGTTGGCGACTACGCGCTGACAGTGGTATACGTTTCAGCGCATACTGACGGTTATCTAATATGTTGCGTACCTGGAAATTATATATTTATTTCATTACAGAAATCATCATTCAAATATCTCTTATTAAATGAAGAGGACATGTTAAGTTTTGCCATGCCGTTTTTAAGTAACCGGATCAGAGCCGGATTATTATCCAGCCAAGGACAGACAACTCGGTACCAAACCGAAATTACTTTAAATAAATTGTTCAGATCGGACCACCATTTCAAGAAAATCAAGTCCTTGTATGGAAAACTATTTTAATTGAAGACTTATATTCACGAATTTATCACGAATTATTGATTAAACAAAGGCACAGTGTCCTTATAAATTGCGCACCAAAATAGAATAATAAACTGAAATCTAATCACTTTTATTTGCTAAGGCTATTATACTTTTGGTGCAAAGGTTTTTCTTTTTTATTGCTTTATATTACCACAAACTCACCTTCAGCACATCACCGAAAGCGCCCTTACCCAAATATGTGAGCACTTCGAACTCATTGCGCAGTCTGGATTGGCTCACGGGCATTACAGGCATAACGGACAGCGAAGCAGGCAGATGTTGTTGTTTTCGCTCGAGACGATCCTGCGGTTTAGCATTCTTCAGCGCGGCGCCAGGCGTTCCACCAGATATGCGCCGTGGCATTTTCTGTGTCAAAGCAAGCGCAAGTTGTGCATTAGCTTTATCGTCATGGCTGAGCAGGGATGAATGTAGAAAAGGATGGTCCAATAGCTCTGAAGCCGAGAGTGTACGATCGGAGTTGCATCTGAAAATAGTTGAACTAAATACATAGCAAAAAATAGAATGAGGTTATGTTTCGTGTACTTGTCGATGAAATCACGCATCTCGTACGTATGTGTTGACATTAAACTCTCGATGAGTGCACCAAATGCGGGTAGATCACCTTGCACCGAACGCTGGCCTATACCGCCCACAAGTTCTAATAAGTTAGGCACCAAAGAAAAGTCTGTGCAACGCAAGGTGCCCGTATTGTCCATAAATACTGTGCTATCCATTAGGTGACTGTGCGAGACGCCTTTGTTGTGTAGGAAAACAAGCGCGTCGAGCACACCACGCGCAACCATGCGCACGCCTTCAATGCACCAACCCAGGCTGGATGATATGTTCAACAAACTGGTGCCGAGCAGAAAATCTTGCACCAAATACACAATCAGTCCTTCCTTACGTTTTATGCATAACACACACTCGTACTGTATAAGATTTTTATGGTGTAATTGTGAAAGTGTCGTGACTTGTTTCTCAATGGAAGCGATAACGTCATCGACACGATGATTACCACCGCATTTCGGCTCTGTCGCAACCCAATAGCAATGTCCGCCATTTCCACATTTTTGTTCTAATTGTGAATACTTAATGGTCCATTCGGTCACATAGAGTAGTTGACCACTGTCCAAATCTATGCCTGTGTACGCAACACAGCCTTTCTGTGAGTGACCTTCAATTGTAGCGAATGCATTGAATGAAATAACTCAAATTACAAATATTTATGCTTGTGTTTAACTCACCTAAACAACAACCTCTTTGTACTTGCCGCCCCACTCTATGGAAGTAAAGCTTTTCGCTGTTGCGATGTTCCAAACATTTGTTTGGGTAACAATGACTGCGATAGTATGGCGATGAATTCTCGGAACTCTCCGATGAGCTGGCGTGATAGTTTGATTCGCTCATGCTACGACGTGTCTCACCACTACGCCGTTTTGCTTCACTTTTAAACATTTCTTTACGCCGCTCAACCTCCTCGATCAATGTTTGTCGCTCTAAATTTTCCTTACGTTTCTGTTTGTCAAGTCGTTCTTTTTCACGCTTTTGATTTTCCTGTAGCATTTCGTCATAGAAAGAACCGCGCGGTGGCTTATTATATTTAAGTAGAAAAGATTGTACAGTTTGCGCCAACTCATATATCATCACTTCACCACGAAGCTCCTCTGATTGTTGTTGTAATTTTTGCAATAATTCCTCTACCAACTGGTCTGAGAGTCCTTTCGATTCTTCTATTAATATTTTGGGCGCGCTGTTTAATTGAAATAACTGTTATACCGGTACTTTATTTGCACCAAAATGAACACTTACATTTTTGGATATTTTGATGGGCATATAATGTGCAGTTTAGTGCGCGCGTATGCTTCCGTGTGTCCATTTGAGGAATCGCGCAATGGCGTTAGCGATATGCGTATTTCGGTTGGCTTCCATTGCGACGCTGGCGTATCTGTGTCACAGCTGGGACGTAACACCTCGACATCGTTACCGAAAATTGCCTACAATTTCATATTTTCAAATAAATTAATTAAAGTACTATTGTTTTTTTTTGCAATTTGGCGCACCTTAATCACTTCTAATTCGTGTATTTGACGCTCACGAAATGACTCCTTCACCACCGGTGCCGCCATTGCCGTGACGTTTTATCGCTTATATTCAGGATTTTTGTGTAAAAAATATCACTTCGTCCGCTTTATAAACTGTTTTTGCAGTTCTTAGTGTAACCCTCGTTCTGCACATCACTTGTCTTGATTTAGTTTAATTAGTAAACCTCGTTTATTTATAGCGCTCTTTAATTTTACCGCGGTTTGCAAAAATTCAGATTTTACGTATTGCATACAATTCCCTCCAGAAAAATCCAGTGATGAAACAGCTGTTGGTTTATTATCGCAAAAATAATTTATCGTTTGTTGCGCATCTTCTGTTTCCAATAGGAATTGTTTTGTTATTGTTTTGTTTACCCGGCATCTCGACACGATAGAATTTATAGAATACTAGCTGTCAAACGTATTGCTATTGCCATTGCCAAATCGGTATGTGGGCATTTGCTATCATGATAGAATCATTTGCGAAATGGCGTAGGGTAAGTAGGTTCGAGCTGATGCAGCGCATGCTTTGAGCTCTTGAACTCTTTAAATCTTTTGTGTGGAACATAAAAAAAGGATAAGATCTTATAAGGATAGGATCCTTTTTTTTACATACTCGTATGTATTTCTGAGAAAAATAAGAAGCCATAATATTATATAATAATTGTGGCATAAGTTTTATATACCAATTAAAATAATAAATTTAAAAGAGCAATATTTTGATTTATGCTTGCATAAGTTTATTAAATTTAAGACTTCGCTCATTCCCCACCCAATTTGCATAATTTTTCTGTAAATTAACAATATTAAACTAAATAATAATTTTTTGGAAAAATGTTATTTTGAAAATGTACTTTATTTTTATAATATAACACAACCGTCTTAATACTCGCTCTTCTAATTTTCATATTACCGAAATGAAAATACCGTCGGCATATGTACAAAGGGAATATGTTGCCTCTTCGAAATTTTCACAGAAATGAAAACTGCGCTGCCAAACTGCTGAAGTGACAGCTTCTAGCTTACGATATATGGCAAACTATCTAGTATTCTATATCTAGTAAGCTATGAGCAATGTGGAGTCTCCACAGGCAATATGCACGGCAATGCAGCTAGTATTCTATAAATTCTATCGTGTCGAGATGCCGGGTAACTTCACGCTCTATCAGTTGTTGCATGCTAGTCCCTATCACACCGATGGAATTTCGCGAATTTGCCGGTTGCGTTTATCGATAGTTAGCCATGGCTGTATATCGCGCCACCGAGCGATAAATTATTAGCGATGAAATATTTGCCAATTCCAGATCTTCGAAAACAATTATTAATCGATCTAATTTAAATCGTGCAATTTTGTAGTTAATTACTTGCGAAGACTAGGGTACTCAGTAATAGATCCATTGATCTTATAAAAAATTTAAACTTTTACTTTCGAAGACTCCACGGCAGCATGGGCAGCAAGTATTTTGAACTAGTTCAAGGGGTTACATCCACTTGCACATCAGAAAAAATGAACAAAAAACAGCCAAATTTATAGAATTTAATATACTCGAATAACCGGCGATTCTTTTTAAAAACTTTTGAAGATTTCCTTGCTTGAAATCATCTCAAATCCAAAATAGTATAAAAGAGGAATTAAGGTAGCGATCGAAAGACTAATCCTAATTGATTTCTTACAAAATAACGGCTTTCCAAAAAAAATTACGCTTCAGAGTGGTTTAAAGAATCGAAATTGTTGTCGAAAATCGTTTTCCATCAATCATTACGAGCCAAAGATATCTAAGAAGATCGTTTCAGAATTCCAAGTCTATCGGTCCAGCTGTTTCTAGGAACTTCACCGCCTACCTCTTCTCCGTTCATGTCTAGAAAGTATTCTCAGCTGGAAGTCACTACTGGAATCCAACCTTAGGAGGATATAGTCGGATCTATTTAAATTCGTTCTGATCTGGTTCAGAATATCGCTATGTCCTTAACTCCTTATTCTTATAGCAGAAAATCTTGCTGCCTTGTTCCTAGTCACCAAACCAGTGCGCCGTATGCAAGAATTTGTCTAATGTCAACCGTATTCTTTCACATAACTACATTTGGGTTTCAATTTTCATTTTCCAGCTCAGCTTGGAATCGATCTCGACCTCTGGATATTTTACTGAGTAGAACTGAGAAATTGTAGTACCCCCGAGAAGGGAAGAAAATTGAGATATTTTACTTTTACCCGTGAAAAGCAAGAGTTTCGTCTTACTAGGGCTGTCATTTGCTGACATTGGTGTATCCTTCGTAATGTTTCCACTATAGTCTAAAGATTAACTTAACTCCGTTGGTCGTCTAAAGGAATTTTTATTCAAGGTTAAAGTTTGGCTTCCAGAACCCTGATTTTTATCATTACTACAGGAATTTGGCTCGATTTGAATTCTGTGAGACGCCATACCTGTCACTTATATGTTAGGTTAGGTAAGCTTAGATTGGTGATCAAAAAGATCGCACATGGGCTCCTATGTGTAGTCCTTTGTGATGTCTTAGAAAGGAAGAACTCTTGTGTCTGAACTATAAATTTGCAAAACGCTTAGTTGCCAATGCAAACTTTCTCAGACCTTTAATTTGCACTCCCGCCAGCTCGGTGGGATGTCCGAACAAGTGCTTAAGTCTTGACCGCTCAAGCGCGGGATAGTCAAGAAGGAAATGTTGAGTTGTTTCCATCTCATCTTCTTTCATACAGCTTCGACAGGTGGCGTCCGGTAGGATTTCCAGCCTTACTACTAGGCAGAGGCTAGACTTACTGAGGGCAAAAAAATCTCTTGATCTCTTGCGATCGATCTTGGACCAAAAGGCTTTTGCGACAGTACATGTACCGATGGTGGCCCAACGTTGGCCAAGTTCCCGCGAAGCCCAGCTATCTAGCAGCAAAACACAAGAGGATACGGGAGCTGCTGCCGCTATGGCCTGGCATCCATACCAGTCTTATCACAAAGACACTCGATGCTATAGATAGCGAGGCTAGGCACTTCTTGACCAACCCTGAACGCACTGTTAATGAGATCTAGGCTAGAATCGCCGCCCTGCTATCTGAATGGATTGACACTTCTCTGAAGAAGGCTGCACTCTGGAGCAGTAAATCTACTGCTACCTTAGTGGCTGCAACCTCGGCTTGGAAAATACTGCAAGTCTGAAGCTGGAGTTGATAGAGAGCTCCTGAAAGTAAACCCCTCCACCAACCTTCCCCCAAGTTATGACCCATGCGTAAAAAGCTCACTTCTTCTCTCCTCCAACGGCTTCTTCCCACCCACAAATCCCTCGCTGGTATATGGTTGAAGGAGGAGCGGCCAGAGTTCGGTTTGTCGACTCCATGATCCGGTATGATGTTAAAGTGTATGAGGATTTCCGTGTGTTTAAACACGTGTTCGTTTAGGAAACCTGATTCTCGGGGTCTGATAGCAACTTTCGCAGCCATACACCTTCCGACGATGTTTACCAAGATGACATGGTTGGAGTGGACCTTAGTGCACTACACATGCTGATGAAACCCGCACGTTGAACGCTATGGAGTTTCTTTGCAAGTGTGGTCTTTTCTATAGCTCTCCACGGCATAAAAACTCCATAGAACATAATGGGGGGCTTGATTATGGTGTCGTAGAGCCCGAGAACCACTTTCGGTGCGAGACCCCAACTTTTGCCAATGGCTTCTCCTCATTCTATGGTAATCATTTCCATCGGTACCTCCGATAGAATTCACTGTGAATAACTCAGTTAAAAAAAAAACTATAAAGAACACCCTCTTCCGCTCTTTATTTTCATTTTGTATTGCATAACTTTAGAAAACACTTCAAAAATTCTTCTAACTGAAAAATATTTTCGGAAATTTTTTAAACTTTCATAAAAAAAAAATCTAAATTGCTTTTTAGTCTTTAAAATTTTAACCAAACAATTTTTCGCGCTAAATTAAGTACAATTTCCGCTCGTGCAGCCAATTTAAAACCAATCAGAGGACCGTTGCAGCGCATGAACATCAAAGACGCTTTAAAGGAAAACGAAAAAGGAATTAAAGAAAAACGAAGATGTCCCGTAGACAGCGCGTTGTCGTAGTAGTGGATGAGGATGTACGCGGAGGCGATCCCGAAGAGTTCCGCAACGTTTTGGATCTCTCCATGTCCATACCGTCACCCGCGCTCAAAAGCTTCAAGTCAGCCACATACGCCAAATGGGCAACGCATGCGCACACACAGCCGCTGCGTTTCGATTGCGTGGGCACAACACGAAACGCATTCGTACGTGCCGAATATGCCATGCTCATGGACGAACTGTTCCTAAATAAATCCAGTTGTTGCTTGCTGCAATTCTTTCCGCTACGCGAATGCCAAATATCATTTTTATGCAATTTACTCGTCTCCGAGGTGGACAAGCGCATCATGACAATGCAGGCCAGGTTAATGAAGATCAAGGTGAGTCGATTTTGACACGTTGTAGATCTATAAAAATTACCAAAATGTTGTGCTACCTTTCGCAACTCTGACACAGGTCGAATATTATGATCTACGCAAGTATGATGTCGTCAATTTCCTCGGCTCCAGCCAACCACGTTCCACCACGAAGAATAAACGCCATTCACGTCCGCAGAATGTATTTAGTAATACCTTGGAATTATTGCGTTGGCTGCAAACCCGTTACCTGCAGCTCTTCGCCAAGGGCCAAGGCACTGAAAATATGGACGTGGAGTTCACTTTCAGCGACACACAGACACGCATTCACACCGTGCGCCTTTCTGTTATGCATGTCTTTCTCTGTCACATGGATAGCGATACGAAGACTTGTCTTCGTAATTGTTTCGAGAATATACATAGCGCGAAACGTGGTCGAAAGAGTATTATGCTTACCGATTGCCTGCGCGAAATACTGGGACCAAAAGACAACTGGTTTACCTGGTTCGTCTTCCATGTGCCGATAGCAAAAGGTCGTGGCATAATCATTGATGATCAACTGAATTTAGCCAGTTCTGCGTACGCCGGTATCAATGCGAAAGACTCTTCAGATGTAAGTGAAACCTGGTGTTTTACTTCCTATTTATATTTTAACGCTTCAATTTGCAGGTCAAAGCGCCGGACGATTTCGATTTAAACAGCTTGCTCTCCTTCTTACACGTCTCGAGCGGTTCACAGCTGACTGTCAATTCACAACTGGGCGCGTCCACCTTAAGTATGGCACAAAATACTCCAACCTTTATTGCAGCTAATTCGTCCCGCTCGATATCCAACAGATTAACGAACAAAAATAATCAGACCTATAATCTGAATACCTGGTACACGAAAATGGATCAGCTGGTGCCGGCGGTGCTTAAACACATCCACAGTTTGTACGAGTATAAATATCGTGAAAATATCCAAAAAATTTGTTTCGAACTCAAGCACATGTTAAGCTTTAGCTCGCTCCGTCCAGCGAACAGTAATTGTGGCATGGGTCGTGAAGCTGAACGCTCGGAGTCGTTAGATAAACTCGAAAAGAATTACCTCATGATCATAAGGGAGTTCATACGTTTGGCTAAAGAGATTGAGAACTCGCCGGATAGCGCAATCTTGCGTGTCTATCTCGATGCCAAGAAGAAGGAGATCAAAGATTATGCTACGAGTTGCAAATTGCGCCACCTGGAGATATGCCAGAACTCGCTAATCGAAACGATTAAAAGCGAAAGAAATCTGCTGACCAAAACTGGTACAAATATTGAGTTTATAAAATATCCATCCTTCAAGGCTACCATTTCGGGCAATGCATAGCATGCGGAGTAGATTTAGCTGCCGTAACGGTACTCTGAAATTTATTAGACACCAAATTTCACTGTATTTTGGCAATAACTTTCTGTGCTCTCACCTAAGCTCAACAGTGAGTGCAGATATTACCAAAGTACGGTTAAAATATGATATCTTATTGAAAAAAAAAAAAAAATGTAATCTATGGCTGGCTCGTGATGAGTAGAAGTTTGAAAAATAAGAATAAAAAAATTGCAAAATTTGAATATAACCCTTTATTACAGTCTTGTAAGTTGAACTGAGTTTTGGAATATTCGAAAAAGTTTGTACCAAAAGGCACACGAAATTACGAGCTTCTAAATAAAGACACATCTCTACCCTCCGCATAGTCTTTTGGCTTATTTCAATACCTTACTTCGTTTCTTAGTCTCAGAGGTTACGCCAAATTTAGAGGACTTTGCAGCTGCCCCTTCTTTGCCATGAAGTCTATTCTCATAAACTAACTGGGAATTGCTATGGCTTCTTATGTATCTTTAATAATCATTAGCTGAAACTTACCTCAACAATTAACTGCCAGAGATGAATATTTTCCTATTTCGCTCCTCAGATCAGAATATCGAGCTTTTTGGCGATGTTATAAAATATGCTTTAGGTTAAAAGGGGTAAGTTCTTTAAACCACCTGTGAGCACAACAGTTGCCGATTTACCGTTGAAGGTTGAAATTTAGTCTTTCTTCTTCTTTATAGGCGTAGACACCGCTTAGGCGGTTATAACTGAGTTTTAATCTTCAGAAAGAAAAATATTAACTTTCGATTTCGACAAAAATTGGAATCTCATAAAAAAGTATTAACCAATTATGGAGATCTATAATTTCTGGTTCAATAAAGAGAAAGGTGTCTATTTATCCGAAATACTGAAACACTGACGCCTCTGCTATCCAAGAAATGTGATAGAAGGTCCAAGGTAAGGAGACATAAGAAGCTACAGCAGTTTCACAAAATATTGTAAAAACGATTTTGTTTCTCAATAAGGAAGATTACTCTCTCTTAGGTTAATGTCCTTCACAGCGAGATTAGAATTTGATTGCGTTAAACAAAGTCCAGTTAAGAACAGAAGACAATCGAGTAGGCTCCTTCCTCATTACTCGTGAGAGTGATCTGATGAGTACAAAGTCTACAAAAGGAAACGAAATTTGGAAACATCTTCTGTCTTAAATATAAGTTTACTGGAGGTGTGCAAGGACCTGCTCCTCATTCAACTTAAATTTCGACCTGGTCAATGTCATGCTAAAAGAGCACTTCGACATAGTGGCGTTGTGTGATCATTATGTCCTTCTCTAGGTTGCCGATGTAGATCCCATCTTGTAAATTCCAGAAAAAGGTGATTAGACTTTATCCGGCGCTTAGGACCGAATTCGTCTTTTTCGAAGATGGTGAAATCCAGTTTTTCGACTATTTCTTGGTCTTTGGTACACACTCCAATGTTAGGTCGAAGGTTACAAAACCACAGCAGCTTTCTCAAATATAACATACGAATAAAAGACCCCTAGAAAACTGAATCGGTCCTGTGTGAATTAGTTTTTTTGCTCAAATTGCCACAGCAAGTGGGAGCAAATAGGATTTCTCCCCCCGAACTGTGAGAGCCATCTAGCTGAAATTGGAATGCCTATGAAATTTAAAGATGGTACGCCACAAGTTCTTGCAGTTCGTCTCCAAACTTCATATTTTAATTTCATTTTTATTTTTTACATTCACTCGAGTTCGCCTGTGGTTAGAAATCTTAAAAAAATCTACCAAACGGAACTTCAACAAATTAAAAAATGTGACAGTTTTTGTGTTTCTTAAAACTAAATAAATTTTAAACTGTTCAGAAAAAAGACGATTAATTATTTTGGACATTTCGGCAAAAAAATCCTAAAAATAAAAGATAAACCACGCAGAATTCATTAAAATCAATAGTTTTTATGATCGCAATTTTGTCTTAAAACTTGCAAAAACTTTCCATGGATAGAAAGACGTCTGTGGAATGGCTCGACGGCAGCACAACGCCGAAATTCTCTCAGAAGCGTTTACAAACGACACGCAGCTTACGCAAAATGATGAGCAGCGACCTGCTTGGTCAGAGCGCTCGACCTGATGAACAGCCAAAAAAATCGTCAGAAAATTCACAGAGCGAGGACTCGCCGAGCACTAGACGGGTACACTTCGATTTCGTTGGTAACGGCACGGATCCGCGCACGCGTAACGAAATGTTCGCGCTGACACACCAACTACTGGAGAAGCGTAAAAACTGTTGCCTACAACGTTTCTGCAATAAGCGTCTCTGTCCGCTCTTCTTTCTACACCAACTTGTGGTACGCAATGTCGAGCGACGCCTACAGCTGATGCAGTGTAAACTCACCAATATCCACTTACGATACTACGATCTGCGCCAGCATCCGATCACCGGTCACTTCTTTCATTTGTTGCGCAGCGACATGAGTTTCAGCACTACGCATCAACTGTTCAAGTGGCTGGACTCACAGTATCGACGTCTCTTCGGCGTGGGTCAATGGCATGAGATAATCGAGATCAAGTATGAGTTCGAAGATCAACGCTATGTGATCCATAAGGTCGACTTGGTTATAATGCATTTGTATCTGCACAAATTGGATGTGAATTCGAAGCGTAGTCTGTGTCGTCTGCTACGCACTCCATCACCGCCAATGAAGCGAGGCCCCTTGAAACGTGGCGTTTCCGATGAGCGCAACATGTTGATCAATGACTGTATTAGTGCGCATTTTGGTGGCGGTGAGCCTTGGTGGATACTCTTCGACGTCTCGCTGGATAGAGGTCAGATCACTGGTGATATGTTGAAGTTGGCGCACAGCGCCTACATGGGTATGAAGGAGGAGGATAAGAAGCTAACGAGTACGCATAATGATTCTAGTGAGACCGGTGATCGCTTGAAAGGCGGCAGTGTGCCGAACAACCCCGTGGAGGCAAAGAAATCGCCACAGATGCGTTCAGCCCTTCAGCGCAAACTCTATGCTTGGACGGAACGTTTCGAGAAGAGCTTCGAGCGTATTTACAAGGCTTTGCAGCAGTATTATGATTGTAAGTACGCCGAGGGCGTGGCACAGTTGTGTCATAATGTTTGCCAGAAGTCAAATCAAACGGATCGAAAGGAGTTGCTGGGCGAGCATAAGCAGCCCCAGTCCAGCATGCAATACTACTTCAATCGGTACAAGTTGGCGCAGGTTTCGCTGGAAAATTTGCTGCGTGAACTGGAGTTTTGCGAATACAAAAACAGTTTAGTGCCCTTTTTACGTCGGAAGGCGAAGGAACTCAACGATAATGCCGCCAAATATAAGGTCTTGAAATTGAAGTTGTGTAAGACACAATTGACGGATGCCATCAAAGACGAAATACTGGCTGTGCGTAATAATTAAAGACAGAGTAATCCTATATATAAAACAAAAAAAATTGCTAAACTGAAGAGAGAAACATAAGAATGCAATAAATCAAATGGAACAATACAAGTTTGGTTGAATTGATTTAAATTTATTAGCGAAAGGAATACACTTGTGGTTCTTGAGGGCCTACACGTATGGCTTGGAGTTCGGTTGAAGACCTTTATACTTCGTCAATAGGACACATTAAAAGTTTTAATAAAAACTATAAAACGTATAGACTTAATCGAAGAGACTTAGTCAGCAATATGCTGTATCAAAATATTAACTGCTTTATTGTATTCTGATGTGTTGTTCTCCGATTTACATTACTTTCACATCGATAAGAGCCCACAGTACAATAGCGATTTATGAGGTTTCCATCTAAAGTCTAAAGGTACGTTAAATGAGGATGCTGGCAATACTACATGAACCGGTGTTAAGGACTTGGATATACTTAGAGGCAATGTTGGTAGGTTGAGAAGATACGTTGGCCCAGAAACTACTGAAATTAATAACTAATAGTACCGAGGTCCTACTGGAATAAGTGTATGGTTCTGGCTAAAATATCAGTTAAACGGTGATTTTACGGTTTTCATAATACTAAAGAAAAAATGTAATTTTGTGGTTAATGAGAGCTTTCTGTTTAAGGATGTACTTAAGAAGAAGAACAATGGTACAATTTAGAACATTAGAACTGCACTTAAACTCTTTGTAAGGTTTCCGAAAAGATTTCTTGGATATATTTAATCTAGAAACTATTTGGATTCAGTTCTGATAGTTTTTAGGACGCAGAAGCCTGCCTTATTACTTCTTATCTTTCTTATTAAATTGGTGACCAAACATATTTAAACTGATTTATTTTTATTGGACTTCAGATTCCCTGTACTTAAAGGATAAAGTGTAGGTTCTTATATGAATTAAACAAGAATTGAAGTGAAAGGTTGTGGAAGAACGAATCATGGAATATAACGCTTGTTCCGATAAATTTTCATAAAATTTGTAGAGGATGTCAAAAAATCGATTTATCATTTTGGCTAGCTTCTCAAAAGTGGATACATATAGTCATACCGGCATGAGGTAATGTCAATATTCTGGAATAAGGTGCATATCAGATCAAGAATTGGAGCAAAAACCCAGAAAAACGTTAAGCCTCGGATGCACCGGAGCTGTAATATCCCCCACAGGTGTATTTTTTTATAACATTATCTTGATTTTGATCGTTGCTATAGTGATTCCTTCTAAACAATTTCTTCGGATATTGCATTTATATTCATGAAAATATCTCATCAAAGGAAAAAGCTTTCCATAAAAGCACTTGATTTCGATGCTCCGTTTATATGCAAGCTGTGAGCTATCGTGGTCCGATATTGGCGGTTCCATTAAATGAGCAGCTTCTTGGTGAGAAAAGAATGTGTGCAAAATTTCTGTTCAATATCTCAAAAACTGAGGAACTAGTTCGTATATGTACACCATGTTCAGGGTGTTTAAGGTATAATTGTACCGATGGGTATTTTAGAAAAAATTTGGTTTCAGAAAAGCTCAATCAAACAAAGAAGCGAAGCAAATGGGTATGGTAGTGAAGGAAAACAAGACATAAGATCTCCTGTCATTAAACAAACAGTCGTTGCATTCTCGACTTGGCTCTCACATCACTGTTGATAGTCATAACTTTGAAGTCGTATATAATTTCGTCAACACCAACAACAATGTCAGCCTTGAAATCCTACGCAGAATCATTACTGCCAACAGGTGCTACTTCGGACTGAGTAGGCAATTGAGAATAAATTCTCTCAGGACGAACAAAGACTAAATTTTACAAGTCACTCATCATCACCGTCGTGCTATGTGGTGCAGAGGCATGGACAATGAGAACAGCTGATGGGTTGACGTTACTAGTTTTCGAGAGAAAGGTTCCGTGGAAGTTTTATGGTATTTTGCACATTGGCAACGGCGAATAACGCAGTCGATGGAACGATGAGCTTTACGAGATAAATAGTTCAGCGAATTAAGAAACAGCGGCTATGTCATGTCATCCCAATGGATGAAAACCCTTTAGCTCTGAGAGTATTCGACGCAGTAGCCGTCGGGGGAAGCGGAGTTAGAGGAAGACCTCCACTCTGTTGAAAAGACCAGGTGGAGAAGGACCTGGCTAGACTTGGAAGCCGTGAAATAATATCAGTTCGTGACGTCGTCACTATAAACTTATGACAAGTTCATCCATTCCTGACGTAGCGTTTTGTTGTACTTTAATATTCTTGTGTTCAGTCAACATCTACGGGGCTCCGGCACCCTGCAGTTGCTGTGGATTGGATTTTCTAACAATTATTAATTTTACTTAAGAGCAGATACCGAAGATTTGTCTCGGACTGATATGAAAATTACTAGTTAATCCTTTTTTTGTGGAAGAAAATAAAAAACACGAAACTTCGCTGTCTTCTTCATTGTTTTGCTTGCATGTACGCTTGTTTATTGTATTTATTTTTCTTTCATTGGTAATTAGTATTGGGCAAATCAATTCCATTACACCTGGCTGTAAGCGAATGAAATTAATTTGTGTACATTTTTTTACATTTTCTATTTTACACTGCAAAAAAACTTACGTTTAATTGAATTCTAACAGCTATAAATACAATGCAGTATTATTTAATATATAATAAATATATGTGTATGTATATGTGTACAATTAGATGTATGTATATGTGTGTGCATAAAATCAGTTTAGCAAGTTAATTGTTCGCATTCCTTTTGTTCCCAGTGTATGCAGCACTTTGTTAAATTCCAAAAATGCGCTGACGCAATGACTAAATAGTGAGTAATTTTGTATACATAAAAAACATACATACATTCATATACATTATGTAATCGTAATGATAATAATATTATTGTCAACAATTTTTCCAATACAGTTTTAGCATTTGCTAGTATTTCAATATCATACAAACATATACAGTTATATATTTACTTAGTTACATAGTGTCACTTATAAATAATTTTTAAAATTTTCAGTTTTTCATATTAATTATATTTATTAATATACTTTATGCAATAATTCAAACATTTTAGACCTTGTATTTTATTTTTAATTATTTATATGTTTATTGTTTATTGTTTTTTTTTTAACTGAGTCACAGAAACAACCAACGGAACGCTGAACAAAGAACAGTTATAGCAATTGGAAAACATTAATTTGAGACTCTAAGAGGATTAAATTTTTTTTTGTTGGAGCGCTCAGGTATTTAGTAGTGTTGCTTTAATTTTAATAGTTGTTGTTGCTACAATGACTTGCTACAAAACTTTCTATGGTAGATATGTTTTATATATATTAGAGTATATAAATACATTTATATGTATGTATGTATACACCAATATATTTCTCAAAATTTCAAATCCACTCAAGGGAACTTTGGCTGGAATCTAGTTTGAAGTTTTAGCTGCCGTTTATTGTTGTTTTTGTTTTAATGATGGCAGTAACAATTGGATAAGTGTGTACTCACGTATATGTACATACATGTATGTATGTATTGGGGTGGCTAACCGATCATTTTAAAATCAGTTGTTAGAAAAAGTATATGTAGTTATTTGGCTTTGAAAAAAGTAGTAAAAATATATCTATATAATATGTATAATGAAAGAATTTTAGTAATTTTTTTATGTGTTACTAAATTAAATTTATTTGACTTTAAGAAAAAAATAATAATAAAAATATCAAAAGCATAAAAAATATTTTAGAAAATTTTTAAAATTAATGTAAAATCGTTTATGTGAAAATATTAATAAATTTTTTCAGCGAAAATAGTTAAGAATTATTATATTATATTTCATAAAATTTTTAAGTTTTGGTATATTTCCAAGAGCAAAAAAAGGAGCAATATAAAAAAATATTTGAAAATAGTAAAAAAAAAATATTTTTTAAGTTAATCAAAATAGAATTATTTTTAGATAAGTGTGCTGAATAAATGGCTTATTAGATTTTATTATTTATTACTTAATTTAAATAATAATAAACTATTTGTAAAAATTTTCAAATATACTTTTTGTACTTTTACACTTTTTTCTCTTTTTACAAAATTAATATTTTGTTTTAAATTAATTAATAAAAAATTAATAAAACTAATTAATTAAAAGTATAAATAATAAAATTAATAAACTATGTAATTAGCTTCATTAATTAAAACTAATTAATTAAAATTATAATTAATAAAATTAATAAATTATGTAATTAGTTTTATTAATTTTGTAAAAAGCGAAAAAATTAAAATTACAAAAAACATTTTTTAAAGTTTTACAAATAATTTAATGTTTTTAATTGCATAAATTCTTTCCGAGGTTTTTTGGCAATTAATTTTTTAATATTAAATTTTTGGAAAACTAACAAATAATTTTTATAAAAAATTATTTATTAATTGTTTAATTTTAATTAAAAAATAATAATTTAAAACAACAAAAATAACTGTGCTAAGATATACGCAAAACTTTTAATATAATTTAGGTTTCCTTTCTGAGTTTTTTTCTTTAATTTTTGTTTTTATTACTTCAATTATTAAATTTTTGGAAAATAAAAAGAAATAATTTTTCTTAAAAAGGCCTCTTAATAATTTTATTACTATTTTTTAAAATTATTTTTATAAATTATTAATTTTTATTAAAAAAAAACTTTTTTGCTAAACAATTAATCTTTAAATTTTTTAAAGAATTTTTATTTCGTAGAACAAAAATAACTGTACTAAAATATATTTTGCTGAAGAGGTTATGTAATCCAAATTATATTTTTAAGTTATTATGTAATAATAATATTTCCAAAAATTAGCAAAGAAAAAGTGCAATAAAAATATTTTGTGAAAATATAACATTTTTAAATATCTGCGCTAAACAATTTATAACACAGGGTGCAACAAAATTATTATTTTTGCAAAGCTCAAAGTCGGGAAAATATCTTCAGGTATTGGCTAAACTAGAGAAAGTATTGCCTCGAGTTCATTAATTTCAGTCAAGAGGATACAATGTTATTGGAAATAGTTGCTTTCTGTATTTCATTAAGATTTCTTACATATTGAGCGATGGCTGCGGTATAAAGTCAAACGGAAGTTCGAACATATTTATATTAGGTATTTGGAGACTAAGGGAATTAATGACCTAAGTTTACCCATTTTTGCAAGCTGTCATCACAAACAAATCTTCCTGAATTTCAATGCTGGAACTTACAGATTGGACGATATATTCTTTAAAGAATCAGCCAAATGTACCGGGGTCCACATATTTGGTGTTTGGGTACTTGAAATTTTTTAGTGCGATTTCGACATTTTTCGGTCGTAAGCTAAAATAACTTGAGGGAATTATTTTTGCAAAGTTTCACTCTAGTAACTTAATTGATTTAGTGTACTATAAGGTGAAATCTGATTTTTATTTTGGAATATTAAAGTTTATTATATGGGAAGTAGGCGTGGATGTCAGCCGATTTGACCCACTTTAAAAGATAGAAATGTTTGGGTAATTTCACACACTGAATTTGGCAGTATCTACTATCTGCTTGAGATATACGATTTCACCAAACCTAAAGGTAGGGGCTGACACGGCACTTGTCCAATCTTTACACCCAAACCTACATACATAGCTCTTCCGTATCATCCTGGTAGCGAAATTTATTGCTTGAGGCGCACTTATTCAGTGATGCATTTTTAGTAGTGTTCAACAATACCGTTAACGGATGTGATAACCACAACATTATATTCCTCGTGAAACCGCATAATTTTATTTTATTTTGCTTTTATTTTTTACGTTTTTTCGAACTTCTAAAACAATACAAAAATAAAACAATCTGGCAATACTAATAATTTTATTTTACACAAGCGTGTTTTTTATTCATTGACACAGATGCAAAATTATAACAAAATTAATCGTGCTTTAAAAAATTAAAAAAATGAATGATAAAAATGTTTAAAAAAGCTTAACTTAAATTTAAAAATATCTAACCTAAAGAAAAAAATGTTGAAAGCTTTTTGGTGTATGTAGTGTCACTGGCTATTGTTACGAGCAAATCTGTTAATATGTATGCTAAATTAGGTATATTTATATATACTGGAATATGTGTTTCAAATCTCCATTTTTTTTTTAATTTTATTGTACCCCTTCCAAAAGCTCGAAAGTTTAACTTTAAAAGCTTTAAGCTTGCATATGAGTAATTAGAACGTCTTGAACTTGAGGGCTTTGAGTTTTTCTGACATTTTTTTTAAATTATTTCGGGTATATTTGCAACATTAATACAGTATTCTATATGCTCAAACCCATCCAATTTTTTATTATAATTTCTATTTAAAAATACTTAATTTTTAGTGGTTTTGCGCTAAAAAAGCTCTTAAAATAATTATTAAGCATGCAGTATGCAGCACTGGACTATTTCATTGTATTAGGGGTATTCACAGCATATTGAAATGTTTTGCTTAAAAATTATAGATTATTTAATACGGTTTCCATCTTAAAAGCTTTCGCTAAGAACTGACTGAAAAAATACTAAAAATGCACGCGAACACTATCATTATTATTCTTTCACTTTTTATTAATATTTTCTTCTGTTTTTCTTAAAAATACACTGGTTTTAATGTTTTGGTAGTGGTCCCCTCCAAAAGTTTGTATAACAGTTTATGCTTATTTAGCCTTGTCCAACATTTCTTTATATTTTGTAGCCGTCTTAAATTACTTAAACTTAAGATTACTGTATAATGGAGCTTCAATTCACAAAAGCCTTTCGCTGTTGCTTTTTACTTTGAATCATTTCTTTTTAAAATTATAATGTAGATATACAGAGGTAAGCACTACTATATGGGAGCCTACATCATGAAAATTCTTAAATGCCTTGTGAGAAATCGTACATGGCTGTACGGTTTATGTATATGTACATATATAGATATTTTATATATGTAGTATGTATGTGTGTATGTAGCGTTATGAATCCGTGGTTATGACATTTACACCTGAGCTGGTTTACTTTTGCCGACTACCATTAGCGTCTTCTGTAGGAAACGTGTGAGGCTTACTGTAAAATAAATATTTGAGGTTAATAAAAATGCAGAAATATTTTCAAAAACAATATTGAAATTATATTATATATTAATTTCAGATATTTTTTCTAATTCTATGAAAATTAAGAAGTATTATTTATATATATATTTAACAATTATTCGATTTTTATTTTCCGTAGTCGGTACTTCTTAATTTCCCTCGAACAAATAATAAGGGTATTCACAAAATCGTTGAAATGCTTAGTAGTTTTATTAGCTGCCAAAAAGTTTGGCATAGAAAAAAACTTCCTTGAGACGTTTTGAAGGAATACTACTTATCATAATTGTGATCTTATGAACTCTTTTCAGTGGGGAGGTTTTTATTTGGCGGGTCTCAAACACAGCGCATAACCCCGGGAAGGGCTTTCATTTTAACACGCTTTCAAATGGACGTTTTTCAGCTAGCCAGAGTACTTGGTCTAAGACCGGGAGTCGTGAGCTGCTTGAGCTCAGAAAACTTTCCTAACTTGCATGAACTTCTGCACATGGCTCCATCCTCCCACGCCGTTAGTTCTACTTTCTACAGAATGGATAGGTTATGAACGAAGACAAGACGAAATATCTGTTGCCATCAAACAAACAGTCGTCGCTCTCGACTTGGCTCCCACGCCATTGGTTCTTGTCATAACTTTAAAGTCGTTGAGAATCTTAGAACCAGCATTAAGGCCAACAACAATATCAGACTCGAAATCCAACGCTGAATTACTCTTGCCAACAGGTGCTACTTCGGATGGAGTAGGCAATTGAGAGGTAACGTCCTCCTTCGAGGAACGAAGAGCAAACTCTACAAGTCACTCATCATTCCCGTCTTGCCATATGGTGCAGAGACATGCACGATGACAACATCTGATGAGTTGACGTTGCGAGTTTTCGAGAGAAAGTTCAAAGGCTGCTAATAAACTCAAAGAAGCTTTGGTACCAAGCAGAGACCTTCTGAAATCCTCCGCTACTGTTGTATCTCTGATATCTTGGACTATTGCAGCGCGGAACCTTCGCCGCGCGGATCACTCTCATCTCACACTAAAGAAGAGGTGTAGTTTGCTTTTGGCGGTTGATCGAATCTTAAGGAAAAGATGGAAGGAGGCGTCTCTATGTGGGGGAAAGGTTTAATGCTGATTTGTTTGCCAGAGTTCATCCTTCTCGAAGACAATATTACTGAACTTCAGTTCATTGATCATAATCTCCTTCTTAATATCATTGATATACGACTTTTGTACAGTCCAGGTCTGTAGCTGAATCATAGGAATCTGTTAAGCTGATGAGCTTATAAGAAAAGTTACACTCGTTCCGATATAATCAGACTGAGTTCCTATAGGTCGGAGTACTGCTGTCTACAGGCGGTTTACTAATGGACGGTTTTGTTTCTTGTAATCTCGGTATGAGCTGGTCATCCAATAACACTTTAAAGGTAATTTTGCTCAGGAGTGCAACGTGTTTATTGCAAAATGGGCATTCATGAGGAAAGGCCAAAAATTTCGTATGTATTTTAAAAAAAGTAAGGTTGACTCATATCAAAACTTGCTTTTGGACGGTCTGACTTTGGCAGGATTAAGTTTTTTTCCTTTTTTTCTTAACCGGAGGTTTTTTCGTTTCAATGAAGTAATCGACAATAAACTTGACTTGTGAATACCCTTATAGTCTTCAATTTCACTACTTATACTCTACTGTACTGTGAACTATGAACAAATAAGTGCAACAAATGTTTACTAAAGGGTGCTCGAATTAAATCAAACGATTCTTTCAATTGAAACCAATTAAAAGTCAAAGGCAAGCAAAAACTTTATAAAAAAATTTTAAAGTTATTTTCAAAACAATTCAACTATTAGTAAACAATGTGCATGACTTGAATCAAAAGTGAGTGCAAAAATATTGAAAAAGAAATGAATTAAATAAAAACCTTTGAAGCGGAAGCTTTTGGTCGTACAACCATCAACATTTTTTGCAGTCCTTGAGTGAATCCACCTAAAAGAGAATAATACAACATAGCGGCATGTGTGAATGTGCGTGATTTTAAAACGTAATTAATAAAATTAAATAGCATAAAGGGTGTTTCGTGAACATAAATTAAATTTTGGGAGTTTTTAAGAAGCTTATTTATGCCTTTGAATATTCTTGTCTAAACGCTTACCCTTTTAACCAACAACTTACCCATTGTTTTCTGGAACCAAATCGGTTTGTTTTTCCACGCGATGAACACCAAATAGACAGGTATGCTGCTTAGGATCATTAGGATGCCGTAACCGGTTTCCACAGGGCTAGCATACATGGGCACAACGGTAACGAAGATGGTGGCGAGTAGATAAATAACGGGAAAAACGAGCGGTACACGTATGGGGCGTGGCAAATTGGGTTGAGCATAACGCAACCAGGGAAGACAGAGTACAGAAACGCCTATGCTCAACTATTTCAATGGGAAATAAGAGAAGAAAGAGAGAGAGAGAGAGATGATTAGAATAAGTAAATACAGAGTGCTCATATATTATTGGTAAGCTGGAAAAACTTAAATACTTTTGTAGATTTTTTTTTTAAGTAGAATCACTCACCCAAGTGGCAAAGCCCACATAATTGATGAGCGCGAATATATCAGAGACTGTGAGGTACAACATCGACAGCAGCGCCATTATCAGCACAGCAGGTGTGGGCGTGAATCGTTGTATCTGAATCATTGTTAAGATTTCCGGCATTTGACCTTCATTGGCGCCAGCGTAGAAAAGACGTGATGAGGTAAGCAAAATACCATTCACGGCGCCGAAGGTGGACAGCGCAACGAAAACTTTAAGCAGAAGAAAATTTTTCACAATTAGCTCACCATTAGCTCACCAGTGGCACGCAATTTCTCACTCGCTTTACGCAATCTCTCATTAACTCACCTGGTACCGTCCACGCAAATATGCCGAAAGCGCGCTCCGCATAGGTCACCGCCACAGCGGCCGAACCGAGAACCTCTTCCGGCGACAATATGGTGTAGAAGGCAACGTTGGCCATCACATAGACAATTGTGACCAGCGTACAGGATATGGCGATGGCGCGTGGCAAATTCTTTACCGGATCCTTTAGTTCCTCAATTATGAAATTCAAGTAATTCCTAAAGGATGAAGAGAAATTGCAGAGAGAGATTAAGTAAACAAGCGCAGCGTGTATACCAACATCTGATGGCAATAATTTTATTAGCGGAGTAGTAGAGCAAACAAAATGCATGACACACATATCCTTTGCTTCGGACAGCCTGTGAGCCAATTACTCAAATCCTCTTACTTAATGGATATTTGCAGCTATGTGTTCAACTGATTTCCTTGTTTACCCGCCCATAACCCACAAATGCAGTGTCAACTTACCAGCCATTGTAAGCAAACAATCCGGAGTAGAAGGACAGCGCTAGCGATGTCACTTTTGTGTCCGTATTTTCGAATGTAAAATATTCCAATTTGCCCAAGTACAGTTGATACACGCCGGTGGCGATGATGATGAAGAGCGCCAATAGCTTGGCATATGTGAAGATGTCCTGCACAGCGGTGGCCCATTTAACGTCCCAGCAGTTGACGAAAGTCAGCACCACTGCAAAGAGAGAAAGAGAGGGCGAGCGCATGAGGAATATTGTAAAATACCAGCAAATAATAGAGTTAGAGAATCTCGGCTAATAAAAATAAATGCTTCGAGACAATTTAAATAGGATCTATGGAGTTTTGCGGAATTCAATGAGACAGCGTGGCTTAAAGAGCAAAATTGTTTTAGATGTTAGTAACTGAATTTGCTGAAAGTGCGATGTATTGTTAGATTTGTCTTCTCGGTTGGTATATTCATAGCGGGATTCTACTGTATACATTATAAATGAGCAGCTCACGGGTCTAATTTTATTATGCATATTTTTCATTAGTAGACAACTAATTAGAAGATTAGCGAATGTCTTAATTTAATTAGTGTATTTTATAAATATTTCAACGTTTGATGTGGTGACTGACATTTTAAGTTGCGGAATATTCATATGAAATATTCGCAGTTCCACAATTCATTTTCAAAGTATTAAAGGTCAATAATTTGAAATTCCTAGTCACTGTATTCATTATACCCGGCTCCAGAAGTCGGCCGGAACGCTTTCATGAACGATGAGGTTGGACTTGGCGAAGACTGCATGATCTAGGCTTTTCTAAAATCCCTTCGGATCCAGAGTAAGCTGCAAAGTAGCTAGCTAGCTAGTAGTTCTCTGCTAGAAGCCTTTTTACCAGCTTTTGCCGCACTACTGACTCTTGTTAAGGAAACCCAATTTTGGTACAGATTTACATAGATCGTCTGCCAACAGGAATAACCTGATTTTGATAGCTCATAGCGGCGATGTTTGTTTACAGATTTATGTCCAATTTTTGTCAGTTTGTTCAGTAAAGTTTTACATTTCTTCATGTCACCGTTAACTTTGGTACAACGCTTGGAATAATATTAATCTTCTCAGATGAGACCCATTTATGACTTAATGGCTTCGTCAAAAAAACAAAATTGTTGTTATTGGGGTGAGTCAAATTCTCGTGTGGTTCAGAAAATGACTGTTAAGATCATGCGATGTCTCTAGACTATTTTTTCTGGGGGTATGTTAAGTCAAAAGCTTTCGCCAATCAAACAGCACCGCTCGTTTAGCGATATAGTGCAACGGGTCATCGAAAATTGTGACTTACTCATTGTCTGATGTACACAGATGTGGATATTCGTTGTTATCCTATCCGGAATGAGCAATGGAAAATGGAACAATAAATAAATTTTCTAATACCATTTCAAGAAGACCTCGTGTTTACATGCTACTTTGACGCCAACGTTGGACATATATAAATTAACGACTAAAGTCCTCAAAGATGTATTCCTCATGAGACTGCTATGATTGTGAAAGTGGCAACTATTAATTGAGGGCGGGGAATACATCTTGTAAGGACTGGAGATCTCGAACAAAACAAAAAAAAAAAAAACTGGGATCAATAATTGCTTCATATTACTTTGATATTTAAAATAATTTTAGTTGTGTTTCGTTGAACAACCGCTGTAATATGACTGTCATGGGAATCTTAGCAAAAGCATGATGCAATTTAAAGACAATTTTCATAATCCATCAACTCTTTGTGACTTCTTGGTGAAAAAAAGAGGAAACTAGATTAAATTGTATGCTAGTGTGTGTGCATATTGATTTAACTGTAAATTTATTTGATTTACAATGAAATCCATATTCGCGCATTCAACTGGAAAACAACAAGATTGTGCGTATGTATTTACCCACTATAAATATACATACATATGTTTGTGGAAAGAAGTTCCTACTTGGCGTAATCAGTAAGCGGCTTTATGCAGCAGCTCAATTTAACAAGTGCCGTTATGTATCTGAGCTTGTAAGCTTGCGAAACTATTGACAGAGGTCTCCGGATTATGTGAGTCTAAATTTCGATAAAATTTAATTTTTTTTAAGAAGAGGCTGTTGTTCCATGAATTATTCAATAATTTCGATAAGGTGGACCAGGCAAAGGATGATCGTGAGTATAGCAAAATGGGATGTGAACATGTTCTAGTTGTTCCATATAAAATGAAGTGGTTTATCTTTCTTATAATTACAATCGTTTGTTGCAACAGTGTAAGCTTTGCCACAAAGTTTGTATGTAAGTTGCTCTATTTTTGACCAAAAACTACTTATTTGTAGGAACTGTCCGACCACTTCACGACTTCACCATAAAAAAAACTTATTATAAGTAGATTTCCTTATTTCTCTGACGATACGTAATATTTTTGATTGGATGAAATTTAATCTTAGCACTGACATTAGAGAAAGTTTGGATTCGTAACGTGAGTCAAAAATCAGAAATAGTATGAAGAGCTTTTCTAGGTTTGAGCTTTTGTCTTGCCAAAAAAATTGTTTTACCTTCAAAGGTCCTGCCTCCAGTAAATGAATTTTTAAATTATAATTTTGGAATTACCTGACAAAGTGACAAAAAGTCGTTGAATTCTTGTATAGAAGGCAAATGATGATAATGCAAATAATCTCTCCACACACCAAAAACCATAGCTCAAAATGAAGGGACCATCAACTCTTTGGCATAGAAAACCCTTTCCAAAGATTTAAACATCTATATATTCTAAAATCATATCCCGAAATTTCGGGACCAACAATATTTTTCGGGACTTTTAGTTCTAGGTTTTGCCTAACATATAAACACTGACGTTCCATTTTCGTATACATATGCCAACATCTGCATACACTAAAATAAAATAAGGAAATTTCAGGATCAGCAATACTTTTATTGACTGAAATAAGTACCTTTAAGCACTTTTCAAAAGAGTCACCATCTACGCAAACTTAAAAAAAATGCCGAAATTTCGGGATTAGCAATAATATTCGGTGTTGATAGTCCCAGGTTGTGCTAAATGCCTTTAATTATTGAAATACAAATATTTTTCAAATATTTTAACACCTAAATAAAACCAGGAAATTTCGGGTTCAGCAAATATTTTTCGGGACGGATAGTCCTTTAAAACTTGATGTAAAATCTCTACATACACTTAAGTAAAATCTCTAAATTTCGGGATCACCAATATTTTTCGGGACTGATATTCCTTTAAACACTGAAGTTCTACGCACACTTAATCCTTTTTCAAGTAATTCAACACTTAAACAAAACCCGGAAATTTCGGAATCAGTAATGTTTTTTGGAACTTATAGTCCTTTAAACACTGATGTCGGTTGTCTACATAAACTGAAATTTAATCCCGAAATTTCGGGATCAGTATTTTATTTCGGGACTGATAGTCCTTCAAACAATGATGCTGTCTTTTCAAGTATGTCAACATCTGTATACTCTTAAATAAAATCCCGAAATTTCGGGATCAGTAATATTTTCGGGACTGACTTGTGTGTGTGCTCAATTTGTTGCACGAATCAAGTGCCTACTGTGTGCACGTAGAGAAGTATTGAGAAGAGCGACTAAGTAGTTACTAAGTAAGCATACTTGTTTATATGCGATCACTAACCGGCGGCAGCGTGCACATCAATTAGCAGCTGAAAATTGCGTTTCCTCTTATGTGAAATATACACGAGTGCATATTTGTTATTGTTATTAATATTTTTGTTAGTAAACATTAGCATTGGCGGTTGTGTTGTTCTAACGTCGTTAACAAGCGCCTAATCTTTAGGTCAAGAACGTTGTCTGCTGCTGGCATTTGAAAGTGCATTGATTCGCTGATTTTGTCGCTTTGATTTATGAAATGCATTTAGAATACTTATAAAATTTTAATCTATTATTATATAAGATTGTAATATATATGTGTACTTACATATGCAACACACGGCCAACATGCGCGCCGAATCATCTGGTGGCTGGCAATCCGGAAAGAACGGCTTCATCACGTAGACGCTGAAGGTGAGCGCCACAATCGCCTGAGAGCAGGGACGCACAATCATACACTCGATCCACAGACGTATGAAGGCCATGAATGGACCGAATGTCTCCATGATGTAGGCATAATCTGCACCAGACTTGGTGATCATTGTGCCCAACTCGGCATAGCAGTAGGCACCGACCTAGTGGTTGGAAATTCGAGAGGAGTGGAGATTAGTTATAAATATCTTACGTATGTTGTGAGTATATTTAGGAATAATATTGTTGTAGGAGTTCAGCTTCTAATCTAAATCCTTGATTCCACTGTACCTTCTAGGAATAGTTTAGCTCTGAACTTTGACAAAATCTAGATATCACTTCGTAGCAATGAATCTTTAACTATCAATAGTTGAAGAGTCTTTTAAAAAAACTACTACTACTATAGAAACTGAATTGAAAGGCATGTTTATATGTAACCAAAATCGACCTTAAAAACTTCGTTGAAACCCACAGAAGAGTTAGATTATTTAGCGTCCTAAGAATTATGTATGAATTGTGGAAACTTCGGCAGCAAAGAGGAAGGCAAGGTAATTTCTGTGAAGTTTTTTGATTTCATTTTCGAAATCACTACTATTACATTTCGAGCATATGGATCAGATTCATTAGAGAGGCTATTTTACTGGAATTGAGCCGAACTTGGCCCGATTTTTATACGATCTTTTGGAAAGGTGATATAACTTCAGAGTACTTAGAACCGATATATTGATGGAAAGTATTCAGAAGTTTAGTTTTGTGTATACTATATATACAGAATTTGTAAGAACTAAACAAAATACTAGGGGAAGGCAACAAACTTCAGATTGTCTGTGAAACTCCTCCAACTTAATCGAACTATTCACATGAAGAATCCACTTTTGGAGAACGTAAGTGATTTTTCTCTTTTTTTCCATTTCTCTTCATCTTTATCGATCTCCACTCGGAAGCTAAATGAGACTAAGCTAAAAGGTTAATTCCGAGAGCTACCGAATACATACGAAACTTTTAGCTATACTTTAGATCCTTCTGCTATCTAAGCAAAGTTCTGAGCCATAAAACACCGGCTATCTAGAGCTTTTCGTGGAACTAAGATCTGAGTAGTTATCTACAAAGTATTGCCAAATTTTTTTGTGAAACACTAAAGAGCTCCGTCGCTACATATTTTTATATAAAAAGAAAAAAGGAAATATTCAAAGATCAATGTCATTATAAGTTTGCTTTTAAATGAGGTCAGAAAAACTACTAGATTTTCAGAGATTAATGACATCGTTAAACCAAACTAAACCTTACTCTCACTAGTTGAATAGCTAGACTATTGAGGACCAACATCGAATTCATATTCTTTCGCTATATAAAGTTGACTAGTTATAACCCCCCACGTTAAGACAGATCTACAGATATTTAGTGGACGGATAAATAGCCTTATGTTCAGCGGTCTAAGTTTGACCGGTATATCGGTCAGTTAGCATTTGATATTGTTGTGGTAACGGTTATGCAGACCTTATTTGGTTAGCGAGACATAAGTTAATAGTCCTCAACGTAATCAAGTGGGAGGCGCAGAAAACGTACTGTTTTGAGTCGAATCATAGCGAGAGGGATGTTAAATGAGTTGGTTTCGTTTGGTGTGAAAAGAGCTGTTTCGAGTCATGCGGTGACTGGTGGCATTAAGGACATAGAATTGAAAGCATTTTGTTAGAAACTTCTTGTAGTACATTGAGTTTCTTAATCGGAAGCATGCGGGCCGTACTGTGAGGTTGTTCCATGGAAGACACCAAGAGGCAGAGGAGTCTTTATTCTGATATGTTTGAAGCTTTTTCTTCTGCGTTTCACTACATCATACCAGTGCTACGTAATTTATGGCAGGCCGACCGATTGTCTTGCAAGTTGCTAACATTGTTTCTTTGTATTTTTCCTAATATTAAGATCTAGTCTGTACACTTTCCTCCAGTTTGTGAATGTGGACGCCGTGGATGATGTTAGGCTCCTTGTAGAGCAGAATTTCTTCCCTTACTTTTAAGCATATTTCAGGCTGAAAATTATCTTTGGTGGCTGAGACTCTTTTTACATAGTCCTAAATATCTGAAAGCTTTTGAAGTAACCTATGTATGTAGTCTAATTAAGTTTTCAACCCACGATTTGCCGAGTAATATAAACAATTGGCGGCATTATCAATCAATTAAATACTACAAATTCCGAATTTGTTCAATAAAATTGCCTCGGTCAGGCAATAAGTACCTTCAAGGACACACATGCATTTCGTTTCTAAGCAATTGTCTGTCAAAGTCATAACTCTAGCGCTTTTATTTTTATGACAGAATTTTCCGCTCTACTATCAATACGTGAAAGTGCAATACAGTCATTATTCGTGACCTACAGCGCTCGTGTGCAAAAAAACCCTTGTTTAGTTAGATATATCAACATGAAATATACATACTGATATACATAGATTATATTTGTATAACCAAGTATATATAAAAGTACATATGTACTAGCTACTTTCTTATCCATTTTTATTGGTATATGCAACTAAATTGAATTATATAAGTATATGTAAGGTCAGTGGCTGGTTATTTACTCCAATTTGTGTAGTCGTGCATAAATATCACTCTCATTGGTGTTAGTGGGCATACTGCGTCTATATTGTCAGGAGCTGGCTATGACATGCGTACCCCTGCGAAGAATGCTAGGAATTTCATTAAAACACTGAGAGAATGCGTTTCCGAATACTCACACCATTTTCATTTCAATTTGTATGTCTTCTTTTTCATTGCTTTTGCGTGTGACAGTTGTTTTTAAATTTCCCATTGGAATCTATTTCCTCGTAAATATGTTTATGAGTCCTTAAAGGGTTTTAATAGATATAGTAAAAGTACTAAAAAGTGGTAAAAAGAAAGGTGTCTAGAATTATGTTCTTATAAAATCCTTAGTCCCTTCTAAAATACCATAAATAACGTCAATATTCATTTCAAACCTTTCATGACGAGAATCAGAGCGTATTATGCTAATGAGGAATCTAATAATCTAAAAAGGCGTGCCAGGACGATAGATACTAGTACATATGTAGATATCACTATCCAAATTCTGCTGGTAAGATAGCACAGATAGGCGTTGTATTGATTCAGCAAGCAACGATTGTCAGATCTCTCTGAAGATTGAACGGAAGAGGAAATTTTTGGGGGCCTCGGATGCTTATGAAAAACATCTGCCAATAAATGAAGGGTAATTATACATATCAATTTACCTGTGTTCAAAAAATAAGGTGATATTTGAATTTAAACTGTGCGCGTCGAAGGATTTGGAGAATTATTATTTTTTATTTTTTTTGGTGATGAGGCCATGTCTAAAAAACAACAAATTACAAGTGGTATAGTGAGTTCCAAGCCGGCCGTGAACGTGTCGAAGACGACCAGGCGACCCAGAGCGACCATCAACCTCAACCGACGAAGCTCACGAGCAACAAATCAAAGATTTGGTGTTGAAAAACCGTCGATTAACAATTAGAGACCTTGCTGATGAAGTTGGCATATCGAAAGCCAAAGGCAATACCATTTTGAAGGATGTTTTCGGCCTCAAGCGCATCAAATCTCGACTGGTACCGAAAACATTGAATTTTTTGGAAAAAAGGCGTCGCGTTGAAGTGTGTGAAATGATGCTTTCCGACTACCAGGGTGCCATAAAATACATTATAACTGTCGATGGGCTTGGATCTATGCTTACGACCCCGAAACAACCGATCAATCGAGCGAATATCGTGCCAAAAGAGATCCGAGACCAAAAAAATCGCGCCAAAGTCGCTCAAAAATCAAGGTCATGTTGACTGTTTTCTTCGATTATCGTGGTGTTGTGCATTATGAATTCCTTCCAACCGGTCAAACAGTCAACAAGGAATATTATTTGAACGTTATGCGTCGTTTGCGTAACGCTATCCGCCTAAAAAGGCGGAATTGTGGAAAGACAATTCTTGGTTTTTACACCACGATAATGCACCATCCCATACTGCCCTCGTAATTCGTGATCATTTCGCCAAAAACACAACCCATTTCGTTCCGCAACCACCGTATTCACCTGACCTGGCGCCGTGCGCCTTCTGGCTGTTCACCAAGCTCAAAAGACCGCTCCGGGGACACCGTTTTTATACGATAGAGGATATTCAAGCCGCAGCGAAGACGGAACTGAAGGCCATTCCGGAAAGTGACTACAACCAGTGTTTCGAAGATTGGAAAATCCGTTGGCATAAGTGCATTGCACCGGGAGGGGATTACTTTGAAGGGGATGAAATTGATTTGGAAGAATAAATAAAGAATTTCCTAAATAAATACAATGTCACCTTATTTTTTGGGCATTAACGCAGCTCTTTTTAACTCATCTGTAATCCTATCTTAATTTGCTCATTTCAATAATCATAAATCATTTCAATAATAATAAATACTAAATATTCCCTTCTTGGCGATCTTTGTACGGTTGAGTCATCGATCCATAATTCTTCAAAAATGATGCCGGTGAGAACATAACCGTCAGTGGCTACCGTTATCACGCCATGATTACCGATTATTTGATGCCTGTGATATCACACCGTTAGACTTTTTCCTGTGAGGATATGTAAAGTCTCGGACAATCCCGTTTCCAATCTGGCCTTGGAGCAAAACATCACGCTTGCCACTCGACAGTTACTAGTCAAAATGCTCGAACGAGTCATCGAAAATTGGACTCAATGGATGGACCATCTGATCAAAAACATAACTTAAAACCTCGAAATGGATCAACATTTCTAATACTTGTATAATTCATAGGTCGTCGTTTCGTGGGAAATTGGACTTATTCAAGGTAATATTTATTGACAGTTAACTTTCAGCTGATACTTGATTCTTGTTATTTTAAACATCTTGCTGAGTCAACTAGTGGAAAATCAGGGAACCTACGCACACACATAATAAATACATAAACACATGTAGTTGAACAGATATAGATATTTCGTGGAAAATACACCACACATCGCTCAAGAATGTGAAATAATAATTAGTTCCATATAAATTCAGTTTCTTTATATTACCTTAATTCGATAGAAACTGATCGTTATGCGCTAATTATGCCAATAAAATAAATCCATAATTGATGTTCTGCAAACATACGCTGCATGCGCTTACTCACCATCGAAAAGAGGCCGGAAATAACCCACACGATCAGCGACAAATTCACGCTTCCGGTATAGCGCAGCACGCCAGTGGGCGACACGAAGATGCCAGAGCCAATGATCGAGCCGACGATCACCGTGCAGCCGTTGATCAAACTCATTTTCGCCTTTAAAGTCACTTCACCACCGCCACCGCCGTCGCCGCCCTCGCCTTGCGTCGTCACCTTGGCCGGCGCATCGCCATTGCCATTGATTACCGAACTTTTCCGTGAGGAATTTTTCCGATTAAGCGATTCAGTCTCCATGTTTGTGTGTACTTTATGTGTGTGCTTATTTCGGCAATCAAGTCGTTAATTGTTTTATGCTAAACAATTAGAATTTTTGCAGAGGCAGCTGCTTAGCTTGTTGCTTCGTATTATTTATACTTTGTATTATTTATCGTGTGTGTTTATGTGTATAAAATATGTGCAGGTGTGTGTTGGCGTGGAAATCTGTAAATAGAAGAATGATATTTGCGTTTAAGTAAATAAAATTGAAAAATTTGTTGGTTTTATTTAAAAATACACTCGTGTTTAGACACTTGCAAGTTGTTAATTTTTGAGGTAGTCTACATATGTACACGTGTGTATGTATCCTTTTGTATAAGCAAAATTTATAATGTGTGAACTTTGCGTACATACACACATTTACTTATGTATGTTCAATTTGGCATTGAGCTTTTGAAGATCTTAATTTTCCCACCTTTTCATTAACGACGTATTCATGCGCAAGTACTAACATACATACATATATCTATATATTTGTACTAACCAATAAGTTTGGTCACTGGCGAGGAAATTATAAATACAGTCAAAAGGTTTGGTAACACCCAAACACCGGGTTTAGATGGAATCCCAACCAAGCCTTAGAAATCGCTGTAAGACACGAAGCGAGTTCCTTTTCAAATCTCTTTACCCGCTGTTTGCATGAAGGCGTCTTTCCGGAAATATGTAAGAAGCAGCGATTGGTTCTTTAGCAGAAACCGGCGAGAGAACCAAGCTCGTACCGTCCTCTCTGCATACTGAATACGATTGGAAAATTTTTGGAGCGAATAATATGTGTACGACTCGAGCAGCATCTGGGGCATCGATGAAACCAAAAATGTGACCAATATCGAAATTAAGGATCGAAAGCAAGGCTCAATTCTAGGCCCACAGCTGTGGCACGTGCAATATCCCATTAAAAAAATGGATCCAAATTATCGGATTTACTGATGATATTGCAGTAACAGTGGTAAAAAAAGAAATCAGTCAAGTGGAAAGCCTAAGCGTAGACGCCACTTTAAGGATAAAGAGGCTCACAGCTGAAAAGCTACAATTATGAGAAAACATGTGAAAAAGCGACACGAATAACAGCGGCCCTATCGAGGATGATGGATAATATTGGAGGACCAAGCCATGGCAAATAAGCTCTCTCAGCTAAAGTCAGTCAATCGCTCGAAATCTACGCGGCGCCCACATGGGGACCAGCAATGCAGAGTAGGACATACGTCAAGTAAGTAAGAACGGGGACGAGGATAAATGCAATAAGGGTTATTTGTGGATTCCGGTCATCTGGAGCCATTTGGAGTCATAGCGGGTGTCGCCGGACATAATGACATTACAGCTCAAAAGAGTTTACGATAAATCCACATGCAATGGAAGACGTCTTAAAACAGTAGAGAGAAGCGAAGAAAGGCAGAAAAGTATAACTGAGTGACAAAGGCGCTGGGACATGGCAGAAAACGGAAGGTGGTCGTACAAACTAATCGGAAAGGTGCAAGCATGTGTGAAGAGAAAACAAGGCGAGACTGATTACTACCTGACCCTATCCCTGACCGGACACGGATGCTTCCAACAATGTCTCTATAAATATGGTCAAGATAACGGTACAGAATGTGCATTCTGCGGTAATGACAGCGAAAACTCGCAGCATATTTTCTTTTACCTTCTTCTTCTTTACTTTCTTTACCCGAATTTCGAAGCAGAGAGAAGCGACATAGAAAGTCTTATCAATGAACGTGTGATTCTAGAGAATATTGCACACCACATGATACAATACAAACTCGTGTAGAATAAAGTGAAGAATTGGTCCGAAATTGCTCTTTAGGTATTTAGGTAATGAAGTAGCGAAAACAAAAGAACTAGAGAAGAATAGTGCAGAAAGGTTAACCGAGTTTGGACCTGCGAGGAAATGCTTAAAGGCCGTAATATCATTGAACTGCAGTCGGAGTTAGGGTTTAGTACGTAGGTCTACTGTTACGTAAGTTCTAGATGGGTTGATAATCCATACATCCACGTGGTTCCGAAAGAGGTGTACCCTTAGAGTGCAGTATGAATGGTGCATGCCGTCTAGGATTGACAGTATCTATGAGAGATTCGTCCTTCAAAACAAATATATTATATATACATATGTACATATATCTATCTATACAGAACATACAAATATTATATGAAATGAAAACTCCACACATCGCTGAAAACACATACACATATGTATGTATGTTATGTAAGATACGCGTAAATTACCATCGCTCCGCAAAAATGTTTGCGCGTGTGGCGCGAAAATTTTACGCAACGCAAATGGTTAGCAACGAGTTGTTGTTGTATAAATATGCAGGTATGTATATATGAGTGTGTGTCGCAGTGGTCAATTTGCGTCGCCACGACAATTATATTACTGCCAGCACAAAGTTACACTTGTGCACATCGTTTAGCATGCGATTATCAGCACATTTGTGTAAATGAGTTGTCACACACGCATACACTCTCATAAATATGTGCGTGAGCGCTTGCGTATGAGCGACATTGACATTGACAAATTATGCTATCAAACAGCTATGCATGTGTGTGTGGATGTGTGATGTTTTAATAATTTAAGTATTACATACATTTATATAAACGTTGGATTATGTTTATGGGATACATACATATATATACTTTTATATACATATGTATTGGTTTGTAGACATCGTTGGACTGATGCTACGTTGTGGGTGATAAGGGAAATATCAATTGATTTTTTTTGCATTAAAACTTGATTAAATAATTTATGTAAATAAGTAATAAGTAAATAAATAAATGAGTATGTTCGGCACGTTTCTTTGGAACTCACTACCTCATTACTCTGCGCGCTTTGAAATAAAAACTCAACAATAAGGAGAATACGATATTAAATTGGCGTTTCTATCTCCCTTTTTGTAGGCTCAAGCCAGGTTAATGCGGTCTATATGATGTATACCAGCTGCTTGTTCGATTCGCTACCACTGGCGAATGAAATCAATTGCGAAGAAGTTTTGGTAAATAAAAACAGTTCAAGAAATATTTAAAATGTATTCAAAGAACAAAGAATATTTGTTCAAATCCTACTAAGCGCGTTTTTAGGGAATCATGTTCCTTCTTGACATAGCCTTTTTAAAGAGCTTTGATGAAAAAGTGGTTTCAGTACTTTTATTTCTAACTAGCAGCCCGTCCCGGCATCGCACGGGGTAGACAATTGTTTATTTTTTGAAACTTGGATATAAAACACTTTTTTCACAAATATTTTTATGTGTATTAAAAAAATCCCACAGTTATATATGTATGTCTGTAAGTCTATTTATGTTCAATTTCTTTGATGGTTTAAGTGGCGGGCACTTTTGAAATATTAAAAAATAAAAATAATAATAATCAAAAAATTAAAATAACAGTGATAAATAATGAATTCAGTCGTTTTACATATAAGTAAGTAATAAATTATTAAATAAATATATTAAATAATAATAATAATAATAATATTCTTTAAAAGTTTGCGTATAAAAATATTATAAGTAAAAGTAATAATTACGAAAAAAATAAAAAAAATAAAATAAAAATACTAATTATGAAAAATTAAAAAATAAAAATAATAATAATCAAAAAATTAAAATAACAGTAATAAATAATGAATTCAGTCGTTTTACATATATTTTTCCACTGCACGTGCTCAATTCTGCCAAATAACAGATACAACGGCGAACTCCTTACTTTGATTCTATCGGCTCTGTTAGCCGCCAAATCGAACTTTATACAGAATTCAATTAGCACTTTCTCTATACTTTACGCCGCGCTTTTCGGAATGCATCGCAAACAACGGCCACGGCGCTATGGCGGTTTTGTTTACTTTTTGAATTTTTTAATTCGTAATATCTTTTGAATGGAAAGTCCAATTTAAAAACTATTTTATAGGTAGTTAAATGGTCTTGATCATAAAATAATTCATTTGGATAAGGATTAATATAAACACATAAATAGCATGGTTTGAATTTTGTTAGCATTTTCATTAATGTTTAAAATGAAAAAAGTTGTTGTAGTAACATAACTACAATAGTTGGACATATACTACCGCGGAGTTTTTTGTAGACATTATGATGTTCTTCAATATTGTTGTACTTTATTTTGTTCTATCGCTAATAGTTTCGGCAGCGCATTCGACGAAAGACATTTTAAGACTCATTTTTCTACACCTTCGGTTACATTGTTCAAATTTTACCAAGGATCCCTAATTTTTTTCAAAATGAAATTTAGCCTATGTCAAATTGGAAGAATGTAGCATTCCACGGGCGGAAGAATTTTTTAAATCGACCCAGTAGTTTTTGAGCCTATGTATTACAAACATACAAACATACAAAATAGGTACAAATCTTTCCTCTTTATAATACAATATTAGTATAGATAAATATAACAATTTATAAAGGAATATTTGTTGAAGACATTTTTTTAGAGATACTGCATATTAGCAATCAAATAATTTATGATATATACAATTCAGTTAACTTAATTTATCACATAAATCAAGAACAATTTCGCCCCATCGGCATCATTCACTTAATAAATTTCTCTCAATTAGTTAAATAAAATATAAACAAATGTCGGTGTGTGTCTTTGCATGCAAATTTTGTTTATCTAATTTGTTCAATTCTAAGTCATAATAATAAAATGAGCTGTAAATTGGTGACTGTCGGCTAGTTTGTTCACCTTTTTTCGTCACAGCCGTCGCCCACCTGTTACACAAACACCTGTGTTGCCAGCTCGTTCACTTCAAGCAATTATGTATGCATATAACAGTTAATGAGATGCAAATCAATTCGTAAATGGTGCTTTAACAGCTGCTTACATAAACTGTTTATCGAATTTATATCAAACGGCCATCAATCGATCTCATGTGTTGAAAGTAACAGTTAATAGAATTTTTTGATAGCAAATTAATTGTAAGGTTTTTACTTTCACACAGAATTTACGGTAATTTGCATTTATTTGTTTAATTATATGAATATGGGGTATTCCATACCAAATCGACCACTTTTGAACCCGACCCCTTTAGATTTTGCTGAAACTTATCCATCCTTTTCTACCATTTGAAAAACATTTTTGAGAGTTTTTTCAAAATTTGATGTCCAACTTCAAAAAAGTTATGAATTTTTCAAAAAAATGGCTTTTTTATTTTCAAATAGCCATAACTTTTGTAGAAATTAACTTTTGGGGACCTTTTTTTTAAAAAAATTTTGTTTTTGAATGAACTTTTCGCAAAAAATTCGCGAAAACAATTTAACACGTTCAATTATATAAAATAATCGGGTTTTTTTAAGTTCGCCATTTTTTTTTTTTTTTTTTTTTTCGTAAAAAAAACTTCAATTAATTTGACAACTATCCCTGCTAATCCCGGAGTGGGCCGATTTTTTTTTTTATTTTTTTTATTTACAAAACGCTACAAGAGTAAACCTATAGGGACAGCAAACGACGTCACATTTTTTCCGCTCTGTTGACATTTCTCTTCAGCAAAGTTTGCCATTTCATCATGAAAAGATACACGATCAACAACGAGTCGAAGTTATTAAAATGTCGCTAGCGCATCTATTGTGGAAGATCCAAATCAGTCTCTCAAACGTCTTTCTCAAGCGTTGGACATTTCTGTGACGTCGTTGAGGCGAAAATATTTTGGCCTACATCCTTAAGATCGCCTTGACGCAAGAACTGAATTTACTTGAACACCAGAATTGTCAAATATTAGTGAATAGGGCTGAGCAACAACTTGAAAATTTTCCGGATTTCATCGAAAAATTATCTTCAGCGATGAGACTCATTTCTGGCTGAATGGCTTCGTCAATAAGCAAAATATGCGCTATTGGTCGGGCAGCAATCCACACGTCTCCATGAGTCACCATTGCATCCTAAAAAAACTAGAGTTTGGTGCGGTTTATGGGTCATACTTCTTCCGTGACGATCAAGACCGACACGTTATTGTAAATGAGAATCGCTACCGCTCAATGATAACCGAATATTTTTGGTCCAAATGGTCACCTCGGTCGTGCGATTTGACGCCGTTAGACTATTTCCTGTGTGCTACGTACAATTGATGAACTTCGTACGAATATCGAACGTAAAATTGCAGCAGTATTGGGCGATTTATGCTTGAAAGTCGTCGAAAATTGGGTCTGGACTTCTATAAGCATGCCCGTGACGGCCATGCAAAAGAAATCGAGTTTCATACGCAATGGCAACGAATGTACTTTATGTTTTGTAGGGCTCTAATTGAAATTCCTGGTACTATTTTTGTGCTTACTTCATTCTTTTTATACCCCGAACAAGGTATATTAAGTTTGCCAGCGTAATGAAACGAGTCAATTCAGCTATGTCCGTCTGTTTGTCTATATATTCACGATATTAAATTTTTGAGATACCGATCGTGCATTTCTCACCAAGAAGTTGTAGCTCATTTGTCGGAACCGGCTCTATTGGACAACTATAACCGGCATCTCCGTTTCTCATGTGAGAGATATGGGAATTTGCTAAGGTAACTCTGAGTGTATGAATTGGCATCGTATTCTTATCATCTTCGCAACCTTAAGGCATTTACCAGATTGTTTTGTAAAATCGCTTGCAAAAATAATCATCTTCTTCATCTTTAATGACGCAACACGGTTATATTTACATAAAAACACTTACATTGGAAGAAAAAAGCACCCGAAAATTTAAATTTTCCGGGTAAATGATATTTCAAAAAATTTAATTTTGCCAAGTGTGTAGTACTGCCCCTAATTACTATGCCGAATAAGAGCACGATCTAAATTTTGCTGAAGAAGCTGAAGCTTGGCATAAGTGAATTTCACCTGGTGGCGATTATTTTGAAGGCGACAAAATAAATATTGTTGAATAACTAAACATTTTTCGTTTTCTTTACAATTTCCGGGGACTTTTTGGCCATAATATATGTATGTAGTTGTGCCAATTATAGAACCAAATTTAAACAAATTTTAGACACAACTATAAATTTAATCAACAGGTCTCACTACAGTGGAACTTGTATGATCATGGCTCTCAAATGCTCTATGCACTTACTTAGGTATATGTGTATGTAAGCTATAACAAACGGCTGCCACGAACGAAATCGCTTTAAAACGACACTTCCTCATTTAAAAAGTTTCAATCACAAAAAAAGCGAAACAAATATAACAACAATAAACAAATTTTTCAACGAGTTGAAGCGCACTGATAAGACAATCAAAAATATCGCGCAGCAGACAAACAGGATGGGCACAACGCGTCAGCTGTCAAAGCGAAACAAAAAAGTTTATCACTTGCCAAAAGCAACAAAAAGTAGCTGACACCACTCTGCTGTGTGTCATATAAATGTACTATACTATATGTATGTATATTATATATTAATAAATAAGTATTTAAATGAGATATGGACATCATCATAGAACTGATTGTGCCTCACACCATTTGTTTACTTATTATGCATTAATTAATTGCTTGTTAATAGGTTGTTTATTGAATTTAAATGTACTCCACACGCCCAGTAAACGAAAAACAACAACAAAGACCGATAAAAATGGGCGAGATTCGCAAATTATTATTATGCAGATTTACAAAGTGGCCGAACTTGATACATTCTAGTGACACTATTTTAATAAACTAACATATATATTACATGTAATCCAGTTCTGGATAGAAAAATGTGGGGAAAAGTATTTTGCTGACCATGAAAATAAAACGTTAGTTGGTGGTAGGGAAGAAGGTTGGGCTCTACTTGAAATTCCAATTAGACTGTAAGCTATGCGGCAGAACTAAAGTAAGCTCTGATTCCGCCACCTCAACAAGTCTGTTGTTTTGGGTTTGAGAATAGGGTAATTGGGAAGAGTTTCTATCTTAATCGGACATTCTGAGCGTGAATAATCTGACATACATTAAACTGGCTGACCCTGCAATAACGATAAAGCCATTGGAGAAGACACCTCTGAGTCGATTGCACTTAGTTTTACTTACTTATTTAGTTATACTTAGTTCGTGACTAGTTATAAATGTACTATATGTGCTAGATTAAACTTAGAGTAACATGTTGCGACGTAATTTGGTTCGATCTAACAACAGACAAACATCAGACAATTTTTTAGAAATTATATTCTAATTTTCCCCTCCATCCGACCTCGGATCGTATATTTACCATAAATAAGCTTCTCTCTTAATCTATGTCTTGTTTGGGAACGCCTTGCAACTAACGGGTTTCTCCATTTGAAGGATAATATCAATACTTGGCATGAAATGCCCCACCCAACGTCTAGAATAAAAACGTCGAAAACGTTGGATCTTCTTGGAAATTTTCAAGAGTCCAGGGAAGCTAGAACGGCTTCAGTTCTTGCACAAGCTGCATTTCGTACGCTTTAAATTTAAGAGCTCGATGTAAAATGCGCCAAACCTTTCCATACGTCAGTTCGAGTTGCAGTGAATTGCGCCGAATCGACTCTACACGGTCTTCGTACTCTCAGCTACGGCTACTTATTTTCTTCACTGAGTGCTGGATTCTATTCAGTGGAATATTATTCAATAAAGAATGGTGGGTCTTAAGATGGGTGATGGTATTGCGAATAGTACGCTCAGTAGGCCGATTATGTTGACCATAAGTTGAGCGAAGCGCACGAAACACCTTCCTTGCAGAACTTGAGTTTTCGTAAATAGACGATTTGTAAACTTTGTTCAGGCGTAAGTCTTTCGGATTTCATAAAATGCCAAAGAATACTGAATAAAAATAACATGACAGCTTTCACGCGTGATCTGTCAAAAAAAGGCTATTGAAAAAAGTGCCTCTACTTGGATCACCCGTTACAATAACCACTTATGTAATTATATAACTTAAAAAAAAAATTATTTTGTAATAGTCTTGAGTTCTTCTGATCTAAATAATTTTAACTGTTTCGGTGTAGGGATCCCGTGATTCTTCTGGCCTAGACTAACCCAACTTCCTGTACTCAGTAAGGTGAAAATAAATGCCTTTTTTAATAAGATCTGTTCATTCATGTTGAATGCCAGGCCAAGTGCTGGGGTTCCAATGAAGTCAAGATCACTGCTATAAAGGCCTTCTCTGCTTGGATAGATTATAATGGAAAGTTTTTATTCTAACGCAATAGCTTCTAGCTGCTGTACAGAGTTTGTTTCCATTAAGTCGGAATACACGATCTTGATAAGACACTTCATAATTAGAGCATGGAAATAAGTCTTGAACACTTCCATATAACACGTGGTTTCTATACATAGCTGCAAATCTCAGTTCTGCTACAATCAGTCTAGTCAGTTTTAGTAAATAAATTAATAGTTTACATTCTCTATTTTTAACTTGCCGTTGTTTGACAACCTAATTTCACGGTAATGTTTTGTAGATTTAGAAATTCAGGCAGGCTGCTGCCGACCTTACAAAGTAATTAAGCGATTATTTTTCAAAAATGAATTGTTAGTTACATACATACATACTATACTTTCTTATTTTGACCGCACTGACCTTTTGTCTGCAGATTTTTTCGCCTTTTCCTTTATTTTCTAGTTTCTAAAAAAAAAAAAAAGAAATCAAGTACTGGCTGTCAAACAGACTTTGGGTATGTACCACAAAGCAAAGTGAAAGGCCGTTGATTTCTGAAGCTGGCAAATAACAAAAAAAAAAGAGAGATCATAAAAATCGTAGATTTGAGTGATCATGCAGAAAATTAAGTAACTACGTACAAGGTACTTACATAGATACTGAAGTATATTAGGGTAGACCTTAAATGTTGAAATCGATAAATCGAATTTATTTTATTGTCTTATTAAATTCTACAACACCTTTAAATATTGTCGTAAATTTTCAAGTTGATCAAAGTAATAGTGCCGGAGATACAGCCTTGAGAATTTGTGAGGCTAGCTAGGCTACGGCTGGTAAGATTTCTCGAGAGCTACGCAGCTGATCTTCATGAAATTTTACACAGGTGTTTGAGATACAATTCATAAAATCTTCTTAACAATAAATGATTACAAAATGTTTTCAAAAATTTAAAGCAAAGTGGTGTCAGAGCGGGTGGTTAGGTATTTTAGGCCTGCCACCGTTATAAAAGTCCAAAGGCGGAAAACGTTCTCCTCTAATTTTGGCTTTGAAAATGAAATCTTCCCGACTTTTTATATTTCATATACAGAAAGCTCGAGAAATACATAGAAATTTTTTCTATGTTGAGGTTAAAAATTGTATATTTTTTAAAAAATTATACTCCTACGAATCGCAAGATTGAAGATCAAAAGTATTACTTTTAATTTTAATGTACATATGTTGTTATCGATTAATGGATGTGAATAAAAAAATTTGATAATTTAAGGTTTTAAGTAACACCCTAATGTGTACATATGCATATAAATATATTTCTACCACGCTTCAAGTAGGAATTACCAATAGATTTGGGCTTAACCTTTATGTACCAAGTCTATTGAATGAGTTTAAAGAATATTTTTTACCGACAGATCACGAGGTTGATTACATTTGAATGTTGAGGGTCTTATCTTCGCAACATGATTGATCAAACAATAGGAAACAGAATGTTATTTTCCATAAAAAAAAGAAAAGCAATCGAACGAGCAAATGGTATAAATCACATAGACCGCAATAATCTGGCATAAGCTTACAATCGCAAACTATTCTAACAATTTAATATTTTCTTTATTATTTTTATTTTTCTAATTATTTCTAAGTTTTTGACTAGAGATTGATGCTCAAGCTAAGCAAAGGGTGATCCAATGCAGGCATGTCTGATGTTGAATCCAGAAAAAAGGGAAGTACTTAATTCCTCCAAAGTGACTCCTTTCGATAAATGGGACACAACTCTCTTAAGAACCGCATCATTTACCTTCGAGCGGTTTTGGACATCAAATTTCTGTGCAAACATAATGTGAAAGAAAGAGTAAGAGAGGCCAGAAGTACCCCATATGCAGTTAGGCAGAAGCTCGGGATAACGCGGGATCTTTCCCTCTCTCTCATGCACTGGTGCTACACAGCGATTGTAAGATCAATTCTGCTATACGGTGCAGTAGTAGTAGTGTGGTGAACAGGCTAACGAAAGTCTACCTACCGGAAGCCAATAAAATATATGTATTCAGAAGCTCAGTGCGCTGTGAATAACGGGAGCTCTAAGAACCACTCCAGCGGCACCTCTTGAACTAGTGCTAAACCTGCCACCTATAGACCTCTTCGCTGAAGACCGCTCGATAGAATCGACGCGGCGACTATTGGTTGCAAGAGAACTTACACATAGAAGCTTTGGGCGTAGCTCGGTGAGTAATGGCGATTTGGCAGGCACTGGCTACGTGATCCCACTTTTCAATTGGGAAAGAATGTTCAGCGTGAGTATAGAGAAAGATGGTTGGCGTAAAGGCAGGATAGCCCTACAACCCATTAAACATTTATGCGAATGGATCTAAAATAGAGGATGGACTGCTGCGGGAATATACTATCCAGGGTTAAAAACAAGGCAGCTTTTTAAACTGCCGGACGGCAGTGTATTTCAAGCAGAGGTCTGTGCTATTAGAAGAGCTACGAAGCTAGCTTCTAATGCGTCTGCAGACACTTCCAGCTAAGCAACAAGCAAGGCGTTAACCTCGTTTCGAATAACTAATGGCACTGAAGACCACTCCAGTCGAGGCTTATAATAAATGTAGAGAAATTTGGTTTGCGCGTTGGCATGATTATATTGGCTTAAAAGTCTATTTTGAAGAAAGATTTGTATTAAAATGTATGAATATGTAGATTTTTGGCAGTGCGAGTCAATTTTGATCAGATGGAGTTTTCATTAGTTTTTCAAATAATTCTTTTTAAACTAAAATTTTATACAAAGTTATTCAAAGTAAACATACAAGTATGTAAATATTGGAAAAAATTAGAAGACCGAGTTTATTTTGCATTCCTCCTACCCCTCTTTCTGAGAGTAAGTGACAACAGGTGAATGCTATCAATAGCAACAAAAGAAATTTAATATTTGTGAAAGTTAAATATTATATTTTCCTGACAAAAAAATTAAATTTGCATAATAATATTGAGAACTAATTATTCTTGGGCACTTTTCATTTTCTCCTCGCTTTTGCGCACTCATGCCTGACTCTAAGTTAAGCGCGAATTCCTATGTACTAACCTTAACCTGGTTTCAAAAACAGCACTAAACCAAAAGCAGAAAACAAAAATAATTGAAGTACATTTTAAGCCTTAGTACCCACTTCAAATAGCATAAGTAATTGTTGTAATTAACTGTAAAATAATCAGTCTTAATTCACATTCATATTTAGCTGCCTCACAACTTGGCTAGTTTGCTCACCTTCCTCTTTGCCACTACTCAGGTTAATGCTTTTTTTGTTTTTGTAATTATGCAAAGTTCGATTGGAAAATTAGCTGATTGGCTGAGTGAATGGCATAAATATAATCGAAGCAAAAACAAAAATGCGATATAATTAGATAAATGCCAGAATGGTGTTTCTAATGGAATTCGCAGTTATTTCGCAAGAGGTCACTTTGCATTTTTATATTTGTATACTTAAAAGAGTTAAAAATTTCGACTTTTAACGAGATGCTTTATTAAGAAAAATTGGTGTTTCATTTTAAAATCAATGTTTGAATTCCATTTGATACGTAAGGTAAAGCCGATGGAGAATTAGCCGAAAGAGTTTTGAAGTTCCCTACATTCATAAAAAAAAACCACAAACCTTAAATTTAAAGGAGATTGTTTATTATCATTCGAAAGAAGATTTTTTGGCACTTTTTTGTTTTTGAAGATTATCTTTTTTAAATGTTGGCGCTATGTGTAAGATGGTCCATCCGTGGAGTCCAATTTTTGATGACTCGTTCGGCCATTTCGACTGGTAACTGGCGAGTGACACGCGTGATGTTCTCGTCCAAGGCCTGAATCCAAGCGGGATTGTCAGCATAGACTTTAGACTTTATATATCCCCACTACAGTCTTTCCATGCTGAAATGCCATACAATACTGAACAAAAATCACAGGACAGCTTGACACGCCTCACGCGCGATCTGTCAAAAAAAGGTTATTTAAAAAAGTACCTTTAACGGGATCACTCATTATTTGGAGTATATTGTTGAGGGGCCAAAACTTTTCACCATACTGAACTCAAACAGTTCAATTTAAATAGTAATGGTAACGGTATAAACTAAAAAATTTACCCATTTTGGATATATTAGTTCGAGATACTAAGTGTAGCTAGGTCAATCTTCACCTGATCTCTCCAACAAAATGGAGGTCTTCCTCTTCTCCTTCTTCCACCAGCGAGTACTGAATCGAAAACATTCAAAACTGGAGTGTTTTCTTATATCCGGAAAACAAGACTTAACCAGCGGCATAGAGTCGGTTCCTTTCGTGCTGTCGAAGGCGGCTTTAAAATCTGCGAGAGTTGGTGTGTGCCAATAATCCTTTCTCGGGTCTTTTTTAAAATGAGGCGCTTGGTGAATATATGGTCGATAGTAGATTTTCCAGTTTAAAAACCACACTGATAAGGTCCTTAATCTTTCACAGAATATGCTCGAAAGATCTTATTTGCTATATTTAGAAGGCTTATTCCAAGGTAATTCCTTGTTGTTCACTGGTTTAGCGAAAAGGTTAAACGAGATAGCAAGTTTATAGAAGTCCGACTATAGTCCATCAAAATGGCGCATCCAGCGCTAGTTGAGACCAAAGTGGCAGCACCCCTACCTACCTACCTACTGTTCGAGTTTTGGAAGAAAATTCAAAGGGCACTGAGCGTAAACGGAAGCGAGTTTGGCTTTGAGTTAGTGGTGATTAGAAACTGACTGTTAAGTTTTGACAATTTAGCAAAGGTATGGGGTTGTTTTTGAACTTTTTTCAAAAAAGATGAGCTAGTGTGTCCTTTGAGGAAGTATAATATACCATGAAAAGGTTTATTGTGAACTTTGTATGACAGTATTATAACACAGACTACTCATAAATGCTTTGGTTGTACACCATTATTTTTTAGCCTCTCATTAGTGATGGGTCTCTTGACGGGCCACTGCCTTATTGGCATACATGCTGTAAGACTGGGAATCTTACCGGACGTCGCATGCAGAAGCTGCTTGGAAGAAGATGCAGTAGAAACTAGCCATCACTTCCTTCTTGACTGCCCTGCTTTTGGGAGATCAAGACTTAGGCACTTGGGGGCACCATACCTTCAGACATCCCACCGATTTGGCGGGCATAGAAATGAAGCGCCTTTGCAAATTTGTACTGGCTACTAAGCAGTTCGCCGATCTCTAAGTCCGATTACGGGAGTTTGATTTTCAATGGCTTCACAAAGGACTACATCTATTGGTCCAAGTGCGATCTCTGATCAGCCATTTAACCTAACCTAACCTAACACCATTATTTTCTTAATGTCTTACAATATCAATTTGAGATCCCAAAGATAGAATTGATTTCTAAGTTATGCTAAATAAACTAAAAGTTGGTGGTAAAGAATTTTCAACGCATTAGTGATTTTGTTTTGCATTGACTTAAATTTTGATAATTATACCCTATAGATAGAGAAAAATCCATTTAATATTCTCGGCTATGTAGCAATGAAACTTTGTATCATCATTTTCATTCTTTTATACATACTTTCATTAGCGTTTAGCCTTCATTAGTGCCACCTTTATGTCAGTCATTAGTATAGTGCTATGCATATGAGCTGTGGTACTAATTTAAATAATATTCGTGTGTAGCATGTGTATGAATATTCTCACTTTTTCAATATAAATATAATGTATGTCAATAGCTATATTCGGCAAGTGAGAATATACATATGTTAAGCTTTTAGCGTTCGGACAAATTACAATGCAAGGATATATCGATTTTCGGCTGAATTGTGTGGCATAGTAGGTCGGTCGTGTACTCAAAGGAATTTGGCCACCATTTATTATATTTGCCTAAATACTTAGTGTGATACAACCATTATTTGTTTATACGACATACTTAAATAACAGTTATTCGTTTTTCAATAAAAAGTAGAGTCATTAAGTGCTGTTACTACTATTTTTGTGTGAAATCATTATAGTATATTAATATTGCAATCAATCTTAGTGCGGAACTATTAATTTGAAATCAAGAAAATTACAAAAGTATGATTAACGAATATAGCTCGGTGTATTGTGAGAAGAAGATTTCTAAAAGTATGACAAAGCAAGATAATTCGGTGTATTGTCTGAAAGAATCGATATTGATAAGTATAGATTTTATTTTCTCAGGCTACGTTTTGTTTGGCTATTTATTTAAAAAGTAATGTACTATATGCCAAGTAATTATTAGCACTCGTATCGAAACCATCGCTTATATTGTCCGATATGCTTAAAAAGGTAATGGAAAATATAACGAAAATGTACTGAGGCTAATAAAAAGGATCATTTGCTTAATGTTGTCTACAGAAAGTGGTTCAAATAAATTGTAAAGAACCGAATTAAATCAAAATATTTCATATACTGTACTGAGATAAATTCATTATGCACCCTGTATAAATTTATTTGCTCATCTGAAAAAAAATCATTAAGTAATAATAATTACACAGTAGGCATATAGGCATCGATTAAGGGGAATTCGTTGGTCCAATGACGCATTTACAACAAAAGTGATAACGTAAGAATGGGAAGAAAATTACAAGTCATTTTATAATGAAATACTTGTATAAGATATTTCAAAAAAATTATTTCCCAATCAACATATATTCTTCTTCTTTATTAGCGTAGATACATAAGGGGTATTCCATACCAAATCGACCACTTTTGAACCCGCCCCTTTTAGATTTTGCTGAAACTTATCCATCCTTTTCTACCCTTTGAAAAACACTTTTGAAAAACATTTTTGAGAATTTTTTCAAAATTTTTTGTCCAACTTCAAAAAAGTTATGAATTTTTCAAAAAAATAGCTTTTTTATTTTCAAATGGCCATAAATTTTGTAGAAATTGACTTTTGGGGACCTTTTTTTTTAATTTTTGTTTTTGAATGAACTTTTTGAAAAAATACACGAAAAAACTTTAACACAATCAATTATATAAAATAATCGGTTTTCTTAAGTAAAATCGTCATTTTTTGGAAGTTCGCCATTTTTTTTTTTTTGGTTTTCTTCAAAAAACTTCAATTAACAACTATCCCTGCTAATCCCGGAGTGGACCGATTTTTTTTAAATTTTTTTTATGTATTTAACAAAAATTGTCAAATTTTCAAAAATGAAAAATTTTTTTTTCCGTAAACTTTATTTCTATTATATAAAAAATATAATTTAATGATTTATGATATAATATTCTCAATTTATAGACTTAATTTATGAATATAATCACGAAGATTCAAATTTTTACCTATTAGTAAGGTCGATAAACTAGGGTTGGACAATTATAGACTTACCTATAGTCAGTATACTAGAAACTATACGCTAGTGTGTAAGTCTATAAATTGAGAATATTACGGTCGTTAGTACATCATGACTAAGGTGAGCCAAAGCCGAAAAAGCCACGTCAAAGCAGGTCAAAACTCAAGGTTATGTTGAGAGTTTTCTTCGTTTATCGAGGTGTGGTGAACTTAGAATTCGTTCCGACCGGCCTAACTGTAAACAAAGAATACTATTTGAGTGTTATTCGTCGTGTGCGCAAAGCTATTCGTCAAAAGAGGTCGGAATTATGGGCCGACAACTCTTGGCATTCGTACCACGATGATAAACCTTCGCTTACTGCATTGATTCTTCGATTATGTTGATTAATTGTATCATTTTCTCTAAAAACTATATCTCCGCACTTCTAAGTATATCGTTTCATGAGGACCACAAGGAAGCATTTACTGAAATTCTGCATGAGTTAATGATCTTCTACTATGCTGAAAGCACCATATAATCAAGTTTAAAGAATTTCATATCTCTCACATAACTGTTTTATTAGTCTCCTCGTTCTTAATTTTTTCTTTCAAAAAATATTTCACCTACTCACACGGGGGGCTTGTTCAACAGTAAACTAGTTTTTGCCTTCAATTTTATTAATTTCTTTGTCAATATAGTTGCTAAGCTGCACTAGAACTTGAATTTCTGAAATTACGTATTATTTTTAATTAGCATACTGAATTTTACTTTAGTACAAATACTAAAACACAACAAACCGGCTTTTGTTTTTGCTTCACAAACAGAAAACCACAAATCAAATTAACTGGAATTATTTAGTATTTGCTTTAGATAAACAATTTGACTGACCACCTGAGCATATATGCTAATTTTAGAAATATTTATACTACTTGGCTTTTCTAAATCGCTTTCATTTGCATTTAAACAAAAACAAATAAATTTGTGTGTGTGTTTGTAAGGGTATGAGTAAACACATGGCTTTTTGCAAAGCACATCCAACTTCTTGCTGCACCAGGGAATTTTGTTATCTGTCTATGGGCTTAATATATGTATACTTTTACTAACATAAATTTATTATAATGAATTTAAAATATTTAATTAAAAATAAAAAACCATTTTGTAAAAAAAACATATATTTTATATGAATTTTTATTTAACTAAGCTTTTGCATTTTGTAGTTAAAATAACGGCATTAACAGTTTTTCGCCAAAAATAACGGTATATTTTAATGTTCTGAGCAATTACCGCACACAATTTGTCATACTAAATATATAAAATTAAACTCGATTTATGTCGTTCTTAAAAAAAATGTATACATAACATTGTCAAAGTAAAATGCAGCTATACCGTTACTCTTATCTCTCCACAGTTCGTTTTACTGTTAGTTAGGTTGATCTTTGGCGTACAATTTTTATCTGCGCTAGATTCCCAGCATGTTGATATGTTTTTAACCTACTTTGAGATCACAGTTATTATATCTCTATTTGAACAGTTATTATCTCATTTATGCCGCTTAATTCTTCTTATAACTGTCTTAGTAATTTTGCTACAGTTCGCGAAAGCACACCAGTCTTTGTCGCTTTAAAATCCTGCGCCTCTCCCATTAGCGTCAAGCTAATTCATCATCAGACTTGTTTGGGCGGCTAGCTACTGTGGAATCTCAGCAAACTGAAAAACCAATGAGCTTGCAAGAAGGGATACCCGTACCCCGCTCATGGCGGAGTGGGAACGCGTTGGATCTCCGTTGTCACTCATACTGGAGCTATGGAGCTTGCGTGGGCTTTTTATATGTTGGTCGACGAACCACTTGTGTGCGACTGCGAAATTCTTCTGGCCGATAGTAAATTGTGGGAAAAATGCTCGCCTTTGCAAAGTTCATTTTGCCGCAATTGTAGGAGTTCTTACTGGACATTGTCTAATAGGCGGTTTCACGCGGTAAGGCTAAAATGCCAAACGAACGCAAAATTGTAAAGTTGTATGGAAGAAGGAAGGTGAGATGGAATAATTCAGGCACTTTCTCCTCTATTATCTAGCCTTGGTGAAACATCTTGGCAGTCATATCTTCGGCGAACCATGTGACATAGCTGAAACTGACATTGGCCGCGCTCTTTTGACGATTAGCTTCGCGAAAATGACGCGTAACACTCAAATAGTATTCCTTGTTGACAGTTTGATCGGTCGGAAGGCATTCGGAGTGCACCACATCTCGATCAAAGTCAACATAACCTTGATTTTTGACCTGCTTCGACGTGGATTTTTTGGCTTCGTCTCATCTGCATCACGATATTCGGTCGAATGAAAGCAGTGCTTCACAGATGTTAACGCGACGCTGTTTTTTGAATAAATTCAGTAACTTCTAAACCAATCGTGGTTTTATTTTTCTAACGATTATTTGATGTGACGTTGGCCATAGATTTCACTGACAGTCATACCAGCCTAGATAAAAATATTTGGACGAATGAGTTTCCGCGTGAAATTAAAATTAAAAATTTTTACTATTTTTTGCCCACAGTAGAATCTCAGTCTCCATTGAATAAAATCATATAATCGTTACGGATAATGAATTATCAGAAAAATATTTTTTTGAGCAATCAGTGCTGTGAGATCAAGTTGATCCTCTGAACTGAATCGTGTGAACGTCTCAGGCCTTCCAAGACCAAATAGCTCTTGTAAGAAATGTGCAAATATTTGCTTCTTAGAGTTAGAGAGGTCTATATATACCGGTCTGTTCAAAAAAGCTTACTTTACTTGGGTCTTCTGTGACTCAAAAAAAAAAATTTTAAGATTTTTTGTGTTTTAGAAAACCAGTCACAATTCGAAGTCGCTATTCAGGAGTGAACTTTTTATTGAAATTTTATTTCGGTATTTTCGATTACCTCTTTGATCTGTTAAGAACCAATTGTTTTGGTTCAGTTAGGTAAAGATATCTAGCCAAAACGTATTTAACTTCTCTATCCTCGTTCACTAAAGTTTTCTGTCAAAATTTAAACACTATTGATTTTCCATATTATTTGTTAACGAAAGAACTCGAGTAAAACACTTGACTTTGAAAAAGTATAATATAAAAATTTTCAAAAAAAAAAATGGTGTCCTTCAGACTTTTATTTATTTCTTCGCCACACTCTTCCAACTTGACAGCATTTGTGTCAAGGAAAAAGAGTTTTTTCGATTCTCGATTTCCAAAAAAAATCACAAATTCAACACAGAAGCTTCACAATACCTTTGTTTTGTTATTGTTTTTCACTGCAGCTGCTTTTAAGCACTTTCCCGCCACTAAATCGGTGGATGTGGCGATGCGGATATGCTTTTATTGCACTATTGAACTGTACCACAATAAATCACCGCCAAAAATCCGGTTGCACAGAATTTTTGACCATTCAACAATTTTTTTTTCCTAAACACCACGAAAATATAGCACAAAATGTTCAAAAGAACTTATTCTATGCATTTGCTGCATGAAACACACACATGTAAGTATAGGCACTGCACGCGCGAAAGTCAATTCGGTGAGTACAAACCGAGTAACCGAGCGTTCAACAACTGAACGTGTTCAATGAATGAGTGCGACTGTTGTTGCGATGAGCTGCTGCTGCTGTTCAAGCCGAGCGAGAACGCACAGCATGAAAGCGACGGCAGCGGCGGCGGCATCAACAGAAGAAGCTATTAAAGCTAACAACAACAGGCCACGACGGTGGTTAGGCCAATGCATGCGGTATTAGCACGAAAGCAAGCTTTTTGCTCACGTGTATGTGTGTTTATGTACATGTGTTCGTGTGTGCTTCAGCCGAAAGCAAAGAGGTCTGCGCGAAAGCCCATTGCTGCGCGTCGGCCAAGTTACAATGTCAGCGTACTCATTCACGCGACTACGGACTGGTTTGGGGCCGGTCCTCGTGGCAGTTAAGTTCACAATGCCGGTAGAGGTTAAGTGTTAACCCGTTGTGAGCACATGTGCTTTTAAGGCACAATTTAAAATAAAACAATGAATCGTGGAAGAAAATTATATGAACAATTTTCGCTAATACTTGTCCATTAAAATTTGGCAAAAAAAATTAAAATGGAAGAACTAGTAAGTTTCTTCCGGCAATTATAGTGGGTGGGTCTTTTAACGTTTTAAATTTGAATTATCTATATTTCGACATTGGAAACGTCAAATACCATTCGGAAAGTTACAGATATTCAGTAAAAAGTCTAAAATTTACGAAATATGTCGCTATTCACTAGAAGAAAACTGGGAAATATTGAAAACTTTTTTCCAAAGTTCGTTTGACCGAGGATGGTCAATTTTACCGAAAAATCATCTTTTCGGACGAAGCTCATTTCCACCTCGATGGTTACGTTGTAGAATTGTCGTATTTGGGGCATAGAAAACCCGCACGTAATCGTCGAGAAGCCAATGCACCCAGCTCGAACCACTGTATGGTGCGGATTTTGGTCTGGTGAAATCATCGGCCCATTTTTCTTCGAAAATGAAGAAGGAACCGCCGTAACCATCAATGAGCGATATCGCGCAGTGTTAACCGAAATTTTCTTCAAGCAAATTGAAGAGGAAGACTTGGACAACATTTTGTTACAGCAGGACGGCGCTACGTGCCATACAGCAAACGCTACACTCAATCTTTTACGCCCTATCTTCGAATTTAAAAATTTATATGGCCCACCCTATAGCTAAATTTCTGGAAACATTCGTCCTATACCTCATCTTTCAGCACAACTCATTTGGCGATATGTGTTTTGGACACTTAAAGATCCTATTTTTAACGAAACCTAATGGTCAGGAAGATCCACTATTCGATTTCCCGAGAATTCTTATATCTAATTTCCATATTTTGCCTTAAACCACTATGATTCCAAAAACTTTTCGTTTGGTTTTCTCTAGTCACTGGACAACAGTAAAATTTATTATAGAGAAATATAAAATGTGAAAACCAAACACTTTTTTTTAATAGAAGTGGTGATAGTTCCTGAATCAATACTTTAACTACTATTTGATTTAAGGTTAGAGTGAAATAAAATTGATTAAATTGCTAAAATTTTAAAAAAATATTTTATATATTTGGTAGGGTTGACTTTGGTCGCTTATAGAAGCTGTCACATAAGCCTGACCGAAAAATATTATACAACTTTGAAATAAGAGGAATGGCTCGATTAGGTCTTTATTTGTACTTATTTTGTTGTAATATTCTTTGATATAAACTTAATTTCGAGCTTCAAGGTTAAATATTCCGATTTTGGAGGCTGTCTTCGAAAAGGAGAAATTATTATTTTATTTTGGTACTAATGACTAAATCTCTCGAAGAAAATGGTTTTCGTTCAATACCCTGAAAAAAGTCTCTTTTGTCGTATAGTGTCATATATAATATCTTAAAATAAAGACAACAAAAAATTGCTAGCAATTGGCTAAAAACACAAAAAAGGTGCGCTCAATGGGTTAACCGCAACTCCGACATTAGAATATTGGTAGAAACCAGTAGTCGAGACAATTGCGCTCCATATTTATAGTGGTAGTGAACAAGTTTTGTTGGTAAAAGTGCTAAAAGTTTATCAAAGCGACGCCAAACATGTTCGACGCTTCAAGTTGCAAGAGGCTCGTGCGTTGCCAGCGTGCAGAACCGCCACTCGTTGACAATACCAAATGGATGAGGGAAAGACTTTTTCGCTGATGTGGTATGTGGATGACATGTGTATATATACATACATATTTACGTGTACTTTTCTTTATATTTATGTATGTAGAATATTTTTTTTTTTTTTTTTTTATTTATAAAAGCTTATACAAAGTTAATACTATATGTATAACCTAAGGCATGCAGCGCTAGCTTCAAAGGCTATCAGCTGTCCGTTGAAGAATGTGTTGGTTTTATATTCTCCTCAATAGATCACAATCTTTAAGGAAACGATAGATGGTTTTTATATTTTCTTCCGTAGGGTTGGAAAGGAGGGTAATCGGATCTGTGTTGAAGTGGCAATCTCTCTTTTCTTTCAGAGTTGGGCAAAATTCTAATATATGGAGCACGGTTGTTGTTGAGTTACAGAACGGGCAGCAGATGGTACTGTTTCTTCCGAGGAGGTGCGCATGCGTCAGTATAGTATGTCCAATCCGTAGGCGAATGTAAGGTGTTATAAAATTGGTTGCTACTGTTGATGGGTATAGCGGTTTGATTCTGGCTGTGTTAACTATTGAGTAATGGTGGTTATATGAGACCCAATCGAGTGCCAATTTAGAGAGCCTATTTTGGTGTATGAGTCGGAATATATCAGATTTCATGAAGAAACTGAATGTAATTGTGGGCGTGTTGGATGCATTCTTTGCTAGTAAATCAGCGTAATTATTTCCGGATAATCCAGTGTGGCTTGGGACCCACATTATCTTAATTTTATTTTCATATTTAATAAGATATTCTCTAATTGCAGTGATGATGTTAGTGTGGTTGTTGCAATTTTGAATGGCTTGGAAACATGATAAGCTGTCGGTGCATATGACATATTTTCCAGGGCTTTTTGTGGCATGTAGAACAGCATGTAAAATCCCAGTGGCTTCAGCAATGAATATCGAACAAAAGGGGAAAAGTAGTCCATATGAGATTGGCTTTCCTTTCTCGCTAACGACCGCAAAAGAGGTTTGGATTTTTTTGAACCATCCGTGAATATAAATCTCCAACTGCCATGTTTCAGAGTATTCATAATTTCACAAAATTCTGATGCATAGATCGCATTAGGTGTGGTGGATTTAGGCAAACGAGCTAGGTTATCAATAAACGTGTTTATTGGAATCAACCATTGAGGATGACGACGTTTAGGAAGTTTAGCAGGTTTTAGTGGTAAGTTGTTTATTTTGGCAAAAAAGGTGCATTTATATATAGCTGACTCAACTTTTGGAGGTCGGATACGAGTTGATGATGAAGAAAAGGCATCTTGAAGCACATGGTTAGAACCAAGGATGATCTTCGGGTATAATTTGTATGTGGTGTCTTCCATATTGTCTATCAGAGAGGGAAGACCGGACTCTGCTAACATATTTTTGATTGGTGACGTGGGGAATGCTCGAAGCGATCTTCTAACAGCTGAGTGATACGGTGCGGCCAACAATTTTAGGTGACTTTTTGAATGATGCCCATATATTTCAAGAGCGTAGTTGATGACGGAGAGTATGAGTGCCTTGACAACATTAATTAACAAAGACGGGCCAATGAGCGAACGCTTGCATGCTAGGTACTTAACAATATTTGAGTTTTTAGTAATTCTATTTCTAATATATTCACAATGTTGTTTGAAAGCATATTTACTATCTAGAATTAATCCAAGAAACTTAAGAGTATGAGAACATGAAATATTTACATTGTTGAAAGAAATCGGTGGAAAATTACAATTATGTTTTTTACAAATGTGGAGTAGACAGGATTTTGAGTACGAAATTGAAGCGCCTGAGGAAAGGGACCATAGGGATAGTTGAGAAAGGATTTCTTTAAAGGTAGAGGATATAGCACTAAGGTCAGAAGATTTTGAAAATAGAAGGAGATCATCAGCATATAATTGATGCTGAATATTAGGGAAGGAAGAAAGGATAGAACTGATTTCATCAAATGCTATGGTGAACAGAATAACTGATAGCGGTGATCCCTGAGGAGTGCCGTTATCCAAAGGAAGAGTCGGTGAAGATATGCCAGAAATCAGAACTTTGATTTTGCGTTTAGAAAGAAAGGATTTAACAAAACTAAATATACGGGGGCCAACCTTCCATTTGATTAATTGTCTTAAAACTACATGTATGCCCACGCGATCAAACGCTTTTTCGAAATCAAGCGACAGAAGAGAAGCGTGATTTTTATTAGCTAAAGCGTCACATATGAAGTGGTCAAGGTGTAAAAGAGCGTCGATAGAGCTGTGTCCTTTTTTGAATGCGACCTGATTAGGGTGAATGAGTTTATTGGAATGGAGAAACCAAGAGAGTCTAGTAGCAACAATTTTTTCTAAAAGTTTGCCTAGACAGGGTAGAAGGGAAATAGGACGATAGCTGGTAACTTCGCACGGAGGTTTGCCAGGTTTTAGAATAGGAATGATTGCGCTGGTTTTCCAGATTTGGGGTATGGTGGCAGTTCGATAAATATTGTTGTAATGGTTGATAAGTCGTTTGAGGAGGTGAGGAGGAAGATGTTTGATGATAGGATAGGAAATTTTATCTAACCCAGGCGTTTTACCTTTAACCGTAGAAAGAGCTATATTGAGTTCTATTAAAGATATATCTGAGTCGAGGTATTCAGCTGAAGGGGATAAAGTAGATGAAACGTAATTATAGGCAAGTAAAGAGTTCTTATTAGACGAGTATTCAGAGGAGAAATTATAATCAGAGGAGTTAGACGAGAAAAATTTGGCGAATTCTAAAGCTATATCCTGTGGATGTAGTAGATTGCCTTGAGAGGAGCTGAGTGAGAGAATAGGAGAGAAAGAAATATTGCCAGATAGTCTTCTTATGTTTGACCAAATCATTTTAGGGTTAGAAGAGGAATTAATGCTGCTGGTAAATTTCTGGAAAGATTTAACTTTTGCTTGCTTCGCTTTTCTTCTGAAGATGGCATTAGCTTTTTTATAAGCAACAAGGTTTGATGATGAACGATTTTGTTTGAAATGATGCCATGTTTGTTGCTTATGCAGTCTGAGAGAAGATAGCTCACTATCCCACCAAGGAGGGTTATGATTACGAGGATTAGGAGAGGTTTGAGATATAGATTGGTTGGCAGCAGATCTTATAATCTTCTGAATTATGGCAGTTTCCTGATTAATAGTATCTGCAGGAGGGAGGGTGTCTGAGTAACGTAAACAAAAATCTTGAAATTTGGGCCAATCAGCTGAATCGGTGTTAAAAAATATTCTGGGTTTGAAGAAATTGGAATTATGGGAGGAGATTTTGGCTATGATAGGGAAATGATCGCTACCATGCAAATTGTCTATACAGTGCCAAACAACTTTGGGAGAGAGTGAACTGGAACAAATTGTAAGATCTATATGGGTGAAGGTGGAATGGGTGGAGAAATGGGTAGGGGAGCCATCATTAAGGACAACACAGTCCGAACAGAGGACAGCATCCTCAATAATGCGGCCTCTGGAGTTGGTTGAAGAAGAACCCCAAAGAGGGCACCAGGCATTGAAGTCACCAGCCAGTAAAAAAGGAGTCGAGCAAGAAGGGAGAAGGTTAAAGAAGTCTGCTGAAGTAAAAGTTTGGTGAGGAGGGGAATATGCACAGATGATTATGATTTTTTGGGGGAGGAAATTTCGATGGCAACGGAAGAGATATTCGAAGGAGGTATTGGGAGAATATTATGCGGTATACTTCTCTTAATCAGGATTGCAATGCCTTGTTTGCTTGATGTGATGGAAGGAAGGTTATAAAAATGACCAGCATATGCTTTTGGGGTATAAGCTGATATATTGTTTGCAATATGCGTTTCGTTTAATAATATTACAGAGGGGTTATATTTTTTAATTAAAATTTCAAGTTCAAAGTAGTTATTAATGTATCCGTTTATATTCCATTGAAGGAAAGTTAACATAGCAAAAATAAAGAAAATTAAAGTATATACAAAGTATGAAAAATGTAAGTTTTAATTGGAATTTAATATCTAGAATTATGTATCTATGGGTACTTGGGTATGTGATTGTGGATGGGAGGGGGTACAGGTGAAGTTGTGGAACAGGTTATAGTGGTAGGAGAAGTAGTAGTGGAAAGGGGTGAGAAGGGTGGAGAAGGAGAATTGTAAAGGGAAGAAACGGAGGGAGAAGGGGTTTCGGGGCAATCATTATGGATTGAATGTATGTTGGTAGGAGATGAAGCGTTATGTTTTGAAGTTGTAGCTTTAATGATGTCATTAGAATCTATGGTGTTTGAAGTTTTATCGTTGTTGATGTATTTTTTGAGTGAGAATTGTTGTTGGAAGCTGTTACATTAGCATAAGAGAATGGTGAGGGGGTAGAAGGCAATTGAGATTTGTATAAATTGATGGCTTCACGCATCGAACACTTGTGGATAGTTTTAATTTTGAGTATTTCTTTTGACTGGACGTATTTTGGACAGGCGTTAAAGGAAGAAGGGTGTTCACCATCGCAGTTAGCACATTTGACTCTACCGCATTCAGTGGGAGGGGTATGATTTGGGGGAAGGTTGCAGATAGAACAAGATGGGGACTTATTACAACGCTTAGCAGTATGACCCAGCAACTGACAATTCTTGCAGCGCATGGGATTGGGATAGTACGGACGGACATCAAGGGTACACCAAGCAACTTCAATACGACTAGGTAAAGTATATTTATCAAAAGTTAACAATAAAGCACCAGTAGGCACACGATCACCATTGTTTATCTTGGTAAATTTATAAACATCAGATACTCCTTGTTCTTTTAGACCATCAATTATTTCGTCATCAGTAAGCTGACAGATAAATGGAGCGTAAATTGTACCCTTTACTGAGTTCAAAGAGTTGTGAAGAGATACCACCACAGCACCAGCTCCGGGAAGATGTTTGGTTTGTAAAAATTTGTCCGCGATTTTTTGGTTCTTGACCAAAAGTAGTAGGCTGCCGTCACGAAGCGAAGTGATTTTGTTGATGTCTTTGCTTATGGCTTGAATACCTTTATGTACTGCAAAGCAAGAAGTGGATGCAATAGGTTTCCTGACGTCCTGTGATTTGATTACAAGGTACTTGGGATCATCCTTCTTAGTAATAGGTAATTCCGGGAAGAATTCCAGCGTTGAGTTTTCTGGCTTTTTTCTCTTGTTTTTTGGACCCGGGAATAATAGTGCAAACCTATTATCCCCCAGCCTGTTGGCCCCAGGGGGCATTGCGAAAAGAAATTAAATTATTGCCCGATTAAATTGTGGGTTTAACTTTATAATGAAAAGTATAAAAAAACACGCGGAAAGTATAACGAACTGAAGCACAAAATGTCAAAGCTAGGTTATATTGCTCGTACAGAAAGTAACGAGAAGTTATGCAGCGAGTACGTAGTATATGTGCGCACGATATGAAAAAAACAACCGTACACAACGACGAACGACGAACGAATGTGATGTAGAATATTTAGTGAGTTGACTGTGGCAGCAATTAGAGAAGGCAAGTTTAAGAACAAGCTTTGCCAATACACATTCGGCATTTTGAAAAATGTAAAAAATGAGATGAGATATGAGTTCTATACTTGTATATGTTTGTACATAAACTATGTTTCAGCTATGTAACATTGCTCAATTTTGTAAGTACATGTATTTCCCAGGGAAATTTGTACTTATGTTAGCGTTGCAGAAAAAAAAAAAATAATAATACTGGTCTACAACGTTTTTGTCACACGAACTTTGAGATGATTAGTATGTTGGTGTACCCTCACTAACAATATATAAGTTGTTTGTTTCAATCCCGTCCAGCCTGTTAAGTCATTTGCTCATTTGGACCGAACCAAAGGATCATGTAAGTGATTGTTATTTTCGTTTGACTCCAACAAAAGCAATTACAACCTCGTCCAAACATCCAATCCAGCATACAAATTTCGGCTTCGGCTAACAGATTCATCCTACATAGTGCCGAACTGCCTTTGCCAAAGCCTTGAAAGCGATTTGTATATCTGAAAGTGATATTTCGCAAACTCAGCGATGCAAAAATTAAAGAGGGAATATTTGTAGGTCCACAAATACGGCAACCGATAAAGAATAACAGCTTTGAAGAAAAACTAAGTGATCAGAAAAAACTCTGCTGCAAATGTTTGTAAACGTTGTCCAAAATTTTCTAGGGAACCACAAATCGGAAAAATGACAGGATTAATAAATGAACTGATAATGTCATATAAAACTTAGAGGTGTCCTTAAAAATACATATTCTGGACACTCATCTGGTTTTCTATCTGGCAAATTTAAGTGCTATGAGTGACGAACAAGACGAGAGGTTCCAGCAAAACATTTCCTTAATGAAAAAGCGCTATCAAGAGAAGTGGAGTGCAGGAGTGTTAGCAGATTTTTGTGGGAGACTTAAAACAGGCTTTCCAGCAGCCAAAGATTCTCGAAAATCATAAGTATTTTTTCTATATTAAGCATTAATTTCTCTAGATGTAGCTAATGCTTGTATCTTTAAAGAAAATACTTGTTTTGATGTCACAAGAAAACATGACGCACAGTGGCACCGCTCCATACATTTCTTGGGAAAAAATAGAAGGAGTGGTCGTACAACAATGAAACTTTGCAGAAACACTTCTCTGGACTAAATTAAGAAATTTTGAAAAAATCTTGGAAAACCGCCAACTGCTTTTTATTTTTGGACCTAGGGACTTGAAATTCGGGACACTTCTTAATTGAGTTCTCCTGATGAAAAAAAATTAAACTTAAACGCAAAGTGACGTTATTTATACCTTTACCTTGATAAAAATCCAATATAATATGCAAGGTTTTAATTGAATATGTAACAGGCGAAAAATTGTGTTAGTTTTTATTTGTAATATTATGCAAGCACCATATCTTTAACAATGGGATCTAGTTCTAAGGAAATTTTGTTCGAATGACGCCTTAAGCTACTTATGTAAGGATCCGAAGTTATAAGAAGTCTGTTGAAGACATCAAATCATCAAAGATTGAAATCGATGTTTCTAAAAGGGACGGCAATTGGCGGTTGTTTTTTTTTTTTAATTGAAAGTACAGACTCGGAACTTTCATTTTTTTATAGTAAGAGGGCTAAGCAAGGCAAAGCACATAAAGTTTTTTTCCATCAAAAAATGAAAAGTTGATATTTTTTAGTATAATTTTTGAAAAATTATAAAAATTAGCTTACTTTGCCAGTTTCAATAAATTTTTGTTTTATAAGCAAGTAGGTGCTATATTTTCACTAAAAAATAAAAGAAAAGCCTAAGCTATAAACTTACACACAAAAAAATTCTTTATTTGGACAATAATTTTAATCTGATTTTATTGAATAACTTTCCGTCGACTTCTGTTAGTTTTTTTAACTATAAAATTTCACTTTTTATAAAAAACCTTGTTGAATTTCTTTTATCCAAATATTTCTTTACAAAACAAAATCATTAAAGTTTTGAAATTGGAAAGTGGAAAAATCCTATTTTTCCGCCGAAAGGCCACTGTGTGACGTGCCAATTTTATTTCATTCACTTGTTATTGTTTAGTGTCCCTAGTATGTATATTTAAAATTTCATAAAAGTTTTCATGTGAAAAAAAAAATTAAAATTTTGTTGAGCAGTGTAATTACTAAATAACATTTTTTTGCAATTTCTTTTTGAATTAATTCCCAAAGGTTTTAAACACAGCTAAGGCGGGATTATATATTTTTTCTTATTTATATACATATTTACCATTTGATCAAATTTGACCCGTACTGTCCTTTTAAACTGTTCGATCAAATTTTTTTCGTAGACTGGTACAATCGGTGTTTGCCTTTGTTTGTCAATTAGTGGATGTTTAGCTGGTGTTTGTTTACGAGGCGATAAGTTTGTCTAGATATTGTTATCATGAAAAAAAACAGAATTGAGCAACGAATTTGAAAATGTTGTGTTTCTAGTGAAATCAGGGCAACAATATAATTGAAAATGTTGCAGAAGTGCTCTCGGTAGTCCACATTATCATGGACACAAGTGTTCAATGAAGATCGTGAAGTCAACTTACCCCTAGTCAGTTGTCCATGCACCTATCTTAATGGCGATAACATCGAAAAAGTTAAAGAAATAATGCTTGAAAATCAGTGTGTTGGTCTTCAGAGAGATCATAGAGGCTCTTAACATCTCTTATGGAACGACTCAAGACATTTTGTTTAGTCATTTGAGAAAGCGACGAGTAAAGGTTGTAAAAGAGACAACTGCCCAGCAAACTAACGTATGACGTTCCAATAGTCGAAACCGAACTAACCAAAATTTCCGGAAGACATTAAAGGCCACTCTAGCTGAGCTTTATAACAAGTGTATGGAATATGAGATCAAGCGTAAGCAGCTTGTATTGGCTCCAATTGTGTCGACTATACAAATTTGTATGAAAAGAAAAATTCTGAAAATGTTGTTTATATAGTCAGTCCGGGTTATTATTGATCAGATGGTAAATACATGCTATACACCATTGTACATATACATACATATGAATCATTTTGTTTAGAAAAACAACTTTTTGTTTATCTAGTGAACTAAATACATTTATTTGGAAATAATTCTTAAATTCTTTTTATGAGCTGACAAGCACGTGGAATATGCTACAATTCATATACTCTACACACATATAATATATACAAATACAGGTAGATGAATAAGCACACCTGTAACAACTTATTATCTGAGAGTCTTAGCATCTCTTGGGGGGGAACCACCAGTTAATGATATATTTTTCTGCGGTTTATGGGTTAGGGTTTTTCCTCTGCTTGCCCGCCAATATGTATTGCTTACGCACATTCATCGTCATATGCATATCAGTTATACGAAACTGATCAGCTGTTTGCGGTATTTGCACTGCTTGGGTGCGCTAAGCACATACATGCATACATACATACACAATTCAAATGAATTTTATATCTGCTACCGTTTTGTGGAAGAGAGTGACTTTGTTTGGTTATGAATTTAATAATTGGTGAAATTCGTAAGCTTCCAACTACGTTAGTCGTATTAAGAATTCTCTTTTATAAAAGGCATTGGAAGACTCACGCATACTCCCAAAGTTGGTCTGGTAGAGTTGCTAACACTTATTGTGATATAGTCTAAGGACATCTAATCTACAATAAACCTTTTTAGTACCCGAGGAGTTTCAAACTGTTGATCAAATTATTTTTGCCAACATGACAGAATTGCTTTGTGTGAAGACCGGTTCACTAATAAATGATTCGGAGGCGTCGAGCACAATTGGCACTGCAACTGAAGAAAAACAAGAACCAATTGAACAAATGAACAGCCTCTTGGGGAGAAAGTAACGTGTGCAAAATTTCAGATCGATATCTCAAAAACTTAGGTTCTTCTCTTTCCAACGAAGTGGAGGTCTTCCTTTTCTATTTACTACTTCCCCACGCGAGTACTGAATAGCCAAATACTCTCAGATCTGGAGTGTTTTCATCCATTCGGACGACATGACGTAGCCGCTGCCTTTTAATACGCTGAACTATGTCAATGTCCATGTCTCTGCACTATATAGTAACGGGGATGTTGAGTGACTAGTAGAATTTGGTCTTTTTTTTATCAAGAGAGGACTTTACTTCACAATTGCTTACTCAGTCCGAAGTGGCACCTGCTGGCAAAACTTATTCTGCCTGTCGCGATTCTGACATTGTTATTAGTGTTAATGCTGGTTCCAAGATAGACGAAATTATCTACGACTTCGAAGTTAGGAAATCATGTTTTTTGAAATATCTTTTGAAATTGGTAATAAGTTTAAAAGATCCAGCTTTCAATTATGCTTGATTTTCTTAGGTTCTGCGGAGCTCTTCAATCTTACATGATGGATTTGATTCATAAACCATCATATATGAGTGCCGTTTGACCTTTTGTAAAAGGTGTCTGTTTATAGCTAGTTTCATCAGCAGTAAGATATATTTAAAGGAATGGATTTCGTCGGTGATTTTCGAAATACATTTCTGGATTTTTACTACCATTTTTCATTGGGAGCAATACATAAACTTTATAATGTGGCATTTAGAAGACATCAAGATGTTTGTTATATTGATACCAGTAATTAACGCTGTTGAAAACCTTTTTTGATAGTGGATCTAAAAATTTTGATTCGTCCTAAGAGTTCTTTACCATATACAATTTTCACAGCGATCTTCAAAGACATGATCTGGTGTTCATTCTTCTGATGTGTTTTAATCCTACTCGTTTTAAGATTGTTGTAACCACTTTCTTGTATTATTTCATGTTTGTTAAGCGCACATCGTCGCATAGTCTATTACTTGGGATAATGACACACCCTGTATTTGTTTATATTATAAATAGAGCTTAAATCAGTTTTAGGTCAAACGTGCCTGTTGAACCTCAGTCATACTAGTATTTCGTCTTTGCAAAAATTAATATTCGTAACCGTAGTCGCGCTCATTAATTCTGCACCATTTAGCGCAGATCCTCCTCGGCTATCCGATATACATATGTTGGCTATAGCTTACGATTTTTTATCGCTTTTCGCGTAAAGCTCACGCCACTTATTTGATATAATGAGTATAATTGACAATATCCTCAAGTAACTAAGCGACACGCAGACAACTAAATGAAATAAATAAGGAGATCTGTAAGATAAATCTGTAGCTAAGCGTAGACTATACGAGGGCGTGTGATTGCATCTTGTGTTGAAAAAATAATGAAAATATATTTTTAACTTTTTTTCGAATTTGAAAATATGAAATTCATCACCACTATGTATACATACAAATAAATATAGCTTTTCGTTCATTGAAAATATAGGCTTCAAAGCAATAGCTTAGACACTTTACGCTATCTTTTTTAGTAAAGCTTTCTTTCTTTAATGCGAAGTCCTTCAGGAAGTTTTGTTATGAGTGAGTTCTTTCTTGTTCACTTGAGTTGACGATGAGGTCTATTAGTCTGAATTCTTTTATGAAAGCAAGAAGAAGACATTTGGTAAAACATTTCCAATTTCAAAGAACTATAAGTTATTTTACAGGTTATTTTAAGGGTTATTTTAAAAGGCATGGAGATCACTGCTGACTTTCGCGAGTTAATAAAGCTTCAATCCTTTGGTAGCTGAAATTTGTAAGTACAGTATTAGAATATTGACATTTGGAAAGCTTTAAAGTTCAAATAATTCTGTAATAAGTTTACCTAATAAGTAATAACTTTGGTTAGCCAAATTTTTGAGGTTATATTTTGATACCTTATAATTAATTGACTTTTGTCGAACTTACTAAACAAAAAAAAAAAATAATAACAATCCAAAAGTTTATGCTCCAAGTTTTTAATGGTCAACTCAACGGTTTTTAAGTCCTCTAAATTGAGATCCGCCCACCCTCGTAACGCCCGCTCGCAAGTGCTGTCCATCATTTGCGAACCCACTAAGTAGAATTGTATGAAAGCACATTAGTTGATGTACTTTTTAAAGTGATTTCATCATCAAAGCGCGCTTTATATTATTTATAATACAGTGTGTGATAAAAAAAAAACTGCAGACACACTCGCACACGCACAGAAACCGCAATTCCGCATGCGGATTATTTAATCTACGACTACAATTTCTTAATATAACACAAGTAGCGTTATAAATAAATGTAAGATCTGCCTTTGTTATGGTGTTTGTTGTTGTGCAGGTCAATTCTTTTTAATATATCATGCAAATGATATAAAGAATGACCACTCATCTGAGCTCACTCTGCGAGTATGATGCGATTGTCTACACAAACTGAGTGCGTGAAAATGTTGTTCGGCTTTGTTGCAACAGATTGCTGTAAATTATGTATTTTTTCATAATTTATTTAAGCACAAAAGCCCAATTTATTTCATTAAAAGATGAATTTTATAATGCATGAAAATGTAAAAGAAGAAAAGTAAGCTTGATATTTGTGAACATAATCGTTAACCTAGCTCTTAGCTTTTTTAAGTCGAGCAAGAACGCGATCCACACCCAAAATATCAATCAAAACAATTTGATCGGACTCTCTTGACATCTCCTTAATTTTTGCCTGACGATTTTGAAGCATCATTTCCTTGATTTTTTTAATATTTTCATCAGTTAAATTTTCCAAAACGAGGCATGTCTTCAACGATCGTCGACCGTCTTTGAGGACTTCGTAGGCTTATGTTTTTGATCAAACCACAATTTGTCGAATTTTGAGAAAGGATTTGGGCTTGCATCCGTATAAAATTGTTCTCACTCAAGAACTGAAGCCATCGGGACACCGTAAACGTCCTGAATTTGCTGATTTTGCCTTGACACAATTTGAAACAAACACGATTTTTTTTTTTAAACAACTTCTCCGATGAGATGAAGAAAATCTACAAATTTTTCATGAAAAAAACATTACATTCAACTAAATTGATAGTTTGCTGTGGTTTTTGGTCTGGCGGAGTTATAGGTTCGTACTTCTTTCGAAATGATTCTGGAGCCGTATAGATCGATTGTAACCAACTTTTTATGGCCGTAATTGGAATAAGTTGCTCTTGATAACATCTGGTTTCAACAAGACGGGGCTACGTGTCACACAGCACGTATAACAACCGAAATATTGCGAGAAACGCTTGGAGACTAGATTGTTTCAAGAAAATGTGACATTGAGTGGCCTCAAAGAAGTTCTGATTTAACGCAATTAGACCACTTTTGGTGGGGTCTTTTGAAGTCATTGGTTTTTAGCAATAAATCAGACTCTCTTCAAGATTTAGAAGCCAATAGCGATCGTGCTATTCATAACATACGACTTTAGTTAGAAGAAAAATTACTCGAAAATTGGGTTCATCGAATTCGTTCTTGGAAAGAAGTCGTGGAGGCCATTTGAATGATGTTCTATGCAGAATTTAATTGTATTGATTGTACTTCAAAATTCAAATTTCCTTAACAATTAGTGCGTATTTTTTTGAAAATAAATCATCACTCTATCACTTCTATTGGATAACCCTGTATATACATAAGTATATGCATATAAATCCTTCATGACTGCTATTTGTATGTATGTATATACGGACTAATTCCTTTCAGTTACCATATATCTTCTTTTACTTAAAACGATTCTTTAACTTCAGTCTGCAAGTGGACACACCTTGGACATTTAATCCCTGAGGAATGTACTAAGTTATGTTTCATTGCATATTAATTGCGTGCTTAATGGACAAGGGTGAATAAATTAGGATAAAGTGCAAGCGATACTAATTCTCCAGAATGTCAAAGGAAGATTGCGCTAAGATATCACACACCTCACATTTATATCTTTTTATATAAAATAAATATATCAAATACATACATAAAACAAACATATACAGTACAAACACATATTCTTTATATACTCTTATGCAGATTAGCATCCAGAATTGAATGGCAGAATTAAATAACGAAAAAATAATGCGACATTTTGAGACATAATTAAGGCTTAAAAGCTTTGGAAATGAAAATTCCAATTCAAAAGGATTTAAGAACTCAAACTTCTCCAACGCTTTAGAAATTTATTGATTTTTTTGCGATTCATGACAACAATATTATAGCAACATTAGCAATGCGGAGGCATCTGAGCGGTTAAGCAACGTGTGCAACTGTGACACAGGCGTGGCTGTGGCGCGGATTTTAGAAGAACTTTTAGTAAAACACAACTTCAATACATACTTTTGGATAATCAATTACACATATGGAGTCTGTTAGGTCAGCATCATTTCTTTTTTTTGTTTTTACTGAACCAACTGTTTGAGCTTATGGAAACCTTGAGTTGCCATCTGTTAGAAAAATTAGCACATATATTGCTTAAAAATATTTAATATTTCATGTGTATATGCAAGAGGCACACAATTGAAAATAATTTTGAGAAAAGTTTCCACTCAAAATTTAATACTATTAAACGCTGAAAACCTTTGTAAAATATTGTTAAAATTCATTGGTGTTATGAAATGGAAGTCAAAAATTAGAAACTTCAAACAGAAACAGTTTTGAAGACCGTTTCCACTAGCCAACTATCAAAAAATGATGATAGAAATACTTAAAGATTCGAAATTAAAGTTAGAAAAGAAAAAACTCGCAATTGAAAAAAAAATTAGAAGACTTGCCACTAATTTCGAAAAAAATGCAGCATAATATTCATAAAATTAATTGGGTGTTTTTAAATTTAAGTCAGAGATAAGAAATTTTCATTTAAAAATATTTGTAAAGCAAGTTGCCACTTATTCGGAACATTTATAATTACTAAAAATGTTGCACATATAAATAAAGTGATTTTAATGTTTCAAAATGAAAATCCAAACATAGTAAGCTAATCAAAACTTTAAAAAAGTTGTGAGCAAAGTTGCCACATATTTGAAAAAAAATTAACTACTGTAATAAAGTAAGAAAATTGTTTTGTGATACGAATTAATTTCATTTCGTATTTCAAAATTTAAATCAGAAGTTTAAAACTAAGTATTTTAATAACGTTGCCACTTATTTAAAATTTTTTATTTATTTTTTAATTTTCATCCAAGGAAATATTTTCTATATTATCAATAAAACTGATTAAAAAAATAAAATAATTTAATGTTTTAAGGAAAGTTGCCACTTTTTCGAAAAATTTAAAATTATTAAAAATGTTGCACACATCAATAATGTGCTTGTGTTGTTCAAATTAAAAATCAAAACCAGGTAAGCAAGTCAAAATCTTAAAAAATTTTATTCAAAGTTGCCACTTATTTGATATTTTTTTATTTTTTTAGTTTTCAATTTAGAAAATTTGTTGTGTATTATCAATAAAGATTATTAAATATTTTAAAATTTAAATCAAAAGCTATGGACAAAAATTTAATAATGTTTGGAAGAAAGTTGCCACTTATTCGAGAAAGTTTAATTTTTAATTTTAAAAAATTTAGATTAAATTTTTTTATTGTATTATTTTTGAATTATATAATTATGAAAGCAAAAAAATTAAAAATTGAAAAAAATTTTTGTAGAAAGTTGCCACTTATTCGAAAAAGTAACGTTATTAAAATGATAAAATATCTCAATAATAGTTTCAATACTTGTATAATTGGAAAATGTTATAAAAATGCATTAAATAAAAAAAGAGGGTTCGATAACCCACAAACTCCTTTTTCCTACGCCACTGAACCGCATAAATTTGTATGACGTACGTCGCTATCGGCAGGTAGTTGTACAAATTAAACATACATACATTAGCACTTGTAAATATGTATGTAGTGAGTGAGCGGATAAAAGTACGTCACGGTTGCTTATTGGTAATTACCGGCAATTGCATCAGCCAAATGTGAATGCCTCACTTTTACGATGAAACTTAACAACGAATTATAACTACCGCCAATAAAGCCAACACTAATAGGTAAAATTGAATTTAATTGTCTTTGAGGAACTAAATGAGCGTTATAAATAATTGGGTTTTTGCAACACGACTGTGTTTGAAAAATCCGTATTGACCGCTATTGCAACAATTGCAATGAAATGCTGTTATCGTAAGGCTATTAAAGGCAAAAATTTGGGTCAGAACTTTTGTTATGCAAATTAAATGATTTAAAGGCGCTTGGAGAGACGGTTTTTGAGGAATTCGAAAATTTACAGCAGAGGAAATTACATTTTTTGTTTAACTGGAGGCAGGTATTTGTGCTGAAGTGTATACTCGGAAAATAATGTGTGGCGCTGTGTGGCATTAAATTTGTATGTATTTGTATTTATATGAGTGTGCTGTGTCTATCGAGTAAACTTTGCCTTTTTTTCATGTATCTCCATAAGCTTTCTACACTCCATTACACAGTTTTGAATGTGACGTCACAACAATGCAAGCGCTATTGGTGGGCGTGACGTATTTTACATATATATACATATATAACTGTATGGTGTTGCAAATATATACATATATACTAGAATATAAGTACTTAGCGGGCATATTACGACCCACATATGGTACGCGGTAAACTCGGCTTCTTTGGCACATTGTTGCTGTTGGCAAGAGTTCGCGCGAATGTCCTTGCAGAAGTGTTTAACAAGCAAAACGATTATATATGCCAGACCATGTAAAAATATGGTATATTTGTGTATGTGTTAGTACGCGCTTAGTGTAAGAGGATAAAATCGAATGTCGTCTTATTTTTAGACTCACACCCACGCGTATTTATAAATCACGTCGCTATGCTCGGCATTAAATCGAAAGACCTGACAGCCAGCAAGAACATCCATTAGCATGTATGTATGTAATGAGGTCTTTAATAAGCTGTGACTTTAAGCGTTGCAATGAAGGACATTCAGCTATTAAATTTCGTTATGAAGAGAAAATTTGAAATCGAAGCGAACTCAATAACCTTTTTGACTCGTGCAAGTCCTTCAACGCTTTGTGAGTGTAAGCTTACCACGTTGTCTGTTGCTGCTTCAAAACGCTCGATGACGATATTTTACAACATTTACTGCACACTAAATCATTTCTTTGACTGTTTATATATTAGCCTCACAATTATTTAAATAATTTTTGAGAAAATTTTTACCTCCGAAAATCAATTACACGCAAAACACACGCCTCTTTTCGCCACACAGGAAAATCACACACCTCGGCACAATATCTGAATTGGAACTGAAAGCGTTGGCTGTCGAAAGTTGCTTAAAATCGACTTGAAATGCTCTCGTTTGCTCTAATAGAAATCTTCTTTCGTGTATCTTATGGGTACACAGCATCCACATTTGGTGGCGGCAGCGTAAACGCAAGCGTTTCGTTAGCCGTCGTTTGCTCGCTGGTTCGATGTCGTGCTCGTTCCCGTTCCCGTTTCCGCTGTCCACGTCACGCCAAACATGCTTTCGTCCCTACCATACCCACTAAGGTTCGTATGCGGTCGCTTTATGAATTGGGTATAGCGACCTCAATGTATGTAATCAAGGTAGTTGAGTTTGCCCACTTGGGTAGCATCCTTCGTACAGTGGCACTTAGTTGGTGTGTTGAATGTACTACAGTGGGTTTAGAGTGATGTTTAAATGGTAAAAATTAAAAGGTGCTGTTGCTAGTTGTTTCAATGTATTATATGGCTTTAATCAAGTAATTTTCAACTTTTCTCCTTTGAAACTATGATCATATAGGTTATGGTAGCTCTGTATTTAATTGTATTACCTATAATTTCGAAGGGTCTATCCCTGATGTTGTTTTTGTTGTAGCGGACGAATTCTGTCTAGTTGACAGTCCTTGGCCGGTTAAAACTTTGGTTTCATTTCTATTACGTAGACTCACCTATCGTGGGAACGGATCTATGCCTGATCATTTAGCCATGCTCTTTTGTAAGAAAATTTATAGAAAAAAAGGGATAAAAAACATATGTATGTTAGTCCGATCTGAACAATATGTTCAGAGTTTGTATGCTTTAGATAATAATGTATCAAATATAAAAGTTTTCCATACATTTGAGGTCGATCAGTGTGTGAAAGCTATATGCTATAGTTGCCGATTTAGTTTGAGGGACTAGTTTGCGTATATACTGACGGACATATATGGCTAAACCTTCTCGGTTCGTCACGTTGTTCATTTTTACATATATATACACACCTACTTAATTGGATGTCCGACGTTTCCTGCTAGATGTTACAAACTTCGTGGCAAACTTAGTATACCCTGTTCACGGTTGAATTAAATAAAGAGAATAGATTAAAGTGATATGGCCGTTTGATTATAAATTTCCATCTCCACAAAATCATATCTTGATATCTGATTGACGAAGAAGTTCGTTTGATTCGTAATTCCCGAAGATTTGGCGAATCGAAGACAGCTTTTGACTTACGGCAGAATAACGTTAAGAGAGGAACTTTTTTTAAGGTGATCATTTAAAGATTTTTAAGTATATCTGAGCTCACTCTAGGTTGAATAAAATAAATGAAATTTTTAAAACAAAATCATATAGATATTCGCTTTAAGAGAGTTGAGATAAATTTGAAATTTATGTCGAGATAAAATAGTTCAGCTTTATAAAGTTCAACAACTTCAGCATTTGCTCCTCGCTTTGTCTATTCCACTTTAGCAAGTTTCTGAAGGTAAGGTCTCAGGAGAAAAGCCTGTGATGACCTACACAATTATAAGAAAATAGTCGACTGAACAGGGGGATCGCTTCTCTCCCTGGGAGAGAGTGTTTTCAATGCTTGATTAATGTTAGCTGCCAGTTGTTCAGTTCCAGGCGAGCTTGATTTCCATTGTCCTATTTGTAGTGCATAGCTGAGTAGTTCTATAATATATTTTCTGTCTTTATATTTTCCCCAAACGATGAGCTTCTGATACGATCGCCGTTAGTTACAGATTCATATGAAAAAGAAAAGTTCAAAACATCTGCTTAAGCAGTACCAAAACTGCCCACCGTGCGCACATCGTCGTTTCAGCCAAGGCAACTCCTGTGTGTTTCAATTGCGAACGCATTTCATCGTATAATTGTATGTGCGTATTTTTTTCGTGTTTCGGCATGGCAGACTTAAATTATATGTTTTCGCAGTCTGAAACACATACAAATATACTTAAGTTCTAGCATACCCACATATACATATGTGTATATATGCATACGTACATACATATCTACCTTTCTCAAAAAAAGTTTCGTGTATGCTCCCTTTTATTCCTGTATTCCTCTAACATACCTCCTTGGTTGTATGTGTTATAACCGTCCATATCTGTGTCTATCACGTGATTTTAATGCTACTGCTTGGGAGCAACATAAATTCGGTTACCACTGCCAGCTTCAATGGCATGTCTGTCCGTGTAGATTTGTGCTTTTTATTGCGCCTGTTCGTAGCATTGTGTGCTTCACAATGATTTGCTCTCTGTTGCCTTTTACACTGCGCAGGCTTGCGCTGAGGTTACCGGGTTGCCAGGTAGGTTTTATATATAATAAATTATTAAAAATTTATTGTTGATGGTATTTTTGAATTTTTTGCCGTGATTTGTATCTGTGCGCAGTTTACCCACAAAAAATTCTTAATTTATTCTTTAAAATTCGATGTCGTCCAATTCTCGAAAGAGTTGTTAAAATCAATTACCGGAAAAGCCTTCACTGCGCTTAGCGATTTACGTTTAATGATCATGCCCTGAGGAAAGAAGCAGAAGTCGAGGCCAATTAAAATTAGCATTGAGAAGTTCGGCACTACGTGAATCAGCCGATGCAAAAGTCACCTAGGGCAGGGCATCGTGTGAGATAGAGAATCCCTATTAAAGTCATATGTGTCAGAGAAGAGTATAAAGAAAGCAGGAAAACAAGTTATCAGCTATAATCAATGACCGGGTATATACATATGTATATTATTTATTCTTCTGGTAGTCTTCAAACTTAGTTCTCTTCTTGCTCCCTTTTTCCGTAGCGGTTATCTGGGTTTCGGAAAAAGTTCTATGGAACTAATTTTTGTTTGCAACACATTTTTCTTTTGATACCTCCGTCCATCTCAAGTGACTAAAACTGTATGTATGTTTATTAGGGTGATGGTGATTCAAAAAAAAAAAAATTATTATGAATGATGAAACTGATAGGTTTTTGGAGAGGCTTTTTCTTAGAGGTGCCTAGGAACCTATTTTTCAGAGTACCAAACGAAAAAAAAAAATTTTTTTTTGATCCTCCTTAATATGCATTGATGTTTGACGATGAATATCTCGTAAACGCTTAACTTAATCGAAAAATCATAGTAGAACATTTTTATAGAGCAGTAAATTTCCTACAAAACTATGACTTTCATAATTCAAAATATTTTTTTTTTCATTGAGTTATAAATTTAATAAGAAATAAAAAATTTTTCCAAAAATAATCAAACTTTAACTGTTAATATCTTTGAAACGGTTGGGTTTACGGGTTAGAGTATTCAATTTCCTACAAAATCTAGTGAACAAGATATTTTATCAAGTAGTTGGAAGCGAGATATAAATTTTTCTATCTGATAATAAGAAAAAATAGAAAACTGTATGAAAGAGGACCTTCCCGTTACAATTAAAAACTCATATTTAGAGAGGCTTTCTAAGAGGTGTCTAGGAACCTATTTTTCCGAGTACCCATCGAAAACAAAAAACAATTTTTTTTTGAATCACCCTAAAGTATATCATAAAACCGAGCGCGTGGGCATAACAGACCAGATATTCAAGCGGTAGTCAAAACGAAATTTCACAGCATAAACAAGAAGGACTCAATTTATATAGATATTTAGTGGGCTGTGTTAAACAATCTGGAGTTGTGGCCGATTTGGTCTCAGTAAACTGACCTAAACCACTCAGAACTTTCAAATGTTGGACAGTTCTTCGAAAAGCTCCCACACATAGCAGACCACAAAGTACTTTCAGAGCGGACAGCATATATGCAATGCATTTAGGTATATGAGAAATCAGCATAATAAGCTTGTTTCTAGTTTTAATGCCTCAGCTTGTGGTCAGAATTATCTTTAAGCTCTCTTTCTCAATCAACTGGTACCAAATCTTTAACAAATCGCCGAACAAATTCTAACAAATAACGACAATTACAACGATTTTACGAATCTCGACATATGCTGTTACAAATTTGTGCACAAAGTTGTGGGAAAAGCTTTGTGGTAACTAAAGTATGACAGCCAGTGTACCTATAATTCTGTTAAACAATTATAATTTACTTTCAGATACTTCTCAATGCCAGATAAAGATATATTTTAGCTTTTACTGGAAAGCTATGTGACCAAAGCTTGTGCTAACCGCATGTAGATGGCGCTCAATGAGCTTTCCAATAGCTTACTTTTTGTGCGCCGAGTGTGTGATGCACACATACACATAACTTAAGGTTCACTTCTTAAAGCCTCCACCGATACACCCACTTATCTATTTATTACTCCACAATGACTATTCCACTCTCGCTTTTCATTTCTCTACATGTCGCATACGCAAATAGAACTTTCTTCGCCGCCAATGTGGCATGAGCGCACACTTATTAGTTTCTTTTTACAATACTCAAAGGCGGAATTTCGAAATCGTCCAATTTCAAATATCTGAAGTGTGTATGTATGTTTGCCTGTTCGTCGGTATGGGTGACAATATTGAACCAAAGACTGCTTTGCAACTTCGAGTGGATATTTGAGAGAAAGACGTCTAATATAAAACTTTTACTCACAGCGGGCATTTAAACTTTATACGTTTATTACTGTGACTTCTTCTCGATTTGCTTCCTTTGTTGGAGCGGAAGAAGCCAAAAAATGCCAAATATTAAAAGTGAAATGAATGAACGATTGACTGCCGGAAAGTGAAAGAGTGGGCTGCGTGTGTCCTCGTTTTTATCCAATATAAATGGGATTAAATCCAACAGCTCACCTGGCGTTTTTATTGCAACGCTCAGGCGCTCGCTTCTAACGACCTCCTTGTAGGTTTTTTTTTTTGGGCGCCCGATGGCCATTTTTTGCATTTGAATTCGTATGAATTGCTAAATACATATGCAATGAAAAAGAGAAATGCACCCATCTCTTTTTTCTCTAGATAGCCTTCTCCAAACATTTTGATACCTGTGGCAAATTATACCGTTGCACTCGCTTGTCGGGCTGACAATAAACCGCCACCTCTTTGGGAAATTGCCAACTGTGTGCATCGGCTGACTGCACCTCGATAGGCTTCCACTCTCCACCCTCATAGTTATAGCTGTATGATACTTTTATTCACTTTACATACCTGTACTTCGGCAAGATACAGTGTGCGAAAGATGACTGAAATTAATAGTGAAAGTTTATTAGAAAGAAAATTGTTGCTTCCTTTGACTATTTTTGCTCATTTTTAGACACGAGGTTCTTAGTCTTTTGAATTGGGAATATTTATTTTCATTCGAAAGAACACTCTTTGGCATTTATTTTTTGAAGATCATCTCCTTCAAATGTGGGCCGTGGCTGTTGGCTTATCTCAGATGATCCATTCGCTGAGTCCAATTTTCGATGACTCGTTCGAGCATTTGGACTAACAACTGGCGAATGACACGCGTGATGTTTTGCTCCAAGGCCTTAGTCGAAGCGGGATTGTCCGCATAGACTTTAGACCGATGATTCCACCGACCCACAAGCCACACCAAAGCGTTGTTTTTTGGAATGAGGCAATTTTGTTTGTTTACATACCCATTGAGCCAAAAATGGGCCTCGTCACTTAACAAAATTTGGCTCGAAAACGTGGTATCTTCTTAGAACCTTTCAAGAGCAAAGCGATGTCGCATGGGAAGGCCTAGGGTCTTCAGTTTCTGCGCAAGCTGTATTTTGTAAGGCTTCAATTTAAGATCTCGACGTAAAATATACCGAACCGTTCCATACGTCAGTCCGAGTTGCTGCGAACGTCGTCGAATCAACTCGCCACAGTTTTTGTGTACGCTCTCAGCTACGGCTGCTATATTTTATGACAATTAGTATGATGGTTGAATCTCCAAACCAAGTAGGTTCAAGAAAATACTTAGAATTCAAAGCTGTGAAGAAACTTTTTTTACAGTTATATGATACATATACCTTACCAACAATATTCTATCTTTAAATTTGTTGCTCGTCATATTTTATTGGACGTCTTTTGTCACTGTGCACGGTTAAATTTATGCACGTAAGTGTGTATGTGTGAGTATTTGTCGGCGATTTGGTCAAGTGAAAAACCCATTGAAAGGTTTTATACACGTCGCATGTGCAGCCATATTACGTCCGTTCCGAGTGATGCCTGAAAATCATTTGCATAGTTCAAAATCAATTGAATGCCGCCATATGTACATATAATGTACTCACACCCGAATTTTTGAATATGTAACAGAAATGTATTTAAATTCAGCATTAAAAGTAACCGAAAAGTTTTACTATTTGAAAAATAACGGTTTAACGATTTAACTACCAAAAAGACAACACGGAACGTGTTTGACTATGAAGAATTTCTTGTATTTTAGAGGAATGAGTGAGATTAGAGAACAAATTTAAACATCCACAGATTTTTGCTACATGAAAAATAACGGCTTAAGGCTTTGGAACAAATTTCAATTGTCCAGCCGAATAAATTTCTACGATAAGCTTTTTATACTTCTGGTTATTGTAAGGTCTTTGGCTATCCAAGGTAGTTATTTGATATAAAATTAATCGTCATGAACTCATGGGAGGTAGGAGTAAGGCTTGATCTCTTTTAGCAAGCAACAGTAACGTTTTTACTCCATCAGTTTCTTAACAAGGCAAAGGCTAGACTAACCAAAAATATAACTCATACAATTCAGTCACTTTTAAGGCAGAATGTAGTCATCAGAAGTGCTGTGAACTCCAGCATCTATTAGGTCTTTTGTACTGGCATTATGAAATTTACAAATTTCCTACGCTTTTGTATGTTTTGCATAGGTTTCTCGGCATTCATTGTGTTGCTTAGGTTCTTAAATACTCATACATACATACATACTCACATATGTCTGAAGTTGATTTATGTATTTATGGCTAGTCTATCTCATACTTTCACTTTTGTGGTGGCAAATCGCCAGTACTGAACTTTTTGCCTCTGAAATGATTATTTTTGGCCGAACCTAAGCTTAAGCCTTCCATAATGTGAGGTACTGAGTTCGATAAAAAAGAATTCGGAAAACTGCAGTAATTAAATTTTTCTCTCTGTGAGGTTTTAATTCGTTATGAAATTGACAAAGCATTATGCATTTCAACATATCAAGTGCTTTCTCCACCTGATCTCTCCAAAGGAGTGGAGGACTTCCTCTGCTTCCACCGAGGGGTACGGTATCAAAAAGCATCAAATCTGGAGTGTTCTTTTTTACACCGACAACGTGACCAGTGCAGCTGTTTCAACAAAACGTTTCTTTCGCATACTCCTATGTCCATGCCTCTGCACTATACAGTAGGGCGGGAATGATAAATTTGTTCGTCGAGAGAGGACTTTATTTTATCGTACTCAGTCGAAAGTAGCACTTGTTGGCTAGAGAGATTCTACGTTGAATTTCGAAGATGACGTGTTGTTGGTGTTAATGCTGGTTCCAAGATAGACGAAATTATCTGCGACTTCGAAGTTATGACTGTCGTGATTGCGACGATGTTTTGTTTGATGACAGGAGATATTTCCTCTTATCCTCGTGCACTACCAGACCTATTTGCTTTGTTTTTTCCCACCAGGAAAAAGCAGAACTAACGAGGCGGTTGTTATGACCAAAGATATCGATCGGGTTCCTCTTTTTGTGGATTGGACAAAACAAACTTAGGTTCCGACTGTTGGGCACGCTCTCATCCATGCATATTCTTTATCAGTTCTTCGCCGCCGTATTTATGTAAATAGCTCGAAAATCGATCTTTCGCCGCCATTTTGTTGTTCTTCAGACGGTTAATTGCCATTCGAAGATCATAAAATTCAGACAATAGAATATCTATTCCATCGTCATGGAATGGAGAATCGGGTTCACCATCTCCAGATCTTACACATTCACTGCCGTTCAGCAGGCTGCAGAAGTATTCCCTCCATAATTTCAGTATGCTCTGAACATGCAGGAGTGCAAATTCAGTAGAAAACCGTTCCGCTGTTGGTTGTGAGAGTAGCTTGTCGAGGTCGTATCTTTCCTGTGTTAGTTGATGGACGTGATGTGCTATACGGTTGCGGGCGCGTATCTTGGCTGCAATAAAATAGTGGTTTGAGTCGATGTTAGGTCCTCGGAGTCTACCTACGTTAAAGACACTGGAGACATATTGTCCATCCTTTACAGCATGATCGATATGGTTTCGAACTTTTCGATTCGGAGGCCCTCAAGTAGCTTGATGAAGTTTCTTACGCTGGAATCTAGTAATAACCCGTTTGGAGAGTTTTCGCCGTAGAGGCTGAATTTATCGACTGTTGTACCAAAGATGTCTACTTTACCTACCCTAGCGTTAAAATTGCCAAGCACAATTTTCAGATCGTTTCCAGGGCAGTCATCATAAACGCGTTCTATCCGCTCATAAAAGGCATATTTCGCCTTAATGTCCTTCTCTTCCTGTTATGTTGAAAAATGTTGGTCTGATTCAGGTTGTGGCTAAATTTTCATCGACTGGAGTCAATGTAAGGGCTCAACGACTGAGTCTTTCTTCCATCACGAATCCCACAACGAATTTGTGCTCATTTATATGACTGTTGTAATAAATGTCACTTGTCTCCGTCCTTGCATTGTCCATCGCATCTTTTGGACGGCGATGATTTCTGCCATTGCTTTTATGATGATATCAACCAGCTGGGCATCGGAACTTCACCAAATTAGAGACTGGACATTTCAGGTGCATGCCTTTAAATCATAGTCCTTATTACGTTTGCTGTGATCGTCATCAAAAGTGGGGTCTTTCATCCGAGGCTGTTGTTTCTTTTTCTTTGGGAGTGGTTCTACGTAGCGGGTCTTAAACCCAGCGCACAGCATAAAGCAGTAGTATAAAGTTTTATACACATTTATATAGCGAGTCGCTTGTTTCAAGACCGACTCTCGCTCACACCCGCATCTGTGGTAAACAGACGCTGCTTAGAGTTCAAGCGAACTCTTAAAACGTATTTGTCGAAGTGGGTTAGCTGAAGCTTTCTTTTTTTTAACCGTGACCCCAGGCGAACATGGCTACCGCATCTTAAACAAGGGTTACTCACGTATCCTGGGTGCGCGGCGAGGACGCAAATATAAGAATTGATAGCCCTACGTCTGTATCTGCTTACCCTGAAGCTTGACTATACCTCATTATACTTCCGTTACTCTAATGGCTCTCACAAGTTGATATATGTACTTGAAAAGTCCGCTCTGACTTTTACAAATGATCGTTTTCCTAAAATCAAAAACTTCCCTGATGGTGGATTAATTTTCTTAACCTATGCGTTTTCAAAGCGGTTAAAGGGTTTTTAAGGGCTAAATGGCTTTGAGAAGCTCGAACGGTCATATGCGATTTCTTTTTATAGACAATCCGGATTTTAAAGTATTTGGTTACAAACAATTTCAGTATCTTCGACTATTGAATGAAGTTGGAGCTCTAATAAGTACCAAAGGAGTGTTAAAATCTACATTGATATACTGGTAGGGTGGGCCATATAAAATTTTAAATTCGAAGATAGGGCGTAAAAGATTGAGTGTAGCGTTTGCTGTATGGCACGTAGCGTCGTCCGGCTGGAACAAAATGTTGTCCAAGTCTTCCTCTTCAATTTGCTTGAAGAAAAATTCAGTTAACATTGCGCGATATCGCTCATTGATGGTTCCGGCGGTTCCTTCTTCATTTTCGAAGAAAAATGGGCCGATGATTCCACCGGACCAAAATCCGCACCATACAGTGAATCGTGCTGGGTGCATTGGCTTCTCGACGATTACGTGCGGGCTTTCTGTACCCCAAATGCGACAATTCTGCTTGTTAACGTAACCATCGAGGTGGAAATGAGCCGCGTCCGAAAAGATGATTTTTCGGTAAAATTGACCATCGACTTGACTCACCACTTTAGAAAAAAGTTTTCAATATTTCCCAGTTTTCTTCTAGTGAATAGCGACATATTTCTCAAATTCTAGACTTTTTACTGAATATCTGTCACTTTCCGAATGGTATTTTACGTTTCCAATGTCGAAATATAGATACCGACTGAATCCAATAACTGCTTCACAGCACAGAAGCTTCGTAAAATCTCTTACTCCCTCGTACAAAGCTGGGATTATTATTGGAAGATAGTTTTTAGTTGATGTTACGGCTACGAACACTGATTCCTACGAGATCTATGGATCTGGTTTTATTCCTTAATTATGGTAAATGCTCAATCTATATATGTGCGCCGACTTCATAGATTACCAATTAAATACGCTTTTTCTCTAAAATACTGCGAATTCAATCAGCATAACCAAACAAATCACACTATTAAAGTTTCGCACCATCCAATTAGTCATCGAAGTCTCCCACCTTGTGAAACCAATATCTTCCTTTTTATTCGCGCATCTACAAATAACGGGGTATGATGCCGACGATTTCGAACTCAGCTCCCGTCGGGGCAAATATATTGCGCTGCCTTAAACCGCTTCATTGCTACCAACACACTCCACGAACGAGCGGCAACGCCTGCAGCTGCTGGCGTTAATATTTTCGCCACTGTCAGCGACAGCCGGACGACAGAACAAACGCACAACAGGATATGATGCTGTGGCAACTACACGTGTACAATAACTACAAAAAACTTTACATGTTGATTGCGTAACACCGGCAGTTGACGGACCGATGGACTGCCTCAGAGCTCAGCGGAGAGCTCCGAGCTCCGAGCTCAGAGGAAAGCGCCCAGCGCAGCGTGAGTGCGTGGGTGTGCCAGCAACCGAGCAAGTAAGTGAGTGAGTGAGTGAGTGAGAGAAAGTCGTTGAAAGCTGCTGACCGTTTCGCTTGGAGCGTATTTATTTTGCACACCTTTCAATGACAACGCCCAAATCAGCCAGTCACTCGTGTCATCATCACTGCCATCACTGTTGTTGAAGACTTCCTTTTTCTTGCGTCTCCAAAAGTTGAGTTAGCGCTGGAAAAAAATGAGAAGCAGTCACAAATAATCATAAAAAAATATATTGTACCTGTAGTTGTTGTTGCTTAGTAGCGCGCTACCATATGCTGTCGGCCATTGCCTGTCGGCTGTCTGCTTCGCAGCTTAGACGCTTTTATCCTGGCGCATATTTCATTGCGCATTGTTCATCTCTAATACAGTTATTTCAGTTGATTTTGCTGCTTTTGTTGTGCCTATTCGTTGCATGTGCTTTATTGTGCCAGCTTATGACAACATACAATAAAACAACAACAACATCGCCCACCACTCATCAATGCCACAAATGCAATTGCTGACATCGTGGTTGATGGGTGAGCTGAGTGGTCCTGTTTTAGGTCCACCATCCGGTATGCCACAACACTTCAGGCGACTGCTGTCCTTTATACTCTAATTTTTTCGCACTTTTTAGTTGCCATAAAAACAAAAGGTATCCGCAAGGGCGGTTCGATAAGCACTGCGCCTTCAAAGGAAAACGTGAATTGACAAAAATTGCGATTCATTTCTCAAGAAAGTCTCCCCTTAGCTCAATATATTCGACACGGTATTGCTGGAACTTCTTTAAGTTTATCTGAAAAGTGTTTAAAAAGGGCCTCCTTGGCCGCGATCACCTTCTCGTACGACTAAAATTTTAATTCAGTAAGCGAGTTCGGGAAGCAGAGGAAGAGGAAGACCTCCACTCCGTTGGAAGGACCAGGTGCAGAAGTACCTGGCTTCGCTTGAAATATTCAATTGACGCCACGTAGCGAAAAGAAGAAACGACTGGTTGTTAACTCGGCTACAATCGCGTAAGCGGTGTCTAGGCCAATAAAAGAGGAGAATCGAGTTCGGAAAGGCGAGTACTGTGTCGAATACTCCTAGAGCTGGAGTGTTTTCATCTATTCGGACAACATTACCTAGCCAGCGTAGCTACTGTCTCTTAATTCGCTGAACTATGTCGATGCCGTAGTATATCTTGTACCACTCATCGTTCCATCGATTACAGTATTCGCCCTTACCAATGCGCAAAGGACCGTAAATCTTCCGCAGAACTTTTGTCTTCTAAACTCGTTACGCCGACTCATCAGATCAGATTGTCATCGTCCATACCTTTGCACCACATAGCAAGACGCGAATGATGAGTGACTTGTAGAGTTTGATTGTGCGTCAAGAGATGACTTCATTTCCCAATTGCCTATTCAGCCCGAAGTAGCACCTGTTGGCACCTTGTAAATCCTAGAAAACGGAAAAACCGATCAACTTTCCAGGTAGGACAGTCTTCGTCTTCTTCGGATCCATTTTACTGTGTAGCGTCCAGGGTCTCGGCAGTTTCTTGATTGCTGGTGTGCACCAGTGGATCTATGTTTTCTCGATATTAAAGAAACGTCAGAGAACCACTTAAACAGCACCAAACACTATTATGTAGCTTCAAGTAATTCTTGAAGAGGTCTCACGGTTGTGTATTCGGGAGTAAGCAAACGCGGCATATAAGGCATATTTCTTATGCCCAATATTTCATGCAAGTTAGTTGAGATGACTACTGTCGGTTTCTATTTTAAGCAGCTTTAATCAGATAGCTTCAGTGTGAGACGTTTTTGGACCATCACACCATAGCTTATGAAAATCTGAGTTGCGATGACATTTAAACTTGTTCAACCATTATTTTGATCTTAAAGGTGAACAGTCCCATGTGCAGTAACCAGCAAAATCACGACACCGATTCGGCTGGAATTTGAAATTTCACTTCTGATATGGACGCCAACTACCGGTGAGACTAAGCGCTTATCGGATCTCCCTCGTATTTGTTGAAAACTTTGAAAAAAATTGAAATTTGTACCAAAAAACTTTCCTCATTGTTGCCATATAAAGCGGATGATAACGCCTGAGTACGCCGAATTGGTAAAACAATTTTCTCACTATCATCGCCATCACCAACATCAGCGGCGTTGTAGTCTACGAGCTTAAATGCACCAAAACCGTTACGGAGCTGGGGCAACGTTTTAGCCAAATTCCGCCATTATTTGGTCATCGTGCTGAAACAAAAGAAATATTTGGAAAATATTTATTGCAAAAATATTAGCAAAAGTGTAAATAGAAATTGGTTTTGAATAGTTGTGAGACATAAAGTGATTGGTGGAAATGATTTGTCGGCAATATTTGGCGCGACATCAATAAAAATGAATGTTTTTAATAAATATCTGAAATATTATGAGATGTGAAGCTGCACACAGTTAGATGGGGGAAGGGAGTACACACAGCACATATGGAATTGATTTTCCGATGCATTTTTGCGCGATTTTTTGATGTTTTTCAAAGTTGAAAATTGCACTGGCGGCTTTTTTAATTACTTGTTGGTTATAAAATGGTTATATTTTCAGATATTTGTTTGTATAATATAATAAGTGAATTAAATATTTGGAAATTGTATTTAAAATTTGTTTGCAAGTATGAAAAGATGGAAATGGCATACTCAGCTTTCAAAAGAGTAGCTTGAAACAATGGACTCTAGAGGAACATCTTTGGTCTTGGAACACTAACAACGAGTGCATACCACAATAGTAAGTACTTGGGGTAGTGTTGATGGTAAGCAGACTATAACGTTGGCATATATTCTATGTTTTAGGACACTAAGGAACTCCGTTAATCGATAAAGCTAATAAGATTACCAAAAGTACCAACCGTCTGGCTACCGGACCGATAAGCAATGGAAATACCCATGGACTAAAAGACCGATTAGAGTGAGATAGAATAACTTAAGGTCGTGCAGAATCACCAAGATTATCTACAAGAGCCCCGAAGAAAAATATGTTTACTCACATTATTGGCATCAAATGCGAGTGGATAAGCATAAGTAACGACAATACATGCAGAAAATAGACACGAGAGAGACGCTGGAACACCTCCTACATTTCTGTCTAGCATTATCTGTAGTAACTGGTCCAAGATCTGTAGAAGTTTCATAATTAAAGGGACTAGAAGAAGTGTCAAAATTAGAAATGAAGTCGTTCATAAAGTTCGGGCCTCACTAAGGACCAGAAAGTTGGTGTATGTCGTGACAGTTGGCCAGTATATTCTAACCTAACTTTTGTAAGTCAAAACTAAATTCCATTGTAGAGGTCATCACAGAGTAACTAGCCAGAGACCCCACTTTCAGTGCCTTTGTAAAGTGGAGTCGGCAAAATGCAGAGCATGTGTGGAGGACGTTGAAACTTTGAAATATTGGCTTTGCGACCGGCTTTTGCCGTTGAAACGGGATGCCATCCACAATAGTCCGACTTAAAAGGCATTGGTAAGCTGGGTTGCGAAAATCAGGTATTTTACGGGATAAACAGAGTTGCTGGACAATGCTTAATTGGCTACTATTTTTGAGCTCAGTTGGTCTGATGATGGTTTAAATGGTGACCAAACAAAAGAAAATATGATTTTGCATGATCTTATATGGGGGCGTATAGAGTTAATTGCAGTAGAGTGGGTGACTAGTTGTCTTTTGCCATTTGCTTCTGCCCAGTGATCAAGCTCACCTTTGAGCTTTGAATGTCGCACGACGTTTTGATTGTCAAAATGGCCTATGAATCTATGTATCTATCAAGCAGTTAATGGGATTTTGGTTTGAAAGCACATACTTTTTCTGGCAAACTCAGTTGAAATCTATCGAATACTTCTCTAAAAAAGCTTCTTTCACGTCTTCGGCGATTGTGTCCAACAGAGTACTGTACTCTGAGACCCTGTGGTATTCTTCGTAAGTTCTCACCCACGCATCTTCGCATTTTGTTTGTCGGCTGCAGATTTTTGGTTTTTCTTCCTCAACTTTCAGTTCTTCTGCCACTTCTTCGTGTCTGAATAAATGGATAGAAAATTTTATACAGTTTTTGTCTTCGATTTCGGAAGGTTACAACACTGATTGCTCTCATATTTGATGCTCACATAATATAGGTTAAGCTTCTTGGGAAAACGCCGGTTCTGCGACTGGGAGCCTAAAACTCCAGAACACCTGCCAATTGAGTCTGCAGACGCAGGTTCTATGTTTCCAACTAGAATCACATCGCTTTGCTAGCATTTAATAGTATATTGGACTTTATCAATATTCTGGGACTAGGAGAGCGTTTGTGATTTAGGAGAGGGCATTCCTCGTCTATCAATCTAATCTACTACATAATTGCTTTAGATAACTACTCATACCGAATTTCGTGAAGATATTTTGTCAAACGAAAAAGTTTTTCACGGAAGCAGCTATATGATATAGTAGTCCGACATCGGCGGTACCGACAAATGAGCAGTTTCTTGGAGGGAAAGGGTTGTGTGCAAAATGTCAGGTCGATATCTGAAAAACTGAAGAACTAGCTTGCATATGTACAGGTAAAAAGATGGTTGAATCGACTCAGCTCGTTAAGTTGATAATTTGGATATATATTTTATAGGTCACCGACGTTTCTATCTGAGTGTTAGAGACATTTTAGCAAATTTAGGGTATAATAATGGATATCCCCTACTAGACCTCATATTTATTACGAAATTTGTGAGTTTAAGAAAATACAATTTTGGTGCAGTTTTAGAGTATATTTTACATATTTTTTTTTTTTAAATAAACGCGTATTCACTGTTGTTTTTTTAAATTTTCATTTTAAATGTTTAATAATTTTTTTTTACTTCACCTTCGGTGTCGCAAACACTCAACCTGGAGAGAATTTATATTTTCAGAAATATTTCAGAATTTTTTATTAATATTGTTCGCATTAAATACTGTTAGAAACATGAAAATTTCTCTGTTCACTGAAAAATTAAACAAAACTAGAAGCTTAGCAAGCTTAAATGGAATGTAAATAAAATCGCTTTATGAGAACCGACAAGAATATGGCCCGAAAGCAGTTCAAACAATGTCGGCAGCGTGCGTAGAGAAGTGTGTTTGTATGTGTGTGTGTGTGCATAAAATAAGTAAGCTTAGTGGAAAATATTCGTAACTTTTAAATAAAACTTAAATAAATTATGTGGCCAAAAATGTTCATTGGAAATGTTTACAGTATTTACAGGGATCTTAATAAATTCAAGAGACGCCGGCAAGCGACAGAGCACCAGGGCGTATGAGTGCGCACTTAAAGACTTCAAGTTGCCGTGTTAATGGAGCGGAAAATAATAAATTTGTGCAAGGCAACGCCAGCAAAAGGTGAACACGCAGCCACTTGGAGGCTTTTGTATTCTTTTTGTTGTTTTTGTTGCTGTTGGACAGTGTCTATTATTACCGTTACATTTGCATTTGCATTTTCGGGTTATTGAAAATTCACCTTATCGACGCGGCGCACGTTCCAGCAGCCGGCAAGTAATGCTCATACGACATGTGCAACAGCAACAACAACACTTGCATTTATTTTGGCTATATATGCGTGTGTGTGTGTTTGTGTGGGTGTTTGTTAATAAATGCAAGCTTGTTTTGTGCGGCAAAAGTGCTTGAGCCAAGCGAATTGCGTTTTCTCGAACTCTCTCTTCTGTTCTGTCCAATGAACTATGTACTACGACATTGCTGGCGATCCGGATTCGGTTGGTCCTGCAGCAGCTTTTGCCAGCGCAGCGGGAATAAATGCAGCAAGGCAGCTGTTAGCTCGCTCACATTGCAATTGCTTGTTGGTTTTTGCAGTTGAGGTTGTTGTTGTTGTTGCTGTTATGTGCCTGTTGTTGATGGCGGAAGATGTGCACTTGCTTGCCGGCTATGCGTTGGCATTGAATATGCAAATACTCGAACACGTTGTTGAGCACTCCACTTGACAGTGGAAGAAGCAAGAAGAAATGTACGAATTGGCAATCGATGGCTGAATTTATATTCGCACAATACTCGTTTGCAGATGTGCATATTTTCTCGATGGATGCGCATGTGACCAGTAGGGAGTTGGAGAGCAAAGTTCTATTCAAGGATATTCGATAGAAAAGTGGCATACATATAGTAAAGGTACGAAGGCATCAACACAGTATTTCCTTAAATTATTCAAATTCATTTTCAAACGTATTTTGTTGTTGTTGTAGCGGCAGAAGTTGACAGTTCTTGACCGAAAAAATATGTTCGAAAAAATCTGTTGTGTGTGCGAAAGGATGCCATATTCATTTTTGTCCACTAGGAAAGGTATATAAATCTTTCTCAGAGTCTTTCACTCGCCCCCGGTGTCCATTAGGTCCAAATAACTATTACATCTTGGCATTAGCATAATTTATATATCTCTATTTTTCTGTCTACCAAACTGAGCTAGCATTTTTTCAAGCGAAAGTAGTAGGATAGGTAAGGTCTGTGAAGTTCTACTGAACAGTTACGGGAGGACACAGAAAGAGACAAATTACCGGCGGCCCTACTAAACTTGCCATCTTCAAATATGAATTCCAGCATTGTTAACAAATGTAGGAAGGCTTTAAGCTCACTGGCAGGTCAAATCATTCTTCTTCTTGTTCGCTCTGAGAACTTTTCTTACTTGCGTGAATTTCTACATATGGCACTCCACTTGTCCACAATTTGGGTTCCCGGCCACAGCAACGTTTTCGATAACAACAAAGCAGACGAATAGGCTAAGAGGAGTCTCTCTAGAGCAGGATATCGATATAGATATTGTCAAGTTATGACGGGACAAAAATCAAGGACTTATTACAAAGGTCCAGAAAAAATATGTACAAGCTTAGAGCTATCTTAATATGCATTACAACACTTACCGTGGTGGCAAAATCGTAATGGGCAAAGAAAATTCCTCTACGAGAGTCCAGCTCTTTCAAAAATCAGACATTGAACTTTTGGAATCATCAGCTACCTAACCATGTCTATCAACAAAAAACATAACAATGAATGACTGTTGTCGGCTGCATTATATGCGGCTCCAATATGGATCCAGGCGCTAGGCATTAAAGCATATGCCAGACAAATAAGTACAGTAAAATCAAGTGATGCCGCTGAAGTAATAGCCAGTATGATGTCCATTGACATCCAGGGTGACAAATACGAGCGCGTATACAAGTTATCAGAGCCGTGTAAGGGAGCCAAAATAGAAGAGAGAGTCAAAAGCTTAACAATATGATACCGTACATTCATTCGTTGATCGACAGACGAGATCGGGACCTTGATTTCCACTTAACTCAAATCCTAATTGGACATGGGTGCTTTAGAAGTTACCTCTAGAGATTCCAGCACGATATTAGTCCGAAGACGGCGGAAGTGTAGTGGAAGGGAGAAGGAAGGAAGTATAGTAATATTCGTCTTCGGTTACTATCGTCCGAAGACGTCGGAAATGTAGTGAATGGGAGAAGGAGGGAAGTGTACGAGTATGTATATTCGACTTCGGTTACTATCGTCCGAAGACGGCGGAAGTGTAGTGGAAGAAGGAAGGAAGTTTAGGTATTTTCGACTTCGGTAACTTTCGGTTACTATCGTCCGAAGACGTCGAAAATGTAGTGAATGGGAGAAGGAAGAAAGTATAGGTATATTCGACTTCGGTTACTATCGGTAACTATCGTCCGAAGACGTCGGAAATGTAGCGAATGGGAGAAGGAAGAAAGTATAGGTATATTCGACTTCGGTTACTATCGGTAACTATCGTCCGAAGACGTCGGAAATATAGTGAATGGGAGAAGGAAGAAAGTATAGGTATATTCGACTTCGGTTACTATCGGTAACTATCGTCCGAAGACGTCGGAAATGTAGTGAATGGGAGAAGGAAGAAAGTATAGGTATATTCGACTTCGGTAACTATCGGTGCATTGCCCTCGAAAGAAATAACTCCCAGCGATTTTTAAGAATCCTTTGTTTTATAATTCTATATAAAGTGCTAGTTTCAGCATCGATACATTTTCCTACAGAGTCTCTAGCGCTAACGTGCTGCTGTGCAATATATTGCAGATGCCATGCAACTAGTCAAGCGACAGTCAGTTGACTTGGACTTGTGCTGTCATGAGGCTGCCGGTGAAAGTATTTTTGATGAGTTCAATTGTGTTTGCCTCAAAAACTTGGGTGCGAATGATACCTTCATCGAACACGCTCTCGTGATAGAGTGTACTTCGCTCGCTTTAAAGCTCATAATCTGCAATGCATACTTAATGTGTGATCACTCGCATATATGGCAGTGAATTTCTATATGAATGCTTGGGTAGTTATGCACATATATTGTACCGTTATATATGTATATGCATCATCCAGCACACGCCACGATTTCGGGCACTTCCAAAAGTGTTGCACGAAAAATTCATTAAAGCCAACGAACAACGGTTGAAAGGCAATGAATGATAGCAAAGCGAAAAAGGCCAAGACAATAACGGTAAAGAAGATATCCGAGTAAGCTATAATGCAAATGGAAATTAACCGAGTGAGAGGCGGCGAAAACTTTACTAATTACGACTCGACGCGGCTAGCGGTAGGGTGATGCTGAGGCGAGGGTGTGCGGCAAGCAAACAATGTAATCTGTGTAACACAATAAAAAACACCAACAAAATCTGATTGCTGAGCTCTTATTATTTAAGAAAATTAAAAGAAGTAATAAAACTTATTTGGCGGGAAAGGAAGCCGCCATAAAAGTGCGCTGAGTAGACTTGGCTTGCAAATAATCATAGTGAGACGAGTGTTCGTTCACTTATATTCATTTTCAATTACAATTGCAATTAAACTACAAGCAGCAGGGCGCCAGCACTATTTAGCCTCTCTTGGCCATGTGGAGTTAAGTGCAAGGCATTACGTAACTCATACCAACAAACATATGTACACTTGTTAGTAAGCTTCATAGCTGGTGGATATTTCAATAACCTCTGGCTGAGAAAGTAAGTAGTTGAAGTTTATCCACAAGTGCTTGGTATCAGCAAAATACTTGCTCAGTTCAGTGGTAAGTTCTTTGCAGCAGCCGCCGAAGAAGCGCTTTGATGCCAATTGTGTTTGACTGCCGTCAATGTCTGTACATAAGTATATATACTCATATTACATATACTATACATAAAGTAGTGTAAGAGGTTACTCTGATAAGTCAGTGATGGTTCGAATTCTTGGAAGAGTTACATTAAATGCAACACTTCTACGACCACTTTTCGTTTCTTTGGGAACTACTGAACAATTTCGTTCCAAGGCATGCTACGTCGTCATATTAAAGCTTCAAAATTTGGGTTAAGATTTTAGAAAGCCATCTCAAAGCCTTTGCTCATAAAACTAGATTCGAACAACCACCCTCTCATGCAACAATTGAAGCTATGTCCCCACTTTATGGAAGACTATGGGACGAATCTTCCGTTCAAATGGTATAGCCACCGATCCCAATTTTCACAAGAACATTTAGTTCAACGATGAAGCTCACCTTTGGTTGAACAGGTACTTTACAAATTCCTGCAATTGGTGTGATGATAAATCGAAGCCAGTCTTGAGACTTAAAAAAGTCACAGATGAAGAGGAAATCATTGGTCCGACTTGCGGTCTTAGAAGAAGTATTTTCTGGGTAGCCAGAAACATCCCCCCCCTGCGTTGTGCGCTGGTTTGGGACCCGCCACGTAAAAAATCACCCTTAATGTAGAGAACAGAAGATCCTCTCATGAGAGGCTACATCGATATGAGTAGGCAATTGAGAATTAAAGTCCTCTGTCGAAGACTGACTATACTTAGAATCTCCAATTGGCGCTAACTAGCGAAAATGAAGAACGAACGGCGCGCTATTGTAAACTAACCGACTAGACGATAGTATTTTCAGAGAACTTCAATGGCAAGCAATCCAAAAATTTTAAGCCACCAATTTATACAGAAGCCTACGGCACATCAGCGGAGTTTACAACATTTACATAGATGAATCCAAAATGGCTAATTAAGGTCCTTAGAAGCAGGGAAACAGTAGATGTAGCGTCTGCCGGGAAGCGACTGCATATGTTCCTGGTTTCAGGCCACAAAGGGGTCCGGGAAGCGAAGCAGCTGATGAGATTGCCAAAAGTATCATCTGTCTGACTACCGAACAGCTTATAGAAATACGGAAGTCACTAAGAACGAAATTTATGAAAGGGCTGATAGGCTGATCAGAGCCAGATGGAATGTCTTAAGTACATGCCAAGATCATGTGAAAGAGAAAAGTTGCTTGCTTATTACTAACATACAAGTAGTCGCGAAATTACTGCCGAACGGCTATTGACTTCTTGACAGGTCACAACCGACTGGCATCACATGCGCCATAAGTGATAACGATATATACAGAAAGTGCAGAGAAGTTAATATGGCAGAAACGCGGAAACACCTGCAAGCCTTTGTCCACCGGTATCTAGGAGCTTCGGAGTTTAAAAAAGTGGACGAAATATCAAACGTAGAGATTCAGTCGGTGTTAAGGTTCGCAAAGAACGTTAACGTCCTGTGTGACGAATTCTTCGCCTCAAATTAAACTAAATCACCATCTGGGATTACTATGAACCAGTGGGTCTAAGTATGACGTGATAGCCGACCGGTAGAACCTAACCTAAACCAAGGGTGTCGTAAGTAGTCGATACTGGTACAAATCTCATTTCTGTAACAGGCGAATACTTTTTTGTCAGAATGAAATTCTTCAGTCAGGTGATTCCTATAATTAGTGAGAGCACTATTTCGCCGGAAATATTGACTGAAAATCAATATATCCTCCATTATCAGAGACTTCTTACTCTATGCCAGAACAAAGTTATCATAAGATACTTATATTTTTTAAAAAAAGTGTCATTTTATCTATTCGACATTGTTACAAAAAAGCAAAACGATGTCATCGCTGATTCGAAATACTACACCTTACAACTTGGAAAACCGATGCTTTCTTTGATGGGCAGGCACAGATGCTTTACCCATAACGTGCCAAAATACTTGGGAAACTGAGTTGGACATTGGACAATTTTTGGTTTCCTCTACGCTTGAGTCGTCTGCAGTCCATATTCTTAGTAGGCAATATATGACGGTTCCACGTTTCGGGACATTTTTTTCATTTCCGTTACATAGATAATAATTATTTACTATATATATGTAGAAGCAAGTGAACCCTTTTCAATAATTTCCACGCTTCTCCACTAGTTTCATTCTAAAATATTTACATTTTACACTTACTTATCAAACAGACCTCACCAAGCATCTGATTCTGATTTCCATCTGTCTTATGTAGTATTGTATGTTGTTAAATAAAGCAAATATTAAAATGGCAGCGCTCGCATGCCAAAGCAGCCATAAAGTATGCTTCAAATAAAAGTAAATTGAAAAGTAAATTGAAATGGAGATTACCAAGCAGTATTGGTGAGATCGATGAAAGGAAGCGTGTACAAATCTAGGTGTTGGAAAGGTATTTACTATTATAAATGTGTGTAGGTATGTATGCTATTCTAGTACCTGAAATAAACTCCTCACAAGCACTCAAAATAAATTTTGAACTCAAGGACTATAATAGTTTTGATAAATTACCTTCTGTGGGTGAAAAAAGTGCAGAATTACAATTAGAAATAAATTTCAAAAAACTTAACGATTCACCTTTAAAGTTAAAGTGTTTAGCTGAATTGGAGACAAAGAATTAACAATTGGACCGAAGTGTGTTCGAAGTCTACAAGCTAGAAAAATTTAATCTTGAAGCAACTTTTTGATGTTGTGTGGGCTTTATAATTCCAAGATAACACAGGATCGGTAAGTGATCCAAACGGGGTTAGATCGCCGAAAAAACAGCCCTTGGCTTATGAAATCCGAGTCAATTTCGGTGCGTAGAACCGGCTGTCGTGGGAATTGTCGTGACAGTCAATCTTCTTGATAATCGCTGATTGGCTTTTGCGAAAGCCACAGATCTTCCCTCTAATACATCTGCAGACAATTGAAGAGTGGGCCAGAAGTGTCTTGGGAAGCAGGGCAGCAGTTATTGAAGAAGCAATCAACTTGACCTCCAATGCGTGCGAAGCCACAAAGGCATCATAAAAGAATGAAATTGTGGAGGAAATTGCCAAGTACGGTGTATGGCTAACACCCGAAAACACGGAACAAGTTACCTGGAAACAAAACTCAAAAAGTACTTAGCTCGTCGAAGTTTTCAGCTCTGTGTTCAGGACTGCTCAGAAAGGTGAAGGAAATATCCTTTGGTGGAAATAGGAGCTATCGAAGAACAGGTTTTCGAGCAGAATATTCTTGGATTAGAGATTGGGTTAGAAATCTCGCATATAGCTGTCATGAGTCCTCAATTCTTAGGCGATCCTACTACCCTGGGGTATCTGAGAATTGAGTGGTTGGACCGTTAGCAGCGAGGAGTTGTTGAAACTACTCCTGGACGCTAACTTTCAATTGAACCATTTCGCTGAAGAAATAGCACGCAGCTGCAACGGACGGTCCAGCCGGCTGGCCACCATTTACGCGAACTGTCTTAGCCCTGTTCTGAAGACATGGAGACTAGTTAGTGTTGCCGTTTATATCGAAGACCAAAAAAGGCTCTCACGTCGACGACAAAGACTGTAGGACTATTCGTCTGGTCGACGACCAGGTCCTGTGCAACAACGAGATCATTTTGGCCTAGAGTAGAATGCAGAAGAACTACTGAATTACTTGTGCCTAGAAAAGTTCATCTTTCCACAATCGTTCAGTGGGCGTTCAACGAACCAGAAGACAAAGCCGAAATTGCCATTAAGTGTCTCAACAAATTCGTGATAAGCTCAAAGCGCTTTGTCGATTTGAAAGGATCTTATGGTCTATCAGTTTTAGGTTCCATAACGGACCGGTGTTCTAAGCTGCGCAAGTGAGATCTCTGTACACATTGACCTCTTAAGTTGACTTAACCTAATTATATTTTGGATATTTTAGTTTTGTGTCGAGAATGAATGACATATTATACTTCTGTCTTCTGGTTCATTATAATCGCTTTCTGTATGTATTTCCTTTATTCTTTCTTACTTGTGCATTATAATTTTGAAGTCAGCTTGAAATATTTAATTTCATTTAAATTTTGTGGGAGGAAAATACTAGGTCTTTATCGTAAGTGGTATACTTCTCTTTGTACTTTTTTTTCTGTAAGAAATGCACATGTGAAGGGTATTATAATTTTGGTGCAATATTGCCTAAAAACGTCTTGCTTCCCTATTTATGGTCTGTGCTCTATTATTTCGAACTAAACCACTTAGAAACTCCTTAAATGCTTTTAATTTGTTCGCAATACTAATGTACATACATACATATGTACATAGGCATAAATAAATACACGTCTATACATACATGAGGAGTAGTGCTGATAATTGAAAAATGAAGTGTTATTGAATAAAGTTGAAACTTGTAGAAAGTAATAATCGACATAAGAAGTGAGAGAGATGCAGAATAGAAGATTTAACTTTACGCTGGAGTAGCACCAAATATTGGTGCGTGCACCTAAAAGTATGCAACGAAAAACTTTTCATTCGATTTGCACTCGAACGGCCACTTCATTTGAGTTACACCATGGCGAAAACTTCTGTAATTTCGTGCCAGCACAGCTACATATAGAAACGTAAGTATGAGGGGATGTGCAAGTTTACCCAGAACTACAAATAAAAGGTGTAACGGCAAGAAAGTCTGACAATATTTAAAGGTGCGAAAATGCAAGTAAATTATTTCAAGCAGCTGTAGATGTATACTTACAGCTATCTATACGAATATATTGCTTTTCGTGCAGCAGATCGACATAGTAAGAGAGAGCGTGGTGTGCGTCCGTGCTTCATTTTCTCCTAGTTAAAAGTCTTAAAGTCCTTGCTCCGTCTACTTCTATTTGAAACCCTTGAAGTGTCTAATTTCCACAGCCTTTTTTCGTCTGTCATCTCAGCGTGCGCTGCACTACGGATATTGGGTGGCAGGTGCCGTGAAGGAAGGGAAGACAAACTCGTGTTCGCATTGTAGGGTTGGCTTTCTTCGTTGCTCTAGTCTGTTTTCTTGTATTATTTTGCTGTATCTCCTTGTAATATTCATTCTTATCCTCTAGATTTTTTGTTTATTTAATTTCTTTTCCACGCAGCTTCATACTCTTTCATCCAGGCATCTTTAGTCGTCTGCTTAATTGTATTCCTCTGCTCCGTTCATCACTTGTTCGCTATCTGCTCGTACGGACTTTAATATATTTAAAAGTTTTTCACAGTCAACAGCTGGCATTCGGCTATTCGGGTGGCTGTTTCCCACTTAAGCGATCCGCTGCAGCAAACCGTTTAAGATGACTTCCTCCACTCTTTACTTTGGTGCCGCGGCAATGAATTATGCGTAAGCGTGTCGCATGAAAATGTATGTATGTTGATTGTCTGGTATGTGTAAATATATATTTTAGCGGTGCAATATTTGACGCTATTTGCAATATGAGTTCCACGGCGTGCCCCTGACTGGGAATCTTCTTGCAGCTCAGTGTCACTTGAAAAGTGTTGCCAGGCTCCAATTCTTCCAGCGTGTTGATGTTTGTATGCTAGTGATTATGCCAGTCTGTTATTTGAACCATATAGTAAAAAACTTGGTTAGTGAAAATAGAATTTTAATAGGCTCAACAGATTGCCCTCAATTTTTCGTTGTTCAGACCGATTTTGATAGTAAAAATTTACAAAATGTGGAATCAGCAATTTGATTCACTGATTGAATTTATTATGTTAAAAAACCTTAGAAGTTGATATATGAAACCCCTTCAACTGGTTCAAACTAGTTCTTGGTTCTCTTGTTACCTGTATTTACATAGTTTTTAATCTTTAAGGGATTTTATCTCTGAGATCAAGTTACTTCGTAGAAAATATCCCCGAATCCGAATGCTATAAACTCTTAGTACTCACAAATATCCTCTACATCATAAGTGCCTGTGTTTTCAGTTATTTATGTTTTTTGCTAATCTAGATTTAGGCAGGACACGAGAGTTGCTAATATCGAGCTCGCTAAAAGTTGACTTGGTTTAAACTTAGGTTAAGTTGAAAGGTCCATCGAAGTTTCCTCCTTATAGCTAAGAACACTGGTTCATAAGAACACCGATATTTATTGTACATAAATACTCTAAAGTCATGTACGAAAAGACTCTCAAAAATCGACAGAAGGCTTTAGATCTGCCACAAATTTTTTGAGCGGGCTAAGGTAAATTCAGGTTATTTCACTAGGTTCGCAAAAAATATGACTGTTTTAACATCAGTCTCAGAAACGCTGTATAATGGATAATGGAGAAGGAAGTATCTGGATGTTTGGACCTTTCCATACAAGTGTAAAAATTAGCCTTCAACAAAATACCGTGTTCTACTCGGGACCTGAATGGTCTCGCAGTCACCCAAAGGCTATTTGTTGTCCAGTGTCTACTAATCTCATGATAACTTCTAAGGAGAACGGATGAACAATTCGTTCCCAATCCGATTAAATCGTGACAGCGGGACACTCTTTGCATACTATTCGCAACACCATCACCAATCCTGAGTCCCATCATTTATTATTGCATAAAATACGACCGAAAAGACCACGTCCAGCACGCAGTGAAGAAAATACACGTATTTTACGGCGAGATCTTAAGCTGAGAGTGTACAAAATACAGCTTGTGCTCGAACTGAAGCCGCTCGACCCTCCCAAGCGACATCGCTTCGCTCTACAAACTAGTGCAAAGTACCAAGAAGATCCGACGTTTTCGAGCCAAATTCTAGCTCAATGGGTACGTAAAAAGTAACGAAGAGTATTAAAAATGCAAAGTCTAAAGTTTATGCGGACAATCACGCTTCGATTTAGGCCTTGGCCATCACGTGTGCCACTTGCCAGTCATCAAAAATTCGACTCAACGGATGAGCCATTTGAAACATAGCCACGGCCAACATTTGAAAGAGATAATCTACAAAAAATAAATGCCAAAAAAATTCTTTCGAAAAATAATAAACATTCCCCATTAAATTTAAAGTTTCTTTGTTTTTTCTTTAAAAAGGTGGGGAACCTCTAAGTGGATCATATTATATTTAAAGTCGAATGATGTCTACATTTTTAAAAGTTCTGAAAATTTTCAACTTGCTGTCTTTAGAAAGTGACAGCTGATGATAATAGAAGGGAAGAAGAAATCCTATTACGCGCATTTTTAAAAAAATAACTAACAGTTTACTCTTTCGTATTGTCTTTGGTCCGAAATAAATTACACCTTTACTAGTTACATCCTTCTCTACAAGCAAATTTTATACCAACTAACTTAAAATTCGTATCCTTCTCGACAAGTTTTTAATTTCATAGCGACTGCTCGAAATCCTAAGTTATTCACTCTCTTCTGCTTATCCTATTTCGACTTATTTACGCAAATTCTTTCTGCAACATGTTTTTTCCTGCGCTTGCTTTCGCTCGCCAGTTAATTATGTATGCATATGTTGGGGATTTGTTGTTGTTGCTTGGTTGGTTGGTTAGTGCTGAAGCTAGATCTGGCTGTAGCTTTAGCTATTTGGCAGCGCAAGTAATTTAAATCCTGCATAATTTTGCATGTTAACGAGTTAACTTTCACAGCGAGTAGCCACACACGCGCCGCTACTTATGTACGTCGGTCTCCGCAAAGCCAAAAAGATTTGTGGTGCTGCGAAAATATGCGAATTATTATTCTGGCTACTTGCTGCCGCCTCTGCCTTTGCCTTGCTACTGTTTCATGAATTTTTCGCGGCAAAAATATACCTTTTTTGTTTAGTGGTGACAAGTTAAAGCGAGACTTGCAGAGTCGCACAAACTTCGGTTGTTATGAGCACAGTTGGTTTCTTTGTCAGATTTTTGAGGCTTTAATGAGAACTCTAAATAGTTTGCAGTATTTCTCGCAAGTAGTTGAGTAGGAGAAATATGGTTTCTAATAAAGAAGCATAGCTCATTTCAGAATTTTGTTGAGCGTATTTTAAATGCTAATGTTTAAACAGCTGACTGCTGGGTTTAGAGAGCGTTGACTTCTCCAAAATAATTCGTAAACAGCACAATATGTGGGCTCGAAAGATTAAGAAACTTCAAGATTTATTTTATTTATCGATTTTATTCTTCTCCATCGCATCATCGGTATTTTATTATTTATATTCAAAGCCCGGTGAGAACAGTCATACTTGAAATATTATCTGTTCTATTGTGCAATTTTCGTAGTCGTAGACCTCTCTAAAATTCACTTGATTTGCCATGCACTGAGAGGTATGAATATCCGTTTATGGAACAGTAAATGAAAAAAAATTGGAATTACTTAGATATCTTGAGTTTGTTTCGCAAACTGGACGCGTGCAAACCGATTCGATAAATAAAAGTTTTTTAGATGGGAACAACCACTTTTATGTTTCTGAGAAGTTTGATGTCCATATGTGGAGTAGTGTGTTTTTTAGAATTGTAGAATAAATTTACTTGATATTTTGTGCTTTCAATGGTATCACGAAGGCAGTAAACGTTTAAAATGCAGAACGGTTTAGGGGAGCCTGGTCTATAGTACAAGTATTTGAGTGTCATAAATTATTTAGTAAAGGTCGTGAAGTCATCGAAAACCTTCTTCATACCTATCGTCCATCCATCCATTCCTTTAATGATGATCATATCCAGTACGTCCAAGAAACAGTGCTTGAAAATTGTAGAATGGGCATTAGAGAGACAGCAGAAGATCTCAACATTTTTCATGGATTGACTCAGCACATTTCCAGGGTCGCAAAAGAGATGCTTTACAAGGTAATTGATTATCTTTTACTTAACAAACGCAGATGTTGAAACCGTTCCACTCTTTATCGAATAACGTTACAAACATGAGCTAAAACCGAATATCATTCCAGCCGAGTCTTCTATTGGCTCAGAAGCCAATTTTGTAGGCGACAATAAAGAAATGTATAAATTGTTCTTTTTTTTTTTTTTTCAGACTGGGTTGTTCCTAATTTGTTCAGATGGTATATGTTATTCTCAAATAATAATTCAATATTCGACTTGCTTAATGCAGTGATGAATCGAAAGTATTAAACATATATTAATTACACCGGTCAACACAATTTTTGGGTCTGACATCTTCATGTTAAATTTTAGTTTCTCGTATGACAAAAATAAGGAAAAAAATTTTTTCTCCGGTTAAATTTTGCTTTCATAGAAATTAGAGCAATTTTCCGATTTTTAGGCAGAAATTACTGATTTTTATATTTTTTCTACAATTTCACTATAGATTATAATTAGAAAACTTTTTTTTTAGATACAAGAATCGTTTTTATTCAAGATGTGTGATAAACAATAATACATAAATATAAAATAACAAGAAATTACTGTCTAAAAGTGAATATGTTTTGTATTTCTTTTATGCTCATATGAGCTCTCTCGTATTAAACCCCAAATATAATCTCCCATCATATTCCCGTTGTACTGCCCTTGATATCGACGTTCAAAGTCCATCACATCTTGGTGAAAACGTTCTCCTTGCTCCTCGGAGTAGGCCCATATGTTGTCTTTAAATTCTTCCAGAAACATATGAAGTTTATGAGACATTATGCAGCCCAGAAGCTTTTAAGCATTTTTTCAACCAATTCTGCATAGTTATTAGCTCGATGATTCCTCAGAAAACCACCAACTACTGCTTTAAAACTTTCCCAGGCTCGTTTTTCACGAGCATTGAGAAGCTTCGTAAAGTCATCACTCTTCATTATTTGTTTTATTTGCGGTCCTACGAAAAAACATTAAACAGGTTAACATTCACTACTGTGCCTCTTACAAATAATAATACTGTTTACTTTCGGGTTAATCAGAGTGCTGCCATCTTTGATTTATGAAATATATTAAAACATACTTAACGATGTAGATCAGCCCAAAGCAAACTTAAAAAACTAAAGATTAATATTTAAGTGTTTTTCAATGTCTACTCGTAGAATCAGAATTCAAGCATGAGAACAGAAACCCCAAAAAAAATATTTTTTTTTGTTGACCGGTGTTATTTATATTTGAACAGTTGCCTTAAATTTCTTGACAATAACTCGACTTCCGACTCGATTTTGTTTGAAATTAAAATAATGATTTTTTGTACCAGCGCATAATGCCGAGTATATAAAGTATCTCGCATTAATAGTCGTTTCTCTTTCGTCAACTGAGTTTATTTTCGAAAAATTTATATGCGAAAACCCTTGTGATCCAGTTGAGTTCCAATCGATGACAGCTAGTGTTTCGCTATCTCATTGAAGTAGTGTAATTCTTTGCTATTCGTTCTATTTTAATTTCTCTGTTTATTGATTTTATACCAATTGTTTGTTCGATTCACCAGTCTCCAATTTCTGGAAGATCAGAGACAGCCAAATGCAAAATGTTCTCTAAAATTGTAAATAGGGTTTCTGCAATTTTTTTTTAATAAAAATATGGCTTCGGAACCTTGGCTTGTTTTAAAACGAGTTTTTAATCCGGTAGCGTTGCCAACGCAAAATGATACCAAGTATCTAATTAAGGTACTAAAAAGTTATTTGTTGAAGCGCGGCAGTATGTATTATACGGTTCTGCATAAATACTTTGTCTTCCTTTTTGCTTGATATAACAGCTGTTTTTGGTTTTCTTGGTGCATTGACTTTTGCTTATGGGTTCATATTATATCGCAGACTTTTACATAATGCAATGTTTCGAAGACTACGGCTCTAGTTGATAAATTTCGTTTATCACTTGACAATTGACGATCTAAGTTTACTGAACTCGTCTACAATTAAAAAATATTGCTGTTAAATACTCGTATTATTAATAATTATTAAGAATGACCGCTGAAAACCTTATGCCGGAGAGGAAACGATGTTTGTTGCTACATTTCATCTTTGGTCTGGTTATTGGTGCCCTGCTAGCAGTAGTCGTTTCGTTTTGGTCTCCCTATTGCCGCGCACTCATCCAAGCTAATACACGCATTAGGCAGAGTCACATGTTTGCGGTGAGAAACAATAATAAAAACATACCGACAGAGCTGAGTCAAACGATACGTGTGCTTTGCTGGATCGTGACAAATGGAAAGCATCAAAAATCAAGAGCACAGCATGTAAAACGTACATGGGGACAACGCTGTAATAAGCTAATCTTTGTGAGCTGGCAGAATGATCAAGAATTGGGAACTAAGCAGGAAACTGGATAAATTCATGGTCCAAAACACAGGCGGCGCTTGAGTATCTATACGCAAACCATTTGGACGAAGCGGACTGGTTCTTTAGGGCGGATGATAAGACGTGAGTAGTGGTCTTAGACCGAAGGCTTTTCGGTATTAAAAATAAATTTTAATTTCAGTTATGCAATTATGGAAAATATGTGATACTTTCTCCATACCTATTCGTCGGAGACGCCTATATATTTCGGCCACAAAGTTAAGGAATTTTTGTAATAAGTGAAGTTGGTAGTTTTGGGTTGGTAAAAGTCTGCGATCCCGTAATGATTTCGAAAATATATTAACTAGTGAGGTAGATTTGACTTTGGAGAAAGTCAGGGTTCATAAAGCAATGAGGTTGTATGATAATTTTTGGAGAGTTTTCCACCTTCTGTAGACCTTTCCTCTATCCCGGAAAAGCTAAAGTAAAGTTAAGATCAATATGAATTGAGGTTAAGAGTAAAGTAAAGTAAAAGTAAAGTTAAAACCGTTATGAATTGATTGAGTTCTGAGTTAAGGCAGGAATCCAGATTAATGGATTCCAGAACTAATAAGAAGAAAATTTGTGTGTATCATAGGATAGGACCTCTATGGTACAATACATCCGCGAAGGTTAATAATATTCATGAAAGACAATCATACCTATTTTAATATACCTAATATACATAAGTAGAAGGTAAGGTAAAGCGCTTAATTAATAATTCTTCTAGGATCACATTTCCGCTAATGCTGGCTATGTGCTTAGTAAAGCGGCGCTCCGGCGTTTTGTCGAACAAGCGCTACCAAATAACGAGCTTTGCATTCGGAACAGCAACCGTACAGAGACCTTAGAGCTGGGTGAATGCCTGGAGAACGTTGGAGTAATCGCCGCCGACTCACTACTTCATATATCACATGAGAACTAAAAATACTGCAATTGCACCAATACACTTCAGTTGCATCAGATTAGTATAAGGATCACTAACGGTTTTTGCTGAAATTTCTGAAACTAATGATGACAAAAAACGAAAAAAATTGGCTAAGCTATAGATTATTCATGAACTTATGCTAAATAGTTGATATACAAATAATTGTAAGTTTAAGGTATAAAAAAATATTTATTAGAATTTGATTTTGTATACTTTCATCTAAAAAAATTTAAGTTAATTTTTAATACCAAAAACTAAAATAACAATAATATTATTTTTTGCGGGTGAGGAGGTGCAAAATGCCTTCTACATGATCAGTGCTGTCGTGAAAGCAACGGTATGTGGCACTAAAAACACTCCTCTAAGGAACTGTCGCTCATCCTGGAACCACATTAGCATTATGTTCCATTTTTCTCAATGAAAGATTTAGATCTGCGTACCTGCCCGGTCCAGGTCCCGCTTTTTCTGTATAGCAAAGTTGATGCGAATTTCTGCACAATCCCCCAGTTTGCTCTCCAGCATGACGCCGATTAAATTTTCCACGTATATTAGGCAAACCAGGTCATCCACGGCGGTGAGTTTTCGTAGCCATTGCACACATTCACAGAATGTGTGTTCAGCGTCGGCTTCTGTCGCGCCGTTGTATGAGCAACGGCTCTTCGACTTTTCCCATCCTTTGGAGGTGCTTTTTGAAGTATCCGTGATCGAAGAACAGCTTGCGTAAAAGTCGGCTTCTCCAAATTTACGGCTGGTCCATAAGTTTAAGTCTTTCATTAGTCTGGCCGTCCATCTGCCGTGATGCTTGTTCTCCCTTCATCGTTATCATGTTGTTATTGTATCTTTCTGTATTTGGTCTTTTGCGCTCTTGTTATTTTCGGATGTTAGCTCCGTATAATATTATAGGCCGCTGATTCTCTTTTCTTGGTTGGGGCTTCCTATGTTGGCGGGATATGCGCTTATTTGTTAGGATAAGGAGCTCCGTTTTATCCATAGCAAGCTGGAGGTTGTTTGAGGCGAGCCATGCTTGCGTGCATATCATTACCTTATTAAGCTTTCTTCGCGCTTCTTCGTGTCTAGTGCTGTAATTACTGCTGCAATGTCGTCCGCGTAGCGAATTAAGTACGGTTCGTCTGGCATTTAGAGTTTTAGTGTAGCGTTGTAGCTGATGTTCCACAAGTCTGTGTCTAGAATATGTTCTTGTGTTGCTTCTGACAAACCAAAGCTCTGAGGTTGTCGGGGACTTTAAGATTTTTTTCGACAACGTCGATCATATCCATCCATTTAGCGCTGTTGAAAAGGTTTTTGACATCTAAAGTCGCCAGCAACACTAATTCTTATGTAAATATACCATCTACGTTGTGCGGCTTCTAAGTCAGGTTGTCTTGCTCGAACGCATATTTTATTCTTACTATTTTATACTCAAGTCCCAAAGGGGATGAAACTGGATTCATCTGCGTCCGAGTTGGACGATATTTTCTGTCTATCACTAAACGGCTGGTTTATGTTTACTGTGGGAATTGATTGATTGGTGTTCATAAAATTTGGCTGGAATACTTTCTCGAGTACTTGAAAGATCATACAAGTCAAAGCCAATTCAATTTTCAACCAAAATTTGATTTATCAATATTTTTATTCAAACTTGATCTCTCCTTACTATTGTAAAAGCTCTAGATACAGATGTGGATATCTTCAAAGCGTTTTAGACCCCATAACATATGAAATTATTGTCAATGAAGCAGGAGAGTTAGAATTTCCATAGTTGCTTGATGAATGAGAGTGCATTAAACGTTTTAATGAGGGCATATACTATATACAATATATAACTAAATACTCATAATCATTTCATACTTGTAATTTATTATCAAAGAGTGTGGGTAAGAGTTATGATACATACTACTGTTCCCAAAAAAGGTGACATTGTATTTATTTTGAAAATTCAAAGTAACTCCCACCCGATGCAATGCACTTATGCCAACGGATTTTCCAATCTTCGAAACACTGGTTGTAGTCACTTTCCGGGATGGCCTTCAGTTCCGTCTTCGCTGCGGCTTGAATCTCCTCTATCGTATAAAAAGGGTGTCCCCGGAGCGGTCTTTTGATCTTGGTGAACAGCCAGAAGTCGCACGGCACCAGATCAGGTGAATACGGTGGTTGCGGAACAAAATGGGTTGAGTTTTTGGCGAAATGATCACAAATTACGAGGGCAGTATGAGATGGTGCATTATCGTGGTGTAAAAATCAAGAATTGTCTTTCCACAATTCCGGCCTTTTTAGTTCAAACGTTCAAATAATATTCCTTGTTGACTGTTTGACCGGTTGGAAGGAATTCATAATGCACAACACCACGATAATCGAAGAGAACAGTCAACATGACCTTGATTTTTGAGCGACTTTGGCGCGATTTTTTTGGCTCGGCTCTCTTTTGGCACGATATTCGCCTGATTGATCGGTTGTTTCGGGGTCGCAAGCATAGATCCAAGTCTCATCGCCAGTTATAATGCGTTTCATGACACCCTGGTAGTCGGAAAGCATCGTTTCACACACTTCAACGTGACGCCTTTTTTCCAAAAAATTCAATGTTTTCGGTACCAGTCGAGATTTGACGCGCTTGAGGCCCAAAACACCCTTCAAAATGGTATTGGCTGAGCCTTTCGATATGCCAACTTCATCAGCAAGGTCTCTAATTCTTAATCGACGGGTTTTCAACCCCAAATCTTTGATTTGTTGAACGTGAACTTCATCGGTTGAGGTTGATGGTCGCGCTGGACGCTCTTCATCTTCCAAACGTTCACGGACGGCTTGGAACTCACTATACCACTTGTAAAAATTTTTTTTAGACATAGCCTCATCACCAAAGGCTTTCTGCACCATCCTCAACGTATCCGCAGCAGAAAATTGATTCCGTAAGCAAAATTTAACCCAAATTCTTTGCTCAACAAATTTCGACATCGCAAAAAACGAAAAACTCACTTTTAGGAGCTCACAAAACGACACGTATCTCAAACAATAATGAATATTTGTATATGTTCGATCCTTTGTTATGTATGTGTGTGAGCGCTTTTAATGTTTCAATGCGCTGAAAGTGAAGCGTCAAAGCTGAAATGTACTTGAGTCAACACAAGGATAATCAGTGTAATGAAATGCGGCGACGAACAAAAGCTCAGCCTGATATTTATATTAATGGCGCATGTGCTCAAAGCCTTTGTCAGTTTGAGTTATGTACTTGTGCTCGTACACTCATCAAAATTTGGAATGTCTGAAGTACACTTCACAACAACTTTGCGCTGCTCATTTAGCGCATTATACGCAATATGGATATTATGTTGATGTATGTATGTCTTATGCATTATATCGAGTTAATTAGGTTTGTAATAAGTAGCTGATAAAATAACTCGAATTTTGATATTTAATCCTTAACTTGTTGTTGATATTTATTTTAAATTATTGTTTCCCAAATTTACCTGAGTAATACAAAGCTCGGAGTCTTTATCTTCCTCAAGTGAGATGATAATAATAATTATTTATTTATTTTTATGAACTATAATTATAAATAATTACTTTACTAGTAACTAATACTATCGGCCTGTAATAATTATGAAACTGAAAATTAGTTGTACTACTGCCTGGGGATGATGAGCGAAGGTGCGTATACGTAACGAGTTTTTAATTCGAAATTCTTCTGAAAAGTAGAATGTTAACTGTATATATTGCTATATTGAGGGTCTTCAATCATAAATGATTATAATCACTGACCCACATATAAAATATTGTCATCGCTACTTTTATGTTTGGTTTTACAATAAATTCTTAGTATAAAATATCCCAAAGTTTCGAATTGAACTTATGTTATCAGACAATTTATTCACTCTTCATAAATATTTTTAAAAACACCAACACACGACATTAATAGTTAGTAGCTTATAAGCTACTTTACTTATATGGTTAAGTTTATAGTCGATGTTCTGAGATCAGCCTGGGAAAAGCAGTGGTATAATGAAAAAATGTCTAAGATTATCTTTAATCTAAGCTCTCGTATTACATTTATTAGCTTACCGTGTGGTTTTCAATCAAACATTATGAAGATATAATTTCTGAAATAGGAGAATATCTTATTGACAGTCTTCAGTTAACTAAACCGCTGACAACTTTCTATAAACCAGTAGATTCTGAGCAAAACTCTTAGTAAATCGTAAGAGAATAAGAGATCTCTTACCCGCTTCTACACGTTAATCATTTTGAGCGTCTTCTAATTTCTAAGATTAGGTGCGTGTGCACAGTCATTGAGTTTCGGACCAGAAGTAGGAGAGAATTTCCATCATTTAGAAGCTTGAGTCCAGCGCTCAGAACATTAAACAATATATGAAGAAGCTCTTTATACCCATCTCCAGCGTTCTTGCACTCTGTGGAACAGATCATGAATTACGACGGTAAGTCCTTGTTCTAAATATACGTATAGGAATGGAGGGAAATTTCCAACGAATTTCGGTCGAGATTTTAAGGATATGATATGGAAAACCTAAGACCATTATAAGAAGCACAAATTTTCAGCAATAAGCATTAATATATCTGTAAAATAGAAACTGGTTGATAGAAAATGATCTAAAGTGCTTTATAATTATTATATGTACATATGTATAATATAACATAATACAATAAAATTAAAAAAAAAAAAAATCTGGATGGAGCCACCTGCATCTACTTGTCCCACTGTGCCTTTATAAACTGACACAGATCTTACTTAAATGAAAAAGTATGTAAAATGGCATTAATATATGTATGTACATCAGTGATAGCTATTAGGCAATCAGTGAATATGTTGAGCAGCCTCTACAAATATATTGCGAACTTTAATGATGAGTGTGTGAGTGTGAGTACATACATGTGCGCGTACGTAGTGCTGACGTTGCCTTACGAATGAGCAACGCCTGTAAGTGGGTTTCGATATCCAAATGTTTGCTGCCACACATAAGTTAATTACGGCGTTGACTTACGCTTGATAAGACAAATCAAACTAATTAAAAGATTTCAATTAAAGGAAAGTGAATGCGCACACATACATACGTAAAGATGAGGAGACAGATGAGAGCAAGCTGAGAAGCAAGGAAATTGAAATAGTTTAGGAGATGTATGTGATGAACTTACACGCCAATATATGTTTAGTGACACAGAAGAGGTTAGAAGAGTATGTACTTGAGCTGGATTTGGTAACTGTACATATGTAAATTCCGAAATATATCATACAAGTATATCCAACGAAAGTTGTGCGACTAAAACTAGCTAACGCTGCTGCGCAAAGATAAATAATTATCTTAGCAGATATTATACTATATAGTTTTTCAATATTTAATTTCTTGTCTGTACTATATACGTACTAACTACGAGTGTAGCATAGTCTCTAGCGCAACTGCCAAACGCTTACGCGACTCTGCTCGCTGTTGAAGCCCGCAAAGTGCGCACAAATTCATGAAACTGTTACATTGCCCTGGCGAATCTGTAAATTGAATTCCAAATCCAATTAAAACTTCAATTCCGAAACTTTAGAACACACACACACACTTACCTGACAGGTGACGAATAGTTATAGCGTAGTACATATACCACATTCGTATGGGGCCACTTGCAGCTAGCTCGCAATGTGTTCGATGTGTGCTGTGTCGAAGACCAGTCGTAACATGTCGTGTTATCGTTTCGTAACGAATTCGTTGACGCTGCTGGCATTGCTGACGAAGCCGACAAATTGCCGCTAGCGTTAGACACTCATCAGAGAGTTTCGTCTGTTACAATGGGGTGATTGTGCTTAAACTGAGATGCATATATTTTTTAACTTGCGGATATTTGATCTAGTGTGAGTAAATATACATATTTCTGGTGGCAATCGTAATAGAAATTTTTTTTTTATTTAAATCTTCTCCATAGTGTGCCTGCAAATATCTGAAAATAGAGCAAGGCGTAGACCTATAGACCGTTTACGAAATAATTGCTTCACTAATTTTTCAAAAGAGGCTTGAATTCGAATAAAACATCTGGCCTCAGTCAGCTTCTGAGCTTTGGTTGACTTTCCTATCAAGTGGTTGACTGAGAAACAGCGATTTGAAGCAGGATCATAGTGACCAAAACCGTTGGTGGTCGCCATCCTCTTTGAGATTCCCCCCTTTTTTAAGAAAAAACACAGAAATTTCAAATTTAATGGGAAATGCTTATTGTCATTCGAAAGAACGTTCTTTGGCATTTAATTTTTTAAGATTATCTCTTTCAAATATTGGCCGCATCTACTCGCAGATAGTTTATTAGCTGAGTCCAATTTTTGATGACTCCTTTGAGGATTTCTACTGGTACCTGGATAATGACACGCGTGATGTTTTGCTTCAAGGTCTAAATCGAAGCGGGATTGTTCGCATAGACTTTGGACTTTACATATTCCCACAAAATCATACGATCTTGGTGGCCAATCGACCGGCCTAAACGCGAAACTATCCAAGACGAACTCTAGTCCATACAATCACTCTTTGGTCATGTAACCTTATTTCTCTAAGCTCTAATGAATAGGAAAAAAATGAGTATGGAAAATTTACATACTAATGCCGACAGCCATGATACTAACTTTCATTATTTGCTAGCAGAAATCAGTTCAGGTGTAAAATATTCGAACGGCTGTTTCTTTCAAGTTTCATTGATGCTGAATCGGCATTGTTCTTTGTGTTCTTTTATCTAAGTTTGTATATTTGGAAATCAGCTGAGATCATCCTTTGAAATGCACTGCGAACTCCACTGACGCAAAATATTAAGTTTTGTGATGACACGGCTATTCTGGATTCTGTGACAGCAGCCTGTTGACAGCTTCAATTATTTTATGAGATCAACTTGATAGTTGAACTTTGGTAGTGCTGACATCAAAAATACAAGCAGTAATGGGAGATCCAAATTATTTTCAAAGGCTCACCCCAAAATATTTTTTTCCGTATACGTGAATTTTGCTTACAATCATAACTGGCCACACTGTGCATTCGTTTCGGCGAAATGTTTCTGTCACACTCGTACCTTTACTACTTCACCGGGTCTGGGTAAATTCGGTGTGTTGTGTCAATTTGGTTAAGCGTTTAATTGCGCTTTTTACAATTGCAGTTTTGTTTTAGTTTTTCGCTTTAAATTTTAATTTTTATCTTCAGCTTGTACAGCTTCGCAAACAAAATACTCTTTTTTTTGCTTTTGGAAACACTGCAAATGTAGAAATGACGAAGAAAGTGGAGAAAAAAAGTAAAAAAGTTGTCTGTGCCAATTTCAACAATTTTATAAGTATTAACAATGTCAAGCAGGCGACCTGATGTATAATATATGTATAGTATATACGAGTATTAGGGCGGGTTGATAAGTACCTAACTTACAAATGAACTTTGGAAATGGAGTTTGCTTTCTTTGAGCGTATTCTCGAACTCTATTGCCCTTATAAAGGCGTCGTTTAAATTCCATCATCTTTCCGATAGGACGATCCGATCATCCGTCGATAGGACGGTCTTGGAACAGGTGGTCGAAGCGAGCTGTGATTTTTTTGACTGGTCCTTGCTCGCTGGTATCAGTGGGTCTAGGTTTCCTTGGCGATTACGAAAAAGTGCAGGAAATTTTTCATTTTGCTCTTAAGCTGCGTCAGACCCTGTTGCGAAGTAATCTCATCCTTCTGCTTGTTATCCGAAGTGAGCCAATACGGCATCCATTGTGCGGACAGATTTCTTTTACCTCGCAATTCTGTTGTTGTAACGGTTATCCAATTCCCGCTTGGAGCGTAAGGTTCGGGTTGGTTGTCATCGACGTCATCTAACATAAGTAAGAAACGTACTGTTTTAAAAGAGTCGGCCCGTAGAGAGAGGGGTGTTAGATAAATGTAATTTGCTGGGATACAAAAAGGTGGTTAGAGTCATGCGGAGACTCGTTGCATGATGGACATATGTTTGGCGTGTCGGGCTCGATTCTGAACCCGGATTTTAACCGACTATAATTCCAGAATGAAGTTTCGATAGGATGACTCTAGATTCTCGGGGTCACTCTAGCAACTCGAGCTCTTCGCTTGCAATGGGTGCTGGCTTGACTCTAAGTAAGCCATTCACTAAAAGGGAGTCGGTGAAGATGTGAATGGCTTCACGTTTCTACGAAAACACTCTAGGTGAAACTGTTTGGAGAGGAGTTCATTCTGCTTCTGGGAGCATACGGATCTAGATGTTCGATCAGAGACATCAAGAGACATTCCGTTATAGTGCAGTGTCCAGTCTGGCATATATGATGCTTCCTCGTCTTCGTCCAGGCGACCATATTGGTGCGGTCTAGGTAAAGACCGACGAACTGATTGCCTTGTATGTTGCCAAAAATGTTTCTTTGTATCTTCTCCAAGTGCTGCCGGCTAGCGACTTGAGGATTTTGATTCTGTACTTTGACAACAATCGCGGTTGTATGAGTGGTGAAGGAGCACATTCTGTGTCACGTCTTAGGGCTATTGACAGTCGGAATTTTAATGCCATCGACTTGACATTCATGTCTGTACTCCCTCGTCCAGTTTGTGAATTCGGTCGCTGTGAAGTTAGTATGAAAGAGTGTTAGGCTCCGTGCAGCGAGGAAGCGAGAAAGGTCGGAAAGATAGCCGTTTACATTTGAGCACATGCCATCGATTCCATTGCCCGAGATCATTATCCCGACCATAGTAAGTGCTTATCAGCTCGCTCTCGTACGTATATGTATGAAAAAAGTGAGACACATACGCCTTCACTTAGGCAGGTTGGCAAACCTTTGAAAATCTGTGGGTTGCCAACGAGTGGTTATATGTGTGTGTGTGTTTGTCATCTCTTCGGTTGTTTGTCCTACACCGTTACGTTTCGTGTGTGCAAAATTGCAAATGAATTTATTCATTTTGTGGGCGTGTGCCAACTTAATTCGCTTTCCAGTTCACACCAGGTTTAACTGTCATTTTTACACGCTCGGGAATAAAATCAGACAACCGCACACACACACACACACTGGCACACGTGTTCGTGTTAATGTGAAAATGAAAATTGTGCATTTTTTTGCGTGTGTGTTCGCATTTATTTTTAATCGCTTTAGCAGTTTACTTGCGAGAAGTTGGCAATTAAGTGATTTAATTTAAATGAAATAAACTTTGATGTGCCGCTGTCGCAAGGATAACAGTGTGCTTGCCACACATATGAGTTTTTGTGTATGTGTAGGTGTGGTGCGGAAAGTGTTGGTGCAATTAAAGCAGCCGTGCATGCAAATTGTTTATAATTACTTAATATTCAAATAAATGACATAATTTGGCGCAATTAGCAAAGCAATTTAATCTATGCAGAGTAATTTTAATGATGCAGCAATGAAAATTAATTAGCGTGCAGCTTATATTATGGCAATGAAAGGTAGGATTGTCAAGCGGATCACTTATATTGATTTTATCTTAATATATAATTCATTTTTGAAATCGACTGAGGTCTACTTATGACCAGGCGAACGGTAGTACGCAGTTGAAGCAGCGCTGTATTGCTCCATTGTATGGTCGCGGATAGTGTCTCCAAATGTTTCGATATTTGTGGAGTTATCTAATGTAAACTTCCAATATAAAACTCTAATTTCATAAACCTTCACTATAAATCCTGTGGTTATATTACATACCTGGAACACCAAAAGTCTAATTTGGCGCATAAAAAAAGTATTCATTGTACCGTGACTCTCGCAATAGCAATCGATTTCAGGCAAAAGTACTTCCTATGGAAAGTAGCGCCGTCTTATTGACGCCAAATGTCGCCGAGATCACGAGCTTCAATTTTAGGTTTCAAATAACCGGTTATCATGGCGCGATAACGGTCGCCATTCACATTTCCGTTCTAACCGCCATTATTTTTGAACAAACATGGGCCCATGATTCTGAACTAAATGCCAGCTTTTGAATCACTTTAGGTTGCTCTTCGTCCCAAATGCGGAAATGCTAGTTAGCATACACATGGAGCCTCATCGCCGAACAAAAATTGACTCGAAAACGTCTGATCTTTGAACTTCTCAAGAACCCATAAAGGGAAGCAATGTCACTTGGGAAGTTCCAGCGGCTTCAGTTCTTGCACAAGCTGTATTTTGTACGCTTTCAATATAAGATCTCGACGTAAAATGCACCAAGTCGTTCCATAGGTCAGTCCGAGTTGCTGCGAACGGCGCCGAATCGACTATTCAGGGTATTTACATACACTCCAGTAACGGCTGCTTTATTTTCGTCACTGCTGGACGTGGTCTATTCTGTCGAGTATTATACAATAATTAATGCTGGGTAAAATAACATGGCCCACGATATGTTTTGACTCTGACAAAAAAGGCTATTGAATAAAGTAGCTTTATTTGTCTCACCCGATATAGTAGATCGTTACCAAAAACTTCGAACATTATATAGTTGCTATGAATTTTGCTCTCTGGTTCTTCTGACAGTTCATCGTCAATTCTATTTTCTTCTCGTATCTCTTTTAACGTCGATTAGCAAGCGATAATTTCACATTGCATTGTGTCAAGAGTGAGTCCCAGGCCACAAAGGTATTCCGGGGAACGAAATTGCTGAGGAGATTGTCAAAATTGCCGTCTGCCTGGCTACTAAACCTTTATGGAAAATACGTAGATCACTAAAAAAAAAAAGCCATACAAAATGGAAATCTTCGCTGGCTTGCAGACAGATCAGGTTGAATTTGAATGTCTTAGGGGAATGCAGGATTGCTATGATCTTGTGTAAGGGAGGGAAGGAAAATACGCAAGCTTTCCATTGCAGGGCGTCTACCTACATTCTTCACGAAGTAAAATTTAGCTCGTATTAAACTCTTCATCTGACAGAACAAAGGACTTGTAGGTCTATGTTTGGCATGACAGTAGCCAGTATAACCTAATTTAACCTTTGCGTACAGAGTTTAACCAAACACAGTCGTCGCATTCGAGACATGGCTCCCACGTCGCCGTTGACAGTCATAACAACGAAGTCGTAGATAACAATGTCTTCCTTGAAGTCAAATGCGGAATAACTCTTACCAACAGGCGCTACATCGGACTGAGTAGGCAATTGAGAAGCAAGGTCCTCTCTCGATAAACAGAAATCAAATTTACAAGTCACATCCCCGTCCTGCTATTTGGTGCACAGGCACGGACGATGACAACATCTGAGGAGTCGGCCTTACGAGTTTTCGAGAGAAACGTTTAGCGGAAGATTTATGGTCCTTTTCGCATTGGGAACGGCGTATACCGCATTCGATGGAACGATGCGCTGTACAAGATATACGACGACATTGACATAGTTCAGCAAATTAAAAGACAGCGGCTGCGCTGGCGAGGTCATGTCGTCCGAATGGATGAAAACTCTCCAGCTCTGAAAGTATTCAACGCAGTATTCGCCGGTGAAAGCAGAGAAAGAGGAAGACTTCCTGATCAGGTAGAGAAGGACCAGGCTACACTTGGAATCTCCAATTGGCGCCAGACAGCAAAAAGGAAGAACGACTGAAGAAGAAGGAGAGCACGGTTTAAATGTATCGGTTCGGAGAAACTTTAGCAGATGATACAGATGAAGCCTTTTAACATATTAAATTTCTTGTTAGTTTTTTGGTGTGAGAGATTTTTAAAATTTTAAGAAATATTAACGAAATAACCGTCATTTATAATTTTGTGTTTCAGAAACTTTCAATGGAATTTCCTAAAACTATAAATCATGTATATTTCCTGCTTAAAATAAACCCAACTTCCTGTGCATCCTTTACGTAGCTTCAAAAATTAAATTTACCGAAATTCGCACCACTCGCAACTCCGCAGGACTCCCGCAGAGATAAGGAAGTGCAAAAAAGTATTTGCTAAACATTTCGTGCACCGAAATTGACTGTTCAAGCGGAAAACGTCAACTCGAATCATTAGCGCTGCCTTTAAGCGGCAAAATGTGAAAAGTGAAACGCCTATTTATGTATTTGTGAAAAGGTGAAAGCCGCAGGCCACAACCGAAACTTCCGAGGGGGACTGGAGAAAGTTACTAGGGCGCACTTTCGCATGCAAAGCAGTTAGCTGGCAAAAACCGCCGATTCAGCGCGGCAGTCGGTCGTTGAATGCAGTCAGCGAGGCGATTAAAGCAGAATTTAAATTCATTTTAATGTGTGGCGCATGGCGTACGCGGAACGGAGTAGCGGCAGCGGAAACAAAATAATAATATTAAGGTTGTTGTTGTTGCTATTTATGTAGTTGAAAAACGTACACAGCGCCACCGTTTATGTGCGGCGCTACAATATTAAACGAGATAAGCGCCGAAAAGTGAAAAAATGCCAGAGGCTAAACCTTTGAAAGCGAGTTGAAGCTTTTACCCCCGCTGCTGGCTGCGTCCTTCGCGCTGCAGTCTGCAAACGTTCGAGTGCTCTTAAAGCGGCGGCAGTGTTAGCATTTGGCATAAACTTCCCCATAAACTTAACAGTTACAGTTAAACGAGCGGAGAAGGGGAGGCGGAACTCTCCAGCTGGGACGTTAGGTGGAAGGTTATACGCATATAGCTTTGTGTATATGTGCCTGTGTGTGTGTATGTATGTGTTTCGGCTGCCGGTTAGTTATGTTGGCATGTGGTTTCGTGGCTGTTTGCCTAAAATTGTGGGAGCTTGCCGCTTTGCCTTTGCCGCAATGAAGTGGCCGCCGCCGTGTCTGTCTGTTTGTTCTTCGCTCTCTTCTGCGCCCTGGATGCGTGCGTCTGAACGCACCCAAACACTTTAACCGTTAACCTTGAGGGGTTAAGACCAAGACTTCACACTCGCGTTGTGCACACGCGTCATGCCACACTAACCGTTATGCGCCACGTATGTGTCTTTTTGCCCCCGCTTCTGTCTGTCTGTTGCTTGTTAGCCCTCAGCTGAGTGCAAAGCTGTGTCGTACAACGCTCGTCGGTGGGCGTGTGCCCTGCTAGTTTATCAGAGTGGTGATTTCCTTGGCTCGTTTGTTTGCTTGCATAACGGTATGTTTGTTTGCAGGCGCTAATGCATGCTGTTGTGTGTTTGCACCACGCTTTGCTGGTTGTTATCGTACTTTGTGTGCGAGTGTATTTATGTGTGTATGCGTAAGTAAGCCAAGATAATGTATTGTAATCACAATTGAGTTGAAGATTTACATTTCGTTCCGCAGCCAACTGGCTTGTGGTTGTTTGTGTGCCAAAAGTCTTTAGTTGGAAAGTGTTTGCGGGTTTGTTGCGATACTACTGATGAGCTGGAAGTTGTGGTGGATGAGGTGAGTAGTTGTTGTAGTCTGCTAGATTCCAAATTCAATTGCCGATTAGTGAGTTCATCTAAAATCCTTTTTGGACACACTTCTTGGGTAATATTAAGTTAAGTGTTTCGTTTTTATGCTGATGTTGTTCCAAACAGTTTTGGAGAACGCTGGCGAGTTGATAGTCATTCGCTCAAGGGAACTCTGCGTCCTTTCTGGTTATGTAAGTGTGACTGTCGTGAGACTGGTTATAGTAATGGTTATTTTGATCATGAAGAACGCTTTAGAAGTGAGGGTAGTATTACTCAGAGAAACAGCAGAGGTTCTAAACATTTTTTAATTTTTTTCAAGCATTTTGATTGCTTTGGGTAAGTAGTAAGTTTAAGCTAGAATCATACCGAAATACCTGACTCTTTTACAAAAACGACGTCGCAAAAGATAGGCTAGAAAATGTAGCTTAGGGCCCTATATTCATCACTACAGGTGATAATACGTGAGTTTATGAAAACCAAGTGGATGCCGAAAAAGTCTAAATTCGCTAAGGCGAGACTTTTATGGAAAATTGATTAAACGATAGGAGCCTACTTATATGGGCATAATAAAGATTTGTATTAAAACATGTGAAAATGCGGTCTTTTTGGCAGTGCGGGTCAGATTTCATCAATGTATTATACATACATTTTTTCTGTTTAACAATATAGCTTTCTCATGAGACCACGAATAATCCTACTTGGACTACAAGATGCGCTTGTCTGTTGTGATGCCCATTAACCCGAAGAAGGTAACAAAAGGACCTTATATCTGTAAAACGCCTAGAACAAGCCACATTTATATTGAGCCTGCTAATATCAACGCCAGCTAATTCGCCGGGTTCATAGAAAGAACGGAAACCAAGAAGCTTCAACCTTAATCTGTTCTAAGCTGGACTGTGGAGAAGAAAGTATTTAAACGTTTCGATGTAATTTTCCTTCCTGTTTAGACAAGTGACCTACTCTAAAATCTTTAGCCTCACCGCGTGAGTGCCAATGGTACAGTATCCTATTAGGATACCTATCATTGCAGCCATGTAAACCTTGCTAAGAGCTCCATGGAACTTTATTATTCCACCCTTCGCCGGAAGATTGCCGCAACCCAAAAGCACATTGCAGGTGTTCCTTTTGAAACCTTTCAGGGTTTCAAGTTTGTTCTTTGTTATTTTGGATGTGAGTTTCACTTTCAGCTGTCGTCGACATAGTTTGACAACAACTACCTTGGCCCGAGATATGACATTGTGGATTAGATCTGTTTTCAAGATTCTATGTTGACAACATTCAGGAAGGAGAAGCTTGTTGCCCTACTTGCTTGCTTAAGCTTAAAATTTGTTCCATTAGAATTAAAATTAAACAGTTATATCAGCACCGATTATTCAACTGAGGCTGCTTTGGATTTTTTTCGCTAAAACTTTGTCATGTTTTATATTAAAGAACATGGAAATATATTGACAGAGTTTATACGTCCACCCAAAAGATCCAAAAGAAATGTTCAGCTCAACAGAGAAACCAGAGAATCAGAATTGTTTTACGAATCCTTTACGTACCGACAAAGATGTGAGCGTAAGCAGAGACAAACCTCTATCTTGGGGTTCAATCACTATAGTTTCGCCAAAACTATTAAATATTTCTCGTATTTTAGTCTTGTGTTAAACCATTCGGTTCTTTTGTTCGCTTGCGTGGCTATAGTTGAGTTTACAACAGCGCGCCAGTCATTCGTCCTTTTCATGTTGGCTTCAAATGAAAATTCCACCAATTGTAGCTAGGTACTTCTCCACCTTGTATTTCCAACGGAGTGTATGTGTTCCTTTTCCTCTGCTTTCTTCGGCGGGTATTGCGTCGAATACTCTCAGAGATGGCGTGTTTTCATCCATTCGGATGACATGACCTAGCCAGCGTAGTTGCTATCTTTTAATTCGTTGAGTTATGTCAATTTCGTCGTATAGCTCATCGTTCCATCGACTGCAATATCCATCGTTGCCAATGCGCAAAGGATCATAAATCTTCCGCAGAACTTTTCTTTCAAAAACCCGTAACGCCTACTCATCAGATGTTGTCAACATTGATGGCTCTGCATCATATAGTAGGAAAGTGATGATGAGTGACTTATGGAATTTGGTCTTTGTTCGTCGAGAGAGAACTTTACTTCTCTATTGCCTATACAGTCCAAAGTAGCACCTGTTGGCAAGAGTCATTCTGCGTTGGATTTCCACACTAACATTGTTGTTGGTGATAATACTGGTTCCAAGATATACGAAAGGATCTACGACTTCGAAGATATAACTGTCAACAGTGACGTTGGAGCTATTGTTTGTTTGATGATGATGATATTTCGTCTTGTTTTTCTTAACTACCAGGTTCAGAGAAAGCAGAACTAACGCCGCGGTGGTTGATGTCAATGATATCGATATCATCGGCGTACGCCAACAGCTGTACACTGTTATTGAAGATTATGCCTTCTCTGTTCAGATCTGAAGATTGAATTATTTTTCTAGGAGTAGATTGAAGAAGTCGCACGATAGCGCGTCGTCTTGTCTGAAACCTCAATTGGTATCATATACGAGTAGCTCAGAGAGTTCTTTCCCGATCATGATGGAGCTTTAGCTCGCCAGCTTACACATCCATATTAATTTTGCGGACATACCAAAATCAAACATCGCGACATAAAGGCAGCTCTTTTTCGTGCTGGCATCAGTCACTAGATCACCTAGGGTTCTACAGGAGTATGCTCCAGTCATTAAAAATTCTGTTAGTCGCTGTATCTTTTCGTAGAATTTTCGATAATTACCCCTGTCGTTCAGCTCGTCACGCTTTTCGTATTCACGGATTTCGGCCTTCGCACTCACGCATTGTTTTGCATTGCTATGGCGAAATTTTCACGAAGACGCGTTTCCAGTTAACACAGAGAGCATAAAAGAATATCTTCTAGGCATAAATTATTAATGGAAAATGCCTACAGCTCGGCTCTTATCCTATCCACTCATTTGGGATAACAGTAAATTCTTCGCTACACAGGCTATTTGGTTTTGTTTCCTTGTTAGGGGTTAAGCACTTGAAAGACCCATCGATCCCTATTTGGATAATATTTACCGTTATTGTAAGCGACATCATGCCACAAAAGACTACGCGCCACAAAGTGTGTCCTCTTACACTTTGTGATACTCGCCATCAGCGGCTCATATTTACCTTACACTTCATTGCCATTTCGGCTAGAGCCGTTTACTTTGTTGCTATTTCTGTCGCCTAAAAATTTATTGTTTGCATAAATTTGCTTTATTGCATGAATTGTAGTTATTGTTTGTGCTGCCTGCGCGCCGAGTGCTGTTCTGGGTTGCTCTTCTGCTAGCCAACGTTTCTGTTGAGATTTTCACCCGCACTTTAGACTCGTGCACATCTTTTGAGTGTGAGGGGCTTAAAGGACTCCGGCACTGCAGCGGTGCTAACGGTTGTGGAATAGAAAATGTTTGCACGTTTCCTGCAGCCTTCGCGTACATGCGTCCTTCCGCTGACTATGGATGATAAAGCGGTTAAAGCAGTTCAATCTCTGGCCCAGGAAACGGCAAGAGGAGCGGGGAAGAGTGGAGACAGAGCAGAGAGAAGAAAACTTTTCATTATTCAATTTAACTAATGAAACTGAAAATTCATTTCAGCACATTAACAAAATGCCAAATACATGAACACGGTAAGAGGACAACAGAAACATTTTTAGGAAATATATGTGTACGTATGTAGATACATATGTATAGGTATGTATACGTATGTTTGTGTGACATTTACAGACTTAGCAGACAACAACATTCCAATAAATTTTTGTTAGTGTGCGTTTAACACATGTGCTCGTGTCGCTTATGACAAGGATATACGGTAATGATGGTGCGGCAAGGTTGTTGTTGTAAACACTAATGTGCGCTCGTACACATGTACACTTGAACTATGTGTATTGTTACTTTTTGTTATTGTTGGTTTCTTCCACTTGCGTCTAGAATTGAAAAAGTGTTGTCGGAAATGTGTTTCATTTGCTGCTTCTTTGGGTGCTTTACACCAACACTAATGCGGCATTTTCATAATTACACTAACACAATTATTTACAAGCATATATATATATATATACATGTGTGGGTTGTTGTAGAAAATTTAACAACGTATATTTATTTATATACATACATATATACACATCTTGCCTTTGGATTCATAAGCCCTATACAAACAATCTAGCGGTACAGCGCACAGTGGTACGATTTCATACATAAAGGCTGCCATAGCCGCCCTTTAAGAAAGAACTGAGGCGAGTAGGTCGGCATTTACTACAGTGATCAAATAAAAACAGCACCAATGAAAACTAATCGACAGCCTCGCATGATAGATCCCGCTTTGATGACGACCATGGCAAACGAAATAAGGACTCCGAATTGAGGGCATATACCTGGAATGTCCAGTCCCTTAATTGGGAATGTGCCGCTGCCCAGCTGGTTCATGTCCTCGCCGACTTGTGCTCACGCCCCAACGGAAAAGAAGGACGGTGGGACCAAGGATGTCTTCTATGAGGGTTTGGAGCGCACCTATGAAAGCTGCCACCGCCACAATGTCAAAATAGTGCTTGGCGTCTTTAACGTCAGGGTGGGCATAGAAGTCTTCTTTGGTCTAATGGTTGATAAATTCAAACTCCATGATGAAACTTCCTCAAATGGGTTGAGGTTGATCAACTTCGCCGGGGTCCGAAATGTGGTTATCTGTAGTACTAGATTCCGGCATAGGAAAATTCATCAAGTTACCAGGCTGTCTCCGGTTCGAAAACCACCACCCATATCGATCGTATTGTGATAGACGAAAGACACGTCTCCACTGTTTTAGAAATGCGTACGCTCCGAGGTCCCAACATTGACTTAGACCACTATCTTGTTACAACGACCAACCTATGTGTAGAAAAAACGCACGTCAACAAACACAAGGAATCATCAACATCCGAAAGCTGCAATCACAGCGAACGATTTTCTACTCGATTTACACTCCTGCTCTCAGAGAGCACTCATATGCAATCCGCTATAAGGAAATTGTGAGACCGTATTTCATGCACCTTACGTACAGCTACAAACAGAAGCTTTGATTTTCAGAAGAGGCAGAACAGTTCAGTCTCGAATAATCCAAGTGTTTTCTCATATGAGTTCGTCCATGTTTTTTGCGGTCCATAATAGGAAAATAATAATAGGGTCTTCGATAATAAAAAAAAATATTGTTTTTATTAAACAAAAAAAAAACAAAAATCGAAAAATGCCCACTGTGCAACACCAAGTGTATCAACACACATGTTTTCTCATCAAGCATTGCCTACTTCTAGGCGCATTTCCATGTTCAACTACTAATGTTTGTTTTACGCTACTTAACTTGTATTTTTCTTTGTATTTACTGTCATACATTACCGTTATGTTTCATGTTCTTTCACAAACACATACATGCATACACACACAAATGTAAGTGCCTTTACGTTGGCGGCCGTGTGAACTCGCTGCTTCGCATTCGAGTGAGCCAGTTTATTTCGAGCGTCAGCAACCGAGAATCCACAGTTATACAAAAATGTTGGTTGTGCGATCGTTTAGTCGACGGTGAGATTATAAATTATGTTTAGGGGCGACCACACAACAGCAGCGCCGTATGTCCGCCAACGCCGCGGCATAATGTTGATTTGTCTGTTTGCTTAGACGTGCACTCAGTATATGCTCAGTCAAGCCTCATGCTAGTACTCATTTTCATGCCTAGACAACTATTTAACTGTTGTTTGGTTTAAGCGCGCTCTTTCGAGCGTTGTGCGACCACTTTCACTTGTCGGCTAAAAATTTCGGTATCTCTGAACTTGGCTAATGCGTTTTGGTTAAAAGCTTCCGTCAATATATCTTGTTGCTAACTACTTTGCTTCTGCTCTTGTTTGTTCGGTAACTGACAAGTGCGCTGGCAGACGGACGAGTTGCCGTTGTTGGCACTCCATTTCAACATGTCCAATGTAGAGTAAAGATTTATATATTTTGTGTAGATTTTATTGTTTACATGCATCTCCACAAATTTCTATTATAGCCCTATTTATTACAATTTTCATTAATTGCTCGCCGGCTCGAGGCACTCGGCAAAGTTTGGTGGCTTTAATTTTGCCACTTAAAATAAAATCTCTTTACTTTGCTTTGCCAAAACAAGAAGACTTTATGGGTATTTTATAATACAAGTGACTTTCGCAGAGCAGACTTTCCGATCCTTCAGTACTTCTAGTCTAAGGTGGAATAAATTGTTTAAAAGAAAGTTAATAATATTAATAAAAGATGCCTTTCTTGGTGATAATACAGATGTTCTAACGATATTTCAAATACCAGAACACGAAACCTTAAGTTTTCGGAAATTGTTGGTGTTTCAACCCCGGCATAGCATCTGCGAAATTTATCGGTATGTTGGGTAGTCGAAAAAGTCTTTTCGTATTTTGTCAAAAGATGTCGTTGCAGCCGTATATCTCCAGTGCTACCAATCACATTGTGTCATACCGTATAGTGTTGGAAAGGCCAAATTTTAAGCTTCATTTAACCAAAAAAAAAATAAATTCAGGGAAGTTGAAGAAAAGTTACAGCTGTTTAAAAATGAGTGAAAATATATTATGAAATTTTTGTGTAAAAAAGGGAAGAATGCCTAGCAAGCCACCAATGACATTTGTGAAGTTTACGGAGACGATCATGCTTTATCAGTTTGTGTAGCACCGTAATGGTTCGCTCGCTTACGTTCTGCAATTTTCGATGTGAAAGATGCACCTCGCTCTGGTCGACCTATCGTTGAAAAAGTTCGATGAAATTGTGGAAAATATTAACCAGAACCGTCACGTAAGTAGCCATGTCATCGCTAAGGAACTTAACATTCATTATCAAACCATTTAAGAAAGGCTGTCGATGTTTGTGTACCTTATGAATTGTCTGAAAAATTTAATGGACCGAATTAACATCAACAATTCTTTGCTGAAACGAAATGAAATCGAACCTTTTCTGAAGCGACTGGTAAGAGGAGACGAACAGTGGATTAAATGAGACAATAATGTGCGAAAAAGATCAGGGTCCAGGCGTGGTGAAGCTCAACAAATGATCGCAAAGCCAGAATTGACGCTTTGAAAGGTTATACTGAGTGCTTGGTGGGATTGGAAAGTATGTAAGTATGTATTATGAGCTGCTCCAGCCTGGTCGAACGATTTTATTGTCAACAACTGATTTGAAGCAAGCAATCGAAAAAAACGTCTAGAACTTATCAACAGAAAGGGCTTCGCCATCCAGCAGGACATACACATCTCTGGTGACTCGTCAGAACTGGGAGAGCTTGGCTGGGTAGTTTTGATGCATCCATCAGATAGGCCTGACTTTGCACCATCGGACTACCCTTTCTTTCGGTCAGTGCAGAACTCCCTTAATGGAGTAAAGTTGGCTTCAAGAGAAGCCTGTGAAAATTATTTGTCGCAGTTTTTCGCCGAGAAGGTAGAAAAGCTTTACACTGATGGAATAATGTTTCTAGCGGAAAAATTGCAAAAAGTGGTCGACATATACATATAGTAACTACATATTTGGTTCATTAAAGTTCATTATAAATAAAAAAAAGTAAAAGTTTGATTAGAAATACGACTACGCACCTGATAGAATCACAGCCGATGTTGCTGATGTTAACTCCATGATTCACAAAAACAAAGAGAGTTTCGTCCCAGATCATAACCGACTGCTGATTTTATGACGGATGCCGTTGACTGAACCACCAAATATATCTGAGGCATTGTCTTTTTGAAGTTGTAAAATTATCTTATCATTTGATGGTTTGGATGGATTTAATGAGCTGTGATCCAGCGTTAAGGAACTTCGAAACTTCAGCGTTGGGAAAGCTGTATGAACAACTTAAATTTTTGAAGTTTGTATTCTTTGTGATTTACATCTTTTTTTTAACAACTTGCCATACTCACAGGTAACAGTGTTTGACTAAAGGCATTACAGTTACGTAGCGCTGACTGCTTTGAAATTTTTACGCTTATTCAACGAACATTTCCGAGCAGAGTTTTTGAACCGTGTAATTGCATATGGAACTCAAATTTTTTCTTCACCAAAAAATTAGCAACTTTTCTAAAGGCAGAAAATTATTTTGTTACCAATTCGGAATTTTTTGAGGAAATTAAATGGCGGACGAAATAGGTAGTGTTTTTATATGTATACTATGTACTTTTTGTTAAAAAAAAAATCGGAAGACTAAAAATTTGGTTTTCTATTATAATAATCAGCTCAATGTTTGCCCTCGCTTATTAACGGTGGTGTGAGTGGTTAAAGAAACTGTACCGCGTGATACTTTGACATAAGTGTGGAAAAAAATCAAGTGAAGTTTATAAGCTTCTCAGAAGTTTTAATATTTGCTTACTACTGATCTTTTTCCCAAGAGTTGATGATAGAAAGTGAACAGAAATGGTTGCTCACGCGTGGTTCGAACAAATTCAGCTATAAAAACTGTTCGCCAATGGATTCACAAAAATCCCCTTAAAAAACAGAAAACTATGTCAAAAGAAATGGATTCATCGACCAGATCAATAGCAAGACTTATTCGAAATGATCTCCAAATGAAATGGGATCAACAGGTGCAAGCAGCTTCTTTAGTGTCACTCGGTCATTTAGTCGAATAAATATAACTGTACACGGGATAATGATTCAAGATAAAATGGTATTTCGACTTTCATAAGTTAAACGTTTTTTTTGCGTTGGCATCTCTGATCTCTGAAATTTCCGTTTTGGCTAGAAACTGGAGATAAAGACTCGGCATAAACCTTCTTATGGACAAAAAGAACGTTACAGTTAGCCATTGTCAAATTTGAATTGTAAGAATTTAATTTCAATTTAAAAATTGAAGTTCGAAAACATGGACAAAAGTCAAAAATTATACACTTAGTATCTTGAAGCTGTCCATTTCAACATTGCATATATCATTTGATCATTGGATTATCAAATCTTTTTATGAAAATTGTTTTTTAAAGTCAAACTTATAAAAACTTCACTTTACGACTGAAATTGAAAAGTTCTCGCAAAATTGGTTTCAGGGGATAGAACTTGAGTTGCTCCAGTTTTGATATATGGACAAAAAGATACGAAATGACAGAAATTTCAGAGACCATGTCTATTTTAAAGCAATATGTCAATGATACTTTAAATCTAGTAATGAATAAGAGGAAGTTTACTGTAATCAATTTTGGTAGTGGACCGATATTAAATTTTGAAACCAAATTTTACGATGCGATTTTTCAGCCTACCTTTTATGTACCTTAACTGGTAGCTTTAACTGGCGATCTTGACTTCCTAATTAAAAAAATAAAAACTCATTCATCAAGGAGTGACATAAAACGATTAATTTCCATATGGTTTAACAGTTGATGACTTCCGGTGATAGGTCTGGTATACTAATAAACATCCATCCGAAGGAGTGCTAAGGGAGAAGGTGAACTCCTGACAGTTGTGCGTAGTGTTTGGGATCCACAACCTGAATAAAAAATAAAAACGAATGAAAAATGAAGTTCTGGACCGACGAAAAACTAATATCAACAAAAGAAAGAAAGCCGGATCTTTTTTTAAATTTGCTACAGCGGCCTTAGAAAGCAACGCAACTCCTCCAGAGAGATGGATGCTGTGAACAAAGCTGCTTTTTATGAACGCCTGCTTGACGAAATCAACGCTAGGGTGTGAAGAATTTTTTTCTTCACAAAGGTAGGAAACTTCAGTTTAAATTAAGAAATATCTCTGAACGGACTAAAGCTGAGCGACTTCGCCGTGCCGCGAAGTATAGTTGACTGTAGTTCAGATTGGGGCACGTGGCCACGCTAAAAATATTTTCCACCTTGAGCTTTCATGAAGAATTTAAAATTTTGATGTTTATTTGTCTTAAACACATACATTTTGAAATTGAAATTGTAAACTGGTAAAGCTAATATTTTCCACTCTCAGCTTTCATGAAAAATTTAAAATTTTTTTTCTTTTAAAAACCCTAATTTTGAAATTGAAATTGTGAACTGGTGGCAACACTACTCAAGAAAATTTCGACATTTACTAAAGAAAATTTGTGGAAATTTTGAGATTGCAATTTTAAGCAGGTGGCAACCCTTCAAAAATATTTTCCACTGTAAGCTTTCATGAAGAATTTTAAAATTTTTAGAGATTCTCTCTCTTAAAATATTAAGTTTGAGACTGAAATCATAAACTGATGGCAACTCCATTAAAGAAAACGTTCATTAAAAAGTTTTCAATTTGTAGTGTTCCTTTATCTTAAGACACTAATTTTGGGTTTTAATTTTAAGCAGATGGCAGCCCTACTGAAAACTATTTTTATAAAGAATTTTCAGTTTGTGTTTTTTTTTTAACTTAAAATTGATCTAATTATTTTTTATTTTCAATTAGAAAATTTTAAACAGTTGGCATCTTCTTTTTTTAACACTTCGGGCCCTACTTATTTAAATAAAATTATTGCAATGATGCGTGGCCCAACACATGTTCGTTGGAGTCGATCCATTTCAGTATCGTACATACATACAAGTGCATATGTAAGAAGTTTCACTTCAAAAATAAAAATGTAATTTCTTCAGTGTAATATAATGATAGATCAACAATCGTTGCAAAAGTTAAGGAGAGATTTTTGCTTGTTGATAAACGGGCATTTGGTACATTATGTTGCGTAAGTTTCATGCTGTCCGAACTTCGACGACTTATATATGTACTCTCTCTGTGTTGTTGCGATAACTCCTCGGCTGGCTGAATGGACTCAACTGTCTTTGACTTTATAGCTGCTTTACAACAATGTCCTTGTCAGCATTATCCATTTTGGCATTGTCATTTCGCATAAGCATTGTCTTGCTTCTGGTCCACATTGGCTTCGCTCCCTTGTCCTTCCTGCTGTTTTTGGCATTTGTTTGCACTGTTGTTGTTTTTTGTTTTCAAGTACCGTATCATTGTTGCTTGTAACGCAGCGCTTCTTGCTCTGCAGCTTGAGTTACTAAGAAACTCTGTGTGAAATCCGAAAACTCTCTGGGGGTCCATTGGCATTCAGTTGCCAACTACAGTTATGCAACTCCATCCTTTAACACTCCACTTATGCCACACTCGTGTATTGAGTTTACAAGGAACTTCTTACGCTCGTGTTGTTATTGTTGTACACAGATTTTAAATGTGCTTTCGCCATTATTACTTCAATGGTTTGCAAACACTTTTATCATTGTTGTTGCTGCTTCGGTTTTTGCTCGCGCCATCATTATTTGTTTTTGTTGGGCTGCCACTTGTTTTTGTTTTGCGCATATTTCTTGTTGTTCTGCTAGACTTTGGTTTTTATTGCTGTTTTTTGTTGTTTCGAAACGCTTCGCTTCATTTGGCGTGGCATTACGACTTTGCTGTTGTTGTTTTTGCAGTTGAGCTTTGAGTTTTCATAAACTTTCACACTTTACGAAAAGCTACAAATGTTGCAACAATCCGGTGGCAAGTACCGCTGGGCCATTTTATGACCAAATCCTTGGTTTTACGCCTCTATTTGCATGTGTGTGTGTTGATGTGCGTCGGGTTTCTCCCATGCGAACAGATGATGTGCAAATATGCTTTGTCGACAAGAGGACATATGCGATTATTTGTGCAGATATTTTACTTTAAGGGTTGATGCTAGGATTTTCTGGAAGAATATTTGCGAAATGGACTTCTTGCTTATCAACTTTTCTTGAATATATAATATGTATATAAGATTATACATATTTATTTATATTGCTATATATACAGTATGTTTATAGTAGTTTACTGTATACATATGTGTATATATAAAGGGTGATCCATTACAAGGTTCCCTACTTTTTTCAAAGAAAAAACATAGAAACCTTAAATTGAATGAGTAATGTTTCTTATCATTCGAAAGATGATTCTTCGACATATTTTTTTGAATATTATCTCTTTATAATGTTGGCCGCGGCTATATCCCAGATAGTCCATATTTTCCATAATTTTCGATAACTCGGTCGAACATTTCGACTGGTAACTGCCGAATGAGACACGTGATATTTTGCTTCAAGGCCTGAATCGAAGCGCGATTGTCCGCAGCGACTAAAAACTGCTTACCAAAGTGTTCTCTCAATAAATCCATTGTAACCAAATATCGCCGAAATCACGAGCTTCAATTTTAGGTTCATCGCTGAACAAAGTTTAGCTCGAAAATGTCGGATCTTCTTGGAGCTTGCACAATCTGTATTTTGTTCATTTTCAATTTATGATCTTGACGTAAAATGTGCCAAGTCATTCCATACGCCATGCTGCGAACATTGCTGAGGCGGCTCTTCACCGTCCACCATGTAAACTTTCAGCTAAGGTTGCTTTATTTTCTTCACTAAGTGCTGCACGTGGTCTATTTTGTCAAATATTATACAATAATGAATGTTGGGTCTCAAGATGGGGGAGGGTGTTGCGAAAAGGATGCTCAGTAGGCCGATTTTGTTTGATTTTTCTAATAAATGAGTCGTGAGTCTTTTCATGTTGAAATTCCAATAAATACTGAGCAAAAGTAACATGACAGCTTGCACGACTCACGCGTTATCTGCCAAAAAATATTATTAAAAAAAGTACCTCTGATTGGATAGCATATATAGTATACTATATAGACATATATATATATATATATTTTGAATCTGAGGCAAAGAGTGTCTCGGATGCTTGTATACATATATCGTATCTTCTATATTTATGACGACCTTGAAAACTTGGTTTAACAAGCTTCAACTTGAATTGCTAGTTTTTGAAGGATTTCAACCAGGGTTAACGAAAACAAAAGCCCGCGATCTCGTGGCCCATAAAACCTACTCCGGATGTGGAAAAAAAACTTTCAGAACGGTCGAAAAAAGGTCGAGAAATTTTTCAGGGATTTTTACTCGTATCGTGTGTTATTTATCAATTATTTGTTATAAGACCATGGAACGGTTACATGACTGTAGTATTAATTACTGAGTCGATTTCACGCAGAATTTCAAAATAAATGATGAAGTCTGTAGAAAATAGCACTCATCCTTAATGACAATGCAGCGGCATCTCCTCCGACAGCACTGTAAAATTGGTAAGAATTAACAGCTGTCCCATCCACCATATTCTCCAGATTTATCTCCGTGCAACTTCTTTTGGGTTCCGAAGTTTAAAAATTCACTGAACGTGAAGACCTACATTACATACCTTCAGATAACTTATTTACAGACCAGTTAAAGAAGTTGGACTTATCTCTGGCCATTTCAAAGGTCACAATTAAATATTTGCCACAACCAGATCCTAAAGATTATGTGTAAACACGAGCTTGTAAAAGAGAACAGTTTTCGTATAAAATTTTTGTTAAAGACCAGCATTCGCAACCTTATATGAGTGCCGTTTTCGTGCTGAATTTAAAAGTCCAAAGATTTAGAAGACCAGATGATGTTTAACTGAGCAAAAGCAATTTGTTTAGGTGGTTGGCAATGTCTTCAGCAGAATAATTTCGCTCTCTCGATAGTAGAATTCGTATATTTCTTTGTCGTGTACAATGAATTCTACAGATTCGGTGTCATTGTGGCTAGAGATGAATTCAGATTTATCCACGTTAGTTTTCTGGACAACCTCGTCAGCATACGCGCCGAGCTTATTTAGATTCTTCGGCAAACTTGTTTTTACTGTCAGGAGAGTAACATCATCCCCGATACCCATTTCTTCGAGATATTCCAGAAAGTTCTATGGTACACCATATTTCCTCATTAACGCCTCGTTCAGTACATCGTCGAAAACAATGAGACAAAACGTAGAGTTTTTCTGAAATAACTCTTGAACATAACTTGTTCCAGGTATGAGTGCGTTCGATCCTATAGCAACAGGTGTGAATTTGAGCTTGCCACTCGTTGATTGAACATGAACTGTTGGTGCAACATTCTGCTTCTTTCTTGCTTGATTAAAAGCATGCATCAGCTTCTCTGTGGAATATGGTCGGACGAAAGCATGCCCGACGATTAGAATTTAACACGTTCAGGACCCACCGGTGGGTCACGCTGGCTTTGATTCAGAATTTTTTTTTTTGTTAAGCAAAACAAATTTTTAAATATATTTATTAATATTTGTGAGTGTTTTTAAAACATTTTAAACAAAGTGGTGGTTGATTTTCACAAAATTGGCAGAACGTTGTAACTTTTTTAGCTCTCCTTTCAGCAAAAATTTGGCCTCTTTGAGCAGCTAATGTTTTATAACATTCATGGCATCGTTTCCGTGACTTTCTTGCAGTTCCAGGATATTTTTGAAGAAAATGTGTAGTTCTTTTGGGTTTTTGCGGTATTGTAGGCATCTCATCTAGGAGCCCATCTATAATAATTTCTCTAAATTTTAATACATCGTACTGCTTGGTACCCCACTTCTTGTGAATGTACCATGCATTTATAATTGACGTTGCGCAAAGCAACTCAATGAAAATTTTTTTATACGTTTTACCATTTTACGGTTTTGCGCAACGAATTGTAATATGATGCCAATTGATCGGAAATATCAACTCCATTTTTTGCGTTATTGTAGACAAAAATTGCATCGGGTTTGCGCCTACCATTTATTCCTTCAATAATGGAACAAGTGTGACCATTGCATGTCGTTAGCATGCAAACTGGCCTTTTGTCTGTCCATTTTAGAACTTTGACTCCTTTAGAGTTTTCAAAAGATACAACGTCACCACGTTTTTGTTTTTGTTTTATTTCTGATGGTAGAAATTTTCTATTTACTTTGAGAGTGCCACATATATTAGTTGATTTATCTAACAGCTCTTCGGCTAAAGGCACACTTGTATAGTAGCTATCTGTAAACAACGTGCGTCCTTCAAATAACAGTCCATCCATCAATCGCATTACTACGTCATGTGAATGACCTTTTAATGTAGAGTTTACATTCTTTCCAATATAAATTTCAATATTATATGTATAGCCTCTAGGCAAACATAATTTGTAGATTTTAATGCCATATTTATGACGTTTTCCTGGAATGTACCGACGAAATTTGAGTCGGCCTCGCCATGGAACCATGCTCTCATCTATTATTACATTTTTTCCAGGTTTCACTGTCTTTTTGAACGAATCATTGATTGCATGTATAATATACGAATTTTATGCAACCTATCGTCAAATATGGCCGAATTATTATCAGTGAAGTGCAAATATTTTAATATTGACAGAAAGCGATCTCGGCTCATAATATTTTTTACTCGTTCATTTGAATAAATTGTATTTTTCGACCAATACAATTTAATTTCTGGTAATCGCACTAAACCCATAATAATGAGTATGCCTATAAATTTTTTCATTTCGATTACGGTAACATATACCCAGGATTTGTTATGTTTCCTTGTGTTGGATGAAGATCCGTTTTCAACACTATTGGCCTGTTCAGCATATCGATTTGTTTCGAATACAATATATTCAAGGAGGTCCTGTGACAGAAATATCTGATAAATTGAAAACGGATCATCACAATCAATATTTTCTGCCAAAAATTCTTCTTCCTCCGTAAACTGATTTAACCTGTTGCTTCTTCCTGTTACTTTCTGCCATTCTGTGTCATCATCACTATTTTCCGAATCAGTTTCTACAAAATCTTGCGTCGTAATATCTTCTGAAGAAGATGAAAGTACCCTCAGCCTTGATCCTTCTCTGCGAAACACATCTAAGGATTCACTTGATGAAGAATCCATTTTCTTGGGGTAAAAATTCTAGTTACCGAAAAATTATACAGGCTAGGTGTTTCAAATGTACTTACCAATAAAATCAACTTTTGAAAAGAATAGAAAATTATAACAAGCGGATTGCACGAGTTATGGTTATAGGTGGAGCTGGGCTGCGGTAATTGTAGTCTGCTTGAACACTCAAAGGAAAGTGAAGTATGTTTTATTCTTTTGCATGGCACGAAGCCACTATTTAGAGTACAGAATATTTTGAATAACAAGTATTCTTAGAAATAACGGTTAACCTATCAGTCGACGCAGCCGGTCGTGTGCTGAAAACAGAGCCTTTTGCATGGCATGGCGCCACTACTTCGTACAAAATATTTAGAGTAGCGGCAGCATTTTGTTGGATGTGCATTAGAAGTCGAAGTAGAATCTTCACTCTTCGCGGTTTAGTGAGCACTCGTCTGGTTGCCGTGGTGTCTTGGCGGGAGGAGAGGCTGGGTCGATGGTAACTCACGTTCGAACAGTTATGCAAGAACAAAGAAAGAATATCGTTTGCAACCTGCTCTAACGCTACAATAGATTTGTTATCTAGCATTCTGTGCTTATTTTGCTGTTAATTTTCAAAGCACAGCTCCTTGAAAGCTCAGATGGTAATTTTGTTGCTATATTGTGAGCATTATTTACTGTATTTGCAACGAGAACAACTTAGACAAAGCTATGTAGCTTGCTTCTTTCAATGCTCTTAATCTGGATGATCTCGCGTTGCTCATTATTTTGTTTTGGCTTAGCTATTTATTGTGCTACGAGCCGCCAGATGGAACGTACTAGTAAAACCTGCGCCGTCCTCAACGTGTTAAATGTGCACTACTTAATCCAAAAGAAGTGAGATCCCACATTCTGCGCCAAGTACCGTGAAATACGCCTCCCCAACATCGCATATAAGGTTCTGTGGAGTGTTCTGTATGAAACATTAAAGTCCACCGCCAACAAACTGATTGGACTTTATTAATGTGACTTCAGGCCTGGAAAATCAGCAACTGACCAACTATTCACTAAAAAGACCCGTGAAGAGAGGATAAACACACACCACCTCTTCGTCGATATCAAAGCTGCTTATGACAACACGAAAGGGAGCTGCCTTTAAGCCGCTATGTCTGTATTTAGTATCCCCTCAAAACTAATGGATGGACCTCTCCGAGCCGTTCGCTACTGAACTTCTTCAAACTAGTCCCGGAGAAAACTATTGCGCACGATGAAATATCTCCTGTCTTTAAACAAACAATCGTCGCATTTGCGACTTAGCTCCCACGTCACTCTTGATAATCATAACTTCGAAGTCGTAGATAATTTCGTCTATATTAGAACCATCATTAACACCAACAATAAAGTCTACCTCGAAATCCAATGCAGAATAACTCTTGTCAAAAGGTTCTACTTCGGACTGAGTAGGCAATTGAGAAGTAAAGTCCTCTCTCGGCGAACACAGAGTCACTTGTAATCCCCGTCCTGCTATACGGTGCAGAGCCATGGACGATGCGAACATCTGATGAGTCAGCGCTATAAGTTTTCGAGAGAAAGATTCCGCGAAAGATTTGTAGTTTTTTGCGCATTGACAACGGCGAATATCGCAGTCGATGGAACGATGAGCTGTACGAGATATACGACGGCATTGACATAGTTAAGCGAATTAAAAGACAGCGGGTACGCTGGTAGGTCGTGTCGTCCGGATGGATGAAAACAGTCCAGCTCTTAGAGTGTTAGACACTGTATCCTCCGAAAGAAGTAGAGGAAGAACTCCACTCCTTTGGCAATACCAGGTGGACAAGAACCTGACTACACGTGGAATCTCCAATTGGAACCAAACTGCGAAAAAAACAAGGCGTGGTGAGTGTTAAGTCTTAGTATAGATAATGGCTTAAGGTGGTCTATTCTACGAAAAGGAGTTACCGTAACATAAAAAAATCTTTTACATATTACCTTTATGGCATCTGCTTCTAAAATGTAGTAAAAAGAAAGCCAAAATTATTTGTATAAAAGACGTTTATTCAAACTCGTTTATCGTGTTCAAGTAAAAGTTACATTCATAAAACACTACACAGTAAAAAATACATACTTGGTATTATATTGTTGACTTACACGTAGTTACATATGCATTTCACATATTTAAATATAGCACACACACATATATATATATATGCGTTTACACATATACGAGCACAAACTTTAGTAAATGCTTACAGCTAATTATCAAGGTGTTTAAGTATGCATTCCTTAGTATAAGTTAAGTTAATTTAAGCATATAATTAGCGTGTGCTATTTAAATTATGTAAACTAAAAACGCCATATCATTTTCTATATGTATTGGTATGGGTTAAATGGCTGTCTAAATATCTTGTAGATGTGAGTATTAAAATTCAGCAGTGTGAACGACGCCATTATATCGACAAAAGTATATGTTTAGCTTAGTCGATTTACTCACATACATGTAGAGATTTAATTTAAATTGCTCGATTTTAGTTTCTATATTTATATTCACTAACACTATGACATATTGTGACATTTAGTAGACTTTAATTGAAAAATTGCTTAACTATTTTGATTTTTTTTTTAATTTATAAGTAATTAGTAAGTAGTGAGAGTGAGAGTACACCTTTTGATTATTAAATTGTTTGCTCATTAGTTTGATTTATATATTTATTATTATTTTTCAGTTACTTATGTAATAAATATGACAAATCTATTATTTGCGACTTATGTAATAGAAGAGATTAAAATATGCTTACGAGTTTGATTTATCGATTTCTGTGCTAAAACATGAGTTTAGATCATTTGATTACTGCTTGAATTGAATTAAACATTAATTATTAATTATTACTCATTATTATTGATCATTATTATTAATCATTATCAATCGTTAGCATTACATATATACTTGCTTTGCTTATATACAAGTTTTGATGGCAGTGCTACATGGTATTGGTAAGTTTTTTTAAGTCTAATATACACTTATCCGAAAAATTTCACTGAATTTTTTTCTTTAAATCAAATTCTTCATTAATATTTCTTGTTTTTTTTTTTTATTTTTGCGGCATTATTGCTCCGCATTAATCACGTTGAAGCAACAAAACAACACGCATATTTATTAGATTTGCCGCTTAAATGAATATAGGAAGCTAGTTTCTGAAATGCAACTGCGATTTATTTTGCTTGTAAGTGTTACAAGCAACATTTTGTGGGCGAGCGTGTGGTTGGCAGTTATTATACTACGAGTATATAGTACTTTGGAGAACGATTAATTGCACATTTAGAGACTTTTTGCATTTAACAGTTAGTATATATTTCTTTACTTTCTGTAGCTAATTGAGTAATGCTTAGTTGTAGCTGCGCTGTTGGTAGATGGCAGTTAAAAATTATGTAACTAGTCGGTAACTGGTTTAAAACTGGTTTGACTGTAACTAGTTCACTTTGGAAAAAATTCAACGTTTGATTTCTTTTCTTATAATATACATGACAGTACTTTATTTTGATTTTCTTGCAATATAAAGAATAGCGAAGAAGTAAAAGCAACTAGTCCAAAACTAGTTCACTTTGGGAAAATTTCATTGTTTGCTTTATTTTCGTATAATATGCATGGCAGTAATGTTTTATTTTGAGTTTCTTGCAATATAGAAAGGAGCGAAAGAAAGTAAAAGCAACTAGTCCATAACTAGTGCACTTTAGGAAAATTTCATTGTTTAACTTCTTTGCTTATAATATTCATAACAGTTCTTTTTATTTTGATTTTCTTGCATTATAAGATAGCATTATGCAGAGCGAAAGAAAATAAAAGCAACTAGTCCAAAACTAGTTACATTTAATTCATTTATCGAGCAAACATTTTCGTTTTAGTTTTCCTTTGCACCCAACAGCATTTAGTTTTATGATGAACCTCTAATATTAAGAAGAAAATGTGAGCATACATGCAGGTAGTCCATAACTAGTATCATTTCACCACAATTTTTTTGGAAAAATTTTCACTTTTGCTTTAATTTTCTTGTATTAAACATGACCGCTTCTCGATGTTCACGTGGTAGATGATAGGTAAAGCCCGCGAAGTAGGCTATAAGGAAGTTTTCAGTAACTGGACCATAACTAGTTTGCTTTGGAGTAATTTAAATTTTTTTTTTTTTTTTTATATTATATAACGGAAAAGGCATTGTGCTTTTCAATTAGCGTGTTGTCGAAAGGTAGGTTAATTAAAAATTAGAAAGTATTCGGAATCCCGCAGATTTGATTTACAAGTCCCGAATTCTTCAAAATAACTTATTGAAGACTTAAAAGTGTTTTCGTGAAAAAATATTATTCCGTGTAAGTACAGGAACAAACTAATGCCCCTCTAAAAAACAGTTCGGGATCCCGAACATACATATGTATCACAAAAATTCCAATTTAATGCATTGAAGACTAAGAGTAATTTTCCAAATGTTAGTTTTGAGTGCGCTTGCAGGATCAAACTAATACTACTTCTTCGTTTATGGGAAAAAATTAATTCTACTCCAATTAACAGCTTACAAATTCCAAAATATTTCGGGATCCTGAAAACTTCAGCGAAATTTATTGAAAGCTTAGAAAAAGCAAAGTATTACTTAGACTGTTATTACAGCAACAAACTAATACCAATCTGAAAAGTAATCCATGAATCCCGAAATATTTCGGGATCCCGAAAAAATGATTTTCAAATACCGAAAACTTCAAGGATAATTATTGCAGACTTAAAATTTTTAAAAATCGTTGTCACGTATTCTGCCACAGTGCCACCATCTTGTAAACCCGTTAATATCTTAACATGATCCAGCGCTAACATTTACTTGTACAGCAACTCATAATAAAAACATTTGTTTAACATCGCCTAATACTTTTACGATTGAAACATAAAATTCCACTCTACAAATTCATACAAAGCAGCTGCTAAACCGAAGAGATAGAAGTGCGCCATAAATGTTTAATAGCCTCACATCAGGAATTGCATAAAAATCAATTTCCTTTGCATTTAATGGAGGTCGTTGTCACGCCCTGATGCGCAGCGGCATTAAATTTGGGTACAAACTCACTCGAGATGGCAACACAATTAACAAGGGAAGTATGGAGTAAGAAGCAACGAGCGCTTCTTGGGCATCAGCTGCTGCGCTTAATGCTAAAGTGAGTAAATATATAAATATTTGCTGCGAAATCTGAAACTTTTTCTCAATGTGATGCTTATTTGTTGAGAGTTTCGTTTAAATATTTTGATTTGCTACATTTTCTGCAACTATGCGTAACTTGTAGCAATATTTATATATATCAAATGGACTTAAAAGGCTCAAAACACTCCACTGAAGCAAAGCTTCATTCAAATATTTCCGTTTTCTCTTAACAAAATGAAAACAAATTTTGGACTTTTCCAGCATTTATGCAACAAGATACAAGTACACAGCATATATTTTACAGCTACTGCGCTTTGTTGCCAATTTACTTGACGAAACGCAAGCAGCTTTGCAACTTTTCAAATAGTGCGCCTGAAACTATGCTACTCTACACAAATACCGAATCGCATGCAAATGATGTGTGCGAGCTTACTGAAAGCTTGTATCGCTTACAGCTTGCTAACAATGTTGTTGTTTTTATTATTTTGGTTTTTATTGTTGTTGTTGTTGTTGCTGCTTGCAACATTTTACTTTAAATCGTTCACTATTTTTCTATTTTATTTCTCAAACACATTTCTGTATTTATTATACCAGTTGCCGATACTCTGTTGCAATGTTGCCAGTTCCACACACACACACAAACACATACATATTTACATATATGTACATTTTACCACAACCGCAATCATGTGGGCGCCGCAACTAAACTATTCAACTGCACTTGCTGCAAATGCTCGCTTTTTGCTAACTTTTTCCCTTCAGCTGCTGCCGCTGTACCCATGTTCTGCCTCTTGTTGCTGTGCTAGTTAATATTTTAGCTGAAACTGTGTAGAGCAGTGCTTGTTGCATGCAACTGTTGCCACTCCGCATATACTCGTTGCTGTTGCCGCCGCTAAGCTCGTTTCTAATCTTGCTACATGCGTTACTATTGTTGTTGCTGTGCACTTTTTTGCTGCTCTTCATGCTGCCGCTGCTGTTGTTGTAGCCAGTGTTTGCAAAACGCGCTCGGTGGCGGCGCTAGCGGCTGTTGTTGTTGCTCGTGCACTAAATCATGATATTGCTGCCAGTGTTGTTGTTGTTGTTGTGAAAAATCTGCACTTAGCTGCCGCTGCTGCTCTTGTTCGACAAGCGCTAGTGCCCCCTCTATTGTGGTTACTTTACCGGCGCGTGTTGTTGGCGTTGTTGTTGTTTGCTGCTCTACACTCGGCTATTGACGTCTATTGAATTTGGCTAATTCTCATAACTCCGTGCTCATTTCGCCGACTATTGCGCCCTGTAAATCGAGTAATGGAAAAAGTGCAAGATTATTATTGACAGCAAGAAATTTGTTGTATTTTGTGGACAAAAGCAATGAGCGATTTGTGTTTTCGAAAAGCTTTGTTTGAGTGTTTGGATTTCTACTTTGTGAGTAATGTGTAGTTTTTCAAATGTGTTTAGGTGCTTTCAATGTGAAAATAGAATTTTTGCGCTATTTATTTACTTTTTCGTGTTTAAGATTTGCTTATGTGCTTCTGTACGCCTTAGCGTATGAGTAATATGCGGTTATGCGAGTTTCTTGTGTAAAAATGTCTTTACGTTGTGTTAAATCTAGCAAATATCTACTGTTGTGTTTTTAAAGATAAATTGTTTCGTTAAGCTATGTTATAGAGCTGTAACAGCTTTACTATTAATATGCATGTAATTCTACTGTGCAGGTGTGACAGTGCGTATGAGTAATGCAAATGTAATACTTGTACTTCTGGTTTGAGTTATCATAAATATTAATAATACCCCACTTTCCTTCGCATAAATTCGTATTTATTTAATTTTATTATTAGCTTAACTAATATTCTAAATAAATTCAGTATACATTATTATTATTATTTTAATTAAATAAATAATTTTTGAATTGCATATGCAGATATACAATAAATGCAAACATATTTGTTAAATATTAAATAAGCATATAAATTAGTAAAATATTAACTGTATTTCATAATAAACGAAATTTTGAAGCGCCTGCCCAGGGTAGCTTTTAGTATGTGGTAAAAATTTTTTTATAATTTTACGCAAAAAATAAAAATTTCTATTAAACACGTTCCATTGCCTGACCATGAAACAACAAACAACAACAAAGCCATTCAAAAGCTATTAGTTTCGGGAAAGACCTCTCTGAGCCGCGCGATACCAAATGACGTTTCAGGTAAAGTGACTTTCATATCAAGCGACTCTTACAATCTGCTGCTGGAGGAAATACAATTCAAGCTGCAGAGCTTAATTGAATAAGTACAATCTTCTATAAGAGTATACAGCTGCTGACGTACGCTGAAGATATTGATATCATTGCGAAGCAAATAGGTCTATTAGTGAACAAGAGTAAGACGAAATATCTGCCTGGCTCCCACGCCACTGTTGACAGTCATAACTTTGAAGTCGTAGATAATTTCGTCAAACGTGGAACCTGCATTAACACAGTTGCATGACACCTTAACAGCCTGCTGCAGCTGCGCTCTTTTAATACTTGCAGTACTCTGAGAGATAAGGACGTATTGCTCGGGAAGTAAGCATCAATGAGCATTCTAAATGTATCTTAACTGCTTAGGGCCCACTTCCTATTTGCGTTGTTAAGATAACACACGAGGGTTCTTTGCGAAGATACGTCTGAATCTAGAGGACTCATGACAGCCTTCACTTTTTCAAAGAATCTTTTCCATGAGGTCCTTGAAGTTGCAAGTCCTGTTTTATATAATGCCCAGTCTTCAGTTCACCCACTCCTACAGTTCTTGTTGCATAAGCGTCTGCTAGACGATCTTTTTACCGAGAGTTCTACAGTTCATCAGAGAGCTTTCTCTCTGTCTTACGGTATTTTCTGTAGACAGGAGCTCTTCAGAGCAGTTTTACACGCCGAGCTGAAGACTTCGACCCACATGTCCACCGTGTCGGTGGTAACCAATTAGTCCACCTCCGGCGCACGTGGAAGAGTATGTCGGAGCCTGTTGCGGTAAACTCTAGGTTTTCAAATGTTTTCCTTTTTTTTTTTAATAGAAAATATTATGTGTAGCTATCCACTGAAGCAAAAAGTTTGCCAGAAGTGTTAAGGGGTTAAATGGGTTTGCCCGGGTAAAAAACAGCCTTTTACGACAATTTTTTTCCCATATAATAAATGAAATATTTTATCAGAATTTTTATTGTTACAAACATATACTATTAACATAAAAATTCTTCTTGAAAGAAAATATTTTAAGCTCGGCCATTACGACGCCATTTCCGGAGACCCCTCAGAAAAAAGATGCGAAAAAATTGGTTTTTTGGCAGATATTTTACAGAAAAAAAAAAATTTAATAGTTGCAATAGACAAGGGGCTTCATCTAAGTCTTTGCGTATAATATCTTAAAGAAGTGTGTAAAATTTGATGAAGATTGGTTGAGCAGTTCTCGAGAAATCTTGCCAACCGACTTCGAAAACATAGTTTCGAAAAAAGGTGTTTAAAGACGGCGCACTTAGCCCAGCTAGCCTCGAGCATACAAGTTCTCAAGGCTTTATCTCCGAAATCATTACTGGGATCAGCTTGAAAATTTAGGAGAATATTTCGGAGGTATTCTAGAAGTTAACAGGATAAAAAAAACTATTTTTGGAAACCCGTTCACCCATGTAACCGCTTAAGGGGTTACATACGTCCAGAATTTAAAATAAAAATCGATTTTTTTATAAGTTATTATTCTTTATAGTTTTAGGCATATTTCTGTGAAAGTCGAATGTAAAAATTCCTCATAGATACAAAGTTATAGTAGAAAATCAAACCGCCCGACGAGAGTTTAATGCACACAGGTAGCCGTCCTTCGTTTGAGGCACATGAAAGTTTAAACGCGCTTTTCTCGAAACTACTTTTCCCGGCACGGTCTGAATGATAACTCATACGGTATCTAACATTTTTTGATGCGATTTTTTTTTAAATCTTCGAAAATGTTTTCTCTATAGTCTGTAAAGCCGGATTTTCGATATTTTTATTAAAAATTTTTATAAACATAATTAAAGTGTTATGACGTAAAACGCATACTTTTTTTCTAAATTCCGTAAATTTGAAAATTTTTTTAAATTAAAAAATTCGGCTCGACAGACTATAACTACAACTTAATTTTACAAGATTTTTGTTTTATTTTTAAAGATCCATCAACATTTCAAGGATTAATGATGCAGACCGCGGAGCAACTTTTTTTTCATTGTACTTTGGGTCACGTGATATTTTATGTACTAATTTTTGTAAAAAAAAATTAAAATACATTTTTTTATAAACTCTAAATACCAATAAACATTGTTTAAAATTTCTTAATATTTATTTTTATTGTTATCCCTTCTGAAAACAGTTTTTCTTTTAGCGTATTTTTGGTGCTGCTGGACATATGTAACCCCTTAATTATTGATCTCCTGGCCCCCACTATATGTGTGGGCTGTACTTTTAACACCAAAAAATTGCATAACTAAATAATAAAAGTTGATATGCCACGCAACCTCGTTGCGCATAACCCCCTCTTGATATTTGCGGCATTAAGCAACTAAATTAAGAAAACAAAAACAATAAATTGTGAATATTTTACGCAAACTACCGCAGTGCCCACGCAGCCAGCCAAAAGGACAGACACACAGTCGGCAACACGACTGAATATAACTCAGTTTTACAGTTATTTTCATTTTTTCCAACAAATATTTGCCGAAATATTTTTTACGGAATTTTTTACAACTGATTGGTCGTTTGTTTTCCTTCCTTTTAACTGCTGCGTATTGAGTTTTCACCGAAATTTTATTAAGTGCGAGCAAATATAATAAATAATAAATATTGCACAAAGTCTGAAATGGAAAAAACAAAAACAACAAAAGCAAAAAATGGCAATAAAACGCGACTGGTGGTCGTTCAACAAACAAAAAGTATGAATGAAGGCAATAAAAAGTAGACAAACACAACAGCGAGTGCAACAACAAACTGCGCGTTTTATGGAAAATTATTAAAAAAAAAAGAACATAAATAAAGAAAATAGCAGACAGTGTGAGTTTTATTTGTATTAAAAGCAAATACAAAGTATTTTGAAAAGGCTGCGTGCAAAAAGGCAAACGCAAATGCAAACTTTCGCCCAGTGAAACACACACACACTCATATAGGGACATGAGCTGATGGGTCGGGAAGTGGGCAACTGTCAGCGCGTGAGCACAAAACTGCCGCGTTAACAGTTTGAAAGTCGAAAGTCTCCGCCGGCAGGCAGTCAACATTACCAGGCAGCGTCGGGGGCGCAAGAAAATTTATGGACGCCACTAATGTAATTACTTAATTTAATAAATAAGCAGCTAAGGATGTACGATTGTTTTTTGTTTTTCTTAGTAAAGCGAGCGAGTGGGTGCACATTCAACGTAACACGCTCGTCTACAAGCTAAAGGGCGCTAAGCAAAGGCGCACAAATGGACCGCATATAGAAAAGAAAAAAACAACAAAAGCAAGTTGCCAAAAGTAGCGAACTGTCCCGCACTTTTCATACCCCTTTCATGCTGAGTGACACATGTATACGCAAACTTATAACAAGGGTATGTGTGTGTGTGATTTGGACCCGCTTTGTTGTGTTCAAGCTACTTGCTTTCTTACATTTACGTTCGCAGTTGTATGCTAACTTTTGTGCTTGCTTTGTCTGTTGCCATTTACCATACGCTTTTGTCTCTTTGGCTGTCAGAATCTCCGGATTTATTGGGTAACTTAAACTGTTATCTTTGAAAATTTACTGAAATATTTATAAAGCTACAATGTTAAAGGCAACAAAAGCGTCAACATAATTTAGGCTGGTTTAAAAAGGGATATATAATATATTTGTAAGAAACGATTATATAAATATATATCTAAGCATTGTACTTGTGACCAATATATTCCTTCATCAAAGCCAATGTGGAATGATCGTAGTGTACTGTTACTAAATCGGCCCAAAATAATGTTGACGCGATGTGTTTCTTGTTAAATGGTATAAGAGCAAAGATGCTGCCTGATGAGTATTTTCTCGCCAAATTTTTCATAAAATTTGCATACTATATATATTGCACAAAATTTCATGAAAATATATATTTGATTTAAGTATTTCGGAAACATTTAGAGTACATTGTACAGTATTTTATAAAATATATTGCACAATATTTTCCAAAATATTATATATTGTGCAAAATTTCAGAAATATTTCTTTGGTGATTAAATTAAATAGTAAACATGTATTGTACAAGATTTATAAAATTATATTGCGCAATATTTGCACACATTTTATGAGCCTCGATAATTTAGGTCAATAAGGCAAAAAATAAATATGCTTTCCAGAAAATTGGTATGACAAGTAACTGAAACTTGGTTTTTTCATATTTTTAAAATAAAATTCATCATTTTTAATTTAAAGAAATTTTGATTTGAAAACTCAATGTTCTTAATAAAACTATATGCAAGAAGCAGTCCATAACGAAGTTTTTGATTTGAATTGTATACCTTGCAGCCTGGTCCTTTTAGTCTATAACAGTGTATAATTCCACAAACAGTTACGCCACACACACACACGAAGCAACAGCTGTATTTAGCGCGCGACTAAAATGTTGACCCACTCCCGTTTCCTACAAAGTTTGTGCCAGAATAACTTTTCACTCTTTCCCCGCTAAAGTGCATGACTAAAGAAAGGCAAGTCGCAGTAGAATGTTGTGCTAAATACAACTTCGAAGTTATCTCTATTTTGAGCGGCGCGCTTTGGCAGTGCCGCTTTTGTGCCCTTCCGCTTTCATTATACGCAATCCACTGGCGCACCTTCCACCATACAATGCACGCTCTCACTGAATTGTGTCAGCTATTTCTAGTGCAGCTTTGTGCAATCTCCTTTTTTCTGCTGCTCAATTGAATTGCGTTTTTAATACTTTTTCACCTTTTTAATTTCAAAGTTTCGTCTTACATTGCGCGTTGAACTTCTGCCGCACATTCGCGCCAGCTCTCTGCATTCTTTCTTTTTGCACGCGCATCGAGTTGCGTCGAATTGAATGGAGGGCGCATTCGTCGCGTTCCGCTATTGCTACGACCATTTATTTATTTTTTCTTTTCTTTTTTACTCCAATGCATTTATTGCTGATGCTTTGCGGTTGCACTTGCCACGAGAATAGCGCTGAACGGGAGGCCTGACCTATTTTCGAACCAAATGTACTAGTTGCAACTTTTTTTTTTTAATTCTTTTCTTATAGTTTTCTATTCTCATTTTACCGTTACTTATTGTTCAATCAAGTCATATTTTGATTTTTGCTTATTAGTCTCGTGTCTACTTTCACTCTCTTTCCACTACTGCCGCTCTGCTTGCTATTTAAGTTCTATTGCAAGCACCGTTAGTTTGGCGCTACTCTCAACAGTTTTTCTCTTATTTTACTATATTTCATAAACATTTTTCTCCTCTTTAATATTTATTTTTTATTTCATCCTCTGTGTTGTCCTGGTGGTCTGGCGCTGTGTTCTTTGTTGCCGGCGGCTCTGTTTTCTGTTGCCTGCTTAGTGCGTCTATTCACAATAAATATTTTTATGTGTTTCTGGGTCTGTGTGCAGACGCTTTTGTTGCTCTTTTAGCTTTATCTGTTATTTGTGTTTTTTGTTTTACGTTTGTTGTTGCCTTGTATGTGTACACTTTTTGTTGTAGCGTTGCTATTATTTCCGTTATGGCTGTTGCCTAAAGGCGCTGTTGTCATTGTTTAGTTCTTTGTAGGTCATTATTTAGAGCACACATTCATTCATATTTTTATGGTCTATTTGCGCACAGACCGCTGCCTGGTGACGTTTACTACATTCCAGCGATGGCGAAAGGGAAATAAACTGGGTTTATGTCAGTGGTGCGGCAAAAAGAGGGTTCGTGTTTGCGTGCTAAAACCTCAAAAGAGTTTGCAAAATATTTCCCTGAAATACATTGTGCAATATTTCAGAAAAAATTATTTGGTCATTAAAATATTTTGTAAAGAAATATTGTGCAATATTTTATAAAAATTACATATATTGCACAATATTTCATGAAAATATTTATTCGTGCTACTTGCAGAATCAAAGTACGAGAAATTTTTTTGGAAAATATGGGAGTTGGCGGTAGTGTTGGCTCGATTTTATCTATTTTCCCTGGGTTTCCACACACATACAATGGAGTAAAGTCAGCCAGATGCTTGCAAAAGTTTGATATTAGTTATGCAGGGTCTAGGTCAAGTTTCTTCCCAATAAAACACGCTCTCTCATTTTCATTGAGATAACTCACATATTGACCGATAGTTCGAAAATGGTAATATTGGGTATATGTAAACTCAGGGAAGTATTCACCTCATTTAACCAATTTTTAATACATAAAGACGGTATTAGCAGAATTTAAATTGCAAATTCCGATACATTAGCCGATATTTTCGACCAAACGCCACCTATAAATACTGGAGCATCTCTGTAATAGTGTGTAGCAACATGCTGCAAGAGTATATGAATCATAAGATTAAGAAAATAAGCTACGTTTGGCTGAAATATATAGGATTCACTATTAAATTTTATAGAAATATATTGCACAATATTTTGTATAATATTTCCAAAAGATATATTGCATAATATTTCAGAAAAATTTATTAGGTGATTGAAACATTTCGTAAAGATATATTGTGCAATATTTTATAGAAATATGTATATATTGCGCAACATTTTAGTAAGAAAATTGAAAGAAAATAAAGTGTATTTCTGTTTAGTTAAAACATAGATACCATTTTAGTTTATAAAAATATATTGCACAATATTTCAAAAATATAAATTGGTAAATACTTAATAATTTTTTTTTGGGGAATATAATCCTTCGTGAACATTTATCGCACAATATTTCATAAAAGTATATTGCGCAATATTTTCTTTAAAAATATTATTTAAAAGAAGAATTAAATACGAATATACAAACTATTTAATTGGACGTATTGGATACTCGTTAATTTAATCTTTGATGAGTCGAAGCTCATCAGCTGGGTTGACTACTTGAACTTTCACATTGAAATTAAGGTTTGATTCTTTATTGCTGAAATATGAAAGAGATCCTAACAGTTTTAATTTGTTTCAACTGAATCATAGGTTTGGTGAAAGCCTTGGTTGTGTTAAAAACAGCAAGAATAAATATTTTTCATTGAGAGTCGTTCGCTTATTGAAATTATTTTTTCGGTCATTTTGGAATTTTCCATGGTTCAAATAAGATCTGTGGGCTTTCAAATGCGGTCGTATCTGTCTTTATGGCGGTGACATTTGCTCACACGCTTCACACATGCATTTCGTCCAGCTTTTACATTTCATCACCCACCCATTTAGAAATATGGAAATTTAAATGACCAACATGTCAGAGCCACAACTAAAATCATCCTTTTTCCATTACACATACAGCAAGCAATCACATATCCATGTATAGTATGTACATGTGTGCGTGTGTTTGTGAAAAAGGGTTGTCCATTTGGTTGGACGCTTTTATTTTTATCGCTTTATCATAAACACGCTCGCAGTTGCATATCTGTGTGTGGGTGTGTGTGCGGCGATAAGTTTCAAACGATATGAATTGTATTTGTTTATTACCATTTGTGCCTACAGTGCGTATGAGTGACCTTGAATGGTTTTAAATATGCGAGGCAACTGAGTAAGCGACACTCATACGCCCGGGCAGCCCGACTTTTTATCTCACTGTGTTGATCGCACTCGTCCGATAAAATATTTATGTGTACTTATTTGCTGAAATAACTGTGTATATTTTCGTAATTTCAGTGCGGTGAGCTGTGTTTTATTGCGGGCATTGGGAATGCCAATCACTTGACAAAAGCGGTCGGTAAAATATTTGTGTTTTGAATTTTCAATGTTGAAATTAAATGACACAATCATTGTGTGCTTAACATTGAAATTTATGCGTAAACATTTGTGCTGTGTGTGGCAAATGTCGTGGCTGATCAAATGAACCGCAGTAATGGTTCACTGGAGGGTGTTTTATATTGGACATGGAGAGTAGGTTAGAGATATTTGGTATGAAAGCAGTTAACAGCTAACCAAATTTACAAATTTGTACTTGTATTTGTTGTTTCCTTTATTTTAAAAACTATCATGTGACCGATAAGGTGTGCCAATTAGAGTATTGAATATTAATATGTTGGACTTTTGGAATCAATTGCTTGGTGATGGCTACTCTCTAATGTAATACAGAGTACAAAGTAGAGTGGCTTGAAAAATATATTCTGTTATGTATAGATTTATGCATAATATTTGCCATACTGAATAATTTGTTCAAATATTGTAACGTTACTTTACGTTATTATATAAGTAAATTTCGTTAGCATATCTTGCCAAAGTTTTCTAAATTAACACTTAATTTTGATAGATTAGTTTATACGGCAACTAAATTCTATAGTGTTCCGATATCGTCGGTTTGGACATATGAGTAGCTTCTGAGCGTGAAAAAAGATCAATAACCGAATATCGAAAATGGAGCGTGTCATGCTGATCTTTAATCTATGTACTTTGGATATATATTTGAAATCAAGGTTTTCCTGAACTATTTTTTACGTTGGTAGAAGTATTCCTCCACCAAAGAAACAAATGGTTGCAACAGACGAAATATTGGTTAAAAATTGCTAGTGCTTTCGTGCAACCTTACGCCAACTGGCGAAACCAATTTTGTTGGTACATTGAAATGTGATATTGTCTCTCATTGACGGCATAGGATAGAAGAAACTGGCCTTACTTGAATCGCTACAAAAACATCTCGGTTGTTTCGGGGTTTCTTTTGTTTGTAGAGGTTTGCAAAATTTTTGAGTCGGATGGGCTCATTCGCTAAGGTTGCTTCTGAGTCTTTGTGTATGTTACTACAAGGTTTTTGCTCTCAAGTCGCTATCATATATGATTTTATATGTATCAGCTCACCAATAAAGCGGTCGTAATCGTACAAGCAATTATATCCCTAATTATATCCTGAACTGGGTATATTAAGTTTGCTAAGAAGTAATTTCCTTATGGGAACATCGGAACGCCAATAAAAAAATTATATGTATGTGACCTGGTCTACGGTAAGGGGCCTTAGGTGTCAAAAAATCATTTTATTTTTTAAAATTTTTTTTTTTTCGCACGTTAGCTCCCTTTTCGTAGACCAGGTCACATATACAAAATATATATACATTGTGACAAAAATAAGTTAAATTCCCCAGGTAAATAAAATTTGAAAAAAAGTATCCTATAACTTCTGAAGGATGTGGTGCTTGAAGGCAAGTGTTAGAGAGATAACAAGAGAGCTAGACATCTCTCGCGAGTCCGTTCGAAGGATTTTGGTGAATGCTTTCGGTATGAAACGCGTTCTTGCTCGATTTGTCCCGATAAAGTTTATATTTTTTTTCAAAAATAGTATCGTAAAAGGGTCTCTTTAAACATGCTTGATCGTGTGAATTCCGATCCCACATGCTAGGAGAGCTTTACTGCCGATGTGATATGGGTTTATGAGTTTAATATGCAAACTGGTCAATCGGAATGAACGAAAAACAAGTTAAATGCACCAAAACCGCTCAAAAATCAGAGAGATGCTGATTGTTTTTTCGATATTCGTGGTTAGGTGCATTATGAATTTGTTTCGGAAGGACAGACGGTCAATTAGGAGTTCTATTTTAACGTATTGAGGCGTTTGCGTGAGAATATCCGTCGAAGACGGCCGGAATTCATGGATTTCAAACGATGATAATGCACCATCGCATCGAGCCACGATTGTGACCACATTTAAAGCCAAAAACGTAATCAATATTATCAATAAACCACAGTATTCCCCAGATTTGTCTCCGTGTGAGTAATACTTCGTGAATCTACTAGTAAAATAAGTCTGTTTACAATCTTATCATTAAGAGCATAAGAAAGAACCACTAATTGTCTGTAAAAAATAAATCATTAATTAAATAACTCAATTTTAGAGCAGTGTTCTACGGGCAACTAGACATGACCAAACACTAAAAATTGTGCTAACGGAAACTCATTTGCATTTAAATGATAAATATTTTCTGTTTTCAAGCAATTTACACCAACTTAAAGGCGACCATTTACGCCAATTTAAAGTTAAACAAAATATTTATTTCCGTTTGCAATTTGCATAAAATCGCTTGCTATGACAATGGCGTGCCAAACCCGCGGCACAGTTCGACTTGCCTTCACTTTTACTTTTCGCTGGCGTTTTGCCGCGTAACTGAAGTCATTAATAAATTGAATTTGCATCGTTAGTAACCGTGAAAACACAGCAAGCTTATGTGCCGCCACCCCCAAACGACTGCCGCAAAGACAAGTCAAGAAAATGCCACGTCACAGGCAATAACTACGAAAGCGAAAGAACATTCAATTGCCCTTCACTGAATGTGAAATGCAAAGTAAATTATTTACAATACAACTGTTGGCAAACACCGCACCTCTCGCACCTCTCGCTGCCTCGGTGCACTTGCCATTGTCTTTACGCCTGCCAAAATCTTCGATTTTAAAATCAATTCTCCTGATGACTGTATGCGACGGAAAGTAAGATGGCGCTACAGCTCAGTTCACTCGAGTATTTTCACGTTCTGCGCTTGCCGCTGAGGCGCACAACAGTCTGCAGAAAGCAAAAGTGGAGAATCTGCGCGCAAACTGAGAGTGTGAAGCATACTTACAGCCGTTGGGGCCGGTGTGGAGGCGCTTAGTTGCCGCCGATATCTCCCACTAAGGAGCTGGCGCAAAAGTAAATGGAATTGAAATTGTTTTTGTTGCGTAGGCCATATTTGAATTTCGCGTATATTGTTTGTACGTTTTATAACTGTGTGCATGTGTGTGTTAGTGTTTGTTGTTGGTGGCGCTATAAATATTTGCGAGCTTTTTACTTGCTCATGCATAAAACAGACAATCAGGCGGCCCGGCTGGGGTTTTCTGCGGAATCGCGAAATCACTTGCACAAATAAAGCGAAAACGCACACTCACGCACAAACACACATAAACAAATATTTATGTACGCATGTGGATTTGTATTATATCTGCATTAAAGAATGTGCTGAAGTCGGCTAACGGCATTTCCCGATGGTATTATTGTCGTTTTCTTGTTGAAATTCGCTTGATTGTGTTATTGTTGTTTTCTTATTTATTTTGTATCATTCCAAATGTTGGCTTTGCCGCTCGCGCCATGTGCTGTTTGTGCGGCAGTTGCCCGCCAAGTCATAACTATTTCGTCTTGTTTTGTTTGTCTTCCCGCTGCTCGTTCGATTCTCGTTCTTTTTGCTACAACTTTTTGAGTTGTTGTTGTATGTCGCCGCTTTTTTATGCGCAAAACTTTTCCAGCTTTCATGAATATTAATATTTTATACATTATGCAAGCATTTGCCACTGTTTTTTTATTTTTTATTTTCACTTTTTGTGCGCTTTTTGTTTTTTTGCTTTTTTGCTTTTCATCTCAATTCATTTGCCATTTTTGATTTTAAAATTTTCGCATTTTTGCTTTCATGATTTTTTGCATTTGTCATTAATTTTGCAAATTATTGTTTTGCTTTATGCTTTTTTGCCGCTTCGTGGTGTTTGAATTTTATTATAAAGCTTGTGGCAACTTTGCTTTCGGCGCTTTTAAAATATGTTCAACACCATGAGTAGATATAATTTTTCCCGGAAATTTGGTATTTTATATGCGTGACAATTTATTTTAATGATTGCTGAAAACGCTAGTAGTAAAAATTTATTCTAATGTGTGTAGAGAAACACTCAGGAAGGTTCGTTAACGAAATCTTGAAAAATAATGCAGCAGTGGAATATCAAAATGGCTCGGGAAATACTAGTTTGTCATTGGAATATCCTCGTTTACATAAAGAAAAAACTGAAAAGCATTTTCACCCAAAACTCATAAACCACTAAAGCTACTAAATTTGCTGAGACTAAATATTTTCGACAATTCATTCGACAGAGTTCAAATCGGTGAAATCGAACTACAATGTCGGAAATATGGGATTACAAGTATAAGAGTTTTAAATTCCATCTGATTCTTGAACTTTGGAGTATAGTATAAATCGAGCATCAATGACGTTAAGGAAATAGAGCTTTCTGTTAAAAATTGGCTAAGTCAGATCCATCCCTCATATATCTAATATATATATACATATATTTTGAACAACCACACATATCGGTCAATGTTTAAAATGTCTTAATGAAATTTAGATAATCTTTTTCTAGTAACGGGATGCCTAAAATGGATAAAATCAGATGAATACTTCTCCCAACCCCCATATATGTACTTCATATTAGGGTTTTAGAAATGACTTGAAACCCTTTATTGGCTAATATGTGTGCAATGAAATATGATAGTTATACTATATTAAACATAATGTGGCGCTGAATACACTGTGGAACATTTTTGGGATTATTGTCTGGGGGGTGAGAAATTCCAAGTCAGGGTGATGGTACTAGGTCAGTATAGAAAAACCCTCAAGGGGTTTGGCGTTCGTATGTGTCAGTTTTTTTTATGACCTTTTAAATTGACTTGATTTAATTGACTTGGAATTTCTCACCCACCCAGATTAGCTGTTGTACTGTGATATGAATGAAAATGATGTAGACCTTGGAGCAAACCTCACATACCACACTTTTGAATTCAATACAAAGCAGTCTATGCCAAATGTCTTATCAAAATAATCATTATTGTTTAGTATACGCTTGTCTCACTGAAAAAAAGAACATTCAGTCTAGAATCTTTACAATGAGTAAAGATTTTCAACAAAGCAGTTCCATTAAATTTTATGTGAGAAATCAAATTTCTTGTGCCGAAACGTTCAGAAAATTGCCTTCAGTGACAATTGATTATCGCGAGCAAGTGTGTTTGATTGGTAAAAATTATGTAAAAATGGTCAAGAACTCATTGACGATGAACCACCCTAGAACGGTCATCAACATCAACTGATGATCAACAAATCAATCAAATAAAGGAATTTTTGCTTGAGAATCGACGATTAATGGTCCAAGATCTTACTGGCATCGTTGTAATATCGGAAGAATCAGTGAAACCCATTTTAAAAATTATTTGCGCCTAAGAAAAATGAAAGACCGATTGTTTCCAAAGTCATTAGATTTTTTCGAAAAACGGCATCGTATTAACGTCTGTGAAACAATGATTTCCCACTACCAGATTGACATGAAACGTGATATTACTTAATATAACATGAGTATTGGATCTATGCCAAAGTCGGAAAAACACCTCAAAGCAGGTTAGAAATAAAGGTTATGTTGACAGGTTTCTTCAACTTTCGAGGTGTGGTGCACTCTGAATTCCTTCCGACCGACCAAACTGTCAACAGTGAGTCGTATTTAAGTGTTATATGTCGTTTTCGTGAAGCTATTCGTAAAAAGAGGATGGAATTATGAGCCGAAATCTCTTGGATTTTGGACAACAGTCGCATACTGGATTGATTCTTCGTGAGTTTTCACCGAAAGCAGTATCATGCTGCAATCACCGTATTCGCCTGTGACTTCTGGCTATTCAAAAAACTCAAACAACCGCTACGGGTAGTGTATTGAGGTCATAAAAGCTTACTTTGAGGGGCAAAATATAAATTTTTAGTAATAAATTTAGAATTTTAAAATTATTAAAAAGATCTAAAGGTCTTACTATTTTTTGCTCATAACATTATATTATTAGAATCGATGAATACAGATAATGGATGAAATATTTGTCATAATTTGCTTCTTGAAAGTGACGGTTTTCCTCTTCCGAAGGGCTTAAGAAATAAAAATCTTATTTCTTCGATCAATAGATTGAAAATATGGAAAAATTCAAATCCTTCGGTTTAATCGTTTCGAAGAAGTTTTCTTCATCAACGCAGAAAGCAGTTTTGAGAAAATATTTATTTTTCAATTATTTTGATATTTGATATATCAGACGGAAGATGGACCCATACATATGTAGAAATACAAGCAATTGGAAAAGTTCTCTGAGTGGCATTCACTTGGGAATGGCAAGAAATGATTTTTTTACATATGATCCAAGCAGCTCACGATTTCCTGTCTTAAACCAAGTATCCTCTTTGAAGCCAAAAAACATCCGTTTGATGGCCAGCTAAAGTGAGAAGGCGAAACGTAAAAAATACCTACAATGAAAAGAAGAAAATAGCCTGCAACGAACGGCTATATATTTGTGTAAGCCAATGAAGGCTTGAAGAGGAAAAAGAAAAAATTAGCTTTTTAGATATAACACTTAAGTCAAGCGTTTTCTTCAGATATTTTTATATGATTCTTATTATTCTTATATGATATGTATTTATATACATTTTACTCAGTTTATTTATAATAACTAAAGATATACCTATATATATTTTATTATATATTTTATACAAAATAAAGAATGTTTCTATATGTATTAATAATGTATATCTTTATTATAACTTTAAATAATTTTTATGGGAATATGTTTGTATATTTTTCATGCAAATAACTGTGAAGAATCTTCAAATGACGTATACTTTAACAGGGATTATATAAAGAACGCAACTGTGAAGTTTCATTTCATAGTAATTGACTTCAGAAGGAGGTCTTTTTACAGGACCCTGTTTGATTAAAAGTAATCACAAATACATATAATAAAATTGAAATAACCGTACACAAACTAAGGGGTCTCACTTCGCATATAATATAAAATAACTACTTTTATATAAATATAAAAATAATACAATTAAATTTTTTTTAAAACAACTTACCGTCGACTACTTTGTATGATAGGTGAGAGTATAATCTCTAGACTGGAGGAAATACTTGGATTCGTTTGGTTGTGAATTGTGCTCACATTCGCATTGGAATTTTGCATGGAATTTTGGTTGCGACTTTGTGCTAACGAATTTTGAATCGAATTCGAATTGTGACTCAAATATTGATTTTGATTTTGACTCAGATTCTGATTCTGATTGAGATTCTGGTTGTGATTTTGATTTTGATTGATTTGCGAAATGTTGCATCGATTGCGATTAGGCGTTGCATTTGCATTCGGGGCACTACAATTGGTTGGGGATGTGTTGTTGCTACTGGTGCGGGGATTGGTGTTGTTGGTGTTGGCATTCACATTAATATTGGTATTATAAGACAAATTGCCGGCACAGCTAATGCTATTGGCATTAGCATTGGCGTTGGCATTGCAATTATCGAGATTGTAATTGGCCGCGAGAGAATCACCGTCGCCAACGTCGGCGTTGTCGATAGTCTCTAAGGAGTCTGCCGCGTTGCAGCTATAGTTATTGTTGCCGCTAGCGCTATCGGCGGGCGATATTGCCAGCGATTCATCATTCCGCGTAAATTCGACATTGTAGGCGTCCTTCTCCGCTGGAGGCTCCCCCTCTCTGGCATAGTGTTCATCCACGTCTTCCTCCTCGACTTCTTGCACGTCTTCGAGCTCATCTTCGTTGTGCTCGTCGATGCTGCCTTCGCTGCAGTTTGACGATTGTGTTGTGCTCGTCGGTGTTGCACTGGACTGATTGCCACCACCGGTCGACTATTTATTTGAAGTTGTTGTTTTGGTTTCATATATTTTTTATTTGAATTTTTTTTTTTTTTGGTTTTGTTGTGGTAAGTAAAACAAACACGAACGCGGTGAAAAGAAAACACAAGGGGAAAGGGTTTGTTGTTGAATCATTGAATTGCAAATAGGTACTGATAAAATGTAGACTTTTTACAGTTACCACACGAGCATTTTACGAGCATTACACACAACCATACATTGAGAGAAGAGGCGAGGCGTACAAATGGATTAGAGGACATACACATTCACATGCGACAAAATTAGCAACAAATATTATATAAGCATGTTATTATAAATGTAGTTTATATAAAATAGTATTATAATGAAACTTATTGCAATAAATTAAAAACTATTGAATCTAGCTTAAACATAAAAATATTTGCAGGCATAGGCATGCGAATAGTAAAAACTTGCAGTTGTCTGAAGACATGAAGATTTTATCAGTAATATCATTCAATATTCTTCTGGTAAAAATAAAAATCCTATATTTAAATGCATTTATACATGATTACCTATTAAAGTTTCCATATATAATAAGTTATAAAGTTTCTGGAAAAAAATAATTATTTTTACTAAAATTTTTTGCTAATTCTTATTATAGCATTCAACAAGTAATACGTTAACTTCGGGTGCACCGAAGCTATAATACCCTTCACAAATACAAAAGGTTTCTCACAAGCACTTGATTTCGATTGTTCAATGTGTATGAAAGCTATATGCTATAGGAGTCCTATCTGAAAAATTTCTTCGGAAATAGCATTATAGCTTTAGATAATGACTCATTCCAAATTTCGTGAAGATATCTCGTCGAATGAAAAAGTTTTCCAAACAAAAACTTGATCCCGATTATTCAGTTTGTATGGCAGCTCTATGTTATAGTGGTCCGATATCGCTCATTCTGTTTAATGTGCAGCATCTTGGTAAAAAAAAGGACAGACAAAAAATTTCAAATCTATATCTCAACAATTGGGGGACTAGATCGTATACTTAAGACAAAAAAATTCCCGGAAATTGTAATTAAATTTCAGGATATGAGATATTTCAAAAAAAATATACTTTGCTAAGTTGGTAGGAATGCCCTTAATTATTATGCCAAATATAAGCGCGATCTGTCAACCAGTTTATTTACAGCCCTCACGGTACGCCTCAGTAGAGCGTTGCAATTTTTACAATGGATGAAAATATCTTACAAAGATCCAAGAGTTTGGCGTAAGAGTGTCGGACCACTGATGTATATTTCAAGCAGAGATCTTTGCTATTGGAACACCCGCAGAGCTAGCCTCCATTTCAGCAGGCAACTACAGAGTTAACCTCTACGTGGTTAGTAAAACGGGAATCAAGGCTATAAACTCGGTTCGGATATCGGCTGGCAGCACCTTGGACAGCAAGACAGCAGAGTAGAGTGCCGACAGGAACAAACGACTTTACTTCTAGCTGACAGGTTAAAACATCATCGAGAACAATGAGAGAGTAAATGAACAGGAACAGGAGCATTACGAGACAAATCAAATGCGATAGAAGGATCCAACGGAGTGCAAAAGCACGAACGTCATGTGTAAAGAGATAAATTAGAATTACACAAAGTTCCTACTGGAACTCGATAGAAAGAACTGTGTTAACGTTAGGGAAACGATTGACCATATTTTGTGCGCTTGTCCTGCATTGGCAAAGCAACGCACCAAGAATTTGGACACTGCAAGAATTATTGTTAGTGAGGCCACAGAGTCTGTCAAACTTCGCGTCAAGCACGGCCATCCTGAAGTATGACTACTCCTCATGGACAACAAATGGCACTTCACTTGGTATTGCTAAGAACAAACAATAATCTGTGCGTGGCTCATTAGCCTACCAAATAAACATAACCTAACTTTTAAATTGAATATCCACTTTGACAATTGTCATTAAGCATTGTCTTGCTTTGATGTTAATAATTCGTGTCTTTCGACAATTTTAATTGGCATTAAATACCTGCCAAAGCAAATAGAAAAGTTTTTAGGAAATTATTTTATTTTAGGTTTCCAAAAAATTCAATAATTTTTGAAAAAATAATTTTATTTTGTTTTCCAGATAAATAGAGATTTTTCATAATTTCCCGTGACTTACATGCATGCAGTAATTCAAAGCATTTTTTTCCAGCAAATATTCCAGGTTAACTTTCGTTGCAACCAAAATGCATTTAGTCACAATTTAAAGCTTTACTAAATTTAACATTATTTACCGTTACCAACACGCACAATAGAAATACCGCGTTATTTAATCCCGTAAAACTACAAAAGTACCAAAACCAACAAAAAGTGGGGTTTCATTGAAAAAGCTGCAAACTTGCGCATAATAAAAGCTTTGCTTTCCAAAAACTGCATTAAGCATCCATGTCAAATATTTAATTAATGAAACAAAGCGGTGTAATATTTCACGTGAATGTGTCGGTGATGTTAAGCATGTATGTGAGTAGGCGTGTATTAGTGCGCAATGCACACCTGTTGTAGTTGGTTGTCAACGACTAACCGTCTAGACCGAAATTTACGCCTCTACGGCTTTGCGAACTTCATGGGTTCGTAAATGTTGTACACATATACATATATATATGAATTAAATGTGGTTTATGGTACATATGTACCTGTGTACGTGTATAACACACATGCACCTTCATTTGCAATCATGTTGGGTTGTTGCCATGTTCACATGAATGTATGTGTGTGTGCTAATTTATTAAAGAGTCCTCAAATAATTATATAAATCCTGAATGTATGTGTGTGTGCTAATTTATTAAAGAGTCCTCAAATAATTATATAAATCCTGCGCCACAACCGAAATATGTTGTCAAAAGTTTCATATTTAATTAGAAAATATTTTCTTCATTGTGTTCTCGAGCACTTTTGTGCCCGTATCTGATCTCGTTTAATATCATATTGCTCGGTTTTGAACTCAAAAACTTTTTAATGACTAATTAATTTATCAAAATGTAGTTTAAATATATTTTTCCGGAATTTCACTAAAACAAAAAAGAAAAAATGAAAAAAAAAGTTTCGGCATAATTCGCTTCAGGGTGAGTCAGATAAATTTCTATTTTCGGTGCATTTATTAAAAGTGATATGTATATCATATAGGTATGTAGGGATGATCAACTTATCTCTCGCTGTATTTAGCGATCGTAACTAGATTCCAGAACTTTTTTTCCAATTATTTCCAATTTTTAAAACACAGAGGATGTTATTCTTCATGCGGATAAAGTAAATATATAACTAATCAATTAGATCTTGAAATACGCGCTTTCATCTAAATGAGGGCGATGCCAGGCTCATTTTTGCAGTGTCAGATTTGATGCATAAGAAATTTATCCTGAGCTAGTTTGGATACTGTACCTTAAGTAGTTTAGGAGAGGTAGAGGGCGGCGCCACTCCATATTTTTTTATTTTTTAGGTCACAGTGAGAGGTACAACGGGCCGAAAAATGTCCGTATTTTAACTCGTATCGGCGTTCTGATCAATTTAATTGAATATAACCCTAAAAAAACTGTCACCGTAGCCTCGAAAAAAACGATATCCAAAACATAACCTAAAAAAATTATCCGTTTATAATAATCTTTTCAGGTTTTTTCTAGTTAAAGAAGCATATACTTTACACTATCAGCATGCTTTCTGTGCTGGAAGAAGGTGTCACTTTTTTATGCTGTGAGCAGCCTTTCTGCTTCAGTTGGATAATCACATATAACTATTGATTCTTTTTCATGACTATTAAGGAGTATTGAACACATTTTCCAGACAAAAAAATATTGTAAACTTTGATTATGGTATTACCGATTCTGAAGATTCAAAAAACTGTTCATATTATTAAGAATCACCCTATTAAACATTCTATATATGAAGACAATAAACTAAAAAATCTTTTAAATTTTAGCAAAATTAAGTATATGTCAAAATAAGCTCTTTCGTAAATGATTACCTTGTTCTAAAGGGCAGTAGGCAGTGAATCGCTTGTTTGGCGCTATGCATAATAAATTAGCTTGATGTGTTTTTGCTGCGTCGGTGCTTGTAATCTACAGTCAAACTCACTCATTTATGTAACCGCATGTGTAGCAAATTGCATGTCCGCCCAAACATATGGAACTAGTCATGTTTTTTTGGTTGTAACATGCAACACGACACGCGCCACATACAACAGGTGCAAGCGGTTGCAGGCTCAACGCAGCCACAGATGAGCTCATTTTTTTGGCAGGGGCACGTGTGGCAGGATTTGACAATTCATTCTGTGCTTGCTGAGGCAATGAACTGTGGCATAGAGATCACTTTTTTTTTCTTAGTAGTTTAATAGACGATTTGGAAATGATGCTGACAAATTATTGCGTGTTGGTCTTGTAATAGATTGAGGTGAGTGAGTAGTGCGCATAACAACAAAAAATTAGTAGGTAGGCTCGATAATAGAGTAGCACAAATTAGTTTAAGATAATACTGATGTAATGCTGAACATTTCGATATGACTTATTTTGAAGACGTTTCTATGGGATATATGGCAATTCGGGAAAAATAATTTAAGAGATTTTAATTGAAATCTTTAACTGTAGTTCTGCTTTTCATTACTTCAAGTTTTAAACGAAAGTAGTTTTTAACAAAGTTCTTTACAGCGCTTTTTCACCGAGATACTTCACTGATGCTACACATATTTTAGCTGTATACTAGTGAGATTATTTTGGTATGATCGTGATAGAGCAGAGTCTGTTAGCTTCGGTGCTCGAGTTAAACTTTTGCACACTCACATTGTTGAAGCTCATTAATGCTTGGTTAGTTTTAACGAAACGTTGTCCGAACACTCACTACAAACCATTAAAACTATTCCTGTTAGATTTATAGCCGTTGCTACATATAAAAAGACCAGATTTCTCGTATGAGGTTGCCAATATTCTATAGCCTACATATATTCTAAAACTCATTCACATTTCTTATACAAAGTCGCTTTGAAGGAACCCGTAAGCTATCAAAAAGAGAAGGAGGCAATAATGAAAATTCTGAAAAATATATTCTCACGTAAGTTAAGTACGATTCTGTATTTCCGATAGACATAAATTTTTTCGGTCGATTTTTTTTGCAAACTGTGTTCATTAGCTTTCTGACAGATAAATAAAGGATAATCAATTTTTTTTTTTAAGTTCGTTAAGCTTAGCGATTAACGACTTAAAAAACAAAAAATTTAAAGGAGAGTAGGCTGAAATAATATATTCATTAGTAATGTCAATAAAGGTTAGTGATTTATGTTAGTCCCACATTTTACTCTTTAAAAGAGCGGAGAAAACTGGTGAAACAACAACATTAAGTTATTTCGGAATATATTTGTTTTTTTTTTTTTTTTGTCTAAAAAGGGCAAATTCATGTAGAGAGCGTAATTTCTGATCACTGATGAAAAGTTCACAGTCGCAATTCTCAAGAAAAAAACCAGCTTTGAGAAGTCTTTTCCTTAAGGTTCACATGTATTTAGAAAGAAAAATATAAATTTTAAATTTAAACTACATAACGTCCTAATTGAAACCATTCAACTCTAATTGTGCTCAAATATAATTTAATAGTTAACTATCTTAGAGAAATATCATTTTTATTGATTGTAAGATAACAATATGATATACAAGTATTATACATACATACATATGTATATAAATTATAAGTACATAAGTGCAGTTGCCTGCGTTTAAAATCTATTAAGCCCATTCTGTCTTACACATACACATATGTACACATAACCTTAAATTGTAAGCTCTTAGGCGCATTAGAAGCTTTGAACGCACAAAAGTGAAATATATTTCAATAAGAAGGCACATTCAATAGCATTAAATTCAATTGAACAAAGCTAATGGCATTACGGGCACCTATGTATGTATAATAAATCATTTAAATGTAGCTGCATATGCCTTTGGTAAAAGTGAATCTTTAATGATATTTGATTGGCAGCTTAGACTCCCCAAAAATATTACTGCTTTCGGCCTACAAAGTGTCTGCCAATGAAACTGAATGTCTTCAGGAATACACACGTACATATGTATATTTATATATAACATATTGATAAAATTTCTTTAACGATTTATGTAATTAAGTTTCAAGCATACATAAATATTTGATTTTAAGTACATTTATTAGGCAGCAGCAGTAAGTTGTGAATGTATGAAATTCATTAGACGAATATATAGCAGGCCGGCAAATAATTTGAATGGCGGCTACAAATATTTTATTCCATGTGCGAGTTGAACATATAGTACTAAGCAAAATATTTCATTATTTAAGTTGTCGCCTTCAAACTAATCGCCACCATATGTAATACACTTATGAAAACGATTTTTGCAGGCCTCAAAACACATTTCATAAGCACTTTTTGCCTTTTGGCCTTCAGTTCCTTCAACGAATTTTGTTTTATCTCCTCGATCGACTGAAAACACCTTTTATTTCGATAATTGTTGTCTAATCTGCATGTCAAACTCATAAATCCATGTCTCAGCGGCAGTTATAATGCTTTCCGTAAATATGGGTTCAGAATTCGCTAGATCAAGCATGTCCAAAGAGAGAGAGAGAAAAGGAGTACCGTATCTTTTTCAAAAAAATTTAGCCTTATCGGGCCGAATCGAGCAAGAATGCGTTTCATGCCAAAAATATTTACCAAAACCATTCAAACGGACTCGCGAGAGATATCGAGCTCTCTTGCCATCTCTCTAACACTTGTCTGACGGTTTTCATCAATTTTTTCCGTCACAGCTGAAAAGGTCGAAGGTCGTCCAGAACAAGACATTTCTTCAACTTGGACTTAATGCTGGCATTTCTAAAGCAGTTAGAAGCATTAAGGATTGCATGATGCATCAGATTTTACATCATGCATGGCATAGAAGGGTCTCATAAGATGCGGCGGAAAATTTGGACTATGCGCCTGGTATTGCCCACCTCAGGATGAAATCCAACATCTCAAAACATACTCGTCTTTAGTGCATAACATTATTCTGATATTATTATGTCACGGTGTAAAAATGTCAGAAATCGGATTACAACCATGCCTACTTTCTATATATCAAATTTCCAAATTCCTTTAAATTCTTTTACTATACAGTATAAAAATGAAGAGACAATGACATTATTGAAATAAAATTTCCCACAATAATACTGCCCTTAAGACTTTTTCTCACGAGTCTAAAATTTTTCGAAATCGATTCATAACTTTTCAAGACCCCCAACACCGTATATGTGGATCTCAGTGCCTGTAGTTAATTTTTACCAAAAATACCGGTCCATCTGGGGTGTTCATAATCGAGCTTCGGTCAATCTGGGGTATTCATGATAATCAGATAGAATACACGATCTGAATGAAATTTTGAGAGCATCTTTGTTAGGTAACAATAAGTTGTGATGCCAAAAATAGAGAAAATCGGCTAAAAAAATTGAAATTTTCAGTTGATTTTATCAGGCCAATATGTAAGATATCTGAGGAAATATAGTTGAGCGTATAACAACGAAAGAACTGTATTTTCATATAATGAAGTTTAACTGTGCTTAACATAAGTAGTACTTATTCTTAAAGGTGATTGACTTAAGGGGGTATTCTAGTCTAGAAATGCTATTTAACGGCATTTTTTAAAATCCAATAAAAAAAAACTAAGAACATTTTTACCATCCAATTTTTTTCAGATATTTATTGATATTTTAAGAATACAAAAAAAAATAAAAAAAAATTTTGTGATAATTTGATTAATTGCGGCGTGGCGGGGGTTGAAAATAAGGGTGCGCCCTTCCTGACACGATTCCAACACTTTGGGTGATTTGAAAAAAAAAAATTTTTTTTAATCAGTACAAATGCCGCAATCGTCTGAACTAGGATAAATAAAAAAAAAAATTTCAGTAAATGGCGACTGTTTGAATTTTTTGCCCGTTTTTGGCAAAGATCAAAATTTTTTAAAAATAGTAAAAATCAAAAGTTTTTAATAATCCTAGTCCCAACCATAGAGAGATATTTACAGAAGGTCCACACCAAATTTCAAGTGAATCGGTTCATTAGAACTTGAGAAATCATGTAAGAAGTTTTGAAAATAGTAGTTTCGAGAAAAACGCGATTAAAGTTTTACGTTATACGATATTCGCTCAACCGGTCTAGTTGCCACGTCACTAAAATGGCTATAACTTTGAAAATAATTTGAGTTTTGAAAAATTCTTTTAGGGAGATATTTTTGAATATCAAAACTATCGAAACATGAAAAAAAAAAATTTTTTTGATTTTTTCAAATTTCTAGACTAGAATACCCCCTTAATGCACCTAACCCACAAATTTCTCTATATTATTAACTGAAGTGTGCAGAATATAACCTCAAATTCTTATACCCAAGTAGGGACTGTGTCCTGGGCATATAAATATCAAACAAATTAAACCGATAACTAATGAATTTAAAATACTGAAAATTCAGAAGCCAGCACAATAACGGTACAAATACGCAAGCAAAATGTGATATTCCTCGTGCGAACTGGTTTCATTGTAAATTTATTGTTGTATAACCTTATATGCATGTATTTGTACCGTTATATTTCAGCATATTAAATGCTATTTGTATTATGTCTCGTTTTAATGAAGCATAATATTAAGTGAGTGGCCAGCCATTCATTGCTTTAGCGCTTAATTCATTTTTGATACTAAGCATGTTGCAATTAATTGCTCATACGCCCTGTTGACCCGCCCAATTTGTGCACTACCCACCGCACCGAGTGGCTGGCGCGAGCCAAAAAACACAATCATGCGCTTCATTTAATTAATTGCGTAATTATTATAATAATTTAGAGACGAAATTTAGCGAATATTATTAAACTAAACAAACGCACACACACACACATGTTCATTGCTGAATTTTTAAGTATTTGGCGGTGTAGTTGTTTGTGTTTGTGTTTGTAGAGCTGTAAAGATGTCAACATTTGTGTGTTTGTGTGGTTGTGTCGTATATTTGGTGACTTTGTGCGCCACTTTATTCCATTTCGGTGCATTTTAATATAAATTATGCAGCCGCAGGGCTCAAAAACTATTTACATTAAACGGAAATTTATGTGTTAATAATAAATCAAGTGTATAATGTCACAGCCGGATGTTGGCTGATGAAGTGTAGAAATGCTAATTAATGACATTTGACAAGCAACTAATGCAAATGTGTTGGCTGATTAAGTGCGAAATAAATGCTCGAGTAATTTAAAAGTAATTAAAGCAATTAATTTTTAATTTAATTGTAGTAATTTTTTGCCCGCAAATGTTTAGAGCTCAGTAAATTGTTTAATTGAATTTTTTTGATGAGATGTAAATGAGAGCATTTCATGGAAGTTTGCGTGCTTTTGGAGACTAGTTGACTGTGAGTGATTTGAAAATTTAAATTACAAGTTTTATTAGCCCAGGAAAGGTACTCATTTTCCAAAAAGGATTGTTAATGCTTTGTCAGGCTTCCTTACCTATCAAATGTTGAAAGTCAAGTCGCTGTTACTACACGCTTTTTTGACGTCTCAAGTATTTTCTAAATAGTGCTATACATTCGGACCGAATTAACCAAAGCAAAGCCTTGATTTGTCTCATCTAGGTTGTTGCTTTGATTCGAACCCTTGATTCGAAACTATACTTCAAGTAATTGCGTGTAAGTTGGGGTTACTTCGGAAATTCCCCGAAGATCTAATTCTCAAGTCAACAAAGGTTGAAAATACTCAATGATTACTCATATACATTTTCCTTACCTTACCATGATTTATATTCTATAAAATATGTGAATGTACATGATCAGCTGCATAAAATCTGAATAAAATATGATTATGTGATAAGGCTTGTTCAAGAAACGGTCCATTACTTCAAATATTGGGTAGTCGAAAAAGTCTTTTCGTTTACATAATATATAAAAAAATAAGTTGAAGTTTGATTAGAAATACGAAAAGAGTTTTTCTACAACCCAATATCAATTGCCTAATTATTTAAAACCCTTAAGATTAGCACAACACTGCCTAATTCCGTCGGGAAGGATCGCACTTTTAGCGGTCTGGCCAAGAAAGGTTGCCAGTAAGGTGTTTAAGAATGTTCCATAGGTCAATATTTTAAAGACTGAAAAGACCTTGCATGGGAAATATTGTTCTAACTTATTCTGCTCTGCCCTCTTCATAAACTGCCAATTTTTTCTAAAGTTGGAGCGCCATACGACTATAACAGACATGAGGACAATAACAGAGACTCTAAGAACAAAAAAAGTTATCAACTATCTGGATGGAAGTGTAGCCTGCAGGCTTGACTGAGTAGAAATCCATTACAGTGCTGAAAAGGCGTCTAAAATAACTTTCCAACTTAGCAGGTTGATGACGAATATCGGAGGATCGAGACAAGAAAAACGGAAGGTTTTGATGTCGATCACGCTAAATGACTTGTTCTAAGGAGCATAGTTTCAGGCAAAGCTGTATATATAAGGAACGGAGGCACACCACTCAACTTAATAGCATTTGAAAGCAAGAAAATGTGGGTGATAAAGGCACGAGGAATAAATGCCATCACCACAAAAGAAGGAATACTGAACAATGTCTTGGAATGAAATTCACTCAATTATATTAATAGCTACCGACGAAATTCTACGCTTCAAATTGAAAATGTTTGTTCAGCGATAAATATGTATATTTTGAAACACATTCTGTTTTAGCCAAAAATTATGCAACATTTCTTACACCAAAACCCAGCAAATACGATGTGAGCCTAAATGCATGCTTTAAAGCATATTCACATTATTTATAAGCTTTAAGCACATAAAAAGTTAGTAAAAAAAATATTTATGATGCTCATAAAAGTTTACCGTTTTTACAAAGCAATTTTAATTTCACACCATTTTCACACATATTCACCAGTTTAAAATGCAGTCAACTGTCAGACACTTTCGGTGCGGCAAAAAACTGTGTTTTGCAAATTGTAAAAATATTATTTTGCAACGACAAATAAGCCACAACTCACATACACACACTCATACAGCAAATAAAAATAAACTGTTTGCTTGTAATATTGAAAAGAAACGGTAAATAAATAAAAAAAAACGGTAATAAAATGTATATATTTTTTCATTAACTTCCGCAACACTGACAAGGGTAAAAATCATATTTATTAAATAATTGCATAATTTTTTCCAGCATTTTTTCATTGATGTGGCACTGAGCGTAGATAGTGCAGTAAAGGGGAAGTGTTGTTAACAATTATTAAAATATAATAAAAAATAAATTGCATAAAAATATTTTCAGGTTTTTTGTGTACATCAACAGTTGGCAGTACACTTAATTATTTTTGCATAAAAAATGTATGTAAAATCGAATTGAAGCTCTTTTAGCTACATATTCACACTATGGACAAACCAGAAACCAGTAACCGAAAATGTCAGCTAACAACTGGAGCTATCTGGCTGAGAACGACATTAGCACACAGGTTTCGGAGTTACATATACTCATTTGTTGAAAAGTGGTTTAAGAAAGACTGCGTTTTCACACGGGCTCTTTTGTGTTCAAACCCGGTTATTTGTAGGAGAAGTGTCAAAAATACTCCAGTTTACACGCCTTGTGTTCCTGTTCGTAATAATTATAATGTTTTTTCTATGAAAAAAGTGCGTTAACTGTCTAGTTTGACTCGTACCAGTCTTGATTACTTCATAACTATTTGACTCGTACCAGTCTTGATTACTTCATAACTAGTTCATTTGACTGCAGGATTGCATCAATGTAGGGAAAGACGAATAAGTATTTATTATCGACAAAGGCACGTCAAACAATTTGAATGTGATTAAAAAGTTTCGCTTTGCGTGCGCGTTGGCTGCCAAAAGATTTTCGGCTACGACATGCAGACATACATGTGTACTTATTAGGGTGTTCATTATTTCCCAAGTTGATTTTTTTTTTCTAAACGCTGCCGTAAGTTTCAAGATTTGTTCTAAACAGAGAATCGAACGTAAACACGCATTTTTTAATCAATTTAAACCATGTCTAAATCATTTTATTTTGCTCATATATTTTTTTTTGCATTTTTTTTGACCATTTGCAATAAATTTTGTAGCTCCAAAGTAAATAAAATTGCAAATTTTTTGGAGTCATATCTGAATGCCAAATATTCTGCTGCTCAAAAAATGTATGATTGATTATTGCCATAAAATCGATTCTTTAAAAGTTATACGCAGTTAAAATTCTACTTAAAATGTACAGTACGCGTATAGTGCACCACGTCGTATGAGCAACGCGATGTGTATAAGTCACTTGTGGGACTGCGTAGTACATGTGATGCATAACTTTGATTGCGTAAAACGTTTAAATGCATTTTTTTAATGAAAAATGTCAAACGATTTTTTTGTAGAATGGAAAATTTTGTACTAGAATATCATTTTTACAAAGTTACGGATTTACTTGCTTAATAAAAGATATCAAAAAATTCTATATTGTAATAGGAAACTTAATTTAGACACGATTTAAAGTGAAAATAAAGAGCTTGTTCATACGATTGGAATCTTGTTTTGGGAAACACAGAATCTTGGGGTGGTGTTTGGGGAAAAAAATCTGCTTGGCACACCCTCATACTTATATACATTCTCAACTATGTGTGAGCTTATTTATTTACATAAATTTTTTTAATCAAAAATATGCATTTATGCATATATGTCAGTGTGTGTGCATAATTTGTTTACTTTGCCGCATTTTACTCCACAATCAAATGATGCACATCAAAGCATTATCATTATTTGTTATTCATTAAACTTTGCGTTCCTTCGTTAACTGACTGTATTTGCCACTGAAAGTGTTAAGTATTTACACACAGTGTTATTGTACGCAATGCCTCTATTCGAATATTCCCGCAAGCTACTTTGCAGTCGCTTTGTTATTGTTAGTTGCCTTATTTAATTTAAAGTCTGTTTGGGAAAGTCTGTCCTTTATGTAATTCTGCTGCTTTTGTAAACAAAAATAAATATTTGTTTTAAGTGTGTCAATGAACGAGGGGAAAGAGTGATTTTATGGAAGGGTAGGGAAAAAACGTACGACAAGTATACATAGCTAAAGATGTATTTTTCCATACCCCAATCTCTAATAGATGTAGCTGTCCTTAATTGCTATGCGAAATATGAGCGCGATTTTTCAACCAGTTTCGGTGCGGAATATTTGCGAATGTTGGAAAAGGCCTACAGTGAATCAATTTTATCGAAACCTAACCCTATGAATGGTACAAAGCCTTCAAAGACGGTCGAGAGACCTCTTCAACTGATGAAAATTTAAAAAAAGTGAAGAAAAAGGTGTTTTAAAATCGTTAGACAAGTGTTGGAGAGATGGCAAGAGCGATAAACATTTCTCGCGAGTTTGTTTGAAAGATTTAGGTGGATATTTGGTCCTGATAAAGCTGAATTTTTTTTTTTAAAGGAACGTAAACAGGTCTTTTTGGACATCTTACGAATTCCGATCCCACATTCATGGAGAGCATTATAATATGCAAACAAGTCAAGAATCATCGGAGTTGAAGGGAAAATCGAATCGAAAAATTAAGGTGATGCTCATTGGCTTTTTCGATAATCGTGGCTTGGTGTATCATGCATTTTTTCCGAAGAAACAGATGGTCAATAAGGAGTTCTATTTGGCAGCATTGAAACGTTTGCGTGAGAACATCCGTCGAAAACGGCCAGAATTGTGAAAGAACATTTCATCGATTTTACACGATGATAATGCATCATCGCATCGAACCACGATCGTGATCGAAACGCAATGAACACCATAGATCAACCAGTGTATTCACCAGATTTGGCTTCGTGTAATTTTTTCTTATTCCCCAAATTTCAGTCCATCGAAGAGGTAAAACAAAATTCGCTGAAGGAGCTGAAGACCATCCGAAAAGTACTTATGAAAAGTGTTTCGAGAACTGGAAAAAGCGTTGGTATCACTGTATTACATCTGGTGGGGATTATCTTGAAGGCGATATTGACAGTTATAACATGCTGTTGACTGATTTTTTTCCCGGAATTTAATGAAAACGACGCCGACGATCATTATTTTCAACAAGACACAGCACTACACTACCTTATGTTTTATGCTTTCACTGAATCATTGACAACTATTTTGAACAAAAGTTGGTCCTTTGTATCAAGGAGAAGTTAGAAATTGTGGAATTAAAGGAAAAAATTAGAATTAAACAATTTTTAATTTCTTTGGCATGCCTTCGGGCGTTCGATATTTTTGCAAAAAAAAAAAAAAAAAAATATTTTAATCTTATTTTGCTACGTGAATTCTCGTATTTACTGTACTACATACTATCGAAAGCAAAACTTTTGGGCAAGCTGGTTCTGCTGCCAGGAAATTTGCGAATTTCCAAATCGATAAAAGTAAAAGGCCTCAGGAACTATTTCTATACCATTTCGCATACCCACATAAGCAATTACACACACGGCACTTATATACTTGTGTGCTTATGTAAACTGTTATGTATGTTAATAGTTAGTTGAATTTTGGAGCAGGGAAAGGGCTCTACACACTTGCATACGTGTGGCATATGCTCACTTACTATCTACACTTCTTTAATTTCCCACCAGCTATTTTCAGTTTGAACGGAGATTCAGTGTTCAAACTGAAAATAGCTTTGAAGCTATGGAAATGAGCGGTAGAATTGTAATATTCAAATAGATTTCGTATTCTGGCGTTATTGAATCGTTTATTGTGTGGTTTATATACACCAGGCACTTGCAGCTAAATCAAAAGGAAAGAGGGCAATCGCAAGCAGGCTTGCTTTGGCGCTCCACCCACCACTCCTTTGGAACTGTTACTTAAGGAAACCATAAGAAGACGCAATCAATTTATGTATGACTTCAAATAAGGCTGTGCCTTTGTGTATGCTTAGGGGTAGACGCCTTTGTTTTTACCACTACATGCATAATATATATAAACATATTTACAGTTATGTGCCTGCTTCTATATATTTGTGCATGACAGCAGGCTTTTAGGCCAAATCGCTTTACTTGTCAAAGCGCCTATATTTTACTCACATACTGACACTGGCACACCCATACTCACGCATACTTACACACAGTCATCACACACATACAGTGCAACGGTCGCTCCACCCCAGCCCGTTTGTATAGACAGACAACATTTGCCGAAATTCCAGAATATTTTCATTTGTTGCAATAAATTACTCATATTTTCGGCTTTTGCTATTTTACCCACACCCGTTTGTTAGTTAGAAGGCTTTTGTGGCGCAAAAGCCAGTCTGCGAGCGTTCACTTTGTGCGCCAAAGTGCCAAAATGTTTGAGTGTTGAGTGCGTGTTGCTGCTTTGCGGCCGCCCTGTGGCATGAACGAAGGTTTGAGTTGCAGTTGTTGTTGTTATTATGACTGATGCTGTTGTTGTTCTTGTTGCAGTTGTATTACAAAGCAGCGCAGGCACAAAAAACGCCAAAGCAAAGTGTGTTGGGAAACTTTACTGCGAGCGGTTTTGGGGCAGATTCATGTCTAGTTGCAGCACACACGCACATACACATGTACAAGCATTTCAAATATTTTCATATTTATATTCATATTTGTACTGCTATTTTTTCTTCAATTTTTTCCATTTCCTGTTTTTTTTTATTAACTTTGTTTTATTTTTTGTTTTATGTTTCATCTATTGCGTTTGCATTTGGTAACACGCTGTGCCAAATATTCTGCTTTATATTCATATTGTGATGAATAATTTCGTCGAACATATATTTAAATTAAGTGTGTGCGCAGAATAATGGGCGGCAGAGATGCAAAGTTATTACATGAATGCTCGGAGTTGCCGCAAAATCAAAAAGCAGTGAGGGAAAAGCAAGTAATATCGCCTTGTGAATAATTAATAATATTGCCGGCAATTTAGGGCCGACTTCAAGTTGAAAAGTAAAAAAAAATTTCATGTACTAAATATTGTATAATTTTTGTGGGATTTAAGACATTATATAATTGTAAGAGATTTTTTTAAATATTTTTCAAATATATATTTTTTTTGTAAATCTTGTGTAAGATAACTTTTAGTCCTAAGACAAGAAAAAATTAACATTTTAAAGTCATCTGCACACACTCATTCACATCTTTTCCTGATTTGCTTACAAAAAAAATAACATATCACAGCCTTTGGCATGATCAGGTGGTGACTTCTACTCAAGCAAATGCAAATAAGACCAGATAAATATTTTACAGCAATTTGAAATTATTTTTTTTAATTAAAATTTGAAATTTTTCATAATTTGTTATTATTACATAATTCGAGATCATGTGATATTTTGTCGTATGACATTAAATCACGTGATCTTATATCACGAGGGTGTGATCACGTGATGTGATTGCAAAATTCTGCATAAAAACGAGTGATATAAATGTAAAAAATACAACATCATAACCTTTGGCATTATCATGAATCGCTTTAGTTATGAAGTGGTGACTACTAGGGAAGCAAATACAAATATAAATTGCATCAGACATATATATTGCAGCGATTTGCAAACATTTTTAATTTACATTTTTGTTTTAATATTTTGCTCTTTTATGATATTTTGACATCATGTGATAATTTGCCACATGATATTAAATCACATGATGTATATGAAATGAGTTTTATTCACGGAAGCTAAACAAAAAGCTTAAACAAAACAAGTGAGATATATGGTTGTCAGCTTGATAATCAGTTTCTTAGAAATATATCTGTGAAATGTGAAATTTCGTGTGAAATATGACGCAGTTTTTATTTTAAGATTAATCAGATATTACTGAATGCATATCATAGAGTATATTTATTCATGAGAAGGAAAGGAGTTAATATTTTTTTACTGATTTAATACAATTATAATTATAATTATTGAAAAAATTTAGCATTTTTTTTTTATGTGATGCCAATGTCACGTCACAATATATCACATGATGTAAAGTTATCTTCCATCGCATGGATTTCTGTAAAATTAAGCTAAAAATGTTTATGTTACAGCAAATAAAGGAATATATTCTGTGTTGATGGCGCAATTTCTACACCAATGGTTGGTGAAGTTAGCTTAGAGTAATCGTGTATAAATAAATGACTTGACTTTGAAAGTCTTCAATGTCTTTGTGGAAAAGTTCGAAAAGTTGTCAATTACTCTTATTGTAAGCTAAAGTTAATAATTGAAAATTAGCTAAAACACTTTTTATATAATATTTTGTTAATTAAAGAATACTGTTCATGCTTCTCATGCTCTAACTTGTTTATGGTAGGCGAAATATTGGGTGGTCGAAAAAGTATTTTCGTATTTTGTCAATAGATGTCGTTGTAGTCTTTATAAATATATCTCCAGTGCTACCAAAAAAATTGCGTTATACCATATAGTGTTGGAAAGGCTAGCTTTTAAGCTTCATTTACCCTAAAAAAACTAAAGTCGGGGAAGTCGAAAAAAAGTTACAGCTGCTCGAAAATTAGTGAAAATAAGAAAGAAATTTGTCATATTTAAAATTTTTTTTTTTATAAAAAAGGGAAGAATATCACACAAGCCACCAATAAAATTTTTGAATTTCAGAAACACGAAAAGACTTTTTCGACTACCAATTAATTTGAGAGTAAGCAGTTCTCCACAACTTAGACAGGTAGTTTGGATATCTGATGATGCACGAACCACTGGGACTAAAATCTTTTCATTCTGTGAAGTTGATCAATACAAAAAGTTGTAAGTATATGTACAAATTCTGAAATTTAAGAAACCCTCCGCCCATACTGCAATATAAACTCTTCTTTTTCTACCAGCTTCCTTAAAAGTTATTGTATGGTATTCCCAGCCTGCTGGTATGTTTGCCAATTAGCAGTGTTAGCACTACTACTAGAGTTCAAATGTTAATCCTTTTGAAATTCAATCGAAAATCAATGGTAATGGGTAGCAACTTGAGGTAACACTGTGTGAATTCTCAGAGAATTTATGCCTTAACGAGACAATTGTGGGTTTCCTAGGCAAGAAGCTTATCACGAATATATTTTTGATAGCAATGTCAAGTTATTTTTACTGCTGAACTTTGCTATGAGCTAGGATACGAGACATTAGCAAAAAACTAAACCTTTAGAGCCTCCAATTACATATATTCAAGATTTTTTCTTGGGAAAAATAGTGAAAATTGTTTTTAGGGAATTTTTTATATAAATTCTTATTTCTTGAGATTTAAAGGAAATGGTGACTGTTCAGATGATTACAGAAAAAAAGTTTACTACACGACTTTGGAACAAAATCCAAAATTTAATAATTTTTTAAAAAGCTCAAAAAATATAGTAATATAGTACGTTCCAATATTTTATGACAATTTTAGTAAACATGTTTTGGAAATATTAAGAAAATCAACTTTTCTATAACTATGCACTAAAAATGCAAATAAATTTGCCTTTAAAAAAATTTGTTCGAAAAATATTTTACAAATTTCTTGTCAATCAGTAACTTTATGTCTCCATAAGTATAGAGAAAAATAAAATTTGAGAAAAATTTCGTTTGAGCTTCTTTTTTTACGAGCTCCGAGAAGGAAACATTTGACTCCGGGAGGAATGTAATATTGACACTTAGAATATAAAAAACGTTTATTTTAAAGCCAGTTTTTAGCGAAAAATTTGATTTTATGAACATTTTAGGCCTGTGTAACCACTAAAGCTATTTGAAAATTAATTTCTTTCAACAAAATGGAAATACTGCAACTCGCCAACGTAACTACATGTGATAGCTTTTTGGCACAGAGGCTTTGTTCGCCAAAAAATAACTCTCATTAATGTTTGGCTGACTTATCAAACCACTCTCGTACAATTTATTGACTTGCCTTGCTTCCATTTCAATTCTTTATTTGAAATTTCGTATTTTAGTATAAAATTACATTTAATTTACGCGTTAACGGAGTCAAAAGGAAAAAGTTTTGTTATTTGCTGATGTTGCAATTTCATTACCGTTACACAAAAGGTGGGTAAGTTGCGTGCATTGTAAAAGCTTTTACGAAATTCCATTAAGTCTCTTTTATTTTCCAATGCAATGTGTCTAAAAGCGTTGAAATAGCGTTCGCTGCGTAATTTATAAAATGCTTTCAAAACAGACATACACAAATACATACATATATATGTAAATGCGAATACACACATATATACACTTGTATGAAAATATGCATATGTGTGTAGGCGCATCATATCATTATTAGTAGCACTCATTTAAGTGCTACATACATATTTACATATACCGAAATGTGTTTCTATAAACAACAACAAATAAACGCATATGTATGCATGTATGTATGCATATAAATAAATATTTGCTTTGAAAAGTCTACAAATTGCTGAGTACTCTCGCACACACTCTCGACATTTGGTTGTATGCCGAAAATGTGGCAAGTATGGCATGACCGGAGGCTGCAGTTAATTTGCTACATGTTGCATAGCCGTCAAATTACTCGGCGGTGAGCGCAACAGGAGCACTAGACTGCAAATGCGGATATTTGCGTATGTTTAATGTGAACAAAGCCGCTCTAAGACACACGCTTACACACTTACCCTCAACACATACCCTGAACAGGCTGCATTAAGCTTGCCAAGTAGTTGCGCAGTTTTTGAGTTATCAATCTGAAATTTTGCATATATCATTTTCACTCAAAACCGCTGCTCTTTTGTTGCAACCGCCGATATTGGACAGCTTTGGATATAGCTGCCATGCGAATTCACCGATTTAAACCCAGTTCATGGATGAAAAACTTTTCTCTTTGACGAGATATTTTCATGAAATTTAGCATACGTTATTGTCGAAGACAACGCTAAAATCTCCGAGAATATTTTTCAGCTCGCACCATTTTTGCATATAGCAAAACTGATCGATCAAAAAAAGGTATTTGTATGGAAAACTCTTTTATTTGATAATGTGTCTTAATGAAATTTGGCTCGGATTATTTTCCGAAGCAATGCTACAATCTCCAAAAATTTCGTATGGATCGGACTACTATAGCATATAGTTGCCATACAAACTGCGCGCTCAAAATCTGGAAAAATATCTTTTTATACCCTTTTGAGCTATAAGAATTGCAGCTGTGAAGGGTATTATACTGCGGTATAGCCGGAAATAACAGTTTTTCTTGTTACTATAGAAATGAGTGTGAGCGATTGCCACTGCCTGTTGAAAGGCTGACGTAAACCTAACTTGAATACGCTTGTGTGTGTGTGTGTGCATTTTGATGCTTAAGTTGGATATGTTTGATTATTTAGCTCACTTACTTGACGTAAAGCACTTATAATCACACAACATGCATGCATTTACCTACAAGCAAGCGCGTCAGTGTGAGCGCCCTCACCCGTATGTATGTATGTATGTATGTGTCTATGTGTTTGCACTTACCACCACAGCATTCAAATCAAATTTGAGATTTCCGCTTTGTGCCGTTGATGTCTGCTTGACGCCTTTTGTGTTGCTGCTATTTGGGCAACACGTCCTAAACACACACACAGGCACAGACACACTTTGCTCTTATGTTTAGAGCCATGCATCATAATTCGTGGCAAGAGGTTGTGTTGTATTTGCTTGTGTGAGTTTACTGTTTGTTTAGTGTACATTACACTGTCTGTGCGTAAATATGTTAATAAGTATGTTTGTATGTTTGTATTTGCCTGGTATTGCAGTCAAACTTTTCGGCACTCACTCACACAATGAAGCAAGAATTTAATTAACTTTAATTTATTTTCGGTTGCCCAAACCTGCACCAAATTGTAGCTATCTTATATTTTTATACACTTATATTGTATATATTTTCACACACACACAGACATATGGTATTTGCACAAAAGGTTGAGTTTTCATTCAAAAGCAAACTTGTATGTGTGCTTTAGAGCGCTGGTAATTATAAACATGCCTTTATTTATGTCTATATTTGCACTTGTGTAGACTAAGAGATTGCTTATCGTCATCCAATTAACGGTAAATCTGCGTTATTTGCGCATTATCTGCCTTGAAGACTGTTGCTTTGAGATAATATTGTGAAGTTGTGTGATTATTCCAGTATTTCCAATAATTTTTATTCAATAAAAAATAATTATTTTTTCATAATTTGTTATTTTTTACACCATGTGATGTTTTGTCATGTGATGTCAAATCACATGTTATTGATTAAATGTCTTTTGATCACGCGATGTATCAATATTTATATCAAAATAAGTAAGCGAAATGTTAAGCAACGAAAAAATCAGTTATTACAAAGTAAATATGGTATATTGAGTAGTCGAAAAAGTCTTTTCTTATTTCTAAGCAAACTTTTACTGCTTTTTTTATATTTATAATGAACTTGAAAGAACCAAATATATATTTTGCCACTTTTCCTCTAGAGACATTATTCCATCAGTGTAAAACTTTTCTGTTTTCTCGGCGAAAAACTGCGGCAAGTAATTTTCATAGGCTTCCCTTGAAGCTAATTTTACTCCTATAAGGAGGTCTGGATTGACCTAGACAAACGGTGGTCCGATGGTGCGAGGTTAGGGCTATGAGGTGAATGCATCAAAACTACCCAGCCAAGCTCTCCCAGTTTTTGCCGAGTCATCAAAGATGTGTGTGGTCTAGCGTTTTCCTGATGGAAGATGAAGCCCTTTCTGTTGATCAGTTCTGGCCGTTTTTTTGATTGCTTGCTTCAGTTTCATCAGTTGTTGATAGTAAAATGTAAAATCAAGCGTTCAACCAGGCTGGATATGCTCATAGTGGATTATTCCTTTCCAATCCCACCAAACACTTAGCATAACCTTTCAAGGCGTCAATTCTGGCTTTGCGATCATTTGTTGAGTTTCACCATGGTTGGATCATGATCTTTTTCGCACATTATTGTCTCATTTAATCCACTGTTCGTCTCCTGTTACCATTCGCTTCAAAATGGTTCGATTTCATTTCGTTTCAGCAAAGAACTGCTGACGTTAATTCGTTTCATTAAATTTTTCACAGACAATTCATGTGGTACCCAAACATCGAGATTCTTTTTGTAGCCAGCCTTTTTTATATGGTTCATAACCGTTTGATGATGAATGTTAAGTTCCTTAGCGATGACATGACTACTTATAGGTAGTCCTCTCCATAATTTCATCGAATTTTTCAACGATGGGTCGGCCAGAGCGAGTTGCATCTTTCGCATCGAAATTTCTAAATGGAAACGAGCGAACCATTGTTGAACTACACGAAATGATGCAGCATGATCGTCTCCGTAAACTTCACAAATTTCATTGGTGGCTAGCTTAACAGTTTTCCCTTTTTTTACACAAAAATTTCATAATATATTTTCACTAATTTTTGAACAGCGGTAACTTTTTTTTAACTTACCCGAATTTAATTTTTTTTTTGGTTGAATGATGCTCAAAATCTCACCGACACTGTATAGTATAGCAATGCAATTGTATGGAAATGTAATTGGTAGCACTGGAGATATGCGACTGCAACGACATCTACAGACAAAATATGAAAAGATTTTTTCGACTACCCAGTATATACATGTCATTTCTATTTCATGCGGTGCTGCTTAGTAGCTTACTCAATCATCACATATTCTTCAGAAAGAAACGATTGATATGGCAGATGCATCACATATATTATATCCAAAATCGAAGATAAAAAGCTGAGGAGCATTTCGATCCATTTATTCAGATATGAAAAAATTGGTGGCAGACCTGAAAGTTGATGAAGAAAAAACTAAGCATCCACCGCCTTCAAACAAAACGCGAAAATGTCTGCATGAGAACTTGCGAAGAATACTACAGGGTCTCAGTGTATGTAGTATGGATGCATTTCAATTGAGTTTGCTGCTACCAGAAAAATTATGCACTTTGAAAACCAAAGAAATGGAAAATCATATTGACTGCTTGATAGATAGATTCAAAGGTTTTTAGGAAAATAATAACGTCATGCGACGTTTGAATCTCAAAGGTGAACTTGATCACTGGTAGTGCCATTGGGGGAGATGGCAAGGTCAAAAGACAACAAGTTAGTGACTACTGCGTTGGAAATGTTGAAGATTGCGATGTAGACCTATACCCCATAATTCATAGTTTTTTTTTTGCATAGTTTGCACACTTACTGGGACGAATGCGAGCCCTGAAAGCTCTTTTTTGATACTTCGCGGCATAAAAACGTTGAGACTGTGGACGAACATCTTTCTAGATAGTTTGACATCAAGACATTGAAGTCACTGCTGAAGAAGTTCTGCAAGATTCTCAAAACTTGACCTACATCGTTTTGGTTGTTTCCATAACTGATATTAAACTGTATAAAGACTACTATATTTAATATAAGATATAACCATTTTAAAACCAAAATAATATTTTTTTTCAATATGAGTTAGGATTCTACCATAGTCTTTAAATTTATGAAAAGTGATGTTGCCTTATTTAACATTTAAGGTCACGTTATATTGATATGCCATGTATTGACTCAAAATAGTTTACTTGCTCTTCTGGGTATAAGATTAAGGCTCATCACCAGATAAAATGTAATCAAAAGTCTTGGCGCAGAAATTGCTTTTGAGACTAATTTCGCTTCAGTGTCTCCAATTGTAGCACTGAGAACACATTCTGAGTCACTTTGGTTCATAAAGGAAAATTTCGTGAAGAAAATGAAGTGTATAAAAGCTCAGGTTCTATATTATAAAAGTGGTATAAATATTTCTTGATCTATTCACTGTCTAATGTGAAGCTGATAAATCCATGAACTGTGAACTTTATAATTTTTTTAATAAAAAGTATGGGCAAAGTTCAGCTCAATCGTTTAAGTGTTTGCTCCGAACGAAAGTTCTTCTTCTTCTTCACTGGCGCAGACTGGCGAAAGTTCTACTGCCATAAATTCATATACAGTTAGTTACATTTTAGTTCAGAATTACTTTTAATTGCCAAAACTGATCACAGGCCAATTGCGTCACAACCAAAACATCAATAGCACTGAAAGTACGATGCTTCCTCATATAGATATTCAAGCAACCGAAATACTTTACGGCAACAACGTTAATTTCCAATCGATTTCCCTTAGGATAAAGCAAATATTACAAATAGGCAATTTCTATGCAAGTAAATAACAATTAAAAGTGATTTTGTCAGTTATTAGATGGAGCTAATCTGGCCCCAAATGAATTTCATTCGCTCACAGCTCAAAATACTTCGAAAACTCGAAAGTCATCAAGAATTGCCTTGATTTGCAAAATTACAATTCTCAGCAGAATTCCAAGTCGAATACGCTGACAAGTCGACAAACCGACAGCCAGACAGACCGACGCACACAAACAACTTGCTGAAAGTTTGTCCTGTAGCCGAGTGTGCTGCTGCTGCGTGGGTGGGCATACGAAACTTTCTCAAGTTGTCGAAAATTAGAAGCACATCTTAATTATTGGCCAAAGCCAAAGTGGCTGCCGACACAGCTCGCTCGCATTTCAATTCCTAGCATACGCCATGTGCGTGCATTTGTTGTTGTGGCATAGCTGTGCTGCTGTAGTGGTGCTTAATCGCAAATTCTAAGGTCATCTACGCCTAAAAACAATTTCCGTTTTTTATTTGCTGCGCTCGCAATAAAACAATATTAGCTGAGAGAAGCCAAAACAAACATAACGGTTGTGTATGCTGCCAGCCAAAAAGCGTCTGTGAGACATTGTTGAAAAGGCTACATAGATATACATATATATTTATACATATGTATTTACATAGCATTCGTATAGGATTGTACAGGGTAGGCCATTTAAAGTTGACCCATCTGGCAACGCTGTAACTTTTAACAGCGCTGACAAATCGGCTAATGTCATACCGCGTTAGAAGCGTCATTCGAAGACAATTTATACCATGGAACAGTACACTCCAAAAGAACGCGCTGAAATTGTTCAGCTTTATATTCAAAATAACTTTTCAATTGTGTTAACTCAACGTGCGTTTCGCAAAAAAAATAAAGTGAAAAGTGCTCCAGTTAAGAACACAATTAAGTCTTTATACGCAAAATTTGTGAACACCGGTAATCTCAGTAATGCCAGTCATGCATCCAGACAACGCACAAGACGTTCTGATGAAAATATCGAAGCTGTACGAGCCAGTATTGAGGAGACTCCATCGACATCGAGTTATCGCCGCTCTCAGGAATTAGACATCTCTCGCACCACTCTCCGACGCATAATTCATAAAGATTTGAAGATGTTTCCATATAAAATTCAAATGGCACAAAAACTAAACCCAGCTGATTATCCGCGACGCCTTAATTTTGGCAAATGGGCCATCGAAATGGCTGAAAACGAACTTGACTTTTGGCGAAAACTCATCATGTCAGACGAGGCACATTTCTCGTTGAATGGAGGCGTAAACAAGCAAAATTGCCGATTTTATGCCACCGAAAATCCTCAATTAATTGAAGAACAGCCTCTTTACGACCAAAAAGTAACAGTTTGGTGCGGTGTTTGCGCGAATATGATCATCGGACCGTATTTTTTCGAAGACGATGATGGAACCACGACAACAGTCAATGGTGAGCGTTATCGAGCCATGATAACGGATTTTGTGATACCCATTATTCGCGAAAATGACATGGATAACTTCTGGTTTCAACAGGACGGGGCTACATGCCATACAGCTCGACCAACAATCAATTTATTGCGACCATTTTTCCCCGGGCGATTGATATCGAAAAATGGTGATGTTGACTGGCCACCGAGATCACCAGATTTGACGCCACCAGACTTTTATTTGTGGGGTTATTTGAAATCCAAGGTATACGCTAATAAGCCAAAGACCTTAGCTCAACTGAAAGCCAACATTCGACGTGAAACAGCCGCCATATCATCCGAAACATTGGCCAAAGTCATGGAAAATGTCGAAAAAAGAGTGCATTTAGCTGTCAAAGCTAAAGGTGCCCATTTACGCGATCTAATTTTTAAATATTAGCTGAAACAAATCCCCTTGGACCAAAATAAATTATTTTTGAAATGAACAAAAAACATTGTTTTCTTTTGTTCTTTTTTTTTAGAAACAAATGGGTCAACTTTAAATGGCCTACCCTGTACATAGCATGAAATTTAAAAGCATACTTTTTAGCGCTAGCTAGCGGGATTGCAGTAGAACCGCTCCAGATTTTGGCTTAAATATTTAGCTATAATTTTGAGAATTTTTTCGACTTTATTTTTTTTCTTTTTTGGTATTTATTACATAGAAAATCACTAAACTCTTTTCGCATTAGTGCTTCTTGGGCTGTCAAGAGTGCCATAGACCTAAAAATATTATTTCACTGACACCGATAACCAAGTTATGTTTGGAGAAGAAAAACAAGGTTGCGTTATGTTGCCAATATTTCTTAGTATTCACTCCTTAATTTAGTTTTTTCTTAATTTTTTTCATTTTTCTATATATTTGAAATACTATAGAGCTGCTCTGTAAGAAAGCAAGTCTCTTGAAGAAAATTTCTCAAAGCGTTGGTTATTGGCTGTACTCAAAGTTAAATTTCTTTGTTTCAAGTTTTATTTTGTTATAACTCGTACAAAAGTAATAAAAATTTAAGATTGTACGAATTTGTACTTTTTTATATGTGATTTTTTCACATTTTTGCTCCGAAATGTAGGCAACCTTTTAATTGACTTTGCATATTGAAGTCTCGATAATCTCACTTACGAACTAAAATGGGTAAATTATATATATCATATATGAAAGAATTTACAAAAAATTGCAAATGTTCGTCCAAAAATTAGTTTCGTCGTATTATGGCAAGTTTTGCGACCAAGGAAAATTTTCCGAAAAATTTTTTTTTGTTATATTTTGTTTTGTTGAATTTGACCAATTTTCTTTCAGTTCTCCGTTAAGGAAAAGAAATTAATTTTTTTAGAGTGAAACACTGACAATTTTTAACTCGAAAATTCAACACAAAATTAACCTATTTAAATTATTTAAATATTTTAAATTAGAACCAGAAATATTTTCCTCTTCGAGCATAAAAAAAACTGTATGCCCGAATTTAGCAAATGTTAGATTTATATTAAAAAAATGTTTGGATGAGAATATAATTTTTCAGTCTTTGAGTCTATTTAACAAAATTTGAGATACAAATGTAAAGTGGAATCCATAAATATATACAAAAGTTTTTAAATTCAGAAATCACGTCATCGATTCTCCATTTTCTGCTAATTCTACTCTCTTGTCGAGGAGTTTGTATGTGAAAATTGTAAGAAAGTTAAGTGGATGAACTCTATGCAAAATAGTGTATGCATTATGCTATATCTACTTCATTATGCCAGTCTATATAATTTATACCAGTTGCTTGTTCGTTCGACTGACTGCTTAAAAACGAATATACTTTTCAACAACCTCTCTCTTTTTAATATCTACTATTTTAAAAATATATACATAATTTATACCAGTTTTTTGTTCAATTCACTGCCGATGAAAAAAAGACGCTAAGAATTGATATACTTTACAAAAACATCTTTTTTTCTAAATCTACTTCATTATGCCAGTCTATATAATTTATACCAGTTGCTTGTTCGTTCCACCGACTGGTTTAAAACGAATATACTTCTCAACAACCTCTCTCTTTTTAATATCTACTATGTTAAAAATATCTGCATAATTTATACCAGTTTCTTGTACGATTCACTAAAATTGACTGACGAAAAAAACGCTAAGAATTAATTTATCTATCAAAAACATCTCTTGTTTCTACATTTACTTTGTTCTGCCAGTCTAAATAATTTATACCAGTTATTGTTCCATTCATTACTCCGACTAGTTAAAAAAGCACTAACAATTAATTTAATTAATTTCAAGAACTTCTCTTCTTTTCAATATCTACTTTATTATGCCAGTTTATACAAATTATACCAGTTTTTTGTTCGATTTACTGACTGGTGAAAAACACTAAAAATTACTATACTATGCAAGAAGATCTCTTTTTTCTATACCTACTTTGTTCTGCCAGTCTATATAATTTATACCAGTTATTGTTCGATTCATTACTCCGACTAGTTAAAAAAATTGCAAAGAACTAACATCCCTTCAACATTTCAAGAATACCCTTCTTTCCAATATAAACTTTGTTATGCCAGTCCAAATAGTTTATACCAGTTGTTTGTTCGATTCACTATTCTGACTGGCTAATACAAATACTAAGGGTTAATGTACCTTTCAAAAACACCCTTCTTTCCAATAACAACTTTGTTATCTATGTATATAGTTTATACCAGTTGTTTGCTCGACTCAAAATCACGACTGGTTAAAAAAACTCTAGTACCAACAACCCTTGAACATTTTAAGAACATATATCAAGTCTACACACTATGTTCTACAGAGTTTTGCAAAGCGATGAAAAGAGAAATGGAAAAAGTTTAGTTTTTACCACTTACGCAGAAATGTATGCTATAAATAATGCGCATACACAAGATTTTCATTTCAAACATTTAAAACAGTGTATGGATAGCTTGTAAATTTTTCGAACCTCTATTAAGTAATATCAATTTCCTTGAGGGCATGCTTCTACCCATCTATATACATACATACATCCCACTAATCTTGGCATGAAGGCAGGAAAGTCTTTGGCATAATTCTCCAATAAAAATAAATTGTGCGAAATGTTTTTCGTTAGCTTGGGTACATCATACGCCAGAGGCGGCTGGCCCGGTATGCGGCAAAGCAAATTGTAATCGACAGCAAAAGCAGCTAGTAAAAGTGCCATTGGGAACACAAATCTGCAAGAAGCAGCTGATTGAAGTGGAAGGCAGCGGACGCCAGCAGCAAAATGTAAGCGCAAATGCGGACCCCGGCCGAGTGGAGGCAAATCAAAAATTATGACAAACAAAAATCGTCCTCACTTCGGGCGGAAGTCAATAAATTTGCTGGTTTAATGGCGGCAACAAACGCACACACAAACATATATATATCCACCGCTCATACGTGCATATGAGTCCAGTTATGTTTGTGTGTGTGTCCGTGAGAGAGGGTGTACACGAATGTTATTTTTAGGCGTGTTTACATGTGTGCGTGCTAAACTGCTGCCGGTTAGGCATATATACATACAAACAGACATGCATGCTTATAATGTATGTTTGCGGATGTCTTGCTATGGGAAAACATGTCAAATCATGTTGACTGTTTATGGCTGCAGCCCCCAAAAGTATGCTTATCATTTTCGCTTTCATTCGTGTTGTTTTGGTTGTTTTGATGTTTGTGCACAAATGTTTTGTTGTAGGCAATAAAATATCGGATTAATAAAATTGGTAAATAATAAATACCATATTAAAAGACTTATTGAACTTTGAGTGATCATAGAAAAATTTTGTTTTTATTGTTTTCGTAATGCTATCTTTTATGGTTGCGCGATAAGGACAGCAGGACATATCTTTTTACGACGCACATTAAAGAAAATATGGATTTTTACTGGTGCTGATAAAACGTTATGTGTAGTCTTGTGCAATACTTCGGAAATTTCCGTAAACAAGTACCGTTTATAAAACTGTTATGTGTCTAGATGAGAGCACAAAGACAAATGTGTAGCGTTTAAATTGAGCAAATGAAGCATTAGTGCGATTAGTAATGGTGACGTCAATAAAAAAGATAAAAATAAGCAATAAAATAAAAAATTGCAAAAGATTTCTTAAAATTTCATTCTCTAATAAATTATTCCGATTATTATTTCTGAACTTGACTAATAAGAAAATTGTAACAATTGACTGAACGTATCGATTAAAACGAATAAATATTGGTAGTCGAAAAAGTCTTTTCGTATTTTGTCAATAGATGTCGTTGTGGTCGTATATCTCCAGTGCTACCATTCCCTGTGCGGAAAAGACATCGGTTCTTGGAGATATCAAGTCTTTAAATCAATCAGTTTATATTAATTTATGTATGTGTTTAAAGTTGTGATATACAAATATAATTAAAAATGTTCAAAAAAATGTCACAAGTTATTTTGGAAGTATTTGCAGGCACTTAAGATTCTTCATATACTATTTTTCTTCCTACTATGAGCTAAAAATAGTAAGCCCTCTTAATTGTCGAAACGTTACTGTGAATGGGAATCGCTACCGCTCAAGGATAACCTAATAATTTTGGCCCGATTTCGATGATATGGACTTGGACAATATGTGGTTTTAACAGGACGGCGCCAGAATCCACTCAGCGAATGCCATAATCGGTTTATTGAAAACCAACTTTGGTAATCGTGTTATATCACGAAATGGCCCAGAGAACTGGGCGCCTTAGTCATTAGACTATTTTCTGTGGAGCTACGTCAAGTCCAAGGTCTGTGCCAACAAGCCGGTGACGATTGATGAACTTCGTACGAATATCCGACGTGAAATTGCAGCAATATCGGGCGTTTTATGCTTGAAAACCGTCGCAAATAGGGTTCAGCGTCTGGACTTCTGCAAGCGTGCCGCAACCACAGTATTCGACTGACTTGGTATCATGGAATGTCGTTTTAGCAAAACTATTTGTAAATAGAGGACGGAATTATGGCCTGGAATCTCTTGGTTTTTGCATCACGATAATGCCCTGTCGCATACTGGATGGATTCACCGTATTCGTCTGATTTAGCTCTATGCAACCTCTGGCTATTCAGCGACCTGAAACGATCGCTCCAAGGAAACCGCTTAGAGTCAATTCAAAACATTAAACGTGAATCGCTATGCCCATAAAAGCCTAGGAAATTGTCTTTAACAATTGCTTCCCGGATTGGAGAAAACAATGACTCAAGTGTATTGTAACCAAGGGGGATTACGTTGAGGGGCATGACATAGATTTTGAAGAAATAATGAAGAATTTTAAATTTTTTGCTCATAGTGGTATACTACTGTGCCCAAAAAATAAGGTGATATTGTACTTATTTTGAAAATTCCTTATTTATTCTTCCAAATCAATTTCATCCCCTTCAAAGTAGTCCTCTCCCGATGCAATGCACTTATGCCAACGGATTTTCCAATCCTCGAAACACTGGTCTTTTGAGCTTGGTGAACAGCCAGAAGTCGCACGGTCGGAAAGCATCATTTCACACACTTCAACGCGACGCATTTTTTCCAAAAAATTCAATGTTTTCGGTACCAGTCGAGATTTGACGCACTTGAGGCCCAAAACATCCTTCCAAATTGTATTGGCTGAATCTTTCGATATGCCAACTTCATCAGCAAGGTCTCTAATTGTTAATCGACGGTTTTCCAACACCAAATCTTTGATTTGTTGAACGTGAACTTCGTCGGTTGAGGTTGATGGTCGCCCTGGACGCTCTTCGTCTTCGACACGTTCACGGCGGGATTGGAACTCACTATACCACTTGTAAACATTTTTTTTAGACATAGCCTCATCACCAAAGACTTTTTGCACCATCCTCTACGTATCCGCAGCAAAAAATTGATTCCGTAAACAAAATTTAATGCAAATTCTTTGCTCAACAAATTTCGACATCACAAAAAACGAAAAACTCACTTTTAGCAGCTCACAAAACGACACGTTTCTCAAACACTAATGAATATTTTGACATGAAATTTGACATAAATATGACTGACAGTACTACCAACCTAAAAAAAAAAAAAATATAATTCTCCAAATCCTTCGATGCGCGCAGTTTTAATTTCACCTTATTTTTTGGACACAGTAGTATATGTACATATGTACGTTTATATATAGTAGGATATATGTATGTATATAATATTCTAAAAACTTTAAAAACAGCTTAGATATACATATTTAATTGAAAAATTATACAATTATGCTAAGAATTAGGAACTGATAAAATAAAAAATAAAAATTAAAAAATCGGAAAACACAACAAGGCAACAAGCAACAAAATGTTAAGAAGACAAAAACGCAATTGTTGCGAGCAAACAAAGGAATGCGCCCAGGACCACCCCCACACACATCCCCACACACAAACACGTACGAGTGCTGATGTGAATGCGAAGTAATTGGCAATGGCAACACACCGTCAGCGGGCTATTATGGTAATGACTTCATTTTGGGAGTGTCCGCGGGGGTGCTCTGCGGCAAAACAGGCAAACAAACAAACAAAAGGTGCGACGCAAAGAAATAACAAGAAACAACAAGAAAAAACATAAAACACACAACACAAACCAAAAACGGTATTTAAGAACACACATATAAACAACGTGCAACGTGCCGGTCATGCCACATATACATAAGGCTACATGCCACATGCCACATGCTGCATGCAAAAGCCGCTTTCAACTTCCAATAGGATTTTGCGTGCTGATGAGCCTCATTTACGGGCAACTTTACTTACAGTTTGCGGCTGCTGCACTGACGCTGATGCTGCTGACGATGTGGCATGCTGCAGGAATACCAATGGACCGACAACACCACCGCCGGCAACGCCACCACCGCCACCTGCGCCATTGTTTGCGGTCTTGTGCAGCAAAGATTTCGGCTGTTGCACAATGGGCGGCTTACCGTTGTCGAACTGGTAGTAGAGCACATCGGTGGCAGGTGTGGCGCCACCATAAAGCATAGCGCTCTCCACACCGCCCGCACCGCTGCTGCCGCCGAATGCAGACTTGTAAAGCGCTTGCTGCGGTGGTGGCGGATCGGCGGTTTGAGCGCCCGAAATGTGATAAGCTGACATTTGTGGATGCAACTCCGGCGACGCATGTTGTTGCTGCTGCTGCTGCTGCGGCTGTGGCTGCGCTTGCCCAGTGCCACGTAGAAAATCGGGCATTTGCGGCATTTTGTAGTTGTAGATGTAGGGACGCTCGTACTCGGCGGTGCCGCCGCCGGCGCCGTGATGTATGTAGGAGAGAAAGAGATCGGACTTGGCGGGATGGAGACGCGCATCGAAGCCACCCATGCCAGCGGTGTGTACGGGTGCCGGTGTGTGATAGTAGCTCGATGCGGGCATCTGACCGGTGAGTAGCTGCGTTTTGGTGATGGCCTGTCCGGAGAGTCGTCTTGTCGGCACGCCGATATCCGATTTGGCGTCGCGCTTCTTGATGTGCAAACCGGCGACCGACGACGGTCCTTGATAGTAGTAGGGCGCTGCAGGCGTATTCGGCCATTCCACAAAGCTATCCATGCGATTGGTGCTAGAACTTAAATTACTACCACAACCATAAGCATTATCAATAGCACCACAACCACCACCATTAGCTGTAATATTACCGCTACTACCGTTACCACTACTGCCGTTATGACCGTTGCCGGCTGACGCACCAGTCGATTTGCCAAAAACATTATTCAAACTGAATTTGTATTGATTATTCTCGAATGTGGTGTAGTTCAGTAGACGATTGCCAACACCGCTGTTGTTGCTACCACTGCTGTTGTTGTTGTTACTGTTGTTTGCGCTTGAGTGTGCGGCTTTTGAGGCGCATTTCTCATTAGCGTTAGTAAGGTTAGTGGCCGTATGATGGGCGGAAGCAAGGGACGTGGGACCGTGGGAGTTGGACGATGAGGTGTGTATGGGTGCCAACGATTTACCCATTTGATGGTTGGAGTTGGGGTTATTGTAAATGGGTTTCGTTTGTGATGGCTGTTGTTGTTGTTGTGGTTGGCGTTGTGCAAAGCATGAAGTTTGGCGTGGCGTAGCCTGTTGTTGTTGTTGGTGTTGCATTTGCTGATTACTCACAGTTTGTTGCATTAAGCTGTTGTAAGTGGATGTGCCACCGCCGCCGCCTCCGCCTCCTCCACCGCCACCAATGGACTTGCGATGACTGCCGCTCGAGGCGCCCGAAGATTTATTGGTGCCATACCGTGTACTATCGCTAGATCTACATTTGAAGAAAAACAACAACAATATATGCAAAGAGTTGGCAGGAGCACAACAAGTGAGACTTAGGCGGATGCGTATATCGACATTTTTTTACTTATGTGAACATAAATATATCTACTCACCGTTCGGAGGAATAGGCGTAGTCTTGATCCGCACCGAGTCCGGAATCGGTGTGCTCGTGTGAAACACGCAACGCAGAATTCTCAAGTGGGCTGAGATTAGAGCCTGTCGGTGAGATGAAGTCGCCCATACTCATGCTGGACATCATTCTGTAAAAAGTTGGATTTTGGTTAGAGCTGTAAAGGATCATTTCTGCAGACTTTGGCAAAGTTTACGGGCAAAAAACCGCAAGAAAGAGAATAAGCTACCTCAAAGGAAATGTGTCAAATTGCCAGGACAAAAAGTCGTTTTAAGTCGGTGTTAGAAGTTGTTGACTTTGCGCCAAGACTTCCAGTTTGTGATCAATTAGGGAGTTATTATGGGATATGACACTAAAACTTAGCGATCTAAACAGGTTTAGATCTGCGAAAATAGTGCCCTTGGCTGGATAAAATCCAGGCCAACTACGATGACGTAGAACCGGCTGTTGTGGGCATTTGTCGGTTGGATGGAGTGCAAAAAGGAAGCTACAAACATGTCAGCACACGGCATTTCGGACTACGACAGAATGCCTCTTGAGGTCTCCCACCGAACAACTGTTTATTGAGACCCGTATGCTCCCAGTTCAAGAGCTTAATGAATTCCTCTCCAAAGCAGTTTTTTCTGGAGTGCTTTCGCAGAAATCGTCTCTGCCGTCACCTGCTTGGAACAGAACCGAACTAGAAGCATAAAGGGGTCCTTCCTCAACTACGTCGACAACATAAAGCAATACGCCGGCCAGGCTTCGAACGCAAAGAACTTCAGACATGCACTGACCGCCATTCAAAGTGAAAGCCATTGTAGACGAAAAGCTCGAGTTCTCGCGACAAACGAGAGTGACCCTTGCGCAGCTTCGTTCTGGATGTTGTAGCAGGTTAAACTTCGACTTATCCATAACAGACCCTGACATATCAAACAAATGTCCAGCGCACAATGAGTCCCCGCATAACACTAACCTTCTTTTTGCATGCCCTATTAATCCTACTCATATGACATCCTTCTCTCTTTGGTCCGACTCCGTGGAAACATCACATTTCCTGGGTCTATGGTTGGATGATGTCGATGACAATTAATCTAATCCTTACCATCCTAATGGGGATTGGGTACCCGTTACAACAACAAAAACAACATGACATGATGACACAATCAATATAAAATTTGAAACGCTCTGTTCATTTAAACTTCGTGCCCAAACCGAATCAAAATAAAAGTTTTGGTTGAATTGGTACATCTTTTTTTAGGTTCGTGGGAAGTTTGATCTCCATATATCAGGAAGTGTATGTTTGGTAACTTATGAAGCGAATAATTTGTCTGGGAGTTTTTATATATTAAATCAATGCACTCATGGCGGGTCTTCAGAAGTGAATTTTAAGTTTCGAAAACAGAAAAAAGTGAAAGTTCTTCCTACTTCAACATTTCTAGATTGTATTTCTTATAGTTTTGTTTATACTATTTACCTTACTAAGCCGTTATTCCGTTCACATTCTCTCGACGATATTGTGCTGGCAGAGCGTATAGATCCGTTTCGGCCACTCGTATTATCAGTCACATTCGAACTTTGGAAATACAATCTGTGAAGAAGGTAGTGTGACAAATTTTATTGAAATCAAAATAGGTAGAAAATAACAAATAACATTGAACTACATATAAATAGACAAGAGGCATAACTTTGCTTAACGGTTTATTAAGTTAAAGGTGTTTAAAAAAAAAATGGAACTTAAAGTCCCTCACCTAACGACGTCTAAGTGCGCACTAAGTTGAAAGCAGCTAACACTATACTTTCTATGCCACGATAAGGAACATAGGTTTGGTAGCCTCTGTACGAATATCGTAAATGAGCAACAGTCATCTAATAAATAACAAGAAAATCGTCAATTTTCACGTAAAATAAAACTTCTGTGTCTGCTCTGATCTATCTTGTGCAACGATTGAAATTTAATCCGATTCATTTGTTTAACTTTACACTAACGTAAAGTGTACTTTAAAAATCATAGGATTAGATTACAGTAATCCTTGTGTTGCTATTTACATTTTGAGATTTTGAGAATCTCTATTTGGCAACTCATAACTTTTTCGCAGAGTTTGATATTTTTGATATCATAGGTACTCAGACCGTTTTGACTTACGAGCGCTTTTTGCGAGGTTTACTGTAACTTAAAATATTCATCTCAACCAAAAAAAAACTTTTAACTTTTTTTAAAACTTTCGATATGGATAAACTCAGCAACAGTGTAACGATAAACTTAAGTCAATTTTTAGCGATGAAATTCCATCAAGGACCAGTGTTTATCGATGGTGTTGTGAACTTAATCGAAGGCGTAGATGAGTCCAAAACGATAACTGATAATGCAAAATCGTCATGTGACAAATCATGAGATTGAGACAACTGTAGACTTGATTGAGATTAGCATACAACCAATATTGTATGAACATTTTATTGTAAAAAAAAATTGTGGGATCTCATACAATTTGGCAATCGCTCTAAAAAAGGCTCGTGTTGACTGATCGAGAGAAATGTTAAAAAATACCAAATCGGTGCCTCAAAACACGTCTATGATATCGTGGCAGGTGGTGAATCGTGGATTTATATACATACATGAGCACAAAAGTAAGCAGCAGGCGGGTGCTTCGAGATCCAATAAAACTTGTTCCCGCACGAATTATTTCCAAGCAACTGGTTGCCTACTTTTTTTTGGAAAAACTGGACCTTTCGCAACTGTACCACTAGTACAACACAGAACAGTAAATTCTGAGTGGCACACAACTATTTTTCTGGAAGTTGTTTTTCAAAAAATCAGGCGCAACAACCACCAGAGACGGATCAGTCTTCATCACGACAATACGAGCTCTCATACATCGACTGAAATAATATTTCAATGTTTTTCGAGACGCTTGATGCGTTCAAATGCCCTGTTTTGGAGATATCTCAAACAGAGTGGCAAAAAGGCTTCCAAAATTCGTTGAATCGCATGCGAAAGTGTATAGATCATAATGTAGAATACTTTGAAAACCAATGCAGCGATTTGGGATAATTAATATTCCCTTGTTCCTTAGCGATTCCAAAAAATAATTTATAACACCCCACAATTCTATTTTAATCTAGTTTCTGGTAATATTATTACGTATCAACACGGAGGATGGAAATTCTTAAGCTCAAAAGTGAAATTTTTTCATCAATGATCTCTACCGAATTTTTAATATTCGGTTGCGGCCCTATTTCGCGACCGAACAAGTTTCTTAAATTTTATTCCGAATCCGCCAATGTGATCGGTTTTCGGTATACTGTGGGATCAATGCATTTTTTATGTATTTTTTGCGTGAGTTCATGATCCCACACAATATTTTTAGAGCCTTCAATAAAGTGAAAAATTAATTGTTTACGGCAACCTTATTCTGGCACATAATTATTTTAATCTGAAGGACAGTAATTTTAAGCAAGAAACCTAATATCCCTAAAATACACTAAGACAATGAATATTGGTTTGCACTTAAAATTATTATTCCTACATCTTCATACACTATATTTAGTACGCGTACATTTTATGCATTATAAAATTGTTTTAAAAAATTTAAATTTTCTTAAAATTAAACACAATTTTCATTGAACAGCTCACCTGATACGATCATTGTTGAGATTTGGTTGACCGGATTCACATTTTCTAAGAAAATTAATTTATTAAAATCAGCACTAAGTAGGAAAATATTAACCCTAACCTAAGAGCTAATCTAAACTAAATTCGTTGAGGTTAATAATATATTTTTAGAAACCTAATTTTTAATTGAAGTAGTTCCTTATTTCATTTGTTCGTGATTGAATACTTGGGTTAATAGCTACCAGTTAGCTATCTGTTAGCTACCAGTTATGTACTAGTTAATCAACTTTAAAATTCGCTAGGGAAGAAGTTGCTGTTTTTGAAAGCGACACTGGAAAAATGTTCACAATTCGCGCTTTCATCAATAATTGTGTCTTTCTGAGCTTAGCTTTTGTATATGTATACTCTAAGCATCGAGAATTCTAGAAGGTTCACAAATCTAACTGATAGATGATAACTGAAACTGAAGATAATAACTACAATACAATTATTTTTAATGAAATTTGAAAATATTACTCAGATTGGTTTCAACATACTACGCAATTTCGGATTTTCTAAGTCTAAGGTGGTTTCGCTAATATAAAAGTCTAGATACAGTATTTCATAATTTTAATTTCGTGAAACCTACCCTCTAATGCGATCCACACGATTTTTGCCTTGTCCGCTCGTTGAACCGCTACCGTTTGTTATCGTATTACCCGAACCAGTGCTCTTGCCGCCCACGCTACCTTTGCTGCCGCTCTTGTGGATCTTCATATTCATTGTGGAACGTTTCGAATTTGTCTCCACCACCGTGTAGGGTATTTCGCGTAGCTGGTCCTCAGTCATGCCAGCGGTATCGACTAGACCGAATTGCAAATGTTTCGCCAGTTCACTAGACCAAATGCGATTGCGCGAATCGGAGGGAGATCTGACGAATGATGGATAGAAATAACAAAAGAAGAAAAACAATGTAAAAAATATATACTTGTCTACATATTTATACTAATTTCCCACTGTATGCGCTCGATACTCACTTGTTCTTGCGATGTCGCCGTGATTTGTGATGCGAATGCGTATCCGAATGACTATCGTTGCTGTGCATGCTGCGCGCTACCACACTACTCTTCGAGACGGACGCCTGCTGTACGGAACTTTGACCCATACTAGCCTCAGCCTGGCGGCGTTGCACTTCGCGCCACTGTAATGTGGAATCGATTAACTCCGCCGAACCGCTGCGCACCGATGACGAACGGTGGCCCGAATAACTGCGACCGCGCGTGCTCTCATGCTCCGAACCGGCAGAGTCGCGACGGTGACGCGAACGACGACGCTTGCGATGATGCGAACGACCTGAACGGCCAGATCCACGCGATAATTCACTCTCATTATCGGAGGTACGCCGATGGCGATGCTTATGTCTGCCCATGGAAAGAGCAAAGGAAAGAGAGAGAGAAGACAAAAAGAAAAAAAACAACATTGAATTTAAAATATACCAGCAAGATCAGGGGTTAGCCATATAATTGAACGCAAAGTCAATATTGCGCCAAATTATTGGTTATCAAAAACATATTTCAACTAAGCAGTCGACGGTAATACGATCGTACGTGCGATCAACTGCGATACAAAGCGATCGCCTAGAGCGATTTGCTCACGCCAAATGCGGTTGCGGCGCGCGCAATGGATTTTTAAAGTGCTTGCGCTTCAATTCACTACCTGCTTCATGTGCTTATTGTTATTGTTGTACTCACCTGCGCGTCGAACGTGAATCGTTTGATGAATGACTTTCCACCGAACTCGAACGATAGCGCTGCTGATGTGCCGATGCCGAGGATGAAGATACATGATCGCGATGCGCTGAACGCGACGAATGCCGATGCTGCGACGAGCTGCCGGACTGGTGGTGATGGTGTTGGTGTTGATGGTGATGATGCGAGCCGCTACCGCCACCACCGCCACCGCCTGCGATCGCCGAACGCACCGAGCGCGGACTTGAGGGATTATTGCCGAATAGTGAACGCTGTTGGGAACGTGGCCATGGTGCGCTGCGCGTGCTGCGCGGTGAATCAGGTGTTTGCAAATTACTGTTGCAAACGCTGCCACCGCCGTTGTTGCCCAGCTGGGATTGTTGATGGTACGGACGTATGCCGAGGCTCGTTGGTATGCTGTACGTGGAGCGGTAGGGACTCTCGTAGTTGCTGTGACGTAGAAAAGTTGTGCGTAAGTATTCAAATAAAAACAACAAAATTATTTTTTATACATATATTCAAGTAATTATTTGGAGATGATTTATAGAGACCTTCGCAGGCTTGTGATTGAGGTGTAAAATAAATTGTTTCATATTAAAGACTTGCGCGCGTATAAGCCACCGAACTTGTGCCGCTCAATGGAGGTGCTTTCATTGCTGTTGTGCGTAGCGGGTCTCTTAAGCGCGCATATCTTGTACGCGCTTGTGCGCTGTTACGGCTGATTACACACGTCACGCAGATACTTGATGCGCACGTGAGTGGGCGTGAGCCTGTGCAACGACTCACATGTGCGCGCTCACCTGCGGTCATGTTGTGCAATAAATATTGATTTGTATGTTTTGCTTGGATTTCGCATAATTTGGTTGATTAAGCAGCGCACTGCAATCGCCACGCTCGGACAAATTGAGTAATTGGAAGCGCTGGAAGCGTGTCATGTGTCAGAACAGCATGGTTGGTGGATTGATGAAAGCGCAGGCGATAAGAAGTTTCTTTATCTAGAATCAGTTTGAACATAGAGTGTCGGTCACTCAATATGTTTTTGATTTGGTGTAGAACGTAGTATCTTGTTGTAATTGTAAGGATTCTTGCTGGAAATTGTTCTATAAGCCTTCATGTGGTAAGGCTAATATCTTGGCGGGCAAAACTTATCAAAGTTATAGTAAGGTGGAAACAAGCAGGATTTTCTTCTTTATTGTCTAGTCTTTGCAAAACTGATGATGAAATTTCACCATCGACAAACTAAAAAACATTGTGGACAACTGATATGCCGTCTCAAAAAATGTTAAGTGGCTCAAAGTCCTTTATCCACTTGCAAGGCTTTTCCGATATATAAGATACTAGAACATAAAACACATTCGGCAACCTTCGTTAAATCAAATATCATAAATCAAGTAGAGAGAAGTTAAAAAAAATTTAAAGTGATAACAGCAAACCCTTTTAGCATGACTATTATCGACTTCGTATCATATGTCACAGCACGCAATAAGCTGAAGTCCAGTCAAGAAATAGTAGAAGGTTAAAATACGATAGATCCGCCATAATGACGGATAATGACGTCAATCAATAATTATGGCGGATCTATCATATTTTAACTTATACATTTTTCAGAACAAAGCCTTTGTCAGAATGTTCCTAAGTTTCTACGTTTAATTTCGATTTTAATTCTGGGTTTCAATATATTATATATCTCAATATGGATGTCATGAAACTTTGCATTTGATGTGAAAGCATACTCAGGAGCAGTTACTACTACAGAACAAAATTCGATGTCTTATTAATTAACCTTAAACTGTATTAATGATTTTTTTTTTAACAACAACCGTCAATATATCTTCTTCTTCTTAATTGACGTAGATACTGCTTACGCGATTATAGCCGAGCCAACAACCCGCCAGTCGTTTCTTCTTTTCGCTACGTGGCGCCAATTGGATATCCCAAGCGAATCCAGGTCCTTCTCCACTTGGTCCTTCCAACGGAGTGGAGGTCTTCCTCTTTCTCTGCTTCCCCCGGCGAGTACTGCGTCGAATACTTTCAGAGCTGGATTGTTTGCGTCCATCCGGACAACATGACCTAGCCAGCGTATCCGCTGTCTTTTAATTCGCTGAACTATGTCAATGTCGTCGTACATCTCGTACAGCTCATCGTTCATGGAGGATGGAGTCATGTGTAGAAGTTCACGCAAGTGAGGAAAGTTCTCTGATCGACATTAACTTGGGAGTGGCCAGAAACGATTCTTTTACATATGACTCAAACAGCTCACGACTTCCGGTCTTTGAGCAAGTATCCTCTGGGTAGCCTAAGAACATCCGTTTGGAGGCGAGCTAAAGTGAGAAGGCGAAAAATCCCCTCCGCAGGGTTGTGCGTTGGGTTGGGACCCACCACGTAAAAAAATCATACCAATGAAAAGGAACAACAAGCCTCGGATGGGTGACCGTCCCTAAATGTGTAATGTAAAAAGCATTCTCCCTTCGAACGCCATACGATTAAATAGTAAGAAGATTTCAGCCAAAAAGTCAACTGAGGTTTACAATTGACCTGTGTGTCTAGGAAGGGATCTTTTAGAATTAAATGATGCTATAAAAACTCTTCAGTCTGGTAAATCGACTCAGGTGAATCCAAACACCTTCTTCTTTTTTACTGGCAAAGACACCGCTTATGCGTGTATAGCCAGGTCTTTCTCCACCTGATCTCTTCAACGGAGAGAAGGTCTTCTTCATCCTTTAAATCCCGCGGCGGGTATTGAATTGAATACCTTTAAAGATGGAGTGCTTTCTTACATCCAATTTCCCCGCATATCTCTTACAACTACGGTACTCGCCGTCGCCAACGCGCCAAGATCATGAATCTGCCGCAAAACTTTTCTTTCGAACACTCCTAAGGCCGACTCATCAGATGATGTCATTGTCCATGCCTCTGCATCATGTAGCAGGATGGGAATGATGAGGGATTTGTAGAGTTTGGTCTTTGTTTGACGAGATAGTACTTTTCAATGGTCTACTCAGTCCAAAAGTAGCAGCTATCAGTAAGAGTGATTCTGTGTTGGGTTCCAAACTGGTAGAGGCTTTGTAACTGAGGAGGCTGTGTATGAAGAGCATCATCAACAAGTCCTACAACAACACACTTTTCAGTGATTTACACATATTTTACCCAGTCAATGACTGCCATTTCGGCGGTCTAAGTCTATTTGAATAAGTAGCAAGTGTGCTCTGAAGTTCAACATTTTTCTATAAAAATATTTTGGATAGAAATATACAACAAGTGAAAGGAATCCAGTCTAGGTTGTACTATATAAAGATGTAAGCTAAGATAAGATAAAATAAACAAAGATTTCATCGCGACCTTAGATCTATTGTGCCCTCTGCTAAATCACAAAGGCTCACCTAGCCCGAGCATATTGACGAAATGCAATATACTGTTAGGTGTTAGTGAGGCAATGTGATCCCTATTTGGAAATATGGATCTCAGAGCCTTTATTCTGCGTCTGCACGCAATTAGCAGGTGTTCTGGAGTTTCAGGCTTTCTGTCGCAGAACCGACAAGTTGCAAAACAATTTTTTTTAAGATCAGAACCAATAAAGAAGCAAGTCATATAATTTATGGGGTTAGTTCAAAAATTTTCAAGCTTTCAGAATTCAGTGTGGAGCTACGTATTTCAAAAAAATCACGAGAAGGAGATCTGTCTTCGTGCATTCGGGCGCGATCGAGACCTCGCGTGAGCTCACAAACGTTGGTGAGCAACCAGACTTTGTGGAGCTGCGAAAGCATTCTGGCCCAGAGTGTCCAGGTGAGATTATTCGTGGCCGCATAAGGGATCACACTTTTTACCCAACCTAAGTAAAGCTAAGTCGACTTTCCAGAACACCTTTATTAGGACTTGAGGATAAAAAATAGTATAATATACGCACTATAATGCTGATTTGTTGAAAAAATATTTATTTTCTGGGGTAAAAGTATTTGAAAGTTCTTGCGCAGCATGAAGAATTTTTTTCCCATCCACTGTATCTAAGTTATAGTTCACATTACTTAAAAAAGCTACATTTCCATTAGAAAAAACGCAATTTTGTCTGTGATAAATCACCACACTAAACAATAGTTTGCAATGTCTAGACGAATAAATTGTCTTTAATTGAATTTGAATGGATTTGCGACACGAACCCGGGTTTGAGGTGCAACCACTCGAAGTGTCAGCGCACAGTTTGAAAAAAAAAAACTATAACATTTATCAACGCAATCTTTGTTTTCTTAGCCTGCAACGCTTGTATATCAAACACAATATTTTTTTGGCCAAAACACATGTGTGTCGCTCCTTGTTGCTGCTTCACCATTGCGCAAACATATTGAAAGTCAAGAAGTGCACTTGATTTCTTCGCTAATGAAAAGGCAAAATATCGAGTGGAAAAAGCAACGAAGGAAAAGCAAAATCTCGATTGCCCAATGAAAATGAAAGGAAGGAGAAATCATAGACGCGTGTGGGAACGCTCGGCCGCTCCACCGTTAGTTGGCAGCAAAAGCCACATGCTTAGCATAAGCAACGCTGTATTCTTTGAAGCAACGAACGCGCTGCCAAAAAAGCGCAAAATCAAAAGCGAAATAAATCAAAAGATTGTTAACAATATTGTTGCTTGGTGGTTAGAACGCCACCGAGTCAGCGTGATGGCAAAGGAAATGAGGCATTAGATGATATATGAGTGTGTGTGTATGTGTACGGCAGGTCAAGGCTTGAGTGCACATCCGCCGGAAATCAGCAAAAGTGCATGCAATGATTCAATAGAAAATCGAAAGCACAAAAAAATCGATTGGAAATAAATAACTTTGGCGCTGAAAGGGCTAAATAACACAATCTCTGCTATGCAAACATACATGAGGTAGATGCGTGTGTTTATGTGTGTGTGCGTGCAAATGAATTTCGAGTGCTCTGTGCATAGGGTAAACTTACTTGGGCATCATGTTGGCCGTTTGCATGCCCGCGCCAACACCGCCGCCGTTCTGGTAGACACCGCTGTCGGTGACGCTGCTGTCTACGCCGCCGTTGCTGTGACCGCCGACCGTTTTGCCTTTCAGGGTGTTGCTGGCGCTTCTACTGCCGTGCAGAAAATCATCAATCACGCGTCTTGGCTGGCGCTTCGAGGGGACACGTGTGAATGCCGGTTGTATGCGACCCAGCGAGAGTGCATCCTTGGCCGAGGGCTGCTTCTCCGTGCGACTGCTGTGTGCGTGGTGGACAAATGATGAGTTGGCAAGTTGGTTGATTGTTGGTTGGTTTGGGCGAGTGGTGGTTGTTGTTGTTGGTCGTAAAGTAAAACAAATCAATCCATATTTGTTACGGGTTAGGTTGTTTGGCAAATGCGGGAGATGTGATGATGTTGGTGGAGTACATAGAAAAGAACGAAAAGAAAAAATTATACGTTTGGGTGAACAATGCGGAGAACAAAAAACACAAACTATAAACGAAATGAAATAACAATTCAAAGCAAACATTCTGCATACATATGATTGTTGTACTTGAGGTTGTTCTAGCAACTATGCACAATTCTTTGCAACGCAACGCAAACGTAATAAAGCCAAGTATTGGAAAAAATCCACATGGCAATAAAGCGCCCCAAATGCCTGGCAGCGCTGCGCGCTCGTAAAAACTTTGACGCAAGCCAAGAGGCGTGCACCGCCTAGCCCCTTGTCTGTTGTTCGCAGTTGCCGCGCCTGTGGCCGCAGACAAATGAGTTGCACCCGAGCTAACCTTGTCGTGACGAATGTCGTAAAAAACCACAAACAATCAGCGAAAACAAGCTGCCACATGCCTTGGAAAAGTGCAAAAGGAATGCGCTTCTTGGCGCGCTGCCACGCAGCCAGTCATTTATCTTCTAGCCAAGCGCATGTAGACGAAGAGTTGTGGCTAAAATCGGCATAGAAAACTGCTAAGGGGCTTAGGAGACGTATTCATCATGCGAACTCGCATACACACAGTTCTGCATAAAAGAAGCGGCTACCACTTCCATAATAAATATATTCGAAATAACATTTGATGAATTTTTAGACGCAGAGATTTAGAGGTTAGTTGCTCTGTATTATTTTTAAAATACATTTTTACAGAAAAAACACAGAAAATTCAAATTCTAATGGCGAATGTTTATTATTATTCGAAAGAACCTTCTTTGGCTTTTATTTTTTTAAGATTATCTTTCAAATGTTGGCCGTGGCTACCTGTCAGACGGTCCATTCGTTGAGTCCAATTTTCGATGACTCGTTCTAGCATTTCGACTGGTAACTGGCGAATGACACGCGTTATGTTTTACTCCAATGACTGAATCCAAGCGGGATTGTTCGAATAGGCTTTAGACTTTATATACCTCCACAGGAAAAAGTCTAGCGGTGCGATATAACACGATCTTGGTGGCCAATCGACTGGCCTAAAACGTGAAATTATCTGCTCGCCGAAATAAATCCTTTCACTTATGCGATATGTGGGAAGTGGCGTCGTGTTTTTGAAAAAAATGTCGCAGAGATCGCGGGCTTCAATTTAAGATATCAAATAGTCGGTTATCGTGGCGCGATACCGCTCGCTATTGTTGGCTAAGTCCTCACCGGCATCATACGAGTATAATAAACTACCGCCAAAAACGATCATTCCCGCCAGTGAGGTGAGATGTCTGAAGATATGCGCTTTCAAGTGTTTAAGTCTTGACCTCCCAAACGCAGGACAGTCAAGAAGTATTGAGTTGTTTACACTTCATCTTTTTCCATACAGCAGCTGCAGATGGTGTCAGGTAAGATTCCCAGCTTTACAGCATGGACGCCAATAGTGCAATGGCCTGTTAAAAATTCCATAACTAGGGAGAGGCTAGACATACTGAGGGCAAAGAGATCACTAGATTTGCTAGAATCAATTTTGAGCCATAAGGCGCACCGATAATGGCCGATCTCTTGCCAAGCTACCGCAAAGCACAGATATCTAGTAGTAGAACACAAGAGGATACGGGAGCACCGACCCGCTGCCATTCCACCGATAGCGGTTGTAAGTTGCCTTTCCTTGCTAGCTCATTAGCTTTACAATTTCCTGCGAGTCCGCTGTGGCCTAGCACCAATATCAGTCTTATGGCAAAGACACTCGATGACATTGATAGCGAGGTTAGGCACTCCTCGAACAACCCTAAACGCACTGTAAGTGAGTTAATGGCTAATATCGCTGAAATACTAAATATGCTTACTTATTATACAGTTATATTTTGTCTTAAGCTGGGTGACCATTTGCTAGGAGTGATGTAATATCGTTTACACATATTTGAGCATAAAATAACTGCACTAAAGTAAAATATTCTGAATAAATTTAAGAGACATGAAAAGTTATAAAGAGCTTAATCAAGCCAGTATTTGATGAGAAAAAATTGATTTTTTCTTGTGAGTAAGGCGATTTTCAAATGAGGCGCGAAATTCTGGCGAAGTTTCAACTTCTGCTATGAGTTTTGTAAAGTCTAAGGTATCTTTCCTAACTTTGCTGTCAGACAATATTTCAATTGATGCCATGGACATTTTCTTGATACCAAATTGTACTCCATTACTATTATATTTTAAGCTTTCGGTTACACGGCCTCACATTTTTATCTTTAGTTGGAAGCCATTGTGTGCGCGCAGCCCTTCTACCTTCTTCTTTACTGTTGCGTTTTATTACTGTCGATCGCAATTTCTTTACGATTTGTTTTTACTGTTCCCTAGTTTAATTACACACACACATGCATAGACAAAAATATTCCGCCGCGTGTGTGCTCACCTTTCTGTTGGCCAAATGTAAAACCATAAAGTTCCATGCGTTGCAGGGCTATGGCGAACGAATTTATTACGCGCCTCTACTCAAGTTTCAACAACAGTTCCAGCAATGGTCTAGGCTCTCAAGTGGCACAAATGTGCCCTCTACATACATATACATGTGTGTGTGTGTGTACAAAACAGTTTTATGGGACTTTTCACAATTAGACGGCAAACTACATTTGGCAACATTTGCCACACAGATGGGCGAAATAAATTTGCACGTTTGTGTATGTGAATGCTTGTATGTATATATATGTACATAATACAAATTATATACGTACATATGTATGTATACTTATATATTATGTGGAGGAATTCGCCAGCATTTGCTTAGTTTTGCGAAGTGAAGGTCATTAATGAAGACCGTCTTCAGACGAATGACCACTCCGTACGCGTACTCGCCGCAGATGAGCTAAGATTTTTTTAATGACCCCACAGATGAAGGCGATGATGTATGTTTGTGCATGCGTGTTTATTTGTACATGAAATGTGTAGACATGGTGTTGAAAATTGGCCCATTTGCTGAAAATTTAATGATTTCAAATGTGTGTCCGCCCTTAACGACTTGGGTTTGCAGACTGAAGACAGCGCGACTAGAAGAACGTACATAACTTTCATATGTGCATGTATGTGTGCATTTATAAGTTGGTAATAAAACTTACGTATTTCTGCCAGGCTTACAAGACCAAAAACCATCAAATTAAATTAGTTGAAGAGATTCTTCTAAGAGGCTGCTTGTTCAGATAGTAAATAATTTGAAAAGTTGTCTGCTTTTGTAACATTTTGATTGAAACTCTTCAAGTGCGCGCACTAGTCTGAGTTGCTTGATGCATTAGTACAATAAATTAGCTCGTTAGGAAATTTCAAAAAACTAAAAAAAAAATGCAAAACATTTTCTAAATCTTGCCGCTAAAGTTTTGAAATTACAATAATATACGAAATGTTTTTAAACAAGAAAAAAACGTTAACTTCGACTGCACCGAAGCTATTATACCCTTCACAGCTGCATTTCTTTTAGTAACTATGTGTCCAGTTTGTATGGCAGCTATATGCTATAGCAATCCGATTTGAAATTTTTTTTCGGAGATTATATTATTACCTTAAGCAATAATCCATGTCAAATTAGGTGAAGATACCACGTCAAATGCGAAAGTTTTCCTAACAGCCCTTCGTTCGAATTTTATGGCAGCTATATGCTATAGTAATCCGATCTGAACAATTTCTCTCGATATTACATTATTTTTATAAACAATATCTCATACCAAATTTCGTGAAGATATATCGTTAAATGCAAAAGTTTTCCCTACAAGCCCTTGATTCCGATCATTCTGTTTGTATGGCAACTATATGCTATAGTTAATCGATCTAAGCAATCCTTCGTTCAAGTCTTTAAAATTGTATCTCAAAAATCTGTGCAAAATTTCATGAAGATCGGTTGAGCAGTTTTTGAGAACTCTCGCCAACCAAAGCATAGTTTCGAGAAAAACACGAGTGGCACAAAGCAAAGCCAGTCAAGAGCGCTCAATTCTCAAGGCTGTATCTCCGAAACTATTACTCGGATCAAATTGAAAATTAAGAACAATATTCGAGAGGTGTTGTGGAATTTAATAAGACAATAAAAAAATCGATTTTTTGCAACCCGTAAACTCAAGTAACCCCTTAAAAAGCGTTTCGATGCTTGAAAGACCTAAGTGAATAGGTTCTACAGGGTAGGCCATTTAAAGTTGACCCATCTGGCAACGCTGTAACTTTTAACAGCGCTGACAAATCGGCTAATGTCATACCGCGTTAGAAGCGTCATTCGAAGACAATTTATACCATGGAACAGTACACTCCAAAAGAACGCGCTGAAATTGTTCAGCTTTATATTCAAAATAACTTTTCAATTGTGTTAACTCAACGTGCGTTTCGCAAAAAAAATAAAGTGAAAAGTGCTCCAGTTAAGAACACAATTAAGTCTTTATACGCAAAATTTGTGAACACCGGTAATCTCAGTAATGCCAGTCATGCATCCAGACAACGCACAAGACGTTCTGATGAAAATATCGAAGCTGTACGAGCCAGTATTGAGGAGACTCTATCGACATCGAGTTATCGCCGCTCTCAGGAATTAGACATCTCTCGCACCACTCTCCGACGCATAATTCATAAAGATTTGAAGATGTTTCCATATAAAATTCAAATGGCACAAAAACTAAACCCAGCTGATTATCCGCGACGCCTTAATTTTGGCAAATGGGCCAATGGGTCAACTTTAAATGGCCTACCCTGTACTTTGAAGGCGACAACATTAATCTAGACGAATGAATAATATTTCTTCATAAAGGAAATTTCCGTTAGCTTTTGGACACACTTTGTATATAACCGGTGATCCAGTTAGACGTACTTGCTGTTGCTGTTGTTCAGTAGTGTTTGACATTTCATCATAGAAGGCCTTACGTTTACACATCGTTCAACTTTATTACAAAAAAAAAAAGGACAGAAGCCGCTCAACCTTTTCAAGTCACATCATTCCACTCTATGGCCAAAAAAATTTCCAAGAAGATCCGATGTTTTCGAGCCAAATTTGGTTAAGCGATGAGGTCCATATCTGGCCAATAGATATGTAAATTGGCGCATTTAAGACGAAGAGCAACCTGAAGAAAATCAATAACTGCTATTTCATCCAAAAAAAAAACAAGGGTTTGGTATGGTTTGTGGGCCGGGAACATCGGTTATCCTCAAAAATGATGCGCAACCGTCCATGTTGACCATTATTGCGCCATGATAAGCGTCTATTTGATGCCTGAATTGAAATTCAACAGGGGAACACTTCGTTGGGTATTTAATTTCACGATCACGATAATTTCAATATCACACCGTTAAAGTTTTTTCTGAGGGAAATGTAAAGTCTAAAGAGAGCAAAGAGAGATATTGGAGTAAAACATCACGCTTGTCATTCGCCAGTTACCAATCGAAATGCTCGAACGAGTCATCGAAAATTAGACTCAACGCATGGACCATCTGAGACGTAGCCGCGGCCAACAGTTGAAGGAGATAATGCTAAAAGTATAAATGCCAAAGTATGTTCTTTCGAATGATAATTAACATTTTCCATTAAATCTGAAATTTCTGAGTTTTATCTGTAAAAAATTTGTGAACCTCGGATTAAATATGTATATTTTTTATTAAGTAAAACAAGCCTTGGTTATCGAAATCTTTTAAATGCTTTTATATTTCTGAAGCTCACTAGTTTTACGAATTTTTCTTCGCTTTTCATATATATAGAATTAGGTTATCCTCATTTTCTTATATATAGTACTTCATACATATACGCACATACAACACTTACCTTGTCTACAGAAACACATTTTTTCACGACCACCTTTACCTTTGCTACAATCATCAATCAATCATTCCGTTATCACTCACCTGTAGCGTAAACGCGAACCAAGTTGAAATAAATCCGAATTATTCGATTGCGAATTCGGCAACGGCGCGATGCGCACCATGCGAAAGAAGGCGTGATGCTCCACACAGCAGCGCCACAAATGCTTGCAAGCTGTTTTTCGCGGCGTCTCAAAGCCATAGGTGCTGAGCTCGTTCTGGGAGGAGAGAGAAATGAAAAGAGAAAGAAGTATTTACTACATTATTTATTGAATTATAATTTTTATTTTTTTTTTGAGGCAGTGTGGCCTTTGAATGAGGTTAAGAATATGTATATTTTTCAATACTGTAAGTTATATTTTAGTATTGCGTGTAGATGTACTTATCAATGTAAATTTAGAAAATAATTTGCTGCAAGAAAAAACTGTAATAATTTCTTGCGTATTTATGTACACACCAACCATTCGGTAAAATTACGGGACTCTTAATTCGTATTAATGATTATGTTCAATCTTGTCTAAGCGATTTCATTAATAAAAAATTGTTTTAGTAGGAGTGCAGAATATTCTGAAGAAACTCTACACTTCACTGGATTCAGAAAACAAGTTTGATTTTCATGCCTAAGGTGATATTCTTAATACGTCTGCCGTGGTCGTCATCTGAAAGGGGTTCTCTCCTCCGTGTCTGTTTTGTCCTTTTATTGGGGGGTGCACATGGGGACCTTTTTACTTTAGCTCGCCTTCAAGCAGATGGTTTTTTGTCTACCTAGAGGATACTTGATACTTGGTCCCCAACAAGTGAATGTCGCTCAGAGAATTTTCCTCACTTGCTTGACCTTCTACACACCACTCCATCGAAAAAGTTAGAGAAAAAGTGCTTGAATTTTTTGTGTTGGCATCCGAGAGATAACAAGGAATCTCAACATCTCAACATCTTATGGTTCGTCACAGCACATTTTTGGTTAAAATGTGGTATTAAACATGTCAATTCTAGACTTGTACCAAAACATCCAAATTTTTGCAAAAATTACGTTAAGTAGAGTTCTAAACAGAGATGCTTGACAATGTTGCTGAGGGCCCAACATTCATCAAAAGATGCATGTGGCGTGACATGGGTTTATAAAAATGATGTCGAAACCGTCCAACAGTCTAGCCAAAAATGAATATGAAACCGAATAAAAAAACCAACCGAGATTTATAATGTATGTATGGAAAATTTGATTAAGTATTTACATGTATTAGCTCAAAAGCAGACTTTTTTCGACGCTTTATTATTTTTTGTATTTAAATAAGTAGTTTCTCTTTATAAATCATTGAAATGATGAATGGTTTCACCAAGATAGTGCAATAAGCCATGTAGCCTGGAAATCATCAGTTTATGTGAATAATGTTTTTGTCACCGTAATCAGCTTTCAAGTGAGCTGACACCGTTGGAAGAATTTTTATGAGTGTAAGCCAAAGACCTTTGCCTTAAGCTCACAAGACCTCTACGACTTAACCGACATGAAGTACTAAGAGAACATTCCTGAAACTATTCTTCTACAGACCTTATAGTTTTGGTTTTACGTCCTGTCATAATTAGTCCAAAAACTATTACTTATTTCGATGATATTTAAATTAGCTCGTTCGTTAAAAACGTATCGACTTCCTAAAAAAAAAAAAAATTGTGATCCTGAAATGAATTATCTGCTGCCAGCAAAAAACTCGAAATTTAATTTTAATTCAGCAAGATTCCGGAAGAAGCCTATAAGTACTACTCAAACAGCACAAGGGGTCAGGAATATACTATAAAACATACCATGAGTGCACAACACATTCTGAAATTGTTCCGTTTATATAGCCACATATTTAAAATACGGGAAAAAGCTATACCTACAATACATACAGGGTGTCAAGTAAGATCGTGGTCGACTTTACCGACAGCTTAATGCTTTTGAAGACACGCTAAGCTGGGAAAACTCCGCTCCCAAGCAAAACAAATTCGTAAAAAGACTGTCATTCGCAAAACGACACAGAAAATAAAGAAATTGTACTGATACAAACAAGGAGTGGGCGATATCTTGCTATAAGGATACACTTCTTTTTCAGAAGTTGTTTCGTTAGTCTGGTTAAAATAACAAATGTTTGCTCCAGACTACGTTAATATACTGGAGAAGGCTATGATACCATATCTCTGAGAAAAAATTGTTTGCAACAATAGTTCATGAAGGATAATGACTCCGATTATGCAGCGAAACTTGTTAAGAAATGCTTCCATTTTCAAAAAAACTGATGTGATGAAGTTACGTACCCAATCCCTTTTGCCTACATCCGATAAATCACTTTTGAGGCATATTAAAAAAAATTGGTGGCTTTTGAAAACCTTTGTGATAACCCGAATTTCGATCGATATGCCATTCAGCCTCTAACACGAGCCAATGGATGAGAAATCATAGTTCAACACTTTTTGAAATTTCGAAAGACAACGGATGCAACGAGCTTATTTCTAATATATTTCTCAACACTTTATATGCAAACTCGCGGGCTAAACTGTCAATTATATCACCCACTTCGAGTAACAAAAATATTAACCATTAGCTCTCGCGATATCCACTTATGTATGGTACAGTATAGTGTGAATATATAGCACTAATAACGGAATTCTTTATGCCCTAACAACTTTCAAGTCCTTCACACCATTCACATGAATACTTTAACTCAATAAATTCACCACATTGCAGTGTGTGTGTGTGTTTGTGTGTAGGAATGCATTACTGCATTTGTGTCGTCAGACAGCCAAGCTTTTCTTCAACTTTTTCGCAACGCTTCCAAATAAATGGCTTTGCCAACAAGAAATCCCATTCAACAAATATTTCGCAAGTGCTTTTGCTTACAAGAAGGCGACAAAGTCAAGCGTAACCTCAAGTTGTGTGCCGTCGCCGCCGTAAGGTTGTGTGTGTATTTGATTTCTGTATAGTTGTAGGTATATGCGGTGATCCGCTGTTTAGCTGTCGGTGTGTGTGTGTGTGCTTTACGCAGCCTTCGAACGCACCTTCAGTGCAAACAGTGCGAGCACTTGAGGCTTTCAGCGCATTATGTTGAGCGTAAAATGCCTTGACACTTCAGCAAAGACGACGACGCATTTAATATGGTGTTTATGCAGCACCAGCACCAGCACCAGTTTGGATGTGTATAGAGCAAATGTAAATAAAGTTGTTTCTTAAAGAAAAATATAAGTTCTCGCAAAGAAAGCGCGTCAAACAGCGCTGAGTGCCTGGCCGAGTGTCGCAAAGGAATTGAATTTATAAGTGCTACTACTTTAAGTAAGTTATATATATGTGTGTATGTGTGCAAGTGCGCTTGTCTGAGTGTGCATGTAAATAGTTATGAATAGTGCGCGAACGCTGGCGTATTTACATTTTTATCGCTTATCCGCAGCATGAAATAGCGTCCTTTGTAGTAAACTTTGGCAATGCGCGGCCAATAGTAATGAGCCACTGTCGTCTTGTTGCGCAGCACCACAATGCCACTTGGCGTCAGGCCCAGAAAGTACTCGACGCTGTCCTCGCCCTGCGGAAAGAAAAGAGAGTGAGAGGTGATGCTGATAAGTAGTTGAATAATAAGATAGCTCAAAATAAGTGTAAAATTTACAATGCCACAACAACAACTACAGCAGATTATTTGAATGATAAAACTACTGTAGTACAACAACAAAAAATAAATTAAAAAATTATATAAAAAAGTAAAAAATTACGAAAAAAATAAAAAAAATGATGTACTTTGGTTGCACCGAAGCACATACCCTTGACAAAATACAAAAAATGCCTGACATGAAATTGATTTTGAGCGTTCAGTTTGTATGGCAGCTATATGCTATAATACCTCGATCTGAATAATGTTTGAGGAGAATGCGTCATAGCATTAGAGAATAATCCACGTCAAATTTCATGAAGATATCGTGTAAACTAAAAAAGTTCCCCATACCAGTACTTAATTCCGATCGTTCAGTTTGTAGGGCAGCTCTATGCTATACTGTTCCTATCTGAACAATTTCTTCAGAGCTTTTAGCTGTGTCTTAACCAAGAATCCATACCTGATTTCAAGAAGATATCTGGTAAAATAAAAAAGTTTCCCTTACAAGGGCTTATTTTCGATCATTCAGTTTATATGGCAGCTATATGCTATAGTAGTCCGATATTAACAGTACCGACAAATAAGTAGCTCCTTGAGTAGAAAATGACGTGGGCAAAATTTCAGCTCTCTATCTAAGAAACTGAGCGACCAGTTCGCGTCTATTCAGGCTGGCAGGCACTGAGTGCTACAAATTTCTTGTCAAACTTTATATACCCGGTGCAGGGTATCAAAGTAATAATAATGTAAAAAAAAATAATAAAAACAAAAAATTTACACAAATGAGTGCATCTCGTGAAATATGTAAAGCAAAGCAACAACTACAACAAACAAAAAGCTCATCGCCACGCTGAAAAGTTTTGCCTCCATAACGCCCGAGCGTGCCAAGTTTTGTAAAGAGGTTATTAAAATTCAATAAAGTTATTAGCCATGTCGTGCACGCTCCGTCTTCTGCAGCTTCTACTTGCTACACGCTATTAGCCGGGTCAGCAGCGTGCGGGGTGGTGCCTACAACCTGCTGACGGTCATTATCAGTAGATTTTACGTCAAAGTTTTTCTGCGAGTTTATACATAATTCTCCTTTCATGTTGCCTCTTTGTTGTGCAGTTTGACCTTTTAGCAGCTAGCTCGGGATGAGTGCCACAGCCTCCGTTGCCTCAACTGCCAAGTAGTATCACCGGATGCCGGTGATAATTTCACGTGAATTTACTTCGAAATTCCTTTTGACACTTTCTGCTTATTTGAGAACGGTTTGGGTTCGCTTTACTTTTTTTTTGAAAATTTGTTGTTGCACGGATACGTTTTTGGGTACAAGTTTATTTCTGGGTTAGCAAGTAAGTACTTTTTTCATTTGTTCACTTGACCAGTAAAATACTTGTTAAAGAGTTTAACAGTAAATTGTTTCCGTGATAATAATAAGTTTCTATTTAACTTTTCATCAACTTTTTCGGCCTCTAGACAACTATGGTAACTTTCACCCAGAGGGGGTCAGCATCAAAATAGCAGCAGATTAGAACTCCGCTGTGTAGCCTCCATCAATGAGATGAACATTCTATAAAATCACAGAACAGCAATACCGGCTTTGAGCAAGCCAAGTTTAAACCACATTATCAATTACATCAAGCTACTTATGTACCACTTGTATGAGTCCCAAAAACATATCGAAATAGCTCGGAGCTGTAAAGTCGATAAGTAGGTCAAAAAATGAACTCACGTTCCAAAATTCGGAGTTCCGCTGACCTCCTGCGATCTGACGTCAGACCAGAGAACGTAAAATATTAATAACGAATATATTTTTATTATTTTACTTCCTCTGGTTAGACGATAGAGCTTCGGCTAAGCCAGCTGCAATATCATCCTGGCCCATAGTATGTAGATCGGGAGGAATTTTAAACAGATAATGTCCAATAGTTATATATATATTGGATTAGGTGAGAAAAATACTTGCCGGACGTCATTTCTTAAGGCTGTTTCGGGGAAGGCGACTTATTTCTAGCCGTATTTTTCCCGACTATCCAGCTAGATTCAGGTTAAGACATATCGGGCGTAATACCTTCAGGGAATCAGGTTTTTTCGTTAAAACCGGCTAAATCGACAACAAAAATGGAACGGAAGGCAAGTAAAAGAATACTTGGAACGATGTCCGGATTTTGAGGTGGATGCATAAGAACCTCCCAACCAAGTTTCCGGAACTTAAGGAGAGTCACTATCGATGAGTGTGGCCTGTCGTTGCCATTCAATAACGAAATACGCCAGAAATTATAAATGGAATTTTACCCGTGAGACGATATAACTGGGCTTTAATGGAATCGGTATCAAAATTGGACTATGAGCGTGGCACCGCCCACTTTTTGGTGAAAACACATATCTCAAGACCCGCCCGACTGATTTCAACCAAACATGTTTTATTTTATGTTATCGCGTTAAAATTGGCGAAATCGGATTAAAGTCACGCCTACTTCTTTTTGCACAAAATTTTAAATTTCATCTGATTCCTTTCCTTTGAGGGTACAAATAACGAGATAAATTTTTTAAAGTATACATTTTATAGCCAAAAATTATTCCAAATCCAACAAAAACTGTCCCAGCCACTAGGTGCCGAATAACTGCACTGACATTTTACCTAATATATAGGTCAGTGAGTGAGAAGTGTTGTTAATTTTGAAGTGAACATTTCCTAGATAATAGTATCTCTCTGCATCAAAAATGATTTAGTCGAGGCATTACTTTCCTGAGCCTCCATATACCTAATATAGAGATAATCGAACTTCCCTGTGACTTTAGGCCGCATATATCAGCCAAGATGTTAGTTTTCTTAACAAAATTGAGAGAACGTGTTTTGGGTTTTTATAACGGTGCATATTTGTGCTTAAAATGAATCAAATCGGGCAAAAACATGATCTAGACCCTATACTACTAACAAGCCTTATGTACTTGAAAGTACTTTCCTGGCTTCAATCCTTGCAGTTGCAAGAAGATGAAATGTTCGGTTATACCCGAGCTCTTCCTTATTTGTCTTCTTTAAATTGAACAATACTTTTTCTTGGCTTTTCGGACATAAACTTCTTTCTACATACTCTTTTTTATCAAAAACTTCGCCAATTTCAAGCTTAATGTCAAAGCTACAACACAACACTGCCAAACCATTAAAGGGCAAATCCGAACGGCCAACGTAAGAAACCAGCGCTCATAAACCACACGGTCATGTGGTTGATACGAGTTAATAAATTTCTATTTGAGAAATGTATTTAAGTTAAAAGAAGATTATGGACGCCATAAAAATTTCATTCGCTTATTTATTAAAACACTAAAATAATAAAATTCGATGGCAATACGGCGATAACGGCATGCTAATATCGGAAAAGTGCGGCAAGAGAGCGAGCCACACAGGCACGGAAGTCGAAAACTGACAAAGTGACAACAGTAAGGAGGAGAGCGGGGATATGGGGTGCGCCAATTAGGGTTCATACAATGTTGTGCGGACGTTTTCGAGTTCGAAACGCTGTAGCTGTGCTGGTCGCGGCGCTTTTGGCTATAACACGCTTGTAGAGCAACCAAAATAACCAATAAAAATGTGAACACACACACAAGCACGCGCATTGTTCGTATGCATGGCAGTAGCAGAATGGTTTTATTCGCCAGCGAACAGGCGCGCGAACGTCTGAAGGTGATTTATTTCGTCGTGATATCAAAAATGCCATAAAAAATGTAAATGAAGCGAGAATTTACGCAGCAACATAAAAACGAAAACTAAAAGGACAATGTAAAAATGCCAAATTTGTATGTGTGTGTATGTGATTACAGTGCAAACATTGTTGCTGTAGCTTTCATGTGGGCCACGCTTCACTTGCTGCCGGTTAAGTGTATAATGACCGAGAATGAAATTGGTGTGGCAGCGGCGCGCAAGGATAATAAAATAACGGAAGGAAACAAGTCGAATTGGTCAAGGAGTCCGCCGACAACCGGCTGCGATGGCGACAATGAGTGCCAAAATAGTGACAAATGACTGAGTGTCGAAATGAACGAGCGTATGAATGAATGAATGAATGAACGAATGTATAAATTAATGGCCAGCCATATGGCGGCTGAAGGCTTTAACTTATCTCAGGGTGTGCTCGGAGGGGTAGGTATTAAATATTGTGAGTGTCGCCTTGTTTTATTATGTGATATTTATGTTTGAGCCACCGTTAGTGATAAAAGTGAGATGTGAAATGAGAGAATTTGGTGGTTTGTTGCGGATGGGTTTAAGTAGCTTCATACCAGTTCTTTAGTAATTGGTCAAAATTGTGGCTTTTCAGCAAAATTGGATATTGCGCCAAAATGTAGGCAACATATGATTGAATCAGTAGACGTAACTTTGCACACCATTGTTATCGGGCTACAGAGGGTGCTGAGTCATAAGGAGTGTGCAGTGGAGACCTTGCACGACATCGCAGCTGGGGATTCAATAGACATTAGAGCTCTCAATAGCAGTGGTTTTAATAATTCTATTTGGACTCTGTTCGATCGGGATTCATAAGCAAAGATTGAAGTTACATAAGCTATGTGGAAGAGGTTTAGATAGAATCATCTCAACACCTCCTTCATGAATGTCTCGTTCTTACCAAATCAAAACTAAATAACTTTAGATTTAACCGCTTTAGTAAACTAAGTAACTACTATAGGAAGCAAATATCAAGGCAGATTCAAGATTCTATTCAAGACTTTTTCCTATTTTTTTTTTTTTTTGTGTTTTTAATTTTCAGAATTGGTCATTTGTAACTCTTACAATATTTAAGTACCTTCGGCTATCTAATATTCTACACAAAACTATTTTTATATCCAGCCTTTAAATACTCTCCACAGGTCAGCTTTAATTCCATACACCGAATGACAACTTTTTTTCATTTATCTCCCAAAATTTGGCTGCCTTTGCCTCTGCAACTGTAAACGTCAACGCCCGATTTGTACCTGTTCCGCAATTTTCCTTTGTGCTTTGATCTCCACAGATAATCAATAACATAAAACATCAAACTACAACATCAAAGCAACGTTTTCCTAAACCCGCTTATTAAGCGATTTCACCTTGTTGTTGCTTTTTTTTCTATTTTTCCCGCTTTTCTATTCAATTAGCATTTCCATTTACTTACCAACACCGGATGCAAATCCACGCCATACATATCGTGCCATTTAACTTTGTCTAAATAATTTAGCTCCGCTGTCGCCGGTGACATGCCCATTAATTGCTGATGAAGTTCGGCGACACGTGTTTCCAGTTCGCTGCTCTGATTCGGCATTAAACGAAACTCGGACACATAACCTTTGGAGTGACGCCGCTGATCGTAATCCCCCAATTCGGCTGCAATGAAATGAGAGGGAAATTAAAAGCGTTGTTAATGGGGTTAAATATTACTGAAGAGATTCATAGTCAAAGGGAATCAATTTAGATATAAATACGAACATTGCTTTAAGTAACATATGCTTATATAATATATGCAGCATGATGTTTAAAATAAAAATGATTTTCCAAATAAAACAAACATTTTCTTTCAAATTAAATATCTATAAAATTTATAGAATTTGCTAAAACGTTGGACCTACTCAGCAACAACTTTTAGAAAATAGCTAAAGTCAGTGGTAAACCATCAGCATTTTTATCAAATTGCTGCTATGAATAGTAAGACTTTATTTATAATTAAAATTCTTAATTTATACCTCAAAATCTATAACGTTTCTCTTCAAGTAATCCCTCTTGGCCTCAATACACTTGTGCCAACGATTTTTTCAATCCCCGAAACAATTGTTAAAGCCAATCTCTGAATAGTCTTCAAGCGATTCCCGATTATTGTCTTCAACGGCTTCCCCGGACGGTAGTTTGAGTTTGCTGAATAGCCGGAAGTCATACGAAGCTACGTCAGGCGAATAAGGTGTTTGCGATAAGATATTGATTGAAAATTTGACGAAAAACTTACGAAGAATCAATGTACTGCATTGCGACCGTGGTCCAAAAATCAAGAGTTTTCGGCACATAATTCCGGCCTATTTGTAGGAATTGCTTCGCACAAACGACACAAAACAATCAAATAGTATTCCCTATTGACAGTTTGCTCGGTCGGAAGGAATTCGGAGTGCACCACATGATCGAAGAAAACTGTCAACATAACCTGCTTTGAGTGGTTTTTTTAGGGCTTCGGCTCAACTTCGCCACGATATTCGGCCGATAGATCGTTTGTTTTCGGGTCGTAAGCATAGATCCAAAATTTATGGTCAGTAATAATACGTTTCATGACATCCGCGTAGTCGGAAAGCATTGTTTCACAGACATTAATGCGACGTTGTTTTTCGAAAAAGTTGAGTGATTTGGAAATTATAGTGATTTCTTAGCCCCAAATGTTCTTTTAAAATCATTTTCTCTGGTCCTTCCGATATATCAACGATGCTAGTATGATCTCCGACTATTATTCGTCGATTCTCAAACATCAATTCCTTTATATTATTGACTGTTCATCATCCGTTCTTGTTGATGGGGACGACGCGGTTTTGTACCAATCAAAAGCCCTTGCGCGCTATAAACTGTCTGAACGTTACGGCACCAGAGACTTGATTCCGCACACAAAATATAATGGAACTTCTTTGTTGAATAATTTCATCGTAAAAATAGAGGAAGCACTTTTGGTACTTTAGAAAGACAAGCGTATACTAAACATTATTGATTATTTTAATGTGACAATTGCTACAAATGCCACTGACAGTCATGCCAACCTATAAAAAAATATTTCGACGAATGAGTTTTCGCGCAAAATATAAATTAAAAATTCTAGCCATTTTTTGCAGTAGTACTGTTTTCTCCTAAAAATCTAGTCGCACTAAATTATTATTCAACTCTGCTAGTTGTTCCAAAAAAAAAAATATTTTTTTCATTAGTACCGTGAAGATATCGTCAGAAATTACGAAGAAACGAGCTCTGAGCTCTGAATATTATTACTAACACTAGGTCCATTGCGATTTTCGATTAACTTATTTTTCTTCTTGTAATTTAAGGACCCACCAAAAAGCGTCTAATATAATTTTCGTCTCCTTCAAAGTGATTCGATATTAAAATCCATATAATAGAATATCCTATTCTTAATAACCGACTTTTGATCGACTTTGTTATATATTTTCTTTTTTCAACTTAAATGTTAAATACTTTGAAACATTAATTTTTCTATAAACGAAAAAATATTACACAATTCCTTTGATTTGACAACTGAAGTTGATTGTGTAATATTTTTTTACGGATAGAAGTGTAAATACACACAGGCAAGGCATTCAAGTACTTCGTTTGATTCTAAAAATAACCATAATCTGTTAAATGAGGCTCATGATAATGGCAACCTTCAAGCGCCTCAGTGTCGAAAATGGCTAAAACGAGCTGAAAAAGTGGAAGACTGTCTCGCTGACTCGCCGCCTGCCTGTCGTTGCTGGCGCTTTGATTGCCTCTTTGCGCCTCATTAAGTGATTTTAATAAAACACAATAAATTTCTCAAATCAATTGCGACTTATTAATATTTTGCTTAATGAGCCTGGAAGAAATTTAATGCTAAATGAGGTATATATTATATATATACATATAATCTATATTCGGATAGAAGTTATTCGCATACAATTTTGATATACTCGCATATAGGAGGTAAAAGCGGAAGTAAGTTGATTGTGAAATGAAAGAGATTATTTTAATATAATTTTAAAGATTTCGTATATCCGAAAATTGTCATTTATATTTAACTTTTGATATTCGAATATTTTTAATGTAAAGCGAAAAATAAAGGAACATACGATAGAGTGAAAAGAAAAGCTTTATCAGTTTGGAAATACTGCTATTCAATTGAGTTCTGTAGATATAATATGAAAGAGGTTTTAGAGATAAAATTGATGAGTGAATGTGACCTCAGAACTAATTGTAAAATAATCACGTTATCGTGGTGAAAAATATATCAAAGGAACATTTAATTTGTCTTAGGTATGATACCTCAAGATGATTTTGAAAAGCTACAGTAGATCTACGAATTGTTTTTTTTTTTTTTGCGATCAACTTGACCAATTTTTCTTCTTGCATTTTCCAAACCATTCTGAAGACACGAACCATTGGGGAATATATAATATTGTTATAAATATTTAACAAGAGTTAAAATAACTCAACCAACCAACCTCAATATTGAGAGGATATTCGCTTACGCTCTTAATTCTGATTACTGTATAGACTATGGTAAATATAATAGGTAGTGTACGAAGATGCTATACAGCTGTACGCTGTTCTCTGCGTAACGGGACGCAACTAAAATCCAATCTCCACTATGTCTGCTATTTGGCTTGCCTCGAAATATTGGCATAGTCTTGTCAGACATTGTGCTATAATATTTAGCTTGAACTGTTATTATAGACTTTGAATGAGATTCCATCTAATGAAGAGATACTTCAAGTTCAAGCGACAAATGTCACCGGCCTTGAGTTTGATGACTGCTCAACTGGTAGTGGAAAAAGCTACAAAGTATGAGCCGAAACTTAAATTTAGTACTACGGAGAGCAGGTTGCCCTTGAAGTTCGCTCCAATCTGCTCATTGGGTTTGGCTAGGTCGTTCTCAAGCCCTACCAATAAGGAAAAGGTGTCCCTTCGCCTTATTATTACATTGGACCACCGAACCTATTGGAAATAAATAATACATGCAAAAAGTTTGTATTATCTAGGGCGCTGACCACAGCATTGTTTTAATTCATGTGCTTTTAGGCACCGTCGGGTAAGGTCAGGTCATCAGGTACTCACGTAATAACACAACAAATGTTGTTATAGTTAAGAGAACGAAACAAGTAATATTAGAAGATAGTGGATGGCGCAGGGGTACATAGCCCAACAGCGGAACTTTCCACGTAGATCACGGGCGACCCTTCAAGCTGCCAAAATACTGCAGTATCTTTCATGTAGAATTTCGCAGGGGTTGCAAGTGTAACCCCTAACAATACTAGATTTTTCTTCTCAAATAGTACAGATTCTTTGCTCAAGCTTTCTCGATAATATCTTGAAATAGCTACCAGGTGATGTTTTTATTACAGAAGAAAGTATGTTGACTGAAAAATTCTTCGGAGTATGACATTCAAAAATTAGTTTGATGCTTCACCTTTCATTATAAGCTAATAGGTTCCAAGGTTTGCAACCAAAATGGAGACCACGCTTGGATTGCACACGGCAATCTTTTGTGCATACAGAAATATTTAGCTCAAAAACGTTGGATTTTCTTTGAACTTTGCAGGAGCCCGTAGAGGGAAGCGATGCTTCTTGGCAAGGTGGAACGGCTTCAGTTCTTGTACAATCTGCATTTTGTACGTTTTCAATTTGAGATCTCGTAATATGCGCCAAGTCTTTGCATACGTCAATTCGAGTAGCTGCGAACGGCACCGAATCTACTCTTCCCGGTCTTCAGGTGCACTCTCAGCTTCAGCTGTTATATTTTCTTCACTGCGGACTGGACGTGTCTGTCGAATATTTTCCAACAATGAGTGCTGGGTCTTAAGACGGGTGATGGTGTTGCGAATAGTACGCTTAGTAGGTCGATTATGTTGACCATAATTTGAGCAAAGTGCATGAAAAACATTATTTACAGCATCCGAAGTTTAGTAATAAAATTGAACGATTTGTAGATGTTATTCAGGCATAAGTCTTTTCATGATGAAATGCCAAACACTACTGAATAAGAATAACATGGCAGCTTGACACGACTCAAGCGTGATCTGTCAAAAAGGGGCTATTGAAAAAAGTACCTTTACTTGGTTCACTTTTTGTAACTTATGCGCCGAAATTCCGTTAAACAATTTAATAAAAACTTTTACTTACATTGCACAACGAACGCTCCCAATTCTGCAGCCAACTCGAATGCGACCGGTAATCTGCCTTGCAGGACATCTTGCTTCACTTGTAGAAACAGTTGATACCTGACAGAAAGAAAAATTATTAATATAGATTTGCAATTAAAAAAATTAAGTCACATATATAAATAATTATAAATAGCTAATAATATATTATATTACTTTGTAAGTGCTTTAAAGCAAGTTATTCGAGGCCTAACCACTGGTTGGCGAAAGCCATCAACCAAACACCGCTATATGACCACAATGTTCAAAGCTAGCCAATGCAATGAATCATTTAATGCGTAAAAACAAGTTTGCCTTTTGAAAATCGAATTATTAGCGTTTAAATAAAGCCTCAACCTTAAACGGCTGCATAAATCCCGCCTAACCTGGCTATCATTGAGCGAAAATGAAACAGCTGAGTGCACACGAATGCCAAGCTTGTTGCTGCATTTTAGGCGTATTATTGTTGTTGTTATATTAGTATGCCGACAATTAAAGTGCAGTGCCAACACTCCAAGGCTACATAACGGTATAATCGCAGCGCATAATCAATTCGCCATCGAGCCAAATGGCAATAAACGTTAATAGGCCTAAAACAAGGCACAAACACACGCATATAAGCATATATATATATAAATATATAAATAAGTGAGCTAAAAGCATTAACACACACACACACACACAGATGAAGAGTAGATTTATGCCTCTGCAATATTATTATGTTGCTTTACCCCACGCCCAGCGGCTCAGAGCTCGAGTTAGTCGCCTATTAGCGATTGTTATGCACCAGCGGAAATGCTCGATTGCGGGCGTGTGAGTGTGCGTATGTGTGAGTGTGAGTATACGCTTACAATACACTTCAACTGACAGGATATAACAATATTGTGCGTAAACAAATGCATTTATTGTATAGGCTTAACGAATTTTAGACGCAGGCGGCGAGTGAGCGACACTTGATTGGATTGTATGCGTATATGTATGTGTATATGTGTGTGTGTGCGTCAGAACTTGCAGCAGACGGTAAATATTGTATGGCTAGTCAATGTATTGCAACCACAAGCGCTCGGCAAACTACTACAGCTAAGCAAATACACAGATATGCAGATAGATTGCCACAAATATTTTCATTAGGGCGGGTCAAAAGGAAAACTTTTATTTTATTACCCAGCAAAGGGTATATTAAGTTAACCACGAGTTTTTTAAAGGAGGAAGTAGCAGGAAACGTTGGAGATCCTGTAAAATATATATACAAATCCTATGCACGAGGAGCCATATCCGTCCGTCTCTACACCCGCGAATTAGTCCCCCTATCCTTAAAAATTCATCTGAAATTTCGCACATTTGTTTATTCTCTCCAAGAAGCTTCTCATTTGTCGTATACAGCGATATCGGACCACTATAGCATAAAGCTGTCACACAAACTGAACGATCGGACTAAAGTGCTTATATGGAAAGCTTTTTCATTTGACGAGATATCTTCACAAAATTTGGCAAGGATTATTGTCTAATGTAGGGACGTAATATATGAAGAATTTGTTCAGATCGAATCACTATAACATGTAGCTGCCATACAAACTGAACGATCAAAATCAATTGGTAATTAGGAAATTTTCCTTTTTGAGAAGAATATTATAGCTACGGCTCCATTTTGAATGATATTTTTACGAGATCTGGGCAAAAAAAATTAAAAAAATCTAAAAAAAAAATTTTACGACCCACCCTAATAAGCAATCACATGCATAAAAAATATTTCATTTATATATATATATATATATGTATATATACACATACACAGATATATCTTTACGTTAATGCTTAATCAATTGGCTAACATTTGCTTATGCACATAAGCAAATACGGTTACATACTTAACTGTATACTTAAGTGCTTATGTAATTGCGAGAGTTGCCTTGACGTATTGTTTGCTTAGTTGTTGTTGCAGTTGACCGTTTTCAATGGCTCGATCGATTATGTCTCGAAAATATTTGCCAACAAACACACTTCTTTGTTGCCTCAAACGGAAATATTTGTTTAATTGCGAATTTCCGGCGACTCATTAGGGCGATTAAAATTTGTTGCAACGGTTCTTCAAAAGGTTTTCTCAGCTTCTATAATCCAATATACTTGTACATACATACATAAGTCGATAATGAGATTGCATAACAATAATAAATATTCTGTCTTTTATTTAAATTGCACAAAAATATGCTTATGTAACTGTTCATGTGCACATATAAACCTTTTGGCGCAAATATTTACTTGTCTTAAGCTTAAAATTTGCGCATTAGCAATTATTATTATGCATTTCTTAGAAGTAGACAAATATTTGCTTGTTGCAAAGTAATTTCGTGTCAAAATAGAAATGCTTTTTGCTTTTGATTTGTGGTTTTAAATTTCGAAATTTCTATGCTAATTGCTTCTAAGAAGCAAATATTTTTTTTACTTATGGCATTTTGGGCAAATTTTTTGCTGTTTCTGCTTGTAAGTAATTTTGATAGTGTTGGGTTAGAGAATACATAAGTATATACTTGTACAATTAATGTGAAGTTCTATACTAGCTTTGGGAGATAGTGATATCCAATACAGTTAAACATATTTAAAATTCTTCTCAAGTTTAAGGGGGTATTCTAGTCTAGAAATTTAAAGAAAATAGAAATTTTTTTATATTTTCAAAGCTTAACTATTCAAGAATATGTGTACAAGAGGATTTTTCAAAATTCAAATTATTTCCGGAGATATAGGCATTTTTCTGACCCGGCATCCAAACTGGTTCGGCTGGAACGCGAAAATTTAAACGCGTTTTTCTCAAAACTGACTTTTCGGAACGATGCCCACGATTTCTCAGGTTCTACTGGACCGATTTACTTGAAATTTTTGTAGAGTCTTCTTTATAGGCTTGTCTATGGTTGGAACTAGCCCCATTCCAAAATTTTTATTTTTATTATTTTTAAAAACTCGAAATAGTCAGAAAAAGTGATCAAACAAATTTTTTTTTTTCAGGGAGTCGCCATTTTGTGGAAAAAAATGTTTCCCACTTTTCCGTACTTCCGACCATTGCGACATTATTCAAGATTAATAATCTTTTTTTTTTTGGTTTCAGATAACTAGGAGAGTGGAAATTTTTAGAGCCCCCCACTTCGCCAGCTCATAATTTTTGAAATTTTTTACTTTTTTTAGTTTTTAATTTTTTTTTGTATTCTTCTTAACAAATAACTAATAAAAAATGGATAGTAAATATGTTAATTGCCTTTTTTTACGACACTTTAAAAATTACCTGAAATTCATGCTTCTTTCGAACGATAATAAATACATCGAAATGGATCTTATAGATTCGATGTTTCAGACAAATGAGCAGCTTCTTGAGGAGAAAAGAATGTGAACAAAGTTTCAGCTTTACATCTCAGTGGCTAGCTCGCGTATATACAGACAGATGGGCGTACCTAAATAAACTCAGTTCGTCCCGCTGATCGTATATATATATATATATATATATTTGATTCTGTTTAGGGTATAGAAATTATTATTCTTCTCCGTTCCAATAATGTTGACCCGGATGTCGGGGAAACGGTTTGTATTTCTTATCGTAAGTTACACGTTATTAAGAGTTCACAGAGTCAATAAAGATATTCTTCGATATTAAAATTACTATTAAGTTTTGCCCCAAAGATATTGGTTTTCTTACAATGCAAGAGAATTTTATTTGTTTTATTTCTTGTGGTTCCGCTACAAAGACGACTATAACCTTTGTTGAAAAGAAAAGCGTTTCCAGCTAGACTGGGTTGAACTAGTAATACGCAAATGAAGCATTGATAGCTAATGGAATTGCAGACTATCGACAGTTACAACATGCTTCTTGCTGCCTCATGAATACCATCTACAAATCTAGTCTAGTAACTCCCCAGCAGTATCTGCTATCACATTCTCGTATTACAAAGGTGAAGCCTGGAAACGATTTATCGAAACAGCAATAACTTAAAATAGCACCCAGAAGGAAGCCTTAATATACCTTAATTTTATCCATCGTCTTACATAATACCCATCCGGTTTGTAGATGGATTATCAGTTATACAGTATAACACATTCCTAGGGTGTCTGTTAATATCTTTACTAACTGTCTATCTATGAGCATTAGCTGAACTGAAGTCTTGTATACGAAACATATACAAGTATGTAGGTGCTACTTATAAGGCAAAAATATTATTCGAGTATGCGCATTCTATCTTGTGCTTCTACTATTTTTTTCATATAGTTCAACTCATCCACTTTCTGAACGTATCGAATATCAAAAAGTAAAAAATGAAAAAAAATCATAGTAACCAAAGCGGGAAGAGGATAAAGCTTGTTGTTTTTTTTTTTTAAGAATTTAAATGTACAGTTGGACGATTGTGTTAGATTGTTACTCAAAGCATTCTATCAATACGCGAAAGTTTCTTTGATCAACTATTAGCATTTTTTGGTATAACAAGGGTTCGGCGTTCTTAGCTGTCTAACTGGGATCCTTCGTGACTTTTGATACAATAGGTGCAACCGCAAGACCTGTTCCAACTTAGGTGTGTGGAAATTCAATGGGTTCGAATGCGGTATGATCATATCATGATTGGTTCAATTTTCTTACTGTATTGGAGCTTCAAACAACCATATATTATATTATGCGGTCCTGTTTAAGAAAACATATAAAGTTTGTGAAACAAGTCATCAATAGACTTTATTCGGTGACGGTATGAAGGTTACATTTTTCTTTCGAGAACTAATACATACTCTTAAGTAACAAATTACCTCGTAATTTCCTCGAGTAATTTACACGGATCTGCTGCATAGAATTTTACACCAAAATACAAATCATATGGATCTGACTTGGGTTTCAGTTGTCGTGATATACGAGACGCTGGATCCAGCCAATGCTAAAAAGAGACAAAAAGAGAAAAAATATAATCGTATGCAATGATGGCAGGTGATTAAAGAAATAAAAGAATATTCGCATATTCACACTTGATATATTAGGCTTGCCACGAAGTGTGTAAAATTACGGAGGAAATGTGAAAGATCATATAAAGTATATATAATGAGTGATCCAAGTAGACATGCCAAGCTACATAACTTGGTGCAAAATACATCCTGTGCAAGAACTGAAGCCCCTTGACTTTTCCAAGGGATATCACTTCGCTCTATATACTCTTGAAAAGTTCCAAGAAGATCCGACGTTTTCGTGCCAAATTTTGTTAAGCGATGAGCCCCATATCTGGCTCAATGAGTATGTAAACAACTAAAATTGCCGCATTTAGGACGAAGAGCAACCACCTGAGGAGATCCAAGAGCTGCCATTTCCTACAGAAAAAACAACGGCTTGGTGTGTTTTGTGAGCCGGTGGAATCATCGGTCCATATTTCTTCAAAATTGATGCCTGTGAGAACGTAACCGTCACTGACAACAGCTATCGGGCCATGTTAATCGACTAATAGATGCCTAAAATTAAAGCTCGTGATATCGATGACATTTGGTTTCAACAAGCTGAATCGATCTAGACACATCGGTCAGTCCGTCTGCCTGACCATTTGTTGGAACCGCTGTTATCGGACCGCTACAACATATAGCTGCCATAAAAAATAAATGTTCAAAATTAAATTCCTGTATGACAACCTGTTTTATTTGACGAGCTTTTTCGTTGGTTCGCAGGCAGCGGTACAATATCCGAGAAAATTATGTTGGTCGGTGCACTCTAACGTGGAGCAGTATTTCAAACTGACCGATCGAAATCAAAGCAAAAATCCTTTTAAGAAATATATTTTATATTTTTCGACGCTGAATCTTATTTCTTTAAAGTTTTTGCTGTATAAACACTCTCCTCAACTAAATTATAAGAAAGTAGTACTGTCAACAACAGACTTCTGTGACCTTGCGAAAGTCAGTTCAAACTTTTGCCTGCAAACAATAATGAAGTAGTAAAACAGGCTTACACTCACATACATATCTACACTGACTAATAAAATATTTATGTGCGATCACATGGCACAACACACACCGGGAATCATAAACTACTTTGTTAGTGAGCTTATGCCCGCTTTATCCGCCATTTTATTGAAGTGAAACTATATATGTATGTGTAATGGGGACTGCATAATATGAGCATAAAAGCGATTTAGCTGGAAAAAGGTTGCCGCTGGCGAAATGAACAGCGAAAAGCACCGTTCGACATGCGATGTGGCAGGAAGCGCTGATTCAAAGTCACAGCGGAGGCAATAAACTTTGCATAAATATGTTTATAACTATAAGTAAGATATATTAAACATGTATGTGTGTGTGCGGCATGTGGCTGCTCGTAAAAACAAACTATGCGCATGCAGCTGATTTGTGTGCAAAGGTAAGTGAAAAGCCTTCAAGGACAATGCTTTCTGGCTGCCAATACAACTCACACGGCGAAGAAGTTCGCGGCCGACTGACAGTCTGGCAAACTTTTTGCGCTGCTGCACCCCATTGTGTGACAAGCTGCCATAAGCAGCGCTGTAACGGCAAGTCTTGCGAAGTTATCGTGTACTTTTTTGTGGGTGTGTGTGTGTGTGTATACCATATATGTATAGTGGCTCCACAGGCAGCGCGAATATTCGCAAATTATTCAGTTCCACTGCCTGTGTGTGGCACATTTTCAAGGTCTCGCCGACTGCCTAACTGTCTTGCAGAGTTGTTATTGCACTGGTTTATGTGTGTGTACGTGGTAAAAGGGAAATGGAAAGTGAAATTTATTTTATAATTTCTCGCCAAGGGCAAACAGGTAAATGAAATTCAGTATACCGCACATAATATATGGAAATATACAGTAAATGTGTAGCTTTATAGGTATATGTGTTTATATGTATGTGTGTATATATTTTGCTTTCATTTTAGTGACAGCTTTTCACTTTGTACCATCATTACGGCTCAATGAATGCGCATGAAAACGAGGCACAAAATGAATTACGGCCTAAACGAGCGGCAAGTTTGCAATGCGTCCCCCAAATATATGCTACGATATATGAACGCTCAAGTAAAAGTATGTGCCAAATATAAATGTGTGCGCAGCGAAGTAGCTGACTTGGCTTGGAATTGACAACACATAACTTCATACTCACAAAAATTTCTCTCCAAATACGTACATATAAACATATTTCAGTATGTGTAGGCATCTATATAAGTATATTGTATATCATATATCATTGTACCATCGCACTTTTACTTACCGTCTGATTCTCCTCGTCAATATAGCGTATGCCGAAATATGAAGTTTCGATTAAATTAAGTCTGGCGAACACAACATCCAACAATGCTTGGCCCGGTAAATCATCCTGCAAATAAACAAGCAGAAATATTATGTAAACAACTCAACGTCAAAAAGTATATTTGAGTATGTGTGTGTATATTTATGCGCAATTTTATTAAGAAAAGAAAGCAGAAAAAAATATAAAATATTTTCATAAGGTTTGCTTCGTTAGCCTTCTCACACCACTCCACTCCTCCTTGCTGCAAACTCAAGGCAATGTCCGCAGTTAATCAATTGGAAAATTGTTTTTTTGTTTTTGTCTTTGCTTTGGAGGGTTTCGGGAAATTTGAGACAGCGAAAATTTACGATTTGTCAAGCTAATTTTTGCTTTGTATCAGCAGTACTTTAAATATACTTAGCGTGAGCGAATAGCATGCTATTTTTAAGGATTCGGATTCAGATTCATATTTATTTTAAGCATATAAATATACAGAAAATAGCAAAATTAGCAGCACTAGCTCTAGGAAAGTTGGCATTTATGAAGTATATACAAATAAATACATAACTTAACTGACTATAGCTTAATATTATTATTAGTTAATTTAGTGCAGTGGAAAACACTTTGCAAATCGTCAAATGTGAAAGGATGTGAAGCAGAAGTTACGTATGTCAGTAGGTTGAAACACTTTGGAAACGAAAGACAAAATAACAAAAACGAAAAGAAAAAAATTTACGGTCGATCTGAAGTCGGGAATATGTATATGTATATGGCAATAAGATATGGCAATAAGATAAAGAACCGCTCGAAGTAGTGACTGATGCCGTTCAGGCAAGTGTTGCTTAAACCGCATTTTATTGATCCAAAAAATCCCGAGAATTGGAACTACCTCAAACCACAACCTGGCGGATTTTAAGAAGGAATTTGGCCTGCCATCCATACAAAATTGTTCTCACTCAAGAACTGCAGCCATTGGACCTCCGTAACAGACGTGAATTGGCTGATTTTGCCTAGGAACAACTTGAAAATGATGAAGGAAATCATCTCCTCCGATGAGATTCACTTTTATCTGAGTGATGCAATAAATAAGCAAAACTGTCGATTGTAATGCGTAGAAAGTCTACAAATTATTCATGAACAACCATTTAATTCGCCTAAGTGGAGAGTTTAATATGATTTTTAGTCTGGTGGAATCATCGGTTCCTAATTCTTTCGAAATGAAGCTTGTGGCACTGTTACTATCAATTGAGAGCGGTATAGATCGATGATAAACAACTTTTGACGGTCGCAATTGGAAGAAGTTGATCTTGACAACAAACGATTTCAACAAGACGGTGCTACGTGCAATACCTGCAACAACCGAATTATTGTGAGAAAAGTTTGAAGAATCGATTATTTCTAGAAACTGTGACTTAAGCTATAAACCAGACTCTCTTCAGGCTTTAGAAGCCAATATCGAACGTGCTATGCATAAATACGATTTAGATTTAGTGAAAAAAGTACTCGAGAATTGGGTTCATCGAATTCTTTCCTATAAAAGAAATCGACGGTAGAAGGAGCTTTGTTTTTAAGGAATTGAATCACTCTTATTGGAAAACCTTGTATTTAGTTGATCAGGCAATGAGCTTAGTTAATTTAGCCATTTCGGTTAGTCTGTATATAATCGAATTAGCTCTTGAGTTTTTTGTCACTCTAATAATTTAAATTTTTGTATGGAAACTTTATACTTGTGACTTGTATTATAACATTTCGAATAAACACTTCTGTGTTTTCGATAAAGTTTTAGAGATCAGCCTTCTTACACAACAGGCCTTCTCCGCAGTTGTAAGGTTCAGCGAATTTGTCATTTGTGGAAGGCATTCAAACACATGTTAGGCGATAGTACATTGTCGGAAGTTTTGTTATTTTACAGACACATTGTTGCTATTAAGTTGGAGAGTGAAACTACAAAAATACCATCTTGTTCTCTTAGGAGTATGAACTCACCGCGGCGGATCCAGAATTTTTTTCTGGACAGACTTTTTCCATGGTAATGTTACTTTGTAAATTCTTCTGAATTTAAATTAAAATTTCCGATTGACACCCAGAAACATCCCGTGTGGAATCGCTCCTACTTCACCCATAACTTAAGGCATTATGGAGGTCCTTGGGGACTAGGTGTGCAAGTATTTGCTTTCAGTTAGCATTTAACTTAATAAAAATAGAGAAACAAAAATTAAGGTTGATCCTATAAAACCAAACAACCCCGTCACTTAAGGATTTGTGGATGAAAATCACATTAGCTTCTAAATATACATATATAAGTATTGAACAATTGGTAGAATGCTGAAATAAGCTCCGTCAGTCCAATCTTCCACCAGTTTTTCGCGAAACAAATTTTTCTAAAGCAGACAGCGATTGTACCTGGATGCAACCTCACCTGTACACTTGATAAGGTCTGAAAGAAACATATTAGATTTCATTTACCATACTCTCAGAATAAAGGGTAAAAACTATGTCTTCTTTGAGGACTCTGGATTGCCATGACTATGCAAGCATGTTAACAATGAGATATTAATGAGATATATAAAATAACTTTTCTTATAATCTACCCTTCAGTTAGCATTTAATCTCTCATAAATACTAAGCGTAACTTTATTTGTGCCACAAAATCCTAACGGCTCTAATTCTAGTTCCCGATAAATCTTAATCTATTTACATAACCTTGAATTTGACAGTAGAGCTCGGGCTAAAATTTACCTTCATATTACATAGATCAAAATGGGTGAAAAGCCTTACAGTAGGCAGCTTAAGTCACCAGCTATAAAAGCAACGCCTTTGCAGGCAGCATCCAGTTTGCTTCTTTTTTTCTTGGTCAGACACATCAATTTTTAATAACATTAACAGTTTTTCGTTAAAACCAGTTTCTTCTGATTTTTTTTTTATAATACAAAATATTACATAATTTTATTATAAGTGATCCAAAACTATTTTTTTACCTTCAACTTGTTAATTCTTCATAACATCAAATCCATTAAATAATTATACATTTTTAAATGAAAAGTATTCCCAGCTAAAACTAAAATTTCTTGAAATACACACATGGAATGACAAAGAAAACATTAAAAAAATAAATTTCCGCAAGACATATCACCGCTATTATTTTATTTGCACATATTGTTCACCGCCGCAGCGACAGCTGTACAAACAACACGGCGTATGAGCAACCACAATGAGAGCGCTCAACAAACACACATAGAACCATACAAACCTGCTTGCGGAGGGTTGCAGGGTCGCAGGACATTGCAAGTGCCATTTGAGTAAATAGCTGACATTGCCTTTTGTGACAGCCGGAAAAATTTGCGCCCGACGGCACACACGCAATGCGAGTAGCAACAAAAATGAACAACAACTACACTTTCCAGTGGCAAACGGAAGCGAGTGAACAGAAACACGCAAGGCCAACACAATAACAATTGAAGCAGTTGTTGTTGTTGGCTATTTATAGTTGTGCGTCTGAGGACTTTTCGGCGACATGCAAAAAATTAAGCGACGATGGCACGCCAGACGGCACGGAGGGACTGTGGCAATCATATAATGAAAAGGACGGCAAAATAAAAATGCGTCATAAAATGGTATGCCCACACACAATTAAACACATACGTGTGCTTAGATGTGTGTATGTAGATGTTTATGGTTTTGTGCTTGCCACCAACAAAGGGGTAACCAAAGTCATTACTCACGACGGCGGTATTTTTTCTGGGGGTGTGTCCGCATGCTTGTTCAAAAATTTCTAAATTGCCTCAAATAGCTGAGCTGCATGTGTGGCAACTTCCATATGCAAAGGCATGTCCTTACACTCATCCACACACACATTTATATGTAGTATTGCTGGTCGTTCGTGTGGTCGTTGGTGGCGCGCTTGTTACGCAATGGGCAGCTTTGAACAGCTTGAGGGTGTCTGCATTATTTTTATTGTTACTCCTTGTTCCTGCTTTTTACTTTCTGTTTTCCATTGTTTTAGAAACACGCAACAACTGAGGGTTCAACGCCGCTTTGCAACTTTTAATAATTTGTCTCCGTTTGCGTTAAAGAGACACTAACAAATGTAGCAGCTTACCACATGACATTGCATCATTTGTCAAAACCTTTTAATCATTCCATTCAACTTGATGATTTTAAACTATTTTAGTTTTGAAGCTTTGGTGTATTTATGTTTTGCTTGCTTTGAAGCGGTAAAAGCTCACAAATCAAATTTCAAGCAGCTGTTCTGGATGGGTATGTGACTTCGCTTAAATTTCGTGATTGCGCCTAATTGTAGGCACCAATTTGATTTCATAAAACGTTAAGTGTTTGAGAATAGTACCAAGGCTCATAGACTTCGATAGCTTTAATCTTCAATGAGAGTTATTATGTTAGGAACTTCACACGGTTATGCAGAATAAGGTTAAGCAGAATCATCAGCTCCGTCAAAATCGAAAAGACCTCTCCCAGCTATTCGATACCAGACGAGGTTTTAGACATGGTGATTCTCTCATGCTTTTTCTTTAAAAGATTGTGATACGCACTACTAATCGGAACGTGGAAGCGATGAATATTGAGAAGATGCCACCATGAACCATATGTGCTCTACCAAGAGATATAGAGGGATATAGTTAAGCACACCAAAAACAAACGAATGCGCTGGTTAAGCCAATACTTTCACCATACTTCCACCGGTTATTTCGTTGGTTTTAAAAAATATGATATCGACTAAAGAAAATCAGTTTGAATAGAACTATTGAGGTTGTTAAAGGGACAAGTACAAAGAAATCTAGGGCATACATTGGATGAAATCGATAATCAAATAAGTATACATTTCATCTAATGGTAGTATCAAAATCAAAAAGAAAAGGAGTTTAAACAAAAACGGAGATCTTTATTTTTTAAATAGGGTTAAATAAGTAATATAGAGCTACATGTTATTAATACCAAGGAAGCCACAATATCGGCCGCTATCACCACAACCTTTTTCACTTCAACCCTAACCAGAAATACGTCAGTTTACTTGTTTTCCATTAGGTATCACCAATGATGTGAAATTCAAAATCAAAGTTTTGGCATCTTATACAGCGTTTTCCAATAAGAGTGATATGCTTTCTTAAAAAAAACACACACTAATTACTGAGGAAATTGAAATGTTTTTTATTTAATGTGAAGTACAATCGATACAATTAAGTTCCGAGTAATACGTTATTTACTAAATAAATTTTCGAGTATTTGTTCCACTAAATCAAGTCGTATGTCATGATTAGCAGACCAATAACATCAAATAACCCCACAAGAAGTAGTCTAACTGTGTGAAATCCCAACTTCTTGGAGGCCGCATTTCTTGAAATAATCGATTCTCCAAACTTTTCTAGCAATAATTCTGCTGTAGCACATGCTGTGTGGCACGTAGCCCCGCTTTGTTGAAAACATATGTGGCCAAAATCAACTTCTGCCGATTGCGGTCATAAAAAGTTGGTTATCATCGATCCATACCGCTCTCCTTGACGGTGTCAACAGCTACATTTCGAAAAGAGTACGGACCGATGATTCCACCAGACTAAAAGCCACACCAAGCTGTCAATTTAAATAAATGTAATGGTTGTTCATAAATAACACCGGCCGCCAAATGAAAATTTTTTGAACGTTGTTTCTATTTGAGCCACAAATACCATCAATTTTTACTATTTTAAACACGAAAACACCTACTTATTTGCCCTATCACATCAGATTTTTTTAAAAGAAAGAAAAAGCATTTTTTTCAAAATGTAAAGAAAAAATCAGTAACCATATTACAAAACATATATTTGAACATTTACAAAGAAAACACTGAGTCTAAACAACGCTACAGGACTATTTGGGGTGACATCTTTTACGCTTCGCGACAAAATTACGTCTAGGTGTAGTTTTTTGTGAGTATCTTCAGTAATATCACGTGTCAGTGACAGTAATCAACCATCATATTCACATTCCTTCGACCTTGGTACCTGGTCTGCATAGTTTTTATGTCCAGGTGGAATATTTCTCCCTGCTCTTCACTGTAATCACCAAGATTGTCAGGAAAAAAGTCTACATGTGAATCTAGAATGTGGAGTTGTAAGCTCATATTACACCCCAATTTTCGATATTTATCTAATAAATGTGTAACCTTATTTTTATAGTCGGGGTGTTTATTGTTTCCTAGAAAATTGTTGACAACATCTTTGAACGCCAGCCAAGCTTCTGATTCAGTGTTATTCATTGTAGCATCAAATTTTTCATCAGCCATCAAAGATCTGATTTGCGGTCCATTCTTCTTTAATTTTTGCATCAGATAATCTTGGAAATTTTTTACACAGGTATTCATAACTAGCATTGTTTTTATCTAATGCTTTAACGAACTGTTTCATCATACCGAGTTTGATATGAAGCGGAGGTAGTAAAATTTTTTCAGGACTAATTAAATTTTTTTGTATAACGTTTTTTGTTCCTACTTTGAGATTTTTACGAGGATTCCATTGTTTTTGTACGTAGTGCTTGTCTCGTTTTTTTTTTTTTCATATCCAATTTTATCTAACAATGTTACTAAATTTTCATTAGTCTTTTTCAAATGAACAGAATGAGCGACTGGAACAGAAACATACTGATAAGTGTTGTGTAAAAGAACACCTTTTAGACTCTGCTTCGAAGAATCTACAAAAAGTCTCCAATCTCCAGAATTATATTTTACTCCCAACTTTTCAATAAGATCGGGGATATTCATACAATAAAGTAATGATTCTTTCTGACTAAAAAAAGGTAAAAATTCTGCTCCACATTTTCTATACCATGCAAAATATGTATTTGGAGCTAACAGATGTTTTGCATGAAGTCTAGATCCAAGAAGTTGAACAGATTCTTTAGAAAGATTTAGATCTCTAACTAAATCATTTAATTCACCTTGAGTAAATTTCTGTAGTTGATTTAAAATTGGTTCATATGTAAACTTCGTCCACTCTCGAAACTGTAAATTTTGTTCTGATGATGTTGAACTAAGGTCAGATATTGAGCTTGGAAGAGACACTGGCATGTCTGGACCATGTGGAATCGACCGTGTAACTGAAGATACATTTGCGTAGAAATTTTTATTTATATTTTTAGCATTAAAACCTTTCACATTTGTACAGCAAAAATAACAATCATCAATACGATTTTTCTGCTCACTCCATTTTTTTTATTTTTATTCTTTTTTTTTTAAACTTGATGTGATACGATAAAATGAGGTATAATTTCGTGATCATCACTACCAAATTAGTGGAAAAAAATAATCAGAGCTTGAACAAGAAAAATAATGTCGACCTGTGTAATTTGTGGATTTTCTTCGCACCAGAATCGATAGTATTCCTTATTTATCGCACCACTCGAATGAAAGTGAGCCTCATCGGAGAAGATGATTTCCTTCATCGTTTTCAGGTTGTTCCAAGGCAAAATCAGAAAATTCACGTCTATTACGGAGGTCCAATGGCTTCAGTCCTTGAGTGAAAACAATTTAAACAATTTAAACTTGCCTGAACGGCAGCAATATTTCCATTACTTCGATAGGTTCTTTGTCTTATTGGGCACTTGAATATTGTGTAAAGAAAATGTATGCAAAATGTATGCATGCGCAAAAAGTTGTAGTAGTTGGAGAAATATTATATTGATAATAAAATTTAATAATTTATAAACTTTGTTCTTGCGTATATCTTTCCGTGATGAAATTGAAAATATTCCTTGACAAAATGAAAAAATTACAGATCACGACATATTACAAATGCCCGAAACGACACTTAGAAATGATATCATCTCTATTGGAAAATTCGGCAATTTTTGACAATATTTGAAAGATATTGGCTTAGTTAATCCGTTTCGATATGATTTACGTAGTAGATAATATACTCGTAAAACATAAGGCTAAGGCAGACTAAGCGATGCTATATAAATACTTCACAGAAAGGACAAGAAGTCATGCATTAAAATAAGTTTTGGTACAAAACTTTTTTCTTAATACCTCAGAAACTACAATAATAAATCAGCAAAACATAATTTGATCACATATAATGTTTAAAAAAAAAATAAAAAACAATTATTTCACAATTGAAGAGAGCCCACAACGAACTTATACTCGCTATTCATAACTCATGTAGTACATTTATCTACATATATCGTCATATTTCCAATTGCTTTGAATAAAAATTGAAGTAAATAGTGAATAAACGCTGAAGCCATAAAAGTTTTAAAATATTTTTCATTGCATCTAAAATGCTACAAATTCAATTCATAAATATACAAAGTGTATTGTTTTAGCAAAAGCCATCAAAATCACCACTTCACAGTTTCCACCAAAAAGCAATTAAATTCCGAACACCATAACAATGCGTGAAAAGAATTTTGCCGAAACCTAAAACGTTTAATGACGAAAGTTTAGAATTTCACAGAATTATGACATACAAAATGGCGCCTGCATCCTGCGGCAATTGATGACAGTCAATTTCGCTTTGTGGTGAACGGTGATTGTGAAAGTTGGACACAGAATTTTATTTTAAGCGAAATTTAGTGATAAAATATTGGCTTTTCTGCAGTTGATTGTGGCCACAGGCAGTTTTTGGTTTTCGGAATTTTTACTTTATATTTAGAATTTGTCGAGGATTAAGGTTGCAGTTGGAAAAACCATACAAAAAGTAAAGGAAGGAATTTATATATTTTTAAAAATTTTGCGTACCTTACAAGTTTTATTTAATTTAATTTAATTTTATTTTATTTTATTTTATTTTATTTTATTTTATTTTATTTTATTTTATTTAATTTAATTTAATTTTATTTTATTTTATTTTATTATTTGAATGTCGCTATTTGCGTCTAGGCTTGCTTAATTCATATTTTTGTCAAACACATTCCTTCTAAAAGCGCAAATCTTAAGCTTTAAGAGCATCGTTGATCGCTGCTTTAAGTTTGTATCTAGCGTAGTCGTTAAGCGTTCTTTGTCTTCTCATTATTTGCCTTAAGTTTCGTTTTCGTCCAGTTAACTAGGAACCTCAGCTTACACTTAAACCAGGACAAGTACAGTTAGCGCGCACTTTTTGCGGTGTTTCTGACCTTAATATTTTCTCTTGCATCTAAAGAAAGACATATTTCTTTTTTTTTTTGCAATAGCATACTCAAGAGACTACCCAGTAGGAAAAATTACCATGAAAGAGTTATATAAGAATCAAGCATAACTCGTCCAAATCGTAAAGTATTATTTCAGTGTTTCAGTGTTGCCTTTGAAAATAAACGAACAAAGATTGAGTATGTTTTCATTTGAATACTCGCTAAAACGACGTCAGCAGTTAAGATTTATTTTTGAGAGAGTAGATTACATTATTGCCTTAAATATTTCGTAGAAAGAAAGAAAGAAAGAAATAAAAATTACCCGTCTGAAGAACAACAAAGCGGCGGAGTCCAATGGATTGCCGGCCGAATGATTGGAATGTGCTTTGCCCAATCCACAAAATGGGAGACCCTAAAACATATGTCAGCTACCCTGGGTTAAGCCACCTTAACGTCACTTATAAAATTCTACAGAGCGAACTGTGTAAGTGAGTAAAGCCCACCATCAACAAACTGATTGGACCTTATCTGAGTGACTTCAGGCCTGGAAAATCAACAACCAGCAGTTAATATTATTATTATTGGCCTCAACTTTGGCGAGATTAGTTCGGATTTTTCCAGGTTATACAAAGAAGCAAAGTAAATGTCATCAAACAAACAGTCGCCGCACTCGTGACTTTGCTCCCACTGTTGACGGTGCTTACTTCGAAGTCGTAGATAATTTCATCTATCTTGGAAACATCATTAACACCAACAACATTGCCAATAACTCTTGTCAACAGATGCTACTTCGGACTGAGTAAGCAATTAAAAAATAAAGTCCTCTCTCGACGAACAAAGACCAAACACTATTCCCGGTCTTGCTATGTGGTGCAGAGGCATGGACGATGACAACATCTGACCAGTCGCTGCTCCGAGTTTTCGGGAGAAAGGTGCTGCGAAAGTTTTATGGTCTTTAGCGCATTGGCAACGGTGAATACCGCCCGTTCGAAGAAACGATGGGCTGTACAGGATATATGACGACATTGAAATAAACAATTTTTCGCTAAAGTTTTCCTACATGGCGCTTGCGGCCTTAAAGCGTCACTGCGGCTTTACCTTTGCAGCACAACAAGTCGGTTAATCTAATACTTTTCTGCGCATAATTAAATTAAGACATCTAACGCTCGAGTGGCAACTACAAACACAATTCGCCGCAGCACAGTGTAGTGAAGAGAAGAAAGGCGGTCAATAGGCACCGCAGCAAAAAGCGCCGACAACAAAAGCAAACTAACAAACCAACTACTTTGGGCCAACAGCTTTGGCCGCAACACCATTTTCACAAGCAACGGTTTGCGCCGTGGAAAATTACATACAAACAAAACGTTATTTACTTGTATATCTGCTTCAGCTTAATCTTCCAGCTCATCAGCATCTTCATTTCCATTTCTATCATCGCCATTATAATCTTAATTTGCAACAATTGTGCTGAGTTCTTGAGCAGCGTTGAGGCTTTCGCAAAGAGTTAAGGCATACTTTTTGTGGTTGTTGTTGTAATCGCCTTGACTGTGGCAGTCTGCAGCCGTGTAATTGCGGACAGCCAGCATTAATATTTCCAACTTCATTTCGGGTGATTTATCGTGTCGGACGTTGGCAAAAATGGAAAAGATTGGTGGAAGGAAGGAGGCGGCGAAATGTAGGTTCGGCGAAATTGATTAATTATTTGCCATTATTTGTGGGTTCAGGCTTCGCATCTATATGCAGATGTACAGACTTAAGTACATTACTCTTAATAGCCAACTAAATGGGGTGCAGCCGGGTCTTCAGGTGCCGAATGACTGGCAGTCTTCGTCGAAACCTCATAGCTGCCTGCTTGCCACTAATTCACTCATTCCGTCATGGTAATGAACCAAAAAATTGCATTTACTTATAAGGATATAGGGATTAATTGAATCAGTGAATTGTTTCGGTGCGCCGACTCGTCTGCTTGTCTGTCCAACATTTTGGTTTTGTGTTTGCTTTAAGTTGGTTATCGACTTTTGTTGAGGACTTTCATTGGAAGTGAAAGCAAAAGTCAAGAGTTGCTCATTCATAAGCGCATTTGGTTCTATTAGGCGGCTTTTCTTAGTAAGAAGAGGAAGACAAAGGTTTAGTGTTTATTGCTCATGAGCTTAAGTTCGTTGCTTGAAGTTATTTTATTAGAAAAGAGAAGGGGGTAACGTGACAACAAAGCACAGTTTTACAAAGCAAAATTAAGCCAAATTAAGAATTTTTGCTATAATAGACTTCAAGAAACACACATATGTATGTAAGTAAATGCGTGGTATTCATAAATACTTTTTGTTAAAGACATCAAACACTAAATTACGATTTGTGTTTTAAAACTTGATTTGAGCCGATTGGATTTCATTGCAAAACCAAAAAATGAAATGTTATAGAATAATGTAATGAATAGCAACCATCTTTTGTCTTCGATTTGTCAAAGTGTAGAGACATCAGTTCCAAATCAGCAGATAAGCATATAACGGGGCAATTGAAAAATCCCCGTCTAAAGGGTTATCAAATGGAGGTATATTTTCCAAATGCCAGATTTGACAGATCACACGTGAGTTGTGTTAAGCTGTCATGTCATTTTTGTTCAGCATTGCTTGACATTCCATCGTCGAAAGACTTACGCGTACTTTTCGCAACGACAACTCCCATCTTGAGACCCAGCATCCATTGTTGGATCATATTCGACTGAATCCAGTACGCGGTAAAAAAATATGACGACCGTAGCTGAGAGTTTAAACGAAGACCGTTCAGAAACGATTGGGCGCCGTTTGTAGCTACTCGGACTGACGTATGGAACGTCTTGCACATTTTACGCCGCGATTTAAAATTGAAAGCGTACAAAATACAGTCTGTGCAAAAACTGAAGCCGCTCGACCTTCTCAAGCGACATCGCATCGCTCTATGGACTTTTGAAAAGTTTTAAAAAGTTTCGTTGTTTTCGAGCCAAAATTTTTTCAGCGTTGAGTCTCATTGTGAGTTCAATGGGTATGTAAAAAAGCAAACTTACAGCATTTGAGACGAAGAGTAATCTGAAAAGATTCAAGAGCTGCCATTTAATCCAGAAAAACATCGATTTGGTGTGGTTTGTAGGTCGGTGAAATCATCGGTCCATATTTCTTCAAAAATGACCGTTATCGCGCCATGATAACCGACTATTTGATGCCTGAGATTGAAGCTCGTGATCTCGGCGACTTTTGATTACCACAAGACTGCGCCACTTCCTACACATCGCAACAATCAATAGATTTTTTGAGAGGACACTTCGGTTAGCACTTCGGTTTTCACGTTTTGGGCCAGTCGATAGGCTACCAAGATCATGCGATATTACACCGTTAGACTTTTTCATGTGGGGATACGTAAGTATATAGCCTAAGCGGACAATCCCAATTCCATTCAAGTCTTTGAGACGTTTGTAGAAAAAGAAGGTGTTGTTTCACCAAGATAATGCACCGTGTCACAAGTCAGTAAAATCAAAGGCACACATCCACGGTTTGAAATTCGAATTGCTTCCTTGTCCACCGTGATCTCCATATCTGGACCCCGACGACTATTTTCTGTATATCGATCTCATAAGAATGCTTGCTAGGAAAAAATTGTCATCAAATGAAGAAGATGAACGTGGAAACTGAGTCCTTCTTTGAATCTACGAAAATGATATTGAAAAGGCAGAGTATCGCTATAATCAGTCTATCACGCTTGAAGGGTACAATGTGGAAAAAAACGAATTTTGACAAAAAAATAAAAAAAATGTGTTTTATTATGGTGGGCCGGAAATTGACCTGTCAAAAGTAAAAACATTTAAACGGAATAATTGTGTACAATAATAATTTTTAACACTTCTTCTGCCAAAAAGACGAAAATAAAAAAACAAAAAATTTACGGCTCTCAGTCAAAACGCAATAGTCTTGCATGCAGACAGTCGACTTTCAGTCAATTTGATATACGCTATTAAATCCTAGAATTAAGCAAATATGTATGAGCTCGTCCAGTTCTTTTCGCTTCCCCCGCCACAATCTAAATAAGCGAGAGTAAATCTGATAAGCTAAAGTGCACTCACTCCCAAATCTCCCAGAAAGAATACGCAACCTTGGTCGAGCATTAATAAAGAGCCATTGCCGCTCAGCCATAAACCACCGACAGACGCCGAACGCAAAACAAACGGCTGCCTAGACACACACAAACCGCAACGTGGCAGCCCAAATAGGCGACTGCGGAGATCGCAGACATTCTGCTACGCCTCGTTGCTGTCTATCGCAAATCTACATATTCATTTAATATTGATACGCTGAACACAATGGTTGCGACAGACGACAACGGACATCTGTCAAATATTAAAATGCACTCGTTCTTATGGACACTGTTATTTTGTCAGCTGCACGACTATGCGACGGTAGGCCGACAGTTGTCGTTCTCGCTAAATTAAAAATTTTCCTATATTTGCCTGCGACAGTAGGACGACAGTAGAGTTGACAGTAGAATGGAAGATAGAGAGATGAGGAAAAGTGGTGATGCCACTAATATGTAAAATGTAAAATTATTCACAGCTCTTACAAACTTGACGTTATTTTACAAATAAAAGCATAAAATAGCTCTATTGTATCATTTGTAATAACAATTGATAATTTAAAACAAATAAATTAACCTATTTACTTATTTTTTGCATAAAAAATTTCACTTTGAACAAAATATTAAAATTTCATTGAAGTGCAAGGTATTAGTATGGCCACAACGAAATTGTGTACATGCAAAATGGAGAGCTGTGTTGTCTTGTGTACATGCGTTCAGGTAGTAGGATGCACAACGCCGTTTTTAGTTCACTGTCGTGATGCAATGTTGTGTCGCAACCATTGTGTTCAGCGTATGACACACGAAGATTGAATAGGAAAAGTGCAGCCGCACGAGCGTGAAGAAAAATATGCGCGCCATTGCAAGTGCCCAAAAGTGGAAGAGAAGTACCGACATATAAATATCTATAGGCATATATGTATGTATGTTATTATGTATGAAGGTAAAGTTGAAGTGAGCCGGGGGCAGTTAAGCGCAATCTCATGCGACTCACGACGGCTTGGCTGTTGGCGAGCGCATTTGAAGCGTGTTGAATGGCGTTAGACAACATTTGATGCTATCTGGCATTGGCTGACTCCAGCTTGTCCGATTATACGTACATTTTTACACACATTTATTTAGAAGAATATTTATATAAATAAATATATGTGAGTGTGTATGCCGCTGCGGCAGTCCGATTGTCTGGTCGCATCGCCCACATTCTTAGCTTCGTACTGAGCGGCTTTGCGTCGCAGCTTTAAATGCCAACTGTCTGTCTGGATCTATGAGCGCGTATGTTTGTTTGTGTGCAAATGCGCTATTTAAGCGCTGAGTATTATTTCCTCACATGTATGCGTGTACGTGTACGTATGTATGATATATCTAATTGTTGCTTGCTTTATGCTTGCGTGTGTCTGTGTGTGTGATTGTGTGCAGCTTACTTTTATGGGGTTTCACTTGCATTTTCGAAACCACACACACGGCTGGCCAGCCAAGATCCATGTCTTAAGACACGATTTACTGAAAGCGCCTTTGTTGGACGCCACCAGACGGCTGGCGGGCGCTGCAGTTGGCGAGCTGGCAGACAAGGCATGTCTCTATGCGGTTTCTAAGATGGCATTATGGGTTGTATTTATTGCAAATTGTTGTTGTTGTTATGGTTTTGTTCTTATTGTTCTTGTTATTGCTGCGCTTTGGCTATTTCTTTGCTACTTTTATTGGTGGGGGTTTGTTGTTTTTTAATTTCTATTGGTGTTGTTGTTATTGTTGTAATGTTTTCTTGTTGATTTGTTGTTGTTGTTTTTTTGTTGCTACGGCTTTAGCTATTTTTTCTACTTTTCTTCTTGACTTTGTTGTTGTTGTTTTATTATTTGCTTGTTGTTGTTGTTGTTCTTGCTTATATGTTGTTATTACAACTACCGCTGTTCCGGCTATTGCTTGCTTGCTGCCGACTTTATTGTGCGCTATTGTTCTCGCTCTTGTTGCTTTTTGTTGTTGCTGTTGTTGTAGCGCGCTTGCAGCTGCAAATGCTCGTATTTATATTTGCGCTTATCCCCAAACATAAATAAAGAGCTCACCTTGATTTCTATAGAATTTGCACAAACATTTGACAGCTGCGCTAAGCCAAAGGCAAAGGCGACAGCGGCATTGGACAGCAGACGTAAAGGCGGAAGGCACAACAAAAAAAACAAAAAATGTACTACAACAACAAGTCCGGCAGTAAAGCACTGGGTGGATTAGGGCGCGTCCAGGTACATTGTAACTTAGATGCCACAGCAGCTTTTGAAATTGCTAAACTACTTTTGGATGAATGTAGCGATGTCTTCGAGATGTCTTGCGCTGGATTTGGCTTAAGCACACAGCAGACACTTACAACGTTGCAGCTTCAAAGCCACACGTACATACATACCTATGGGTACGTTTGTAAAAATCCATCTACAACTATTTCATAAAGTATGTTGGTGAATGTATTCCACCGCAGTCACGTTGTGGCATCTTTATGGCTTTGGCATATTGTTCAATGCGCATACGTTCTGTCACTCTTATCTCAATGCAGCATATTTGCGGTTTTCTATTGTGGCATGCAAAGCGCTTCATCTTCGTCACGGCGCGCTTACAGGTACAGCTAGAGCCATCTGTCGAATGTCGTTTGCTGAGCCCTCCACCAAAGCTGACAGCTGGTCTTGCGAGTGAGTGAATTATCTGACGATGGCGGTGATCAGTTGCCATTGCGAGCGCATTCAAATTTTTGATTGAATTGTTGCAAATTGTTTAGCAGTCATCGTTTTTCTTGGTACCTCCGCGGAAGTTACATGTTTGCGTTGTCTCGTAACTCGCCGTGTTGCAAAGTGAAGCTGGACACAGCTGACTTTCTAATTCTGAAGGCATCGTTGACAAGACTTTATTTGTATAGTTTTAGAGCGAGTTGGGAGTTTTGGATGGCTGATTTTTTCATAACTGTTTGTCCATCAAATTATTTCAGAATATGTAATGAGATAAAGTATTTTCGAAAGGTGAAATTGTAAAACATTCCAGCAGCAGACGACTTTCTCGCTAACTTCAATAACCTCAATTTTATTTTGTAACTGTTTTGGGTAAAAAATCATAAGTTTTATCTTCCAAAGCTATAGTTGTGAATGAATTTCGAAGCATAAAAAATAAAATTGTATTGTTGTACAAAAATGCCTCAAGAGACGTTTGATATACATATGTACATATGTACTTAGATTACATTCATTGACTATTGAGCCGCGGCTGTTGAACAATGTCCGGGTTTTTTGGATTTTATAGTCCATTGTCTATACGTTTTGGGGTTCTTAGTGCATAGTTCTGGCCTTGTTTATGAAGCAAAGCCTACTTGTCTGAACTACTAGGTTCTAATTTCCGTACTTCAAATCGGCAAAAGACGAGTTACGAAGGGTCAGTTTACTAAAAGTAAATTTGATGATGCTTCTTTGAGGAAAACAGACTATGAGGATTGATGAGATTGAAATACAGATGACCACACGTGACAGTGAAAGCTTTCTAGTATACCATACATTTGATGGATCGCTGACTTTTATGGTCTCAAGAATTACTACAGAGTCACAAAAACTGAATATCCAATAGAGAATAATGTTGAAGGGTGACCTGTAAAAACCAAATATTAGCTAATAATTTGGTGTAGAGAAGAATTCATTAAACTTAGCTTGTCCTTTTGAAATTGAGTACCATCTGAATTAAAATTAAAAGGCGTTGAAAAGCCCTACAAAGGAAACGCTTTTGCATCGGATTGCGATGGGGATGAAACAGCGATCCATTATGGCAACTCTGAAAGCCTAAAACTATAAGTGAACCGTGACCAACAAGCCTATTCAACGGACGAAGTTCTAAAACCGAGTAAAGCCATTAATGGGGAGCACATCGACAACAACTCAGCAAACTTAAGTGCGCGATTGAAGTGTCCGATATTTGTAAGTAGACGCATGGCAATCATTTTTCATCATAATATCGCTCGACATCGTATTGCGAGTCCGGCTAAAACTTTTCGGAATATAGCTCAGACCTTTCTCCTTCTGACTGCAATTTGTTCCGGCCGATGCGAAACGCTCCAATTGTGATACGTCCCAGATAACAACAGGATATCATAGCAAATTATAATATGTCAAATTGTTGATTTCGAAGATGGGAGACAGATTTTTTTAAGTTTTGCCACATTCTATTAACATGTAACATACTTTAGTATGTTCCTTGTGCTTCACTAAGGTACCTCACACCCAATCAAAAATCATATGGAGTAAAGTCAAACGGATGTTCGAATATACTGAAATTAGCTATATGGGGACTAGGTCAAGTTTTCGCCCAATTGTATGTATTAAACTGTTATGAGCTAAATATGTCACTAGGAAGTTAGAAAAACTTTATACATAACTACTATTGTTAGAAAAGGATTTTGTGTGAATTTCGATTGTATATCTCAAACATTGACCGATATTTTCGATATTGTGGTCCATATACTCACTAACTAAAGGATTGAACGGGTTTTGGTTGGACTTGGGCAATTTTTGGTCATAAGGCGGCATACTTTAAAGGAACTATTAGTGAATATTACATACTAATTAATTCTCGATTTGTGTACTAGAAAGTGAAAGAATCAAATGGAATTAAAAATTGTGTTATACGGGAAGTAGGCGTGGTTGTAGTCCGAGTTTCGCACTGTAATTAAGATTATGAGAAAAATGCTAGGTATTGAATTTAGTTGAAATCGTTTGGTCGGGTCTCGAGATATGTGATTTCACCAAAAAGTAAGTGATGCCACGCCCATCGTCCAATTTTTACATTGGCTCCCTCATACTATCTCACAGTTAAAATTTAATGTATTCAGTTATGGATTCATTACGCTTTCAGTAGTTTCTAACTCTACTGTTACATTAGGAGTAAGCGAGGTTATTTTCCGATTTCATCCATTTTCACACCATAGGTAGAAGTTCTTGTAATATTTGATCATAGCAAATTTAGTTGTTGTAACTTTAGAGGTTTAGGAGATATGCACATTGAACTTATTTGAGAGCGGGACAACACCCACTTTTTAAAATTTTTTTTCAATTGGGACCCCTTGCTACTGCGAACCACTGTCTGAAATTACAGCTCTATATCTTTATTTAGTGCTTAGTTATGACACTTTATAGGTTTTCGGTTAATGACGTTTTGTGGGAGCGCTCATCTACGAACTCGTATCTTTTTCTACTAAGGAGTGCTCTTACCAAGTTTCATCATTATAGCTCAATGCTTACTAAATTCACAGCTTGCACGGACGGACGGTCGGAGTTACCCGAATTTCAACTCGTCTCGTCATCCTGATTATTTATATTTATGTACATATGCATAAATAACTCTATATCTAACAAATGCACCTGTGACACGTATTAGAGGTTCAGTACTGCGTACAGTTAACGGTTTTTTCTTGTTTTTATTTTTCAGTTTATTTTAGTGTTCTTAACATCCTCCAAAATCTCGAGTACAATTTCAGCACGCGGAAACAATGCAAGCGCCATAACAAAAGTGGAACATAAAATAAGGCAAAAATATGCAAAATGACTTTGCAACAAAAAAAAAATAAATAATAATACAAAACAACAAAACTTAAATGTTAGAATGAAGAGGACATAATATTAAATGTGTAAGCAGCAACGCTCTTCAACAATGCCGCATAAAGTGCAATGTATGCATGTTGCATGCCACACGTGTGTCAGCGATGTCACAAAAATGCAAAAACAAGCAACAATAAGCGCATAAACAAACTACAAATACGAAAATAAAACAAAACAAAAAAGTAGAAAACAAAGAAAAACGAGGAAAGAGAGGAGAAAAATGCGAAAATATGAGTGCAACGGAAGAGCCATTAAATGTTATTAAAGCAAACGTTTGCAATTGTCGTCCTCGAGGACAGCAGCGGCGACCAGAGCGATGCTGCATGGCGAGGGCACATGTGTGGCAAACGCTAATGGCTGGTTGGGAGCTTTAACATTGCAAAAAAATTAAAAAAACAAAAAAAATACTGAAGTAAACCGTATAATAATTACACGGAGAGCAACAAAAACAATAAAGTGACAGCCACATAAACATTTGTATGTAAATGTGCACTTAACGCATATGTGTACATTTGTATGCTTGTTGCAACAACATTGGAGTACACTCAAGCGGCGCTGCAGCAGCTGTGAAGAAAATACAGTGAAGTTGCAAGTGCATGTTGTTGCCTAACTGTTCTGCCCGATTTTATTTATATCTACTTTTATTTTCTTTTCTGCCGCCAGCATTGCAGCTGTTGTTGTTGTGGTTTCTTCTATTTTTCTTTTCCTTTTGTTTTCATGTGAATTTCGTATTTTGTTTTTGTTGTTTTGTTTACATTTAATTTCTTGTTTTGCTGTGGCATTTGTCACGGCTGCTGTTATGGCAGACCGTTAGATGCTGTCAGAGGTCAGTGGACGATTTGACACACACTTACATATACGCTTATGTATGCATGTATGTATATGTATCAACAAATGCTGGTAAACAAGAGGCTGATAGGTTGCAAAAAGCAGAGTGATACGCTGAACACAATGGTTGCGACACACCATTGCATCACGACAGTGAACTGAAAACGGCGTTGTGCATCCTACTACCTGAACGCATGTACGCAAGACAACACAGCTCTCCATTTTGCATGTACACAATTTCGTTGTGGCCATACTAATACCTTGCACTTCAATGAAATTTTAATATTTTGTTCAAGGTGAAAGTTTTATGCAAAAAATAAGTAAATAGGTATATATTTTTGTTTTAAATTATCAATTGTTATTACAAATGATATAATAAAGCAATTTTATGCTTTTATTTGTAAAATAACGTCAAGTTTGTAAGAGCTGTGAATAATTTTACATTTTACATATTAGTGGCATCACCACTCTTCCTCATCTCTCTATCTTCCATTCTACTGTCAACTCTACTGTCGTCCTACTGTCGCAGGCAAATATAGGAAAATTTTAAATTTAGCGAGAACGACAACTGTCGGCCTACCGTCGTGTAGTCGTGCAGCTGTCTAAATAACAGTGTCCATAAGAACGTGTGTATTTTAATATTTGACAGCTGTCGGTTGTCGTCTGTCGCAACCATTGTGTTCAGCGTATGAGACCAACAGCGTTGGCTGCCCTGTAGGAAAAAGTATGCTTACATGAGAACTCAGCAGTTATTGCAGCCTTCTTTGCATAAGTCCCACATTTTCGTCAAAAGTTCTCTGTCCTCAGTTCGCTTAAGGACGTTTATTTTATTCTCTATGTTTATTAAATGGGGTTAGGGTGACAATAAACGGGTAAGAGTGTGAGTCATACATCAAAAACTTGGTTACAGAATTATAGTTTTTGACTTACAAAATATGGCAAAATACAAGATTCTTATTTATATGACTATTTTGTTGCTTTTTGAAAAAACTAAGTTAAAGAATAATAACAAAATAGGTCAGGTTATTATTTACCAACACAAAGCTTGAAAAATAAATCTTCTTTAGGTAAACACCGCGTCAATTGCGATAAAGTAAAACCGTCTTCCGCAAAATAATCTTTGGGATCTAGTGAAATGAAATAAAAAAATACAAGAAATACAGGAAGCCACTTCTGTCTCCTCAAGAAGTATCGTAATCTCTTCTAAAAACAGGCGAAACTCGTCTTTTGGTCGTTTACTGGAAGCAAAAGCTCCAAGAGCATCATTATGATTTAGTGGATGCAATTGAATAAATATCAAATATTCCGTAATACCCCAGAATGGTCTTTAATGTGATACAATTTTGGTCCTTCTTAAGTCAATCTACATAGTGAGACCTCCATATTCACAGACATAAAGCATAGCGAACTGCACGGCAAGTAGCTTTTACTCGTATGCTTTCGCAGAAACCATTCTTGCAGTCTTTAGCTTTCCAGTGAAACCTGCAAAAGCTCCCGAGAACTTCGGAAGCCGATTGCTACAATAGATCGACGATGTTCAAAATTTTACTGGCCAAACTGCAGACACGACTACATTTTTACAGTCATTGAACAGGATATTACACCTTCTTCAACTCATTTTCCAGTGAATGTTCATCTTGGAGTTACATCATCAACAATTGTAGGTTAGGATTTCAGCTCGCCCTTGCAGAGTGAGTTTTACGCAGTACTACTGGTCTGGGCGGAAATTTTTTACACGTCGTTTTTATACCAAAAAGCTCCTCATTTTTCAGAACCTCCTATATTGGACAACTGTGGCATATAGCTGCCATAAAAACTGAACGATCGGAATATAATTAGGTGAGATATCTTCACGAAATTTGACGTAGATTATTGTCCAAGGTTTTGCTACATTTTTCGATCGGAACACTGTAGTTTATCGCTGCCATCAAAATTGAATGTTCACAATCAGAATAAAGACAAGCTAAAGTTGGAGTTTTCTTGCCGAGTGGCGGCAGCTATGTATTAGAAACGCTTGCTAGCAGATAATATAAAGTGGCGAAAAAGTCGAATTTAGAACTAACAATATTCTTTTGGTGCACTAGTATTTAATATTCACCATTAGATCAAGATATTCACTACACTACAATCCAGCACTGACAACTGTCAGATTTGACCTATCTCGTAACTGCTGTTCCTACCGGGTCATTAGTATACAGTACACAGTAAAATGACGACGCGATTACTGCTGCTGTTGTTGGGAATGTTGACGTTGAAGTTGGCAGCCGCATATGAGTCTCAAAATGTTTATTGCTTCTGGGTCGAGCAAATGAGCTGTTGCCGTTTCTTTGCTGCAGGCAGTGGAAAGAGTGAAAGCCCTACAAAGCAAAACAACAAAAAAAAAAAAAAAACAGACAAGAAACCTGAAGGTGCAACGTATGGAAGCATAAATGAGCTGGAATTAACAAAGCTTAACGCTGCAGAAACGTGAGTTTAAGAAGATTTTCAATTTGCCAACAAGCTAAAGTGGTCTGTAAGCCAAGCAGCGTCAGCACGTCAGCATAATTCCTATCACTTTTAATTTCTGACTTTCAGCACGCCACACAACACTCCTTCTATTAAACACTTAGCTCCTACAGTACGCCACGAGGTATGAATTGGTATGTTTTTTTTTAAGGTAAATATGTGTTAATAACACGGTGTAATATCAATAACAACCAGGCAACGCCACACCCAAGGGTCCACCAATCCGCCCAGGCCACAATGCAATTAGTATGCTTCACCTTATTTCCATTTATTGCCTAATGATGCCTTACTTACCAACCATACCAAGCATATAATATTTTCATTAAGTTGCCAGCACTAATCACAGTACTTGCCACAATACACTACATGCTACCTATAGGTACTTGCAACATAAGCGCTCACTCAGGCCTGCATGTTCGGCTAACTAACTGGGCTGAACTACGAAATAGGGCTTGTCACAGGGTGCAGGAAACCACTAATTAGTGTAAACTTAAGCGGAAGAGCAGCAAAAAGCGTAGCAAAGCGCGGCACATGCGTCACATGTGCTGTTGCACCGGTATTGTATTTGTACAACATGCATATTTGTGCGTGTCGACCATGTCAGTTACAAGTGTCCGCCTCTCTGCAAGCTCTCCGCCGCTAAATGCTACCACTTACCCTTGTCGTCAGCGCTTTCAAAAGTCTGGCAGCGCTGCTGAGTACCAAAGCGGCCTTTAGGTGGCATAGTGGAAAGGTAGTAACTTACTTGTCGTCACATTTCACATGCTACGGTCAGAGTCAATGTTGCAGCTGCAGCTTCCTCAGCTCTCCCCGAACTATGCCAATCAGCGCAGTGAAAACGCTGCAAGGCAAGCGTTGCACTTGGCAATCATGCTCGATTTATGACTCCAAACTTTGTCGTTTTGCAACTGCAACAATGGAAATGTGAAGAGAATTGACTTGTTGCAACAAAAAGAAAGCGAAGCATGTCAAAAAGTTGACCGTTCGGTCATTGGCATTTAGTCCTACTGGAGTTCAAGTATGTATGCTGAAGTGAGTGCCATTAAAGCATTCGTTCAATAATATTTTTGAAGGGGATAAATATTAATACAAAGTATGTGGCTTTAGTGCATTAACCCTTCTAACTGCAGAGCTCATCAATCGTTCAAAAGATAAAGCTTTCAAGGCTGTGGCGAAGTTTTTGATATGCCGACGTTTTAGTCCCATTTTGGCGTGGAGCTTTCTGATAACTTTGTAATCTTCAGCAAATTGAGAAATAGAAATATTTTCTCTAATATTGGTCCGAAATTGAGTTTGAACGAACCTAGGTCAGGAGCTTGAACTTGTAATCAGAATAGGCTACTATCCCAGCTATGAAGAATTTGTGCTAAAATATTGGGACAACTATATATTGGGATTTAAGTATGTTTCCATGAAATTTTGTTCTCTTACCAGTAAGGTCCAACCTTTTATTAAATCCTTTCGATACTGTCAAACAAATTGCGCCATTTCTTTTAAGTTTCATACCCATACTTTGACGAGGATTTAATAAACCGATCATATAGTATATCATTTCCTCCGAACATCTATTTAGGCATTATTCTCTCATATATTTCGTATCTTGTTTAATCCAATTTTCAAATCCACACAATATTTATCAATATTGAAATATTTAGAAAGCGTGATGACCGTTAGATTAAGGATCTAAAAACAGAGCCATAAGCTCTCAAAAAATATAAAAACTTTTTACAGACTGACTGCTAAGAAGACTTATTCGGTAAAGAACTGGACTTTTTTCAGAAAAATAATATACAGGTACGTATATATTGAAAAAGGGTTAGAAAAAAAACCTGGTCCTTTAAAATTTAATAGTGATAAAAATTCGAAAACATGAAAAATATAGAAAACCGAGATTGAACAGAATTGCTTAGAACTAGTTGTTCATTTTAGAATACTGTCAATATCAGAAAAACTGTCTTATTCATTGTGAAAGGTAGTCATATTCTTCGGTTAATAAAGGTTAGGTTATACTGCATGGCTGACACAGCCTATCTAGATCTATTGGTCCTTAATTATGCCAGATAAAAGTTCATTTTAATTTGAGCTGAAGTATTCATCATACCGTATGTCAACGCAAACCTTTAGAGCGACTTGATATCTAATTGTAATAGGTACTTAAACTAGTCCCTTGAATTTCGAAGTTCCTAGATATCTAACACGAGTTCTAGGTATGGCTTTACAAAAGCATGGAAAGTGTTTCAGCGTTTTTCTCACATCAACTTCCTTGCACTTTCTACATGTATCGTCATTACTACTGCGCATCCAGCTCGCTTGTGACGCGGGTATGCCATAAAAATATTCAGTATCACGCCGTTGCGTTTGTCCCGCATTTCCAAAATTTGACATCGCTTTTAGCGATAGCCGTATTTCCTATACTGGTTCGGTAGCCAGACCGATGAAACTTTTGAAAATCTCATCAGCTGTTGTTTTTTTCCTGGAAGTTCTTTGTGGCCTGAATTCTAGTAGCCAGCCACTACAAAAACTGCCTCCTTGCTTCTAAGGAGATCCTCAGACATAATATTATTTGCGATTATTTCCTCCCAGCAGCAAGCTTTCGTGTTCGCAAAGACTTTTATATCGAAGATAATGCAGTATTCCGGAAGCTTGAAAGGTCAACTGGAATCTTGCATATTCTCCTCTATTTTTGTTGCGTTGGTAGCTACATATCCCAGCCACTTACCATGCCGTAAAGTCTTCTGTCTGGAAGACACTGCGATATTTCGGTAGCTTGAAAGATAGCCTGAGCTGCTAGCAATAGTTTCCGGCGCCCACTGCATTAGCCATTTTTGGTCCAGTAAATATTTTAAGTTCCACTGGCGATTTGGAAGTTCCTGCGATATTCGCCTTCTTTTATTGTGACTTGAAGCTTTCGGTTCCAAATAAAGCGTGAGAGTATGTGATCTATTTTATCCACCAACCCCCTGCTTATCGAGCTATGCCCAAACGTCCTTGTCGAGGATTCACCCAACGCCGCAAATTTTTCAGCAGAGCTTTCCAATGCAATGTTGACTGGTGGCAGGTGGAGTAGCCTCTCTAGTGCAGTCTTTGGAGCTGTACTTAGTACTCCAACGATTACGTTCTAAGACAGAGGGTCGGTCAAATGTATGGTTAATCATTTGGGAACCACCATTAAGTGATCATTGGATGAAGGCAAGTATTATTTCATAAGAAAACATCCATTTTCATAGCGAAAGTCAGACTCTCGCTAGTAATAATCTAAAGTTTAAGTGCTTATTTGTAAATAAATTTAGTTGGACATAGAATTCTAAAGTTAAAGCTTCAAAACTAGTCGCTTTTCAGCACCATCTCATACTCACATCTCCACTTTCCCAGAATTTTAATTCAAACACCAATTTAAACTACGTTAATTGCACCTTTGGCATATATCAAATAAGCCGTAAATGTGTTTAGCACTCAACCCAATTTCAGACACAAGATGAATGAGTGACGTGCCTTCTTCTACTAGATATGCCAGATGAAGTAGAAAACACAGCTGACAGCAATTTAATGTACAATTTAATTTAAATCAAAATCAAATACGGGTTATGTGAGATGTGTAGTAGCGGAGAATGGAGTGGGGTGAGAAGATCGTTAATTTGCCGCCTGAAGAGCTTTGGTAGACGGCAGGTGAACGCTAGTGGAGTGAGAAGTGCAGGTTAAACGAGTACAATAATTTTACTTCTGTCTGCAAAGCAGGGCGATGGTAAGAGGCGAGATTTGATGGATCACGCAACTGATAAATTTTAGCACATGTAAACATTAATGTTATAATGGATTACATAAATGTAACTAATAGTTTAGGTACTTTGAGGCAAGCCCTAACAAATGCTTCTTCATTCTTTGTGAGTTATGGTAAGCATGCGATGTTGTTTTTGTTTTTAAGAATTTTGATATACGAGCATGTGCCGCGCCAGCAAACAAGTCAGGTTGACTTACACGATTGACTTAACTGTCGTTGTACGCTTATGACGTTAACCCCTTGGGTCAGTAATAATGCGTTTAAACTGGTGTGTCGCTAGTGCACTCAACAACAACAGCAGTATACAGTGCTAGAGTATTATGACACATAGGGTGCAGCAGGTTCACACCTATGGCGTATAGTTTGTTACCACTTAACATTTCTTTCTCACAATAGGAATTCGGTATAGAAGTCGAAACCAATCAAGTTGAAAGTATTTTGTATTTTCTAGGATTTATAATGCAGACAAATTCAAGTTAAAGATTATACTATTGAACTACAACCCAAAAACATTATCAAAACCAAACAAGACCAAAATCAAGGATACGAACAAACTCCCTTTCAAAGTCAATATCACCGAGACCAAAACCAAGAACAGGACAAAAATCGAGAACTAGACCAACACCAGGACCTGAACCAAAACCAAGACTAAAATCGAAGGCAAAAGACCAAAATCAGACACCAAGACCAAAGACTAAAATCTATTTGACTGATCATCTTTCTTAAAAATTTCCAAATTTTTCTGTGGTTTCGAGTTTTTCCGAACTTACAATGAAGACCTTTCCCAAGCTCAAGAAAACCTTAAATCCAAAATCATAAGCTAGGCCCCGAACAAAGTCAATGCTAAGACCGAAATCAAAACAAAAAGTCAAAGCCGAAAAACCAAAGAAGAAAGATTAGACTACAGACTTTTGGGTGAGAAGGGTTTCTAGAATTTCTGTTTGGTTTCGGAATTTTTCGAACTTAAAAACTAATATTAAACTAATGATTAGAATTCAGACTACGAACAAGCAAGGAAAATCACCAAACACCAAAGTGTACAAAAGTACAACAAGCTAAGAACTAAATTTGAAGAAAAAAAAAACCAAACACTAAAGATCAAAGATCAAGGTCGAAGTTCAGAGACCAAAAACCAAAACCAAAACCAAAAAGAAGACAACAAATTTCAACCATTAAAGACTTTTTGGAGGATTGTCTTTCATTAAGATTACCGGAAACTCTGTGTGGTCTCGGATGTTATCGAACTTATAAGTCATTACTAAACGTAAGACCAGAATCGATATTAAAATCAATCAAGAAGCCCAAAAACAAGTACCAAAGATAAAAAAAACAAAAGAACAACAACCAAAGACCAAGAACCAAGAACCAGAGATCAGAGGATAACGATTACAGTGCAAAGACCCCGTTGGCACGAAAACGGGTGCAACTCTATGTCTTTTTCGGTAGTTAGTCGGACTGTTTTAGGTCAGCGACGGAATTACTGAGCATCCAACTTAAAGCATGACTTACTGCCGTCATTAAATAAAAAATAAGCGTACGATGCATAAAGTTCAGCTCGCACGCTACTGCTATGTGGTAAAAGTTTAAAACATCACAGTCTCCAAGTCATGTTCTCACGCCACGCTGAGGCTGCACGCACTTCTAAGTGATTTCGTATCAATCTATGAAAATTTGCAAGCAGAAAGCCGCGTTTATGTGTTGTTTACGTGCATGTGGACTGAACCGCACCCCTGTCTTCTCTGTAAAAGTGCTTTCCTCCATGCAAAAGACATTTCTCGACTTGCGAGTTGCGCTGATTTTCAACTTTTGCTATATTGTTCACGCTCGCATGTAAAAATTCTACTAACAGTAGTAGCGATACCAACAACAAATCGTCTGGAAATGTAAAGGAACAAGTGTGTGTCTGTAGATATGTGCGTACATACATAGTATGTAGATCGGCACTAATAGAATGAGTACTAACAACTTAACTCATAGGCGCCTAGCTTTGCTGGTAGTCGCGCACGAGTCGCTTACCAGTTTTCAGCGAATTGCTCGAAGGGTTAATAATTGCAGATTTACGATGTGTGCCGTCGTTGGCGTCTACATGGAAGCCCCCGGGCATCTAAGACTACATACTGTCGTGATTTGTGGCAACCATCATTATGTGTAGTAAATAGCGCAACTCGCTTGTACTTAGATGATTGTTTTTTTTTTTAGTTTTGTAGTTGTTGTTGTTGTATATATTCAGATTGCTTGTACTGTTAACAAGACGTCACCTAATTGGTTATGTTTTCTCATTGGCTTCTAAGAATTTCATATTACAACAAAGAGCTTGCTTTGCATACCTCTTGCCGGTAAAACAATATTTTACAAAAACAACAACAAAGCGGCGGGAAAAATATTGGCGTCGTTAAATATTTGCATAAATTTTACATCATTGGAAATTTTAAATTGCTACGTGCTGCGGTCGTACCTTGATGTATGGGATTTGTATATATGCATAAGTGTGTATGTGTGTGTAAATATAGATATATGTATAAGTAGTATGAAGTATATGTGTTTGTATTTACACTTGGAGTCTTTATAAGTGATCCTGTGGTGGGTTAGAGATTGGCGCCTGTATTTTTTTGACAAATTACTCGATTAGCCTGAAGAATGGCGCGTTTTGTGTGAGCTTGGAGTGCATCTACTTTTATACAGATAACAGTTTGTGTTAACAAAATCTGATGAATAGACTCGTGACACAAATTGCTATATCAGGTTCGTTTGAATGTTTCTTCTTCCTTACTGGCGTAGAAACCGCTTACGCGATTATAGCCGAGTTAACAACAGCGCGGCAGTCGTCTCTTCTTTTCGCTATGTGGCGCCAATTGGATATCCCAAGCGAAGCCAGGTCCTTCTCCACTTGGTCTTCCCCTTCATCTGCTCCCACGGCGGGTACTGCGTCGAATACTTTCAGAGCTGCAGTGTTCCCGTCCATCCGGACAACATGACTTAGCCAGCGTATACGCTGTCTTTTAATTCGCTGAACTATGTCAATGCCGTCGTATATCTCGTACAGATCATCGTTCCATCGAATGAGATATACATATGTATATATATTGAATGTTTGGGATACAAAAATTCTAAAACCGCAATTTTAGTTAATAAAGCCTGAATTCAAACCATATTAAGCCTTCTGTCATTGCACCCCAAATAAAATAAAAATTCAATGAAAGAAAAGTATTTCATTGGTTTTTGAATTAATTGAGGCAAATCGCAGTGAAAAAATATAGCACCCGAACTAAGAGTGTATATGAAGACCGTGGAGAGTCGATTTGGCGCCGTTCGCAGCAACTTGGACTGACGTGTAGAACGACTTGGCTCATTTTATGTCAAGATCTTAAATTGAAAGCATACAATATACAGTTTGAGCAAGAACTGAAGCCGCTCGATCTACACAATCGACATCGCTTCGCTCTATGGTCTCTTAAAAAGCTTCAAGAAGATCCGACGTTTTCGAGCCAAATTTTGTTCATCAAAGAGGTCTATTTCTGGCTCATTGGGTATGTAAAAAGACAAAATTATCGCATTTGGAACAGAGCAACCGGAATAAATTCAAGAGCTGCCATTTCCTCCAGAAAAAGGAACGGTTTCGTGTGGTTTATGTGCTGGTTGAATCACCGGTCCATATTTCTTCAAAAATGACTTCGCATCAATCAGCGGATTTTTTCTTTTATACCCCGGTAAGCTGATAATTTCACGTTTCGGGCTGACGATTGGCCACTTATATCGCGTGATATCACCCCGTTAGAGTTTTTTATGTGGGGATACGTAAAGTCTAAAGTCTATGTGGGCATTCCTGCTTCGATTCTGACCTTGGAGCAAAATATCATGTGTTCATTCGCCAGTTACCAGTCAAAATGCTCGAACGGGTCATTGAAAAATGGACTCAACGGATGGACCATCTGAGATTTATTCGCTGCCAATATGACGTGTCAGTTTAAAAAAAAAAAATCTTGGTCATTTGAAAAGCTCAAAAAACCGATATTGACAAAAAGACTATTATGTTGCAACATATGAGCATTGCGCTAAAGAAGATTGGGATATATTAAGTTTAAAGCGCTAAAATTTTTAAGTATAAAAATATTCATGCTATTTTTAATTTCATCATCCTTGTGTGGATGAGACGAGGATAACTCGTTATTAGACTAATGGTAATTCTTGGCACTATACTCGAGACCTAAGCACGATTAAACCAAACCATCTTTCCCAAACTGCAAAGCGTGATGGCCGGTCAGTCTTGGTTTAGTGCTGTATCACCAGAAATGGTTTAGGTGAAGTGGAATCATGCGTAAGAAACAGTATCTGCCATTTACAACAAAATTTGCTGAAAGTAATCGAATATTTGAGTCTTGCATGCTGAAAAAGTTATCTTTCGGCAAGATGACCCGATACATAAGGCTCGGCTTGAACAAAATTGGTTAAGACGTCAAAAAGTTTCGATCCATAGTCACCGGATACGAACAGAATCAAATATTCGTTGCGTCATAAGCAACGTAAGCAGTAAGCCTTCTACGGGGGTGAATGAGTTGTGGTAGAGGACTCAAGAAGTTTCGGATGCAATATTTCAGATGTTAAAGGTAAGGGACCAAATATTGGGTTGTCGAAAAAGTCTTTTCGTATTTCTAATCAAACTTCAACTTATTTTTTTTTTTTTTTGTATTTATAAAAATAAATAAATAAAAAAATATGCACCAATTTCGTCGACCATTTTTTGGCATTTTTCAGCTAGAGACATTAGTAGTAGTAGACATTCGGTGTAAAACCTTCAGAATACCTTTGTTGTACTACACGAACTGATACAGCATCATCTCCGTAAACTTTAGAAATTTCATTGGTGCCTTCAATGGCATTCTTCCTTTTTATTTCAAAAATTTCCAAAATACAGCGAATTTTTTCAATATTTTCACTCATTTTTGAACAGCTTTAATTTTTTTTCTACTTCCCCGAATTTAATTTTCTGACTAAATGAAACTTGAAATCTCCTTTCCAACAGTATATAGAATGACACAATGTGATTGATAGCACTGGAGATATGCTATTGCAACAACATCTACAAACAAAAAACGAAAAGACTTTTTCGACTAACATAAAAATTTAAAAATAAATTTAATAGAACTAGTTAGTGGTTTTAAATTACTCATTGTACTCATTTTAACAACAAAAAAGTTTTCACATTTTACACAGAATATAATGTAATGATTCATATCAACCTGTAACATCAATATTTAAGTAAGCACATGCAGGCACACACACATAAGGAGAGGCATAAAAATATAACGATTTTGGCTAAAGTTTTCAATATTTTATGCCATTTCATATAAATAGGTATGTATGTGTGGCTGTGTGTGTGTGCGTGTTGCATGTTTGCCAACGAGCGAACAACGCAGAAATTAATTATGCTCAATTACAACATTTAATTTGAATTTGCTGTTGTTGCATGTGTCATACACGCGCTTGCACCCGACACCGCGCCACACCCGGTCACCATGGCGCGGAGCACAGAGTTCATTTAAAATGCAATATATCGCTTCTTGTGCATAATTAATGCATAATTGAAAATTTTTCGCGGCGTGCGCTAACAACAGCCGACACTTTGCCGGTTGCCGGTTGCGTGTAATTCAATACTTTATTTGCCACTGAATTGATTTAAATATATCAAAAACGCATGAGGTATTTCACATGCTAATATACATATGTATGTATATACCATCAGCACACACACAAACACACACAAATGTATGCCACTAACGCGCATTAAATGCCAGTGGCTACAAAAATAGCAGCGGCAACAACAACAACAACGACAATTTAAGCGGCATTAAATGTCGTTAATTCATTTTTCGCAACAAGCACACTTCGCTGCGTATGTGTGCGTGTGTGTGTGGGTGTTTCCGCACCCGTCAAAGGAATAAATAAAAGTCCGCTCAAACACTCACACACACACATAAGCATAAATACAATGCAAAGGAAAATATTTTTGTATTATTAAAAACCAATATAAAGTAATCAAATTAAATTTGTAGCGGAAAAAAGTAATTACAGAACACAGGCAAAGAATGCTTTTGTGCGCAAAGACTTGACGCGACAGCTCCAAATGACCGTGAAAACGTTTTCTCATGAATGAAACGTGTATACCATAATATTAAATATCTCCGTTTTGTATACTATGCTCTCGTGTGTGTGTGCGTACAAGTATTTTTCAAAGTAAATTAAAGTTTCATTGATAAAAGTGCTTTAAGACCTGGAATTAATGGATTTATGATTTTAACTTCTCTATGTCTATACGAGGGCTAGATAGTAAGTAAGAGTTTCAGTCTAAGTCTATCTAAATAATTGAAGAATTAAAGTGTCAGCACTTGTGAAAGATGTGACAGAGCGCCAGCTTGGCGGCCAGGAATCATTCAAGCCAATTTCTTATACCCTATACTTATGTGAATCGTATTCCAGTGAGAACGTTCTGCAGCAACCCTAACAAACGGTAGTCAGAAGTGGTAAGGTCTGGCCTATAAGTTGACTGAGATAAAACTTTCCAGCTGCTGTTTTCTAAATAAATTTTAATATCTTTCAATATAAGTCTGTGCGCAAAAATCGAAAATATTTCGGTAATCGCTCGCTTAAACTTCATGAGTTGTTGCCGGCAGAGCTCTCCATTTATTGCTGCACTCGATTTTTCAAACTAATATATACTATATTACGCTATTCTGATTCCACAAAACAGAACATTACCTCAGCGTCATGGGTATCCAACTTTGTCTGTTATTTGGCTAGTTGGCCGGGTTTTACATATAATTTTTTGCATTTGTGGTTGACAGAGTGGATCTTCTTTTCAACAACAGACACAGTCCGCTGCAAAAACGACTTCTGTTTTATTGCAAAGACATCATTTATTGAAACAGCAGAAGTGTGTAATCTCAACTGTAGTCTCAGTAGTAGACAGTTCTTGTCAACTCAATAATTAATCGATATTTGCTTTGTTTCAGGCAAAAGTTAGGGTACATACGAAGAGTGAAAAAGGTGTAACTGCTTTCTTTGAAACACTTTAAAGCGATAACTCAAATACTTAGTTTCTGAGTTGCGGCCTTATAAAACATGGCAGCTCTATTCAAGCAGCTCCATCAATGATCGGAACATTATGACAAGTATGAAATTAATATTCTAAATGTTCTGTACGTAATTCTCTATACAAGATCTATTATTTTTAATCTGATTAAAAATCGAGTTTTGGTAGACCGAAAAGCGATCAAAATGCTGGGTAACTTCTTTTAAAACTTTTTCTTAATTTTTGATTTTTCGATTTTTTTTGGGATGACAAAATATGTGTCTTTTTTAGAAAAAAATTGCTAGAATTCGCACAGTTTCTATTGAACAAAGTTGAAAACATTCGATCGATTAAAGAACTGCCGCATAGAGATAATTAGTTATTTGGTTAATGCGAGTGAGAAGGTATCGTAGTGAGTTAATAATTAAGCACCACCTCTTTTAGATCTCTGAGTCCCATACGGAAAATAAATAGCAATTTTTTCTTTTCACTCTTCGAATATTTGAAAATTTCACATCTTGTCCATGGCGCAAGGAGAATGTGCATATACTGTGTCCAAAAAATAATTTGAATTTAAACTGCGCGCGTCAAAGGATTTGGAGAATTATTTCTTTTTTTAGGTTGGTAGTACTGTCAGTCACATTTCATGTCAAAATATTCATTAGTGTTTGAGATACGTGTCGTTTTGTGAGCTGCTAAAAGTGAGTTTTTCGTTTTTTGCGATGTCGAAATTTGCTGAGCAAAGAATTTGCATTAAATTTTGTTTAATCAATTTTCTGCTGCGGATACGTTGAGGATGGTGCAGTAAGCCTTTGGTGATGAGGCTATGTCTAAAAAAATGTTTACAAGTGGTATAGTGAGTTTCAAGCCGGCCGTGAACGTGTCGAAGACGAAGAGCGTCCAGGGCAACCATCAACCTCAACCGACGAAGCCCACGTTCAACAAATCAAAGATTTGGTGTTGAAAAACCGTCGATTAACAATTAGCTGATGAAGTTGGCATATCGACAGGCACAGCCAATACCATTTTGAAGTATGTTTTTAGCCTCAAGCGCGTCAAATCTCGACTGGTACCGAAAACATTGAATTTTTTGGAAAAAAGGCGTCGCGTTGAAGTGTGTGAAACGATGTTTTCCGACTACCAAGGTATCATGAAATGCATTATAACTGGCGATGAGACTTGGATCTGTGCTTACGACCCCGAAACAATCGACCAATCGAGCGAATATCGTGCCAAAAGAGAGCCGAGACCAAAAAAATCGCGCCAAAGTCGCTCAAAAATCAAGGTCACGTTGACTCTTTTCTTCGATTATTGCGGTGTTGCGCATTATGAATTCCTTCCAACCGGTCAAACAGTCAACAAAAAATATTATTTGAACGTTAAGCTCCGTTGGCGTAACGCTATCCGCCTAAAAAGGCCGGAATTGTGGAAAGACAATTCTTGGTTTTTACACCATGATAATGCTCCATCGTGGTGCCCTCGTAATTCGTGATCATTTCGCCAAAGACACAACCCATATCGTTTCGCAACCACCGTATTCACCTGATCTGGCGCCGTGCGACTTCTGGCTGTTCACCAAGCTCAAAAGACCGCTCCGAGGACACCGTTTTTATATGATAGAGGAGATTCAAGCCGCAGCGAAGACGGAACTGAAGGCCATCCCGGAAAGTGACTACAACCAGATTGAAGATTCGAAGATTAGAAAATCCGTTGGAATAAGTGTATTGCATCGGAAGGGGATTACTTTGAAGGGGATGAAAATGATTTGGAAGAATAAATAAAGAATTTTCAAAATAAATACAATGTCACCTTATTTTTTGGGCACATTAGTATGTGGTAAATTTAATATTTCGCTTTTCTCTCTTTCACGCGTTGTGGCACATCCGCTTCGTTAACGAAATTTCGAAATCGTTGTACGAATATGATGTAATGGTAATGGGCAAAAGCATAGCTTTAAATCACTTGCGTAAACCTCTAACAATATTCGCATGACATTTATAGAATACAATCTTTGAGTAATTATATTCTGTAAAAATAATAATAAATGGTCTGCTAGGGGGCAGCCAGGCATATAGTTCCAATAAGTGGCCCTAGACCATTCGGCTCCTTTAAAAGTTGTTTGCGGAAATGGATCCTGGAGCAACATCAAAGGTTTACTAGCAACACGGTGCATACTATAAAAGTACTGGTGTTGATGGTGGGCAGACCAAAAGACTTCTATACTAGGAAAAATAACATTGCAGGGCCATCTGAGGGCTTCCGCCCTTAAGATCACACTTTCAAAAAAATGGTAATGTGGATTCAGCGAACTTCAGAGCAAAAGGGCACAAGGCGGCGATATGTTGAAGAATTTTGTTTTGATGCGGCTTGTGGCTGGATGTTCATCTACCGGGGTGAATGTCAAAATCCGGCGACAGAGTCTCTCTCCCACCACGAATCCCACACCGAATTTGTGTTATTTTATATGGAAACTGTAGTAAATGCCACAAGGATCTGCTCATCTCAGTACTTGTTTCGCCCACTTTTGGGATGACGGCAACAGGACAGTAACCAGCTGGGCAGCGGCAGCTTCTCAATTAAGAGATCGGATATTGCAGTGGCATGTCCCTAAATCATTATTCTTAATACGTTTCCCGTAGTAGTCATCAATAGGGAGATCGGTCATCCGAGACTGCTTTCTACTTTTTGTAGGGAGACTTCGAAAATATGAGCTCTATGAAAAAAAATCCGCAAATATTGTATATATCGCAAAATAATTTAAGAAATCGTGAAAGATCGAACAAAAGTTAGAAGATAATGAAAGAAGGCAGTTTTCTATTAACGTTACTTTTGGAGCTTTTCATGCTCGGACCTCGATTTCCAAAGTAGTTATCCCATAGTCCTATTAAGAATGATTCCTTTTCACACAATAGGCCTTTGTTTGCGTTACAAACCTCGTTAAATATTTGGTGTCAAACATTATTAGCACAACAGCGCGGAGACCTATCCAAGTTACATATAGAAATTGTGTGCCACGACGCAAAAATGCGAAGAACTTTTTATTATTTAAAAGAAGGTTTTGATAAAAGGATTTCACAGAGGTATTTTTCAACCAATAACAACTCAACTATTATCTCTTCTGTGGATTTGCTTTAATTTGAACTCAAAGTCCTAATTTCCCTTATATCTTCTCTCTGCTGCTTGGAATTTTTCCCGTTGTTAACTCAAAGCTGAGGCCACTTTAAAACAGCTGTGTGAGTTTAATTCATTCACTTATTGCCTTTTGCATTAAGTTCTGCAATTTATGCTAAGAAAATCTTTATCAATTAAAAATAATAACAATTTTGTCGCCGGCTTCCGGCGGTCCGGTTCTTAATAATTTTAATAGCCTCAACACAGCATTGCAGCACACTTTGAGGCGCCACGGAGTACTGCTTTTGCAGCTGAGTTCTCTTCTCTACTCAAAGCGTTCACAAATTTATTCTAAGCTGCATTTAATTAGTTTGTCGAGTAAATGAATAGAGAATGAAAGAAAATAAATGAGAAGTTCCATGAAACGGCATTAAAAGGAGAATAAGTAAATGAAACGTCTGCGGAAGCGAGTGTAAAAGCAAAAGTCTTGTGAGTTGAAAGAGCAGCAATTGAAATTGCAGCAGAAAACGCTCATACTTTCAAAGTTCATTCTACATTTTAAATTCTTCATAACTGCTCGCTCGCAGACCGTTGACTTTAACCCAGTCGCTTTGATGACTCTCTCTCTACTCTTCGTACAAGTCGTACAAGTGGAAATTACGAAAAAGAAATATTTATTAACGGTAAATGCAAGACGACATTGAATGCTTGCACTGAAATGGTCAGACGGCTTGGCCTGGACTCAGTTGGCAAATTGAGTGTAATAAGCGTTAACGGTAAAAGTTGAAAATACGCTTTTTGTTCGATTGTTGCAAAAGTGTAACAAAAGTGTATAAAGCTTGAATTTCAGAATTTAAATGGAAATTAGTTGCACGGAAATTTCATGGCCATTTAGCAGCTGTAGAAATGAGCTTAATTTGTTGTTGTTTACTTTTTTTCACTTTTGGAAGACTTTACCCTCTCGGATTGGGTTCAAAGCGAATCGTAATAGCATCTGTTTTGATAATAAAGAAGTATATTTAATACTACATAGCAGGCAGATCCACTTATAGTGCCCTGTACCAGTTAACTTCGGAGAGACAGAGTTCGCTGGAAGGAGAATTCGTCTCACAAGAGCGTAGCCAGGGCACTTGTCGTGGACGACTTGCTTTCAGTTTTGCTAATTGACTATTGGATCCTCTGCCGAGGACGTGCGACAGCAAGAGGCAAATTCAAGGACACCTTCTATGATTTAGTAAAATGAGGTTTAAACAACCTTTTTAAGACGACCGTTCTCTTATTTACTAGACGTTGGTCGCTGTCCGACCTCATGAAGTTAACCCTTGGGAGCAGACATGACTAATAGAGTCAAATCTCTTGGCTTCATGCAGAATTCCACTCTGCGGTGGAAGCAGAATGTTGACCTGACCATGGTCAAATTGACTAAAGCACTATTGGTATTAGCTGGTGAATACTGAGGCTGCGCAAATGGTCAACAGCAGCACTTGAAGTCGCGCTTGAGCTCTCACCACTTCACCTAGTAGTAACACACCTTCAAATGACTGCAAAAGGGTGTGACATAAGTAATGTAATCTCATCACAGCGTATGAAGAAAGTGGTGTACAAATAATACAATAAAAATAATAAAATACCATTGGCTTTTCTCTCAAGGGACAGTATTACCAACAGGGTGAACTTCACCAAGACGTTCAAGGTAAGGCTGAATAGTATGATTCTACTTTCAATTTATTGCTTAGTGATAGTACAGTCAAGTGATACACCGACGGCTTGAAAAAGTCAGAAGGTTAGGAGTCGCATGGTCACGCATCAAACTCTGCACACCTATAGGAAGGTTTCCGAGATTTTTCCAAGCAGAAGTCTTTGTCATAAGTCGGTGCGTAGAGATGTACATCTAACGTAACTATCGCAAGGACCGCATAATCATACTTAGTGAGTAGTCAAGCGGCAAAGTTATAACTGCAAAAGACCTGGCTGATGACCTCGCCATCTCCGTAGCATCCAGGACTATAGTAGGATCTCATACTATTAAGGAGCTGCTCCACAAGGAAGAAGGAGTAGGAGTAAGGAAAGATTAGTAGAGAGGTATTGGCAAAAACTCCTAGGCATGCGTCACACCTAAATGCTAATGAGGGGTTATGTTATGTAATCAACCTCCATAGAGACAAACTCAGACTACTTGCGCATTCTAGACTGCATTTCAAGAAGCATTTATTAACATGGGCCTAGCTGCTGGTGCAAATTGCCGGTTCTGCCACAGGAAGCCTGAAACTCCAGAATATTGGATATATAGTACATATCTTTTAAAAAATCAGAAAATGATCTACAAACTATAATTTATATTGACTTTACATATTCTTATGATTCTTTAATCAAAGCTTCAATCGATTTTCCTTGTATTTCTACCTCAATGGCAACAACAGATATATTTACTAGTTATCCCTACTTTCTTAGAAACATATATAGTCCTAGTCTGTTGCTACTTGTACTGTAAACTGCTAGTTTTTAAATATAAAGCATGAAAAAATGCATGTCGCAACAAATCCGTAAAACTTTGTCCCATAAAACTCCATAAATGTATTTGTGTGTATGCGTTGCACACATACAAAGATAATACAAACTGAAAACACTTGCATATAAACTGAACAATATTAAATGCTGTGGCCACATGTGAGAGGAAAAAAACAATAAAAATGGAGCACTAAAATACAAAGCGTTAAATGTTGCGTATACGCACAGGTGAACCTCACATACATACATATATGTATGTATATAGTACGCATAAACGCCGACAGCAAGCAAGTGTTTAATTACATTTCACTGTGAATTGGTTTTCTCTGTTAGCCAAATGCAATAACAAAAAACAAAAAAAAAAAAAAAAAACAAAAGAAAAACACGAAATAAATTAAATGTAAAAAAAGGCCCGCGGCGCTGCGTTGAAAATATTTAATGAATTTTAATAGCGCAACAAGCATGCCAGCCCTCAACTCATGCGCACTTTTGTTAATTACAGCGTTTACCGTTAACCCGCTAAGCACACAACGCGACACACACCACGGGGGTGAAAGTTTAAACGAAAGTTCTCTTAGGTGTGGCGACGCAGAGTTTGTGGGAGGAGAATTTGAGGCTTTGCATTCGCAATTTGGTTGTGGCAAATGAGGTAAATTAACAAGAAAGAACAAACGAAAAAAAATCGATAAAAAGCAAAGAGTGTGGGCTCTTTCGTTTTCGCTTTATGTTTGTTTCTGTATGCGGATATGAAGTTATGATCGCAGTAAAACATCAAAGGACATTTTTTGTGCGTTAAAAGCCATGGCAACTTCAAAGATTAGAAGAAATAAATACGCCGTTATGCAATTACGAGTTCATGTGGGCTTTTATCATAATTTATTGCCTGCAAAAACGCACTCATAAAATAAAAAATTTATCGAAGATGTTTTAGTGTTTATTTTCTCTTCAATTCTAGGCAAATTTATCGTATTTGCAATTTTTTTTTGGAGAGTTTGGGGGAAAAATTGGCTCTGCCTTATGACGATTTATGGAAAAAATAATAATTTTTCGCCAAAAGTTTTGAGTAAACAATCTGTCTTCTTTTTGGAATAGCAGAAAACTACCGTCTCGTGGCGGCCCTATAAACCTTAATACCTTTTACCATGACTTTTTGACCCTGTTGTACGGACTCTACTTTTTCCCCAACATAATTTCTAAAATTGTCCGAAAATTCCTACAGTTGATTGCAGAGATGATGTTACTTGATACTCGCACTTGCTCCTAGAGTCTGGAAATTTGTGAGCATATTTTACCATAACATCTTCATGCTTAATGATTATCCAGGAAATTTTCGACTATCAATATTAAAATTTTTCCCAAATCTTCTTTCGGAACAGTTGCAACTTTGGATCCACCAATAGTCCATAGAAAAGTTGGTAGTTCTATACCAAGCTACGGAAATTTTTTATTAATTTATTTATCCCTCAAAATGCCATACCTTTCTATTCTATAATTCTACGTGATCAATGAGTATAAAGTCCATGAGCTCATTGTGAAAAAATTGATGTAGATGATCCGGTAATCTAAGCAGTCGTAGTATATTTGAAGCAAGTCCAACTATAAGCCGCGTATATTTAGTTTATTCTCAAATTTGTAACGCCCAGAAAAAATTGCGAAAAGTGTAAGACGTCACTCATGACCGTCGTCTGTTTATCCGTCCGTGAACTAAATTATTAACTATTTCCTAAGCAAGTGGTGTAACACAACCTCCAAAGAAGTTCTTCAGAACGGGTCACTATAGTATATAGCTGCCAAGCAAATTTACCTATCGATCTCAAGTAACTGCAAAACTTCTATATGAACTTTGACGTATCAATCGAAAGTCCAAGGCAGCGCTATAATTTGACAATATATTATTCAGATCAGGCTACTATATCATATAGCTGACACACAAACTCTCCTAATTCGTTCGATGCAAACCGTTGGCCAGTTATGGTTTTAGATTTAGTTATTTGTTGTATGAAATTCGAATGAAAAGGCCATGCCATCATTGAAAGACTTCCGTCTGGAGAATATTTACAAGTCGTTCGCACAACTTATGGTCCGAATAATCGGCCTACATAAGGTATTATTCGCAACACTATTACCCAACTTGAGACCCAGCATATATTGTTGGATAATAATCCACCAAATAAACCACGTCTAGCACCCAGCCGTAGTTGATAGTGTACACAGAACCCTGGAGAGTCGATTCGGCACCGTATACATCAACGCGGAATGACGTATGGAACGACTGGGTTCATTTTACGTCGAGAACTGAATCCGCTCGACCTTCCTTAGCGCTCTTGAAAAATTCCTAGAAGATCCGACATTTTCGAGCCAAATTTTGTTCAAAGATGAGTCCCATTCCTGGCCTAATGGGTATGTTAACAACAGAAAAATTGCCGCATTTGGTACGAAGAGCATTCTGAAAAGATTCAAGAGTTGTCAATTCATCCAAAAAAAATAGTATGTTGTGGTTTGATAATCACCACTTTGATGCATGAAATTTAAGCTCATAATTTCGGCGATATTGTTTTCCAACAAGACGGCGACATTTCCCCTAAAACACAACAATCAATGGATTTATTGGGAGGATACTTCGGCGAGCAGAAAGTTTTTTCGTTTTCGGCGGGTCAATTGGCCGCCAGAATTGTATGGTATCACACCGCTAGACTTTTTCCTGTGGAGGTATGTAAAGTCTAAAGTCTATGCGTACGATCCCGCTTCGATTCAGCTCTTGGAACATTGTGTCATTCGCCAGTTACCAGTCGAAATGCTCGAAAGAGTTGTCGAAAATTGGGCTTTACGAATGGAGCATCTGAGACGTAGTCACGGTCAACAATTCCTCAAAATATAAACACCAAAGAATGTTCTTTCGAATGATAATAAACATTTACTATTAGATTTTACGTTTCTGCGTTTTCTTTAAAAAAGTAGGGAACCTCCAAATCGGTCACCCTGTCGCTTCTGTGCAGCTTACATTAAGGTTTTTTCAACAGCTCCACTACTATGCACTCGCCTTACACATGTACTTTTTTAGATGGAAAAACTTTTACTAGAAGAAAAATCCTTGACGGAAAGGTAAGCACTCTAAAGCCGACACATAAGTACCAAAGTATTATGGGCACAAGAGTGAGCTTAAAGAAAGACTTAACTGGAACACTTGTGAATACATTACCAACAGTTGTGCATGTATATAAGTATATACATTATGTATGTATGTATTTGTATATATATAGATGTGTGTGCCTTTAGCCGAAACTCTTTTCCAACCTCGCCGCTAAAGTGTTGTGTTGATAGGCTTTTTAGGCATTTTACCATTAAAAGACCAACAACACCAATCACAATGTGTACAACAAAATAAACCAGCACACAACAACAATAGCAAACTGTCATTGTAGCAACAAAAGGTGGTGCGTGTAAAGTGTTTTTCGTGTTAATAAATAATTATGTGGCGATTGGTTGGTAGGCGCGAGCAAAGCGCAGTCAAAAGCGCTCGAGCTTAAGCCTGCCAAGCACAGCAATTGAAGGCGAGTGCTGAGAAGAAATATAGTGAATAAGTGCCAACAACAAATACAAAAGCCGAACAAGTTACACAAAATTAATAATAAATAAAGGCATGAGAACGCACGCACAGGCGGCTGAACTTTGGGTTGGAAGAAAAATGGAGAACAACAACAACAATAACCACAGCTGGTGAGGCTTGCAATTCGCTCCACTCCAATGCCGACATGCCGAATGAAGTTAAGTGGCATTTGAACTTGTCAAGTAGGTGGATAAACTTGAATATGACTTGCCGCCGGCAAACGCCAATACATACATATGATACACACACATATATATGTGTAAATAAATATGCGACGTGTTTCCTCTCGCTCATTGCCTGCTTCCTACTCGGCCTCCAGCAACTGACGGCTTGTCTGCATGCAGAACAAAGGCGGAAAAGCGGCAGAGCTCTGCGGCCAATTGAGCCTAATTTGAAATTCAATAAATGATGGGTGAATGAAGGGTGGCAATGCTGGCAGCCGCCGCGATTAGCATATGTAAATGGATGTGTATGGATATACGACAAGTAGGCGGTTGAAGGCGGGCACAGGGAACTGTGTGCCATAAACAGGTGCCTTTCACACACAAACAAGTACATAATATTTTACAGTATATATACGTAATAGTATATAGAGCATTTACAGCATATTCATGTTACATTTTGTTGTTGTTGCCGAGCTTAAGCGTCAAATCATGTCGCCATCAAACATTTCAATTTAATATTTTGTTAAGTATTTGATGTATTTTGAAATGTTTTTAAGCTTTCACATTTTCTAACAAATACATTTACATGTTAGGTAATTTTATACTTTGTTTATTGTTTACGGTGGATTTTTGGTGTGACCGCACAACCATCACTAATGCCAATTAATGTCTCGGCTTTAATTTCGTATGCGGCTTCGGCTTAATGTATTTGTACTGCTTCGGCAGTTCTTATGGCTGCTTTATGCCGTTATTGTTATTGTTGTTGCTTGCTGGTTTTATTTGCATGTCGTTTGCTAGTTTTATTGCTATTGCGTAGGTGTATTGCTTTGATTGCTGTGGTGTTTGATGTCACCGCAAAGCTTTGAGCTGCGTTCTGTAGGCGGTAGCAAGGTATATACGTATGTAAGTAAAGCTAATGAAATCCATAACGTTTTGTCGAATGTTTGCATATAAAACTGATTATGTTCCAGCCCCAAAATTATAATATCAACGAAATAAGATCTGTTCCATCGTATGTGTCTCCAATAATAAGCATCTTTGACGTCTAGATCAGATCCACAGCACCTTCTGAAACCTTATCCAAAGCGCAACACTTACACTCAAAAGGCAGATCCATAGAGACAGCACCCCAAACACTGGTATTCAACATCAAAAGAGCTTTTGAATATAAGGAATACACTCTTGGAGTCTTCCTGGACATCTCTTGGGCATTCCATAAAGTTTCTACGGAATCTATTCTGAATAGCCTCGAGTCAGTATGCACTAATCCTGCTTTATAACGTTGGATCAGAAACCTCTTGGTCTATAGAAAAATAAAAGCAGATGGAATGATCAAGGAAGTCTGTAGAGACACACTGCATAAACTGTTAAGGAACTTAGATTGCAAAGTCTACAAGGTGGTGGTATATGCAGATGATATTGCCATATTAATAAATGGAAGGTGTTTACACACCTTTAGCGATATTATGACCACCACTTTCGATACTGTCCGGAATTGGGCATCCCAAGCGGGTCTGACGTTTAATCCAGAAAAAGGCACTTGTTTGTATTTATTAGTAAATATAAAATCCCTCCATGGTGGCTTCCTTCGATAAATGGGACACAACTCACTTTCGAAGACCGCACCATATATCTGGTATTCTTGGCCAGAAAACTACTGTGCAAACAAATTATAGAAAAAAACAGTTAAAATGGTCTGGAATGTCTTATATGTGTGCAGGCAGGTGCTCTGCAAAATCTGAAGCTTTCTCCCTCCCATGCACTGACGCTACACAGCGCTTGCAAGAACAATTCTCCTCGAGAAGTATACGGAAATCTACTTATCGAAAGCCAAGGGACAATGTCCAGCGGTTTGGTGCGCTGTGCATAACCCGAGCTCCAAGGTTTTTTCCACGGTGGCTCTTAAACTATTGCTGCCACCTATAGATCTCTTCGCTGAAAATTGCGTGTCAAAATCAGCAGGACGACCGGATGCAGGAGAATCCACATAAAATACTTTGAACATAGCTCCGGGTAAATGCCGTTTAGTAAGCATCGACTAAATGATATTTGAGATAAATATAGAAAGAGGTAGGTGGGGCAAGTTTATGCTAGCTGCGGACAACACCTTAAAAATTTACATGGATGGTATTTTGTCACAAGTTAGGCAAAGACGGTCTTTTAAGTTAAGCCGGAATACAGAGCCTCACGATGTGACAAACGTCATTCGAAGGACGGTGTTGTTGTTGTATCTGCTTAAAACATTCCTGCAGTAATTTCGAAGCATGGTGCCAAGTTGACAGTCTTTAGCCGGATAAATGTCCGGGTCCATTCCGATTACTTAGACCCGACTGTCGTCGGAACGTTCCGAAAGACGGTATACCCAGAGACTAATACCGGAACTTCATGCTTGGATATCAGTTATTCAGGAAATGGAAAGCTTTCATCAAAGCATAAGAGAGAAAACTTAAAATGTCTCGCCAATATCACAAAGTCATATTTAATATGGAGGTTCCGCAGGAAAGTTTTTGGATGACACCATAATTTTTTTTTACTGAAAACTTTATATCTTACACTTCGTCCGCTCGCGAGCTGATTATTTGATGAATAATACCATTGATTTGCGCCCTGATTACATGTGTCAATGCCAGGTCAGCAACATCAATTTATATGAAATCCCTGTAGGCACCGAAATTTCGCCAACAACAACTTCCAATTCAAGTGAGCTCACACGCCAATCACTTACCAAACCACGGTTTGCCCTCGACAGATGAATTTTCATTTCGGAAATCACATTTGGCCCCTACTGAGCACCATCTAATCTTTGCAAAGCCTCAAGGCAACGACAAAGGGCTGCCATTAGGAGGGCCGGGGGGCCAAGCAATCTCATGCGACAACCAACTGTGAACAGGTATTGAAATTGGAATTATGATTTAGTGGCATTTATGTACAAATTCAACTGAATGATGAGGTATTTTTCAAGCATATTGAGCGTGCGTGTGTGTGAATGTGTTGAAATCGAGAGACTCGACGTCGATATCGACACATTAATGAGCTGACACAATGGTACAAATTGCATAACACGAGCTCCAAGCCAACAAATGCCGAATTACGCAGTGCTTGTAGCCAAATTTATGCTTTACACGACCATAGACGTATACATACAAGTGTATTAAGATATATGTATGTACATACATGTATGTGTTTGCTTTTGTATGGCAGTCCATAAGTGAAATAAAAATATTTCATTTTCATAAGCCACAATCAAACAGCATTGAAACAGTTGATACCATTGATTATCAGCGTACTAACACGCCACACACACACATGCGCACATAAACACACACACGGCAATGGGTTCGCACGCATGCCGAATCATTGGTTCACAAAACACACATTGCGGTCATAATTCAAAGATTATTTTACGAGCTTGTTGTTTTTGTTACAGATATTTGTTTGGCAGCACACAATGTCGCTGAATTGCAGCCGCTGGAGCTGCTGAGGGGGACGCTGCGGCCACATGGGGTAAATGCAATAAATTGGAATTTAATCATAATTTCGGCAGGCAGCTCAACGAACGCACACATGCACACAAATATATACAAGTCAAAAAGCTGCCAACAACAACAGCAATATACAAGAACAACACAAAATACAAACACACACACACTTATGTCGGCGCCCAGTCAGCATAGCAGCAGTGGCAGCCAACTAGCCATTGACTTGCCACAAATTCGATTTTGGCATTTCGATTTATTTCGAATGCGAATTTTGTGGGCTCATTTCGTTATTAACCGAGCACATGTTTCTTTTTCATTTGAGCCGCCATGTCCCGTTGGATAGATATTTGTATGTATGTCCATGTAGTTGTGTGTTAGACTTCTATGTAACTATTTGTGTAGTTGTTGTTGTGTGTTGATTTTTGCGGCTCGCCAATTTATATTCGTGAATATTTATTGATTACATGCTTGTAGTTGTCGCTTTTTGTTTGTTTTTGTTGTTATATTTTTTACATATTTTCGCACTTTGCTTTCCCACAATTTACACTATTTGATTTGTCGGCTTTAATTGTGATTTTTTCGGGTTTTTAATTAGAGGTTACGCAAATTATTTGGCTTTGGCTTCCACGAAATTATCTTGTCAATATTTTTAAGCGGCTTTAACAAGTTCAATGGCATTGAATAACAGGTACGGACGGGCTAACTTCGATCACAGTCAAATTTTTTGTTCCGTGGACCCATTCGGTGAATTAAAGTACTATTGATGGAATGGGGTTCACCGATTTTATATATTTCAATTTATACTAAACAAAGCAGTTAATAAATATCTATAAATTTCCTCAAGCTTCTGAGAAAAACTATTCTATGCTAGTTAGGAAGGGCTAAGTTTGGGTGCAATCGAACATTTTTATAAAGGCAGGGAAATACCTTAAGGTGTAAAATGTCAACCAGAGAATCGGAATCTAAGCAATTTTCTATATATGCATATTTATACTCTTATACTCTATATAAATCATATACTGACCGACAAATTCGGCACTGTTATTAGACCATGAAGATGTTCGTATAGTAGTTATCCGTCTAAAGTACAACAAAACGGCTGGAGGCGTTGGATTGCAGGCCGAGCTATCCAAACGCAGCGGCGATGAACTGATAAGGAACATGCACCAGCTTCTTTGCCAATATGGTCGGACGAAAGGGCTTTAAAAAAAATGGTTTTTTCGGCAAAATCAATTTACTTTGTTCAATATGGTCTCCTTCTGCTTCAATACAGCTTTCTGCATGGTCCAAAAGCATGTCGAACAAGTGTTTTAGCTCGTTGGCCGGTATGACTGCCAGTATGCCGGTGCAAGCCTATTGAATGATCTCGACGTCTGCATAACGCTTTCCTTTGATGGGCAAATACATTTTTCTGAAAGTCGCACGGTGCCATATCAGGTGAACACGAGGAGTGGTTAATGGTTAAGATGTGATTTTTGGTCAAATAATCGGTCCCAAGCGTCGATCGATCTGAGCAATTTTTGGTCGTCAGTTAATTTTTGCGATAAATCAATGTTTTAGAGATTAGATGCCCACATTTTGATCGTCATTTATTGTCTCACGACCACTTCGAAAACGTTTAAACCACTCGTAACTCTGCTACTGGATAGGTAATCATCGCAGTAAACTTGTTTCATCAATTGAAGCGTTTCGGTGAAAGTTTGGCTCCCTTGTAACTGTTTACAGTTATAACTACAAAGTTGAAGATAATAACGACTGGCGCGGTTTATAAACTCGGTTATAACCGCGTAAGCGGTGTCCACGCCAATAAAGAAGAAGAATACATGACGAAATCGAAAGCTATATTTTAAAAATCTTGTAAAAGTAATATAGTTGACTGTTTCGAAATTTATTTATTATTTTTGTTTACAAGAAGAAAAAAATCCCACCAACGAATGGATTTGCAAAATAATAATATTTAGAGTTCACAATCACGCCACGTTATTAGGTTCGGTTGGACTGCTATGAAAGTTGTTTTTCTGAGATAGCCAAAAACTCATAAAAGGAAATCATAAGAACCTCATAGGTTCGCAGTTGGGAGATAGAGGAGAAAGTGCCAAGATGATTCGGCTGCTTCCACACAACATTGACAAAATGCGTCCGACTAAATATTTTGCCGCCTTAGGTCTATTGTGCCATTAATGATCTTAGCTGTTCTTCAAAAGACAATAAATATGCTGGTTATTGTTTGTTGGAAAAAGTTTCTTGATTTATATGAGATAGTTGTCAACTGTGAAAATATGATGCAATTGGAAACTATACCAAGTTTTATTGAAGTTGTCATAAAGACAAGAGAATACAAAGAAATCTTAAATATTTTTATACCCTGAACAGGGTATATTAAGTTTGTCACGATGTTTGTAACACCCAGAAGGAAGCGTCGGAGGCCCTATAAATTATATATATAAATGATCAGTATGCTGAGCTGAGTCGATTTAGCCATGTCCGTCTGTCTGTCCGTCTGTCCGTCCGTCCGTCTGTCCGTCTGTCCGTCTGTCTGTATATAAACGAACTAGTCCCTCAGTTTTTAAGATATCCTTTTGAAATTTTGCAAATGTCATTTTCTCTTCAAGAAGCTGCTCATTTGTCGGAACGGCCGATATCGGACCACTATAACATATAGCTGCCATATAAACTGAACGATCGGAATCAAGTTCTCATATGGAAAACTTTCGCATTTGACAATGTATCTTCACAAAATTTGGTATATATTATTTTCTAGGGCAAAAATGTAGTATCCGAGAAAATTGTTCAGATCGGTTAACTATAGCATATAGCTACCATACAAACTGAGCGATCGGAATCAAGTTCTTGTATGGACAACTTTCACATTTGACAAGATATATTCACGAAATTTGGTATATATTATTTTCTAAGGCAACAATGTAATCTCCGAAGAAATTGTTCAGATCGGTTAACTATAGCATAAAGCTGCCATACAAACTGAACGATCGGAATCAAGTTCTTGTATGGAAAACTTTCACATTTGACAAGATATATTCACGAAATTTGGTATATATTATTTTCTAAGGCAACAATGTAATCTCTAAAAAACTTGTTCAGAACGGGTTACTATAGCATATAGCTTCCATACAAACTGGACACATAGTTACTAACAGAAATGCACCTGTGAAGGGTATTTAGCTTCGGTGCAACCGAAGTTAACGTTTTTTCTTGTTTTAATTTTTTTTGTTGTAATGCGAGAAACTATATCTGAAAAATTTTTCAAGAATACTGCAAAATAAAAGGTCTTTAGCAGTAAAAATCCACTTGGATGGGTATATTTAAATGAATTTACTGTAAGCATATGCCTTGCGGAATTATGAATACTAAATAATTTTATTAAAATGGTCCTTTACAAAGGACCCAAAAACTTCTCTACGAAAACACATAATCTTATCAAACTGCTATCGTCTCTCAGGTGGTCCATCAGTAACCCTGTATCTAGGGCAAACAAGTATTTAAATTATAAATTTTTAAGGAGATTTTTTGAAAAATGTTTTTTATAATATCATAACATAATTTGCTCTTGGATCTCCAGGTATCTTAAATAAAGATCATGATAATATTGCTAAAAGAATTTAGAGTCTGGAATCAAAAAATATGTATAGGGCCTTTCGAGAAGCAACAGCCTTTTCAATTTTAGATATTTATTCGTTTTTGCTTTTCCGGCAAAACTCTCCTAGACCTGACGACGATTTTGCCACCAGTGTTGGGCTTGAATTCGTGCCTATTTAAAATAATCCCACAAATACATGTCAAAAAAGTTAAATTTGGAGACTGAGAGACCAATCAATGTCAAATACTTTTGACTTGAGACATCGAAAACAATTTCATTTCATATATTAAAGCGCAACGCAGTGTTGAAACCAGTAACCGCCATGACCTTTGACTAACTGATCAATCGGTTATCAAATATCAAAGTGGTTGTTGATTACATAATGTCGTAAAATATGACACTGTAAGTGTAAGTGAGTGGAAAAAAAATGTTTTATGTTCTTTTCTTGATAATCTGACAACAATAAAATCAAAAATTTCAAAGTAATTTTAATAAATAAAATCAGGAAGAAATTATAATTTTTTGGAGTATTTTCTTATTTAAGCCTGGTCTCTTGTATGTTACATAAGTATGCCATCATTAATGAACTTCACCATTCAGCTTAATTTAAACTTTCCTATTTAATCATATTGAATATTTAGATTGATTATTATAGACGACTATTTTAATAATTTTAGAGTCCACTCACCTTGATTTCGTGTAAGAAATCCGTTTCGTCCAGCAGATTGATGCGCACGGACATAATCCGCGATGGGCGGCAGAGGCAATTCATCTTGCTGCTTCTCGCTGAACTGTTACTAAATCATACACACACACTGACAAACACGCAGCGGTCGATTGCTGTTACTCTGGCTTTAAATAAAGCACACTCACATATGTACATTTACTTTCATCGAAATCGAGCACATTTTTCACATTTAATCGCGTAATTCTTGAACTCATTAACCGCTTAATTCTTGACTTTATAAATTACGAGTTGAGCACTTTTTCATGGTAAATTATGATTCCATATACATAGGTGTATGTGTGTATTTCTTCTTCATTTATTCTAATCAAACTCATATTAATCATGCTTCCCATTGTTCCAGTAGATTTTCGAAGCATTCTTCGGGTGAATCTGCAAAAAAGCGAAGAAGAGATAATACAATTAGAATGAGTTCAAATTTTTATGTTATTTGTATATACAGATGCATGCAAAGCTTTCAATGACTGCATAAAAAAAGAACGGCAAACCTAAAAATTTTGGAATACAAACTTTGAAGGTTTCAGTATTCTTGATGTGTTCAAAAAATTGCGGGAAATTTAAAATTGAAATTTCGTGGGTAAGGAGAGTGAAATTTAATTTTTTTTTTAAATTATATATTGTGACAAAAAAGTACCCGGAAATTGTAAATAAAACTTAAAATATTTAAATATTTATTAATATTTATTTTGCCGTCTTTAACGTAATTCCCACATATGTCAACGACTTTTCCTTTTATCGAAACAATTTTCATAAGCATTGCTTCAGCTCCTTCATCTGTCCCTCCGGATGCTTCATGAGGCACCAAATACGAAAATCGAAAAATACCATCACCTTGATTTTTGAGCGGCTTGGCGTGGTTTTTTTGATTTGTCAAGAACGCGTTTCATATCGAAAATATCCACCAAATTAATTCGAACGAACAGACGAGAGATGTCGAGCTCTCTTGCCATCTCTCTCACACTTGCCTTCCAACACCATATCCTTCACTTTTTAATATGTTCATCAGTTAAATAGGTCGAATGTCGTCTAGAAATAAGCATGTTTTCAACGATCTCTCGACCGCCTTTGAAGCCTTTGTACCTGTATTCATTGCTTACTTCGTCTGTAGCATCCCCTAATGAATGAATTTTTATGAGTTTAACGATTTTCGTTTGTTCAAAAAAATGGAACAGAGAATTTGGTTATAAATTCTTGGCCAAAATCAAATGGGCAACGATGTCCCAGCCTCTATATTCGCCAGTCATGGCTCTGTGTGACTTGTACATACTATAAAGAAACCCTTAAAGAGTCGTTGTTTTGGAAACATAAGCTAAAGGCCAAAATTCGAGTTCGAGAAGGCTTTCAACGAGTGGAAGATTGGCATAATATCGAATGGAAAATGTTATGAAGACAACAATATTAATATCGACAAATAAATATTTTTTTTTCTTTGTAAAGGATGAAAATTTCCATTATTTTTTGAACACACATCGCATTTAAACCCATGCGGGTCAAATTTGATTTGAGTGACAACTAATCAACTCAACGAATAAAAACAACAATAAAACTGCGCCGATCTGTTTACTTCCAATCGATGGGAGGTCTTTGGTTCTGAAAGTATTTTATAGCTATTAAGGGCATGCATAGGTAAAGGCAGGTTATAACTGTCTTTTAAAAATCACGTGAAACAATTTGTTTTTCTACGGAAAGATCAGCTAACGAAACAGAAAAACGATCAAACAGCTAATGTCTCTTAGCAGTCAACTAGCACATATAGTATATAGGAGTACATATGTACATATAAGTATGTATATACAATTTGTCTGCATCAATGACAACAATGTTGCATTCAACTTAAGAATATCGAACTCAAGGCTTGACCAATCCTACAAATACATAAATTGTACCGACAGGCGCGCGGAAATTAGAACGATATTGGATCTATATACGAGTATGTATGTATAAATGTACTAAAGTGTGCATTGTAAAAAATTTACAAGAATTTTCTCACCCTACCTAGAAAAATCCAACACTGTGTATTCATATAATACTGGTATATGTAATGTATATAATGAAGACAGAGGTGTTATAAACAATACTTGTTCTAATACTTTTTTTTTGAGATTTTTATGTTTTTCGTTTTTATAGTAAAGGGTGTTTTTTTTAGACGTGAGATTGCGATTTTCACAAGCAATTTTTTTTCAGCGTTAAAACTCACTTTAGGTTGAATTTGTGCATTAATAAACAAAATTATCGCATTTGAAATGATGATAAACCTTAAGCCATTGTCAAGACGCCGTTATATCTTCAAAAAGTAAATTTTGGTGCTCTATGCGCAGAATGAATCTCTAGGCCATATTTCTTCAAACGCTAAGACGGCAATAATGTTACAGTCAATGGGGAACGCTATGGAGCAATGACTAATGACTTTTTCATACTTAAATGGATGAGGGTGTGGTTCCAACAAGACGGTGCTATTGCAGTTAACTTTTGGTGAGCGCATTATCTCACGTCGTGAACCTGTAACGTAGATTTCCAGATCGCGCGGTTTACCACCACTGGCTGTAAAGTCGCTCGTCTACGTACATAAATTCTAGACGATTGAGGCCTGGTCTTTTAAACGGACAACTGATCTTTCTAACGGAGTGAAGATTTTCCTCTTCCTTTGCTTTCCCCGGCGGGTGCTGAATCGAAAATTTTCAAATCTGGAGTCTCTAAATTCGATGAACGATGCCAATGTCTTCGTATACGAGGTGTGTTAAAAAAGTATCGCGAATCGTAACTGACAGTTTTCTTCGATTGCAGGGGCGTGGTGCATCATGAGTTCTTGCCACAGGGAAGAACGGTCAATAAGGAATTATTAACGCCCCTGCTCACACACATCGTTGCTTGTACGCGACTTTTTGGTCAAAAACAACACACTAATGATGCCGCAGCCACCGTATTCCCCAGATCTGACCCCCTGTGAATTTTTCTTGTTCCCTAAACTGAAGAGGCCCATGAAAGGACGACGTTACGCTTCTCTTGACGAGATAAAGACGGCACCGAAGGAGGAGCTGAAGAAGATAAAAAAAAATGATTTTTTGAAGTGCTTCGAAGATTGGAAAATCCATTGGCACAAGTGTATAATATCTCATGGGGATTACTTTGAAGGCGACCAAATAGATATTCATGAATAAATAAATAATTTTTGAAAAAACACAAAATTCGCGATACTTTTTGAACACACCTCGTATCTTGTACAGCTCATCGTTCTATCGATTGTTATCGTCCATGCCTCTGCACCACATAGCAGGATGGGGATGATGAGGAACCTGCAGAGTGTGGTCTTTGTTCGTTGAAAGAGGACTTTTCTTCTCAATTGCCTACTCAGTCCAAAGTAGTACCGGTTGGAAAGAGTGATTCTGTGTTGGATTTCGAAGCTGACAGTGATGTTGGTTTTAATTCTGGTTCCAAGATAAACAAAATTATTTGCGACTTCGATGTTATGAGTGTCAAAAGTGACATGGGAGTCAAGCTGCGAGTGCGAAGACGGTTTCTTTGATGGCAGGAGATATTTTGTCTTGCCCTCGTTCATTACCAGACCTATTTGTTTCGCTTCCTAGGCAAACTGAGGAAAGCCGAGCTCTATTCAAATATGCAGCTCGAATTATGTTCACCAGCAGTAAATTGAAGAAGTTGAAGGGAGTCGCCTTGTCTGAAACCGCCTTTGGTTTCGATAGGTACGGTCCTTCCCGATCCTGACGGAGCTTTTTGTATTGTTATTTGGAAACTACTTAAAGAAACACCCTTTATAAACTGCAAATAAAAGCAGTTAGGCGCTTAAAATCGTTAAATTTTTATGTTGTTGCCATTTTTTTTTTGGAATTACTGGCAACGTGGCGTGCGAATGCAAATATATAGTTAGTGTGTTATTCAAGCAGAGAATTGTAAATAATACCGCCTAGAACAAACAAGCGCTTACTGCGCGCCTACTTTGGCTACGCGCATAATTATTATTTATTTTCTTCGTTTGCTCGCGATTAATTCTGTTTTATTTACTTGCTCTGGCGGCGCGTGAGAAAAATTCGCAAACAATTGTTCGCCGGAGAGTTCTACAGTGCGCTGTGCCGCAGCTAGCAAGTTGGACTTAAGTACGCAGTTAAGCACTCATAAGTGCATGCAGGCATAGTTATAAGCATGCTTAGTGTGGCATGTACGAAAATATTTGCTACAACTTGACTCTAAGCATACATATATGTATGTATGTATATGTGTGTAAATAAAAATATTGCTTGTTGCAAGCAGTGTGGTAAGTGTGGCAGTTACAGCACACCAACTGGTGCATGCCACACTCGACAATTGGCGCGCACTCCGCACTTGCAACATGAGCGGGACGACTTCTACTCGAGTAAATTTACTATTACTTGCGAATGTAGACGCCAAGCGAAGGAGGTAGGGCGCACAATGCGTGCGGCTTTCGTGGATTAAGCGACTGCCGGAACTTTGGCGTTAGATTGAAAGCTGCGGCAAGCAAGCAACGGATAAGTGTAGAAATTACAACTCGACTTCTATTATTTATTACCAGCTCTTGCTTGTTGTTGTTACTTTTTTCATGCTAGTAACAGCAACAACGGCAAGAAATAGCACGAAAAGTTAATTAACCACTTAAAAAATCAGGCCAAATCGCAAACGTGGCATTTCGCTAACGAATTCTAAGTGCACAAGCACTTGGCGCGCCCTTTCGCTCGCGCGAGTGAAAATACTCGTAGCCGCCACTCTGGATATCCGCAGCGCATACTTGCATACATATGTACAGGTTTTTGCTCGTAAATAAGGCAACTTGGAGGGGGGCACCCGTGCGCTCAGACACTTGAGCGCCTGTTGTAGGTGGCCTCTTATTGTTAGTGGTGGCGCTGAAATCAGCAGTAAATTTGAATGACCAAACGACCCACTTTTTCACAATAATCGCTAGTATCCAATGCCGCTCTTAACGGCGAAATTGGAGTAGCCTGCGTCCATAGCAGTGCTTTTTGCAGCGAAATTGCAGCTCTTATTTCGATTTTCGGCTTTGTTGCAAGCGTTGTGCGGCAGCTGTTTCATATTGTTTTTTCTTCGCAAATGTGGCACACAAAGTAATCGAATTTGCAGTGTTGTTGGCACGCGAAAAATGTTGCAAAGAAATTGTAATCTTGATGCGAGCAATGCTTTGAATTCTAATTAGAACTGCTTGGTCCATGGAGGGTTCTACTTATTAAAGGGGAAAACACTTGAGAAGTATAAAAATAGTAGCCAGCTGAGAAAGCAAAATATCAAATAAAAATTAAGAAATTATATAGATTTTTGAATGTATGTATGTATTGTGAAGAACTTAAGGAACCTGTTAATGTAGCAGATAATCCGTTTCCATGACAGTCGGGTCTCTATAACCGGAAGGGATCCGAATTTTTTTCTTCCAATGGCTGTAAGCTCTGAGCTTTCTTCTATAAAAGTGTGCAACTGCTGACGTACGCCTATGATATTGACACTATTGGCCTCAACAACCGCGCCGTTAGCTCTGCTTTCTCCAGAATGAATGGGGAAGCGAAGCAAGGTGTTTTGGTAGTGAACGAGGGCAAGATGAAATATCTACTGTCTTCAAACAAACAGTTGTCGCAATCGCAACTTGGCTCCTACGTCACTGTTGACATGCATATCTTCGAAGCTGTAGATAAATTCGTCTAACTTGGAACCAGTATTAACAGCAGCAAAAATGTCAGCCACGAAAACCCACGCAGAATAATTCTTGATCGGTCTGAGTAGGCAATTGAGAGGTAAACTCCTCGCTCGTCGAACAAAGACCAAACTCTACAAGTCTTTAATCATTCCCTTCTTGGTATATGGTGTGGATACACGGACAATGACATCATCTGAGGAGCCGGCCTTAGGAGTGTTCAAGAGCAAGGTTTTGTGGATGACCGGTCGACTTGAAGTTTTCAAAACACCTTCGTAAGTATATTTCACAGTTAATGCTAGACGAAATAAAATTTAAGAATAGATGTAATTTTAAGAAATAACAACTTTCTTTAGAAAGCCACCAGTTTTTCTTTTTACTCATCAATGTATACAAATATATAATAATTTTTTTTTTTTTTGGTTATAGATTTGAAATAATTTTAAGCAACACATTCGTTCGTCGTTCGTCGTTGTGTACGGTTGTTTTTTTCATATCGTGCGCACATATACTACGTACTCGCTGCATAACTTCTCGTTACTTTCTGTACGAGCAATATAACCTAGCTTTGACATTTTGTGCTTCAGTTCGTTATACTTTCCGCGTGTTTTTTTATACTTTTCATTATAAAGTTAAACCCACAATTTAATCGGGCAATAATTTAATTTCTTTTCGCAATGCCCCCTGGGGCCAACAGGCTGGGGGATAATAGGTTTGCACTATTATCCCCGGGTCCAAAAAACAAGAGAAAAAAGCCAGAAAACTCAACGCTGGAATTCTTCCCGGAATTACCTATTACTAAGAAGGATGATCCCAAGTACCTTGTAATCAAATCACAGGACGTCAGGAAACCTATTGCATCCACTTCTTGCTTTGCAGTACATAAAGGTATTCAAGCCATAAGCAAAGACATCAACAAAATCACTTCACTTCGTGACGGCAGCCTACTACTTTTGGTCAAGAACCAAAAAATCGCGGACAAATTTTTACAAACCAAACATCTTCCCGGAGCTGGTGCTGTGGTGGTATCTCTTCACAACTCTTTGAACTCAGTAAAGGGTACAATTTACGCTCCATTTATCTGTCAGCTTACTGATGACGAAATAATTGATGGTCTAAAAGAACAAGGAGTATCTGATGTTTATAAATTTACCAAGATAAACAATGGTGATCGTGTGCCTACTGGTGCTTTATTGTTAACTTTTGATAAATATACTTTACCTAGTCGTATTGAAGTTGCTTGGTGTACCCTTGATGTCCGTCCGTACTATCCCAATCCCATGCGCTGCAAGAATTGTCAGTTGCTGGGTCATACTGCTAAGCGTTGTAATAAGTCCCCATCTTGTTCTATCTGCAACCTTCCCCCAAATCATACCCCTCCCACTGAATGCGGTAGAGTCAAATGTGCTAACTGCGATGGTGAACACCCTTCTTCCTTTAACGCCTGTCCAAAATACGTCCAGTCAAAAGAAATACTCAAAATTAAAACTATCCACAAGTGTTCGATGCGTGAAGCCATCAATTTATACAAATCTCAATTGCCTTCTACCCCCTCACCATTCTCTTATGCTAATGTAACAGCTTCCAACAACAATTCTCACTCAAAAAAATACATCAACAACGATAAAACTTCAAACACCATAGATTCTAATGACATCATTAAAGCTACAACTTCAAAACATAACGCTTCATCTCCTACCAACATACATTCAATCCATAATGATTGCCCCGAAACCCCTTCTCCCTCCGTTTCTTCCCTTTACAATTCTCCTTCTCCACCCTTCTCACCCCTTTCCACTACTACTTCTCCTACCACTATAACCTGTTCCACAACTTCACCTGTACCCCCTCCCATCCACAATCACATACCCAAGTACCCATAGATACATAATTCTAGATATTAAATTCCAATTAAAACTTACATTTTTCATACTTTGTATATACTTTAATTTTCTTTATTTTTGCTATGTTAACTTTCCTTCAATGGAATATAAACGGATACATTAATAACTACTTTGAACTTGAAATTTTAATTAAAAAATATAACCCCTCTGTAATATTATTAAACGAAACGCATATTGCAAACAATATATCAGCTTATACCCCAAAAGCATATGCTGGTCATTTTTATAACCTTCCTTCCATCACATCAAGCAAACAAGGTATTGCAATCCTGATTAAGAGAAGTATACCGCATAATATTCTCCCAATACCTCCTTCGAATATCTCTTCCGTTGCCATCGAAATTTCCTCCCCCCAAAAAATCATAATCATCTGTGCATATTCCCCTCCTCACCAAACTTTTACTTCAGCAGACTTCTTTAACCTTCTCCCTTCTTGCTCGACTCCTTTTTTACTGGCTGGTGACTTCAATGCCTGGTGCCCTCTTTGGGGTTCTTCTTCAACCAACTCCAGAGGCCGCATTATTGAGGATGCTGTCCTCTGTTCGGACTGTGTTGTCCTTAATGATGGCTCCCCTACCCATTTCTCCACCCATTCCACCTTCACCCATATAGATCTTACAATTTGTTCCAGTTCACTCTCTCCCAAAGTTGTTTGGCACTGTATAGACAATTTGCATGGTAGCGATCATTTCCCTATCATAGCCAAAATCTCCTCCCATAATTCCAATTTCTTCAAACCCAGAATATTTTTTAACACCGATTCAGCTGATTGGCCCAAATTTCAAGATTTTTGTTTACGTTACTCAGACACCCTCCCTCCTGCAGATACTATTAATCAGGAAACTGCCATAATTCAGAAGATTATAAGATCTGCTGCCAACCAATCTATATCTCAAACCTCTCCTAATCCTCGTAATCATAACCCTCCTTGGTGGGATAGTGAGCTATCTTCTCTCAGACTGCATAAGCAACAAACATGGCATCATTTCAAACAAAATCGTTCATCATCAAACCTTGTTGCTTATAAAAAAGCTAATGCCATCTTCAGAAGAAAAGCGAAGCAAGCAAAAGTTAAATCTTTCCAGAAATTTACCAGCAGCATTAATTCCTCTTCTAACCCTAAAATGATTTGGTCAAATATAAGAAGACTATCTGGCAATATTTCTTTCTCTCCTATTCTCTCACTCAACTCCTCTCAAGGCAATCTACTACATCCACAGGATATAGCTTTAGAATTCGCCAAATTTTTCTCGTCTAACTCCTCTGATTATAATTTCTCCTCTGAATACTCGTCTAATAAGAACTCTTTACTTGCCTATAATTACGTTTCATCTACTTTATCCCCTTCAGCTGAATACCTCGACTCAGATATATCTTTAATAGAACTCAATATAGCTCTTTCTACGGTTAAAGGTAAAACGCCTGGGTTAGATAAAATTTCCTATCCTATCATCAAACATCTTCCTCCTCACCTCCTCAAACGACTTATCAACCATTACAACAATATTTATCGAACTGCCACCATACCCCAAATCTGGAAAACCAGCGCAATCATTCCTATTCTAAAACCTGGCAAACCTCCGTGCGAAGTTACCAGCTATCGTCCTATTTCCCTTCTACCCTGTCTAGGCAAACTTTTAGAAAAAATTGTTGCTACTAGACTCTCTTGGTTTCTCCATTCCAATAAACTCATTCACCCTAATCAGGTCGCATTCAAAAAAGGACACAGCTCTATCGACGCTCTTTTACACCTTGACCACTTCATATGTGACGCTTTAGCTAATAAAAATCACGCTTCTCTTCTTTCGCTTGATTTCGAAAAAGCGTTTGATCGCGTGGGCATACATGTAGTTTTAAGACAATTAATCAAATGGAAGGTTGGCCCCCGTATATTTAGTTTTGTTAAATCCTTTCTTTCTAAACGCAAAATCAAAGTTCTGATTTCTGGCATATCTTCACCGACTCTTCCTTTGGATAACGGCACTCCTCAGGGATCACCGCTATCAGTTATTCTGTTCACCATAGCATTTGATGAAATCAGTTCTATCCTTTCTTCCTTCCCTAATATTCAGCATCAATTATATGCTGATGATCTCCTTCTATTTTCAAAATCTTCTGACCTTAGTGCTATATCCTCTACCTTTAAAGAAATCCTTTCTCAACTATCCCTATGGTCCCTTTCCTCAGGCGCTTCAATTTCGTACTCAAAATCCTGTCTACTCCACATTTGTAAAAAACATAATTGTAATTTTCCACCGATTTCTTTCAACAATGTAAATATTTCATGTTCTCATACTCTTAAGTTTCTTGGATTAATTCTAGATAGTAAATATGCTTTCAAACAACATTGTGAATATATTAGAAATAGAATTACTAAAAACTCAAATATTGTTAAGTACCTAGCATGCAAGCGTTCGCTCATTGGCCCGTCTTTGTTAATTAATGTTGTCAAGGCACTCATACTCTCCGTCATCAACTACGCTCTTGAAATATATGGGCATCATTCAAAAAGTCACCTAAAATTGTTGGCCGCACCGTATCACTCAGCTGTTAGAAGATCGCTTCGAGCATTCCCCACGTCACCAATCAAAAATATGTTAGCAGAATCCGGTCTTCCCTCTCTGATAGACAATATGGAAGACACCACATACAAATTATACCCGAAGATCATCCTTGGTTCTAACCATGTGCTTCAAGATGCCTTTTCTTCATCATCAACTCGTATCCGACCTCCAAAAGTTGAGTCAGCTATATATAAATGCACCTTTTTTGCCAAAATAAACAACTTACCACTAAAACCTGCTAAACTTCCTAAACGTCGTCATCCTCAATGGTTGATTCCAATAAACACGTTTATTGATAACCTAGCTCGTTTGCCTAAATCCACCACACCTAATGCGATCTATGCATCAGAATTTTGTGAAATTATGAATACTCTGAAACATGGCAGTTGGAGATTTATTTTCACGGATGGTTCAAAAAAAATCCAAACCTCTTTTGCAGTCGTTAGCGAGAAAGGAAAGCCAATCTCATATGGACTACTTTTCCCCTTTTGTTCGATATTCATTGCTGAAGCCACTGGGATTTTACATGCTGTTCTACATGCCACAAAAAGCCCTGGAAAATATGTCATATGCACCGACAGCTTATCATGTTTCCAAGCCATTCAAAATTGCAACAACCACACTAACATCATCACTGCAATTAGAGAATATCTTATTAAATATGAAAATAAAATTAAGATAATGTGGGTCCCAAGCCACACTGGATTATCCGGAAATAATTACGCTGATTTACTAGCAAAGAATGCATCCAACACGCCCACAATTACATTCAGTTTCTTCATGAAATCTGATATATTCCGACTCATACACCAAAATAGGCTCTCTAAATTGGCACTCGATTGGGTCTCATATAACCACCATTACTCAATAGTTAACACAGCCAGAATCAAACCGCTATACCCATCAACAGTAGCAACCAATTTTATAACACCTTACATTCGCCTACGGATTGGACATACTATACTGACGCATGCGCATCTCCTCGGAAGAAACAGTACCATCTGCTGCCCGTTCTGTAACTCAACAACAACCGTGCTCCATATATTAGAATTTTGCCCAACTCTGAAAGAAAAGAGAGATTTCCACTTCAACACAGATCCGATTACCCTCCTTTCCAACCCTACGGAAGAAAATATAAAAACCATCTATCGTTTCCTTAAAGATTGTGATCTATTGAGGAGAATATAAAACCAACACATTCTTCAACGGACAGCTGATAGCCTTTGAAGCTAGCGCTGCATGCCTTAGGTTATACATATAGTATTAACTTTGTATAAGCTTTTATAAATAAAAAAAAAAAAAAATTTTAAGCAAAAAAGTCTTTCTCACCACAAACGTTTTTATTGCGATCTCCCTGGAAATCTGCTACGGGATAAAGATAACTCAACATTTTTTATGTAATTCATTATGTAAATAAAATCCCTTCTAAAAGATGACAAAACCGCGCTTTTTCTGACTAGAAAGCGGATGGAGGTTATGTGGGTAAAGTGCCCAATACAGAAATCGGATAAAAAATCTCCATAATAATGTTTTTTTTTTTTTTTTGCAAACCTCTTTGGTATTATTTTGAAAGGTCTGTTTTCTAAACTACAGCACTCATATTCTCAGTTACGATTATGATGAGCAGAATAGGACTGCCAGGTCCCACAATGTAGTTATAAATTTCCTGATTTAAAATGAAAACTGCTCTTAACTTTATATAATGGCACATCTGCTCTTTATTACATATCACTTTCAACTGTACATTCTTGTTTGTCGGTCGTTTTTCAGGGTTGCATTCGCTAGGTCTGTCTAGATCGTGTTAACAGAAATTCTCCTGCATTTCTTCAAATATTTATGTTTGATTAGTTTTCTAGAATCAAATGTGAGTGAGCCAGAGTGGTGTCACATTTTAGATGGTATTGTGATCAATGATTCCTGGTTCTCATCATCTCATTAGCATATTACCAATTTTTATCATCAAATTAAGCATTGAAGGAAATTATAAATTCGAAATAGTTAAGATAAAGGGTCAGGTTTTCAAGAACAAAGCTGATAATGGTTTACCTTCATTAAACTTGTTTGTACAAGACAAAGTGATCGAAAAAAAGAGAATAGCAAAGGACAGCTTGTGGATGTAAAAAAAAAATAGAATGCCACATAATTAAATGAAGTCAATCGATGGCAATGTAATATGCAAAAATGTTGCCAGTTTTCCAGAATAAGTATCAAACATCCCACTCTCTGAACACAGTCTAATGTGTCCAATAGACTTCAGTTTACTCATAAGTATTTGTAGAGGTGACGGTATCAAAGGGAAGATGGAAGTTTGTTAACAATGAACCAAGGAATATACAAGGCGTTTCTCAAGATTCAAATATACACTTTTCTCTCAAGAAGTATAAAATCTAGCTTTCATTGCGTGCTTTGAGATGAATATATAATCATACAATATATGCATTATATACCAATATCCGTCGGTTCTTTTGATAAACTTCATACAGCTTGTGATGGGGAAGTAATTGAAATGACTTTTCATAGTTTCATTATTCGAATATATTTCATATAATTTTTCCCGTAATGTATCCAGCACAACTTTGACTGACTTTAGATGTTTTTAAAGAAGAATGCTGAACGATTGTTAGTTTAGCTCTTAGCAATGTGTTAAATCTAATTTTGATATACTAAATAATCGATGAAATTTCGGTTGGTTTTAAATTGAGATACTGTGGGCCAAAAACATTACTCTCAAAGCAATTTCTTTTGACTCCAATACCATTTTTGCCAACGTTTTTTGATAGAATGAATTTTCGCAATTTTCGAAATGTAAGTTAAAAGTCTTACTATTTCCTGCCTACAGAGAGGGAATTTTTCCTATATCGCTCATTTGCTGCAAGACCGGCATAAGTCAAAAAAATCGATTTCCCAGAAAAAAAAAGTTTTCAACTGACTCCAACCTTACACGGAAAACAGGAAATATATTCTCTTCTGAAGTGGAGCATATAAGAGGTATTATTATGAATTTTTCACTCAACATGAAGTATGATATAACGAACAATTCTGCAGCATTAACTCAAAAATCACGTTTTTTGATTTATGCCGGTCTTGCAGCAAATGAGCGATATGTACATAGAGAATTTGGAAATCGAAAGTAAATCTGCGAAATAAGATCTGTCAAGATGATGCAAAGTGCTTATAACTATGTTAAAAATGCTTAAAGAATCAAAAAAAAATACCAGAAATTGGCAAGCGATTCATCAACCAACTTCAGTGGGGTTGAAATAAGCACGGAACAAAAGCGCAATATAGACAAGTGAATATAGTATAATAGATAATCACGTATACAGTACAAATATGTACACCTTCCTTGCCACGAATTATATGGCACCAAGTTGTGAACTATTCAACTACTTTTGGTGAAGTTACTGGTGGAGAAGTGGAGTACTAGCGTAACAGCTTGTAAACCGTATTTGCCTTTCTTTTAATAAAATTAACACTGCAAAATAAAATCAACTTCACTAGGTCGCCTATGCAACGCGATGAAACTCCATGACGAGTGTGTGAAAGCTTGCCACCACTTCAAATGAAAGCAACAAAAAGTCTCATTAGTTGCAACAGCAAAAATAGCGGCTGAAATAAAATGCATTGACTGACAGTGAGCTTACGAAGCTTCGAATTTAGAAACGTAGAAGCATTAAAATATGTATGTTTGCATATGTGATGCGGAAACTAGTCTAATGATGTAACTCTATAGCCGAGTGACTCATATCCATAAAAGAAGTTTGAATGGAGTCGTATTGATGCAATGTGCATTCATAATTTGGGCTTAATAGAGTGGAAAGCGGGAGGCATGATTATCCACAAATTATACATATATGAATTCATTTATATATGATATACTATATGTATGTATATTTGCAAGCAAATACCTACCAGCAAATTATTTTATTAAGAGTTTTTGAGTTCGAAAAAAATAAATAAATATTATTTTTGAACTAAAATTACGATAACTAGTCTTAATTTGATTTATAAAAAACTAATGTGCGAACTACTTTCTACATAACTATTTGTGAAATTAGTTCAGAATATATAGTATCGTTATGCTTGAAATGCGAAGTTTCCCACAACTTTCACCAATGAAACCTTAGACGTTAGCTTGTAAAGGGCAGTCGCGTCAGCTTAAAATTAATGCAAGATTTTTGTTTCGTTCAGAACTTGAAGTTATTTGCAAACTACTCAAGTTTTCATTACTCGCTTTAGTTTTAATCAAAGCAAAAGTTAGAGATCTAATCCCGAGAATTTTGATATCTGACTGTGTTGCTCACTATTCTCTACGAATTTAACGAACTAACTTATTGTCCGATTTCCTTATGAACTCTATGCAAAAAATCCATAAAACAGTAGACAAATTCCTTACATTTAGTCGAATCTGGCGATCACTTTCTATCTTGACTTTGTTGTGCACTTTTAGGAGACGGTTTGGTCATTGGTTTCGAAGTTAAATTAATAGTTCCGTTAGTGTTTTTACTATTATAACCCATTTGAACAAACCCATTCCGTCAGACATGCAAGCACTTATCAAAGTTCAGAATTTTCGAAATCGACGCTAAAACATGTCTCATACGAAGAAGACACTGGTACTGAATGCAATTCTGCACATCGCACGCGACGAAATAGCTGACAGGTGCATTGCTATGAAGATCGGTATAATACGCAAGGAAGTTGGGTACATGAAAGAGTCCATACTGCGAAATGATTATGCATGCCTGAAATGGGTCGAAACTCAGACGGAAAGCTGAGTAGACGTATTGCTCCGAAGGGCAGAAAATTTCAGTGAGGCGAGCATTCACCCAGAGTATATTCGCAGTACTAGTTTTGAGCTCGATATCTGCACGCTCAGTGTTAGTGGAGGATTGTCTGACCTCACTATTTTATTACCAGAATAGCCTGCATACCTCGGCTTCGCTTGAAATTAGAAGGCGCTAACTGTCTGGCTTCGGGTATACTGCGAATAGAGGAAATCCATTATCTCAAAAATCTTTCAATAAGGTTCATGTGGCCGCATTTGTAGAAATTCTTACTGGTCAACGTCTAACAGGCGTGCGTGGCGTAAGATTGAAAAAATCGTCGGACGAAAACGGTCAAATTTGTAGAGAGGAAAGTGCGGTTTTAAGCATTTCGGCAGTCATGTATTCGGCGAACCTAGCAAAAAGCCGTGCCTCAGAAAATTTATAGCAAACTACAAGCGTTTGCTTAATTTTTGAGAGTTATTTCGATTAGTACTTAGACGTTTTTCGATATCACAATGAACGGGCTTTCTCAGGTGTTCAAGTGTGAATTGTTTTAGAGTCGATTTTTCAACCTAACCTCACCTAACCCGCAATACCTGGTTTCACATTGTCCGAACTGACTCAAATTTTATTCGACCTAAATTATTTTTTTTCGATTGAACTTTGGATCGTTAAGATGTAGGTTAGGTTTGATGGGTGATCTAGAGAGATCGCACGGGAACTGCAGCATGTAGTCCTTTGTGTAGCCATATAAATTAACAAAAGGTACAGACGTTTAATTTATATTCCCACCAGTTCGGTAGGGAGGTATGGGTTCCCAAATGTTTATGTCTTGACCAGCCAAACGCGTTACAGTCAAGAAGAAAGTATTGAGTAGTTTCCACCTTATCTTCTTCCCTACATCTATTGCAGATGGCGTCTGGTGAGATTCCCAGCCACAAGGAACGCCAACAAAGCAATGGCCTGTTAAAAACCCCGAACTAGGAAGAGACTAGCCTTACTGAAGGCAAAGAGACCAGTAAACAACACCATTTCTTTAAAATTGTCTATATGATTTTATATTGCATGACATTTTTATTGATTTATATGTTTTTCAGTCTATTGAGAAATATATTCTGTTAGCTGATACGAAGAAAGTACTTAAAACACTCCAAAGCTTAATTTTATGGCTGGGTAAATGTGCTGAGTATCTGAAACTGTCACTTCACCTGTCAACGCTTTGTTTTTATTTATTTGAGCATGTCATTCACACATGTGTTTCCACATCAACTTGTACACAAATCAGGTTTAATTCTTTTTTGCTATTTTTCTATAGACTGCTTGGTTCTCTTCTATTGCTTTTACATCATTGAAGGATCTAATAACAGTTGGGGTCTCATATTCAAACACACGCGCTGAAGCTTGTCAGTTATACACACTTAGATAGAGATAGACTGACAGGTGATAGACTTTGGTATGGGACTCTATCCTAGCGGAGGAAATGATATACATATTTTTTTTAATTTCTCGCATGTTTTAGTCGGCGAAAAAAAAAATAAAACAAATAATAAAAAAAAGGATTTCTTTAGCAAAATGTTGCAGACATTAAATCATAAATACGAATTTAAATTGCAAGGAAACCCAACAAATGTAGGGTAAAATTCATACTAATTTGAAGGCAGCTTTAACATAATGAAGTTATATGGGGCAAAAACACTCTACATATTATATGTATGTGTCGGTAGAGAAATGACGTTAAGATAAGCAAGAAAGCGAGAGTGATGGATTTGCCATAAAACTGTGCCAAACACAAGCCAAATGACCAATGAATCAAAATAGGACTACAAGTCGAAGCAAGAATCACTCACAAAGATTCGAAGATTCGGGGAAATTGAAGTAAGCAAAAAGCTACAACAACAACCACAACAACAACTAAAATAATGTATTACTTTTTATATGTGCTCCCTGCTAGCCTTTTAGTAAAGGTTTCCATTAGACCTAAGTGGCGTTTTGTGCCACTTTTTCGCTGGCGCAAACTGAGACGAGCGCTCAGCTGCAACCATTTCTTGCACGATAATAGCAAGCGTTAGCAAGAAAATATCTGAAATGTGTGGGCGCTTGTAGAAATCATTCATAAATTGCAAAAAATGGCAAAGGAAATGCGCAAATGGCAAAAGAGCGGCATATTTATAGCGTCGAGTTCATGGCGTGGAAAAAAGACAACAACGCCTAGATGTAGGCTAGCATTTTTCGGCTTCTTGCCAGCAGCTGGTATAAGTGAGGAGTGGATGGGGGCCATGCCAGCGCGCTAGTGGCTGTGTGTGCTATGAAATTAGGTGTGATATATCACAGATATGAATGAACTCCGAGCTCGGCGAACGTTTGTTGCGGCTACGAAAGAATGTGGAAAATTGGGGGAAGCAAACATGCGCTTTTTTTTTGCTTTCAACCAAATGAAAATGTGCAAATAAAGTTGCCTTTCGGCAGGCATATGTGTGTGATTCATGAATTTCATAAGCTCGAAATGGTTATTACGACTAACACTTCAGTGAGCAGCCGCAGCCGAAGACGCTGGAGACCCGGCGACGCATCCCAGTTGGGGCCAGGGCATACATATGAAGTTGTATATGGCGTGAGCTATTGTTGAGTGGCCCAGCTGTGCCTTTTAAAGGATGGAAAAATATGCAGCTAGATTTTTTGCCAGTTATTCTCCTATATTTTACAACTCATAAGCGCCACGCACACCAGCGCATTATTCTTGCAACATTTTTTCTCTGCGTCTGCTATTTCTTCGCGCGCGCAAAACAATACACTGCCATATATCAACAGCGCTTCACAACTCCTTATTATTATTATTATTTGCGCTTCGAGCTGCAGGCGTTGCTGTGCTGTATGTCATCCAGATGAAAGCGTATTCGGCGGCGCGGCAGCAGGGAAGCTGCCATGGCGCGTATGGAGCGTGAGCTTGTCAGCGGTTTTAAAGCAGTACACAGAAAATATCTCCCCACACACACGCAGATGTATGTAACTGTAAAACATAGCGTCAACCAGCAATTGTAAGCTACTTGTAATACCTCTTCCCTTACCCTCCGCCGCACTCTGCCATGCGTTAGCTGGTATCTACTTGGCGTGTCTAAGTTTGCTATTTCCTAGAATGTACCGCAGGCTTTAATGGCTGACATGTTGTGGTCGTTGTCACAGTTTTTTGTTTTTTTTTGTTTTTTTTTTTATTTTTTTTGTTGCTTTTGGTATTATTTTTCCAGTAATATCGCCGCTCAGCTCCTTTGCCGCTGAAAGTATTGCTGCTGTCGTTGTTGTTGCTCATGCTGTCATTGTCACCGCGACGCGTCACATTGTTGTCGCTACTCGTCGGTTGGCTTTTCGTCTTGATAGAGGCGTTGACAGCGCTGATGACTTTGCAGATAATAATGATGACACAATGTTTCAATGTTGATGATGATAAAAATGTTGTTATACTCTGCTTCGCTTTTTTGCAAATGTACATTGCACGTTGTTCTGTCGCTCATAAAATATTGCTGATTACGATAATGTGTACAAGGTTCATATTACCCCAAAGCAAGGCACAGGGAACTGTTACATTTTTATTAATCCATAATTTAGACAGTTGATTTCCAAACATAAATTATGTGCAAATAGCAATTCGAAACAAGTATATATGGCTGTTGAAGTACGAAATTGATTTTGGTACTCGAATTCACAATTTTTCATATTCTACTGAGCACTTTTTATTTGAAATATTGCTGCGGAACTTTGTACTTCAAGGTTTCCAATTGTAAAGCAAGAAAGTAGTAAAAACACGTTTCGGTAAAAAATTATGTATTTTGAGATAAAACCAGTGCGCAAAATTAAAAAAAAAAATTGTTCTTATTGCTGTTGGCTTCAAATACTCAATAAGCTCCCTTGTTATCATTTATTTCGCTTCTTTCTTCTCTTTTTCGATCACTTATTTCCTTTATTCGTTACATGTGTCTTAAAATACTGCTAAATTATATAAGTTCTTTTTCAAGAGATGTCATACTTGTAGCTTAATATGTTTATTATTCGAAGCTTTCAAGAGTGTAACCTTAACTTTCTTATCACGTATATTATTCCCTTGCTTACGCAAAAAATAAGTTGTTGGAACGTTGAGCAAGAGCAGACTATAATTTGTGTTCCTCAGGAAACCACATAACATTTAGTCACCGTTTGATTTCCTACAGCGTTGCTTTTCTCTAGACAGCTATATTTTATTTCAACTCTTCTGTACTCGCAATAAAAAATATATTTATTTGTTTTGTCATTTTGTTTATTTATTTCACATTTGGACCATTCACAGTCAAGAAGAAGGTTCAACATTTTAAAATGGTATACTTTTGAATTCACGTCGTCCAACCGTCGACTTCTAATTGCAAAACCTATGAGCTCAGTAATATTATATGCCGCTCCTGTACGGATACAAGCACTAGACATAAAAGTGGATGCTAAACAAATAAATGAGATGCGTAGACTCACAGCAATAAAGGTACCAAGTGCTTTACGAACTACATATGTATATCCAGCGAAGCAGCTGAAGTACTAGTTAGTATGCCGCCCATAGACATTAAGGAAGACGAATTCACGAGATTATATAAGAAACCAGTGATAAGAAATCAAAAAAGGAGAGGAGAGAAAGAAGAGCAAACCTCAACCAAAGAACGGTGGACCCACAGACTTATACCTGACATCCACACGTAGATAACTAGACAAAATGGGGACCTGGATTTCTACCTCACCCAAATATTAAGCGGGAATAGGTGCTTCAGAGGGTAATTATACAAATTTCAAAATTACGTCAATCTGTATTGTTTGATGTGTACGCAGTCCATAGAAAACTCTGAACACCTGTTTTTCCATTGTTCTCGATTTCTAAACACGTAAAATATCTTGCCACGTTCACGAAGTAATACCTTATCTAGTGCTTCCGTTGGAGAAACTTTAGTTGGTCGTAGGTTAGGTTTACCGGATTAAAGTTCCGCACTCCAGTTTTCGATGCTTCCCCCTACAAAAAAAAATAGTCACTCTTCAAAAGTACAATTTTTTAAAAGAAAGCAGCGCGCGGAAATAGTGTGCAGAGAAAATGACTCAAAGAACATAAAGGGCGTCTCCGATTCGCCATTTCTCCATATTTAGAATTGCAAGTCACAACAAAAGTTCGAAAAATTTGCATCAAAACGTATAGTTCCATCGATGGACTTTTAAACTTGTTAAGCGGTGACATTGGCTTCCTCGGGTAAAAAACATACTTTTTTTAATATTTTTTTTTTGTCATATAAAAGATTAATATTTTATTAGAAATATTTAAGAAAGAAATTCTGAAATTTTTGCAAAGAAATATTATAAACTTGCCCATTGCGACGCCATTTCCAGAGACCCCTCGGAAAAAAGATGCGTTAGCAGGAGAACTCTTTACAGTACTTCACCCACAAAACCAATCGATAAAAGTAAAATTTTTCATGGAATAATTTAATCTTTTTCATATTCATAAGAAGTTTGATCTCCTTTTGTCAATTATATCGTGTTTGTCTGACGATTGTAACCAGAGAAAAAAATTAAACAATGAGGGTGCTTGAAAATATATTTTCAGTAAAATGAACGGCTATAAATTTATTGGAGATGTTGCAGAAGTATTTTTGTGAGCCTACTTTAATACAGCCATAAATATTTCAGTGGCACAAATCATTCAGTGAAGGTAGTGATGTGATCGAAAACTTGTCTCATCAGAGTCATCCATCCACTAGTTTTATTGATGATAATAACGAAAAAGTTAAAAGAACAGGGCTTGGAAATCGTTGTCTTAGCAGTAAGGAGATATTAGAGGTCTCAACTGCTCTCATGGATTGACTAAAAGACAAGCTCCACCTAGGCTTGATCTAAGTTCCCGGCCACAGGAACATTTTCGGCAACGAAAAAGCAGACAAGTTGGCAAAGGCAGGAGCTTTCCTTAACGAATCCGAGGCAGAGCTAATATCACGTCCGCTAGGATTGATCAATAGAGAGATCAATAGACAATTTCAACAAGTTACAAATAACAGAGAGAAAAACATAAAAAATTGCATTATAACTAAACAATTATGGCCAATATATGACAAGAAAAGAACTAACGACTTATTACATAGGTTCAGGAAAAGTGTCTACAGAGTAACAGCTACCATAATAGGGCACCATTTGGAGAACATGCGTCTAAAAGGGTATGTCCTACAACAACATCTGCCGAGGCTGCGAAATAGTAGGGATCAAGGAAAAAATTTTCCACTTTCTCTGTGAATGCCCAGCCCTATCACTGCTCCGACACAGAACACTTGAAATCCATCAAGCACCAAACCTTGAATGGATTTCTACAAAAAGCATATCGAACATAATAGCTTCACCGAAACCTCAAAATGGTTTGAAAGAGAAGATGAATGTGATAGCAAATATAAAAGGTCTACGACTAGTGCATCAAAATGGCACAGCCAGTGCTAATTGAGTCCGAAAGACAACAGTGCTGCACTCCTACCTTCCTACATACAAGTATAGTAAATGCTACCATACATTGCTCTAGCTATGATATAAATCAAATATTATTATAGTAAACTATACAATACAGACAAAGCAAAAATCCAAGGAATTTCACCTAAAGTTTAATTTTGAAAAATAGGGATACAAATACTTTTCAATTAAAAAATAAATTAAACTTTTTTGAATTTTGTACACATGCTTAGAATAGAAATATATTTTTGTTTTTGCATTGTTTTATTTTTTAACATTAGTGAGATGTGAACTATGTTATCTTTTAAGTTGGATCAAACTGAGCACAATGTGCTAAATTTTAACCGAATCTGTTCAGAAGTTAAGGAGTTTACCCTGGACCTAAAGTACCAATTATATTTTCATTAATATGCGTATGTATACAAATATATACAGTTATATACGAAACGTTACGGTTGACCAAACCCACAGAAACCCGAAAACATTGTCCGACTAAATTCAACAAATAGTAAAGCATTCTAAGCCCAAATAACTTAATGTGTGCAACAAGCATGAAACGGCAAATAAAGTTGACGAAACCGCACATAAAGCTCGGTTAAATATATAATATGTATATTAGATGTACATATACTATACAGAAATTGTATACAAATTTAGTAGCAGGTCACCTACTAGTTTAAAGAGAGTCTACAATAGAGTCACAACGACAAAGTGAATTTATAAAAGTAGAAATACGAGCAAAATACTAACTGTATATATAAACAACTAGCAAAAAGCGACAGTATAATTATACATATGCCTAAAGAGCAACAGAAATAAATTTACCTAAACGAAGCTGCAAATTCTCGTGCTGCAGTGGCAGCAAAAACCTAACTGATGCCAGACGGCGGCAAAAGAGAAAAAGAGAGAAAAGGGCAGATAACGCAAAACATACTGAAGGCTAAAAGCGGAAGCGGCACTTCAATAGCGGTAAACGACAGCCAACGCAACGTGGCAATGGCGGTAAGGACACGGTCTAGCAAAGCAAACGATAAGCAAACACACACACGCATACACATTTGTGGTACGTGTCTGTGTGAAACGGCCAGGCGTTGCAGACAACTTGAGCACAAGTGCCCGCATATGCAAAGGGAAAAGGATATCACGCCAGCAGTGAGAATGTGTTGGTCGGCACGACTTTATTTACACCTCGGCGATGCGGCAGCGACCGACTAAGGCGGCTGCGGGCACACAAAGGCAGCCTTATGTATGTGTATGTGCATGTGAGAGTGTGTCATTACGCTTTAAGGACGCGTGTGTAATTCAAACCTGCTTGTAATTCAAATACTGCAAAGCTAACACACACACACACAAGTACACGAATGTGGATATAAAAATAGAGTTTGAGTCGCGCTGAGTGATATACGTCTGGCGGGTCTCTTATGTCTGCTTTGCAGCTAGACTTTCACATATGTTTTCCATTTCTTCTTCGTCTTCGCCTTATTTGCTGCTCGTCAAAGCACTCTGTCGGCATTTGGCGATAAGCGCAAGCAAATAAAAATCAGAAACTCGCCGCACACCGCTACACACATTTTTCGCACACATACCCACATATGTCGTTTGTCGAGAGTGCAAAAAAGGCGCTGGGAATGCGTAAAAAACGTGCCGAAGAGATTAAAAATGCGCGAAAGCGTAAAAGCGCCCACAGCCGTGTGCAGAAAGCCGTTATGGTGACGGTGCAACGGAAATGCCGACGTGTCAACAAACTTCTCATATTTCATATTTGCCTTTTTATTTCAGCAATAGAGGGAGGGGCTCTGCCGAAAGTGCGCACTGGCAAGCAGATATCCTTGCGTTTGCATGTTTTTGTTGTATTTTTTATTGCTTGTATCCTTTTTGCCTTTTTAAATGTTGTTTGTTTGCATTGCTTTTTTCAGTTTATTTAATGCTGATTGCCGTTGTTGTTGTTGCTGTTGTTGTTATTAGCGCAGATTGCTTTAGCCGTGCTGCTTTGGTGGGCGAAAGTAAACCGCATAGCTGCAGCGCGCCTCAATGTATGCTAAGCTATTTCGTTTATGTAGCTTTGCGTGTAAACGCTGCAGAAAAAAATGCTGCCGGAGTGAGTCCTTTGCCGTTGACAGATGACAACAGTTAATGCGATAAAGTCGCACAGTCGAAAAAAGGTAGAAAACAAGTAAATTCACTTGTCTACAACAAATGCAAACAAAATGCTTAGAAAATGGCTTATGACTGGCTGTGCTTTGCAGCTACTTAAATCGTGCCTGTTTTTATGTAATTCGAAGAAGAGTGCATTTAAGTATGCTTTTAGTAGCTATTTAAGGTTGGGGTATGTGAGGTAATCTCGTCTTTCTACTGGGATCTGGTTTATGCGAAATGACCCTGAAAATAAATCTGTAGACCGCCTGGTGGTTATATAAAAGGAGAGTTAATTATATGCATATTTAAAAATGTGTGAAAGAATTATTAAGAAAATGTAAAGTAAATAGCAACCGGGAGGTATTTGGCCTAGAAAATAATAATCAAGTCTTTATTGGGAAATATTAATGAAACTTTAGAAAAATTTAAGTACAAAGACTGGAAAGAGCAAGTTGTTTTATAAACAACTCATAGAGGAACACACATATTGTGATCTAAAAAATTTGTTTAGGGAATTAAAAAAGGAAATCAAGTTTTAAAATGTAAAGGGTATATAGTATTTATTTGTTAAGTATACAGAGTAAAATTTTTGAAGAAAAAAAATAAGTAATTTTCGATTTATACACGATCTCCGACGGTGATACACAAAAGTCATCCACTGTGAAGAGCTCGACTTTCGCTTCGCTCTAGGAGCTCTTGAAAAATCCAAGAAGATTCGAAGTTTTCAAGTAAAGTTTTATTTAGCGTTGAGGCCCATTTCTGGCTCAATGGGTATAAAAATAAGCAAAATTGCTGCATTTGGGACGAAGAGCAACCTTAAGAGATTCAAAAGCTGTCATTTCATACATAAAATCAACGGCCGACTATTTAATGCCTCAAATTGAAGCTCGTGATCTCGGCGACATTGTGGAGCCCACTTCCATTGCCCTAATGGCGTACATTCTGTAAGATTGAAAATCTTACCAAACGCCGTTTGCAGAAGTTGTTTGGAAGAAGATGCGGTAGAAACAAGTCAGCACTTCCCTCTTGACTATCCCGCGTTTGGGAGGTCAAGACTTAGACATTTGGGGTCGCATGCCTGCAGACACCATACCGAACTGGCAGGTGTCGAAATTAAGCGCCTTTGCAAATCTGTATTGGCTACTGAGCCTTTTGCCAATCTGTAAGACCGAATACAGGAGTTCTTATTTTCAATGGCTTCACAAAGGACTACATTTATCAGTCCACGTGTGATCTCTGATCAGCTATCTAACCTACCTATCTACCACTTTCCATACATCGCATCAATAAATGGATTTGTGGAGAGTATATCGGTGAACAGATATTCCCATGTTTTGGGCCAGTGACATCACACCGGTAGGGTTTTTTCTGTAGGGATATGAAAAGTCAAAAGTCTAAGCGGACAATCCGCTTTCGATTCAAGCCATCGAGCAAAAGATTACGCGTGTCATTCGCCAGTTAATAGTCGAAATGCTCGAAAGAGTCTTCAAAAATTGGATTCAAAGCAATGGCGTTTCTGAAGCGTAGCCGCGACCACTATGTAAAAAAGATAGTCTTGAAAAAATAAATGTCAAAGAATGTTCATTGATTTGGATGATAATAAATATTCTGCATTAAATTTGAAGTTCCCTTGTGTCTTCTTTAAAAAAGTAGGAAACCTCGAAATGCGTCACCCTTTATAGTGCAATATGTGGTATTGGAAACTATAAACTACTAAAGAGTTCCCATATGTATGAGGTTTACTTGAAGTTTGAAAAAATATAAAGTATTATCAGCGTGAACAATGAGAAAATATTCTGTTATTCCGTTCAAGTAATCAAAATTTAAAATTAAAATAAATATTTCTACCATGTGGCGATTCTTAAAAAAAACTAACTTTTTAAAGTATGAATCAGAAGTTTGTGTAAGCTCATTAAGCTGTAACAGAAAAGCTGATAAAGCGATGACAGGAAAAGCTTTTATTAAATATACTGAATTTTATACGATTAGCAGTGAGAAAGAGAAGTGCTATTTAAAATTCCGCAACAGAGAGTAGTATGTTTCAATTAACATATTCATTTGTGTCTGTCAATCGATCAAAGACAGCGAATACCGAGGTAACGCCCCTACAATTAAGGCAAGACTAACTTTGCTGTGACCAAGTGCTCAACTCTTGCGACTTTTCTTGAGACAAAAGGATATTCTGAACACTCAAGTACTAGCAGCTGAGCAAGAGCAGATATTAGCTAGACTCTGGACTATAAGAGGGCATGAATTAGACACTATTTCAAAGATTAGTCGTAAATACCGGATTCCACTTTGTTTCTGCTTTAGTTTCAGAAAATGGAACTCCATTTTGAGTGTTTCCTTTGCACTTTTCTGCACGAATTTAATATTCTTTATTACAATATGTGTCAATAAACCGCACCCAAATTCCCTGAAATCGAATTGAACTATGTTGCAAGTATGTGCGTCATGTTTTTTAAAGCTTTTCTTCATAAAACCGAATAGCCATTGGCTTCTGTACGCACTTCAGCCAAGCAATAACAGTTAGCAAATCCGCAATAAGCGTGACTTTTCTGCCAAGTCATGCAGCTTAAGGTTGCTTAGTGCAGAAATGGAATGCTTGCAACGAAACCAAATGACATTTAGCTGATTACATTGATTTCCGCTGACCGCCTGTCACTGGGCTGGACTTGTTGGCAACGCGGCAGCTTGGCGGTAAGACACCTACCTGAGTGTGTGTGTGCTTCATATGTACATAAATACATGCAAAGAAGTCGTAAGTGCCAGAAAAAGTACAAAATTGCTGCTGCTGCTACGAACGCGCCATTGCATTGCCACATTTGGCCAACGTGCCACATGCAACGCCCACGCGCATAAATCATTGCGTGCCAGTAGGCTTGCACAGTTGCTTAGTTGACAGTATTTTTAGCGCGAATTTCGCACGTCGCACACACCCACACGCGCCCATGCACACGCCCCAACAGAAGCCTGCTGCAAGGTAGACAGCAAATAATATTTACACATTTTTCTAGCGGCCATTTAACTGTCATCGTTGCATGATTCTGCTTACAAATGAGTCTATGTTTATGGCGCACACTTACACACACACACACTCACACTTGTGTTTATGTAATTGCGTATATTTTGCATGCTTGCACAAACACTTAAAGCAGTCAACCAGCAACGCACGTGAGCATTCGCTCTCCCATCAAGAGGCCAGTGCACTGCTGCCGCGGCCACTGACGCTGTAGAAAGCAGCTGTGCTCACAGTCAAGGCAACAAAAGCTAAATGTAAATAGAAACACAGTTACTGCAGTTGCATTATTGTTGTAGACTCAACTGTTTATATTTTTACTAAAACATTAGGGCTGGTCGCTTTTTGAAAATATTTAAATTTCTTCCTTACCTCGAGTTGATATTTGAGATATTGTGAATATATGAGAGTTTTGAAGTTCTATGATACGTATCCATACAATATACAAGAAACCGTGAGGTCTCGTTGATAACTATCCTTAATATAGGATATATACAGGAGTTGAAATCATGAAGGCCTCTAATTTTAAGTGTATTTTCAACTGAGTATTGCATCGGCGTTTGATCTAATGATTTAAATAAGGTTTTATTAAACCTACTCTATATATTCAATTCAGCAACTTGATAGAACCCGTTTGGTTACTTTTCAGTTACTTATTCCCAAAGAACCGGTTTTCAATAAGAGCGCTACAAATGCTTTAAATAAAACCAAAAAGGTTGGGATATCTATGAAGTTCTTTATTTCTGTGAAAGTTCAATCGATACCATTATTTATGGAACTCGATTTCTTTTGTATGACCATCACGGGCACGCTTGCAAAAGTCCTGAACCCAAATTTCGACAGTTTTCAAGCATAAATCGGCCGATACTGCTGCAATTTGACGTTCAATATTCGTACGAAGTTTATCAATCGTCGCTGGCTTGTTGGCATAGACCATAGACTTGACGAAGCCCTACAGGAAATAGTCTAACTGTGTCAAACAACTGAGGCGGCCAATTGACTGGTCCATTTCGTGAGATAACACGTTCACCAAACTTGATTTTCAACAAATCGATTGTGACATTCGCTGTGCGGCTTGTGGCGCCGTCCTATTCGAATCACGTATTGTCCAAGTCCACATAATCCGACTCGAGCCAACAATAATCGGCCATCACTGAGCGGTAGCAATTTCTATTCACAGTAATATGCCAGTCTTGATCATAACGGAAAAAGTGCGGCCCAATGACGCACAAAATCGGCATCTTTCGGAATGCAATGGTGACTCATGGATTTTTCTTACTGACGAAGCTATTCAGCTAGAAATGAGTCTCATCGCTGAAGATGATTTTTCGATGAATTTCTAAGATATATCTTATAGAGCACTGAAATGATATTTAAGATATTGAGATTGTATCCTTGGTGAACCAGGCAAATTGGCTTGGATCGATATTAGATAGATTAACCTCCTAGAATCTAGCCTATCATGTTTTTCTTCCTTCTGAATATATTCTTTAAGTTTAGTATAGATCACAAAGGATGTATTGATGAACAATTCCTTGTAGTTCTCACAACTCTAAAAATGATGCAAAGTTTGTTACGGATTCAAATTTTACTCGGAATGGTTCATTTAAGGAGATATTCTGGTCTAGACGCATGAATTTTAGGCATTTTTTAAACTAAGTTAAAAAAAAAATGTAAACATTTTTACTATCCATTTTTTATACGTTTTTTATTGACATCTTAATAATATTAAAAAAAAATTGCAAGAAAAAAAATACACAAAATTTGTCGAGATACAGGCCGATAGAGGGGCGGCTTCAAAAAAGACGGTGCGTCCTGGTTGACGTAATTTCACCCCTTGTAGAGATCTAAACCACAAAAACAAGAAGATTTTTCATTAGTAAGGATGTCGTTATCGGATTGACTATTTTCAAAAAAAAAAAAAAGAAAATAAATAACAAAATGGCGTCGACTTGAAAAAAAAATTTTTCTGACCCGATTTATTCGACCTTTTCGAATTTTTTTAAAAATACTTCAAATAAAAATTTTTGGAAATCCAAGGCAGACACTATAGAGCATTGTATAAAAAAGATGTATACCAAATTTCAAAGGAATCGGTTTAGTAGAACTTGAGATATCATGTCAACCACCTCAAAAAAAATAGTTTCGAGAAAAACGCGTTTAAAGTTTAGGAGACAATTCTAGTGAACACGGACGTCACGTCACAAAATCGGCTGTATCTCCGAAAATAAGTCGAATTTTGAAAAATCCTTCCAAGATATTATTTTTGAAAGTCTAAACTTTAAAATATGCAAAAACAAAAAAAAAAAATACTGAAATTCTAATTTTTCGTGCCTCTAACTACCCCTAACCCCTTAAACTGTGCTCGCAATCTAAATAAATAACATTTTTTCTTAGATTCGTACAAAGTTTTTTATGTTCGAGAGATAGCAGAGGATCTCTTATGGATCGACGTAGCACATTTTGGTTAATGTTTTGGGTATGAAGCATGTCAATGCTAGACTCGTACTAAATGACCTGAATCTTTTGCAAAAACGACGTCGGGTAGAACCGGAGAGATGCTTGACAACATGGCTGAGGATCCTATATTCATTAAACGCCTTGCTACTGTTAACGAAACATGCGTTTATGAATACTTCCACGAAACCTATCTCACTGAGTTACAGAGATGGTGGATATACATGATGACTTCTAGAGAAAGATCCATCGAAATTCCATCACAAAATTGCCTCAATGACTTCAAATCATTATTTTTTGGCAGCTGACAGCCGAACTACCCTAATGTGCTAGCAACTGAAATTATCGCATGACTTGATGACAACGTGCAACATGCGCTTTGCAGTAAGCGCTGGGAATTGCATTGATGAAAGAAATGTTGTATGCAAAAATGTGGCGTTTCAGCAGCAGCTGCTGCCGCTTACTCTTCTGCTTGCGCGTTTTCAAGTGTGCAAATATGTTGATTTGCATGTGCGTGCGGCACTTAACTGCACTCACACTCACACGCAAACACACACACGCCAGTAATGTGGCTGCAAAGTGTTTTTCCAACTGTTTCTTGCATTGCTGTCACTGTCAGTGTCGCCTCAACAGCACTGTCAGTTGCATCAATCTCAATGTTGCACAAACACACACACACACAGTTTGTTGACTGCCACACCAAGTGAGGTGCTTCAGCAATGCTGGCATGCGCTTATGAATAAATAAGCGCATAAATACAAGTAAATAGAAGTGCGGAGGTACAGGCTTACATATATACTTACATACATATGAACACACATATACCTGCATTGAGATGTGCATGTCATTGACATCGAAAATTAAAGTGTGTAATTGCATTTAATATTAACAGCTTTAAGATGCGGCTGCAAGTAAGGAGTGCCTTGTTGCAAATGCAAATGTAATGATTGGAATTATTGCATATATATGCGCATATGTATGTGTGCGTATGTATGTTTTGCATTTTCCCAAGCATTTGCAATTTTCCTACGTGCCACATTTATTATCATAGCTTTTTATTTATTATTGCAATTCTTATTTTCTTTTCGCATAGCTAATTTCTCGCCAGCTCGCGCATGAAATGGTGTTGCAACATGCCGCAAACACGGCTGCTGTAGCTAATCAGCGCTAGCCGCTTTCATAATCGCACCATTGTGGCAACTGCGAACATATTTCTACTGCAATCAGACATGTCTGCGTCGCCACACACACTCACATACACACACATTTATTGCCAATGTTGATTTTCCTAAATCATTTTCCATTATTTCACCTTCTTGTTGTGCTGTGTTGCACGCTTTCCAACAGCTGTTAGTTGTTGCTAACTAAACTGATTGCATGTTGCATTAGTTGCAATTGTTGTTGTTGCTGCCTTTTGTTGCTCGTTTTTTAACGCTAATAAATGTGGGCTGAATCTGGTTCAACGCTTGGCGGTTGTGTGTGCAAATTCGCTCACAAAGAGAAAATCACGTGGCAAGAAAGCGCATTGCATTGCAGATATGAGTACAATGAGTACAACAAAAACAAACGCAATGACCATAACCGCATTTGCTTGCTGGATATGTTGTGTGAAATGGAAATTCGTTAACTTATGCCAAGCGATTGCAACTGCATTTTATGGTGAAGTGAGTGCAGCGGCCCTAAACATCTATTGCCTATTGGTGAGGTGGTAAGGTGGTGAGCGGAGTAATGATACCCAGCGCTGTATTTCAAAATATTCATTTATAAAGTAAATTTAGACACACATGTACATATTTGTATAAAATTTATAAGAATAAGTGGCATACCCAACAGAGCTCTAAAGGAAGCATTGACTATAAAAACGGTTTTGTAAGTAAAAATTTACAACGCGTCTATAATAGAAGAAGCGTTCACCAACCTGTGAAAGATAAAGCGTTTGGTTCACTCCTAATATCTAAAGAGCCACCTAAAAGCCTTGAAAAAAAATGGAAAAGTTTACAAAAGCATTCTAAGAAACCGCTTGGAGTTGTAATCCAAAAACCGGCGGATTATAGAGACAGTAAGGCTTTATAAGACAGCGGTTCACTATTGATGCAGTAAGTGGCGAAAGATGAAAAAGTGGCACAAAAAATATTGCTTTCTAATTACCTCAGATGTGATGAATGCGTTCAACTCTGTAAAGTGGCCAATTATTGGGTTGTCAAAAAAATCTTGCGGTATTTTTATTGATTTTTTTTTTATTGAAACTGAAATGAATTTTTGATGACTCATGCCCAGCTCTTGACCGATGCTACGGCTGTTACTATGCCGGTCTCTTTCGACCAATTCAGCGATTTTATCGCAATTTTCGACGACAGGCCTTCCGGAGCGTAGCGCATCTTCGACCATCCCTACACTAGAACGAAAACGTTGAAACCATCGTTGTGTGGTGGAAATAGAAACTGTATCGGGTCCATAAACTGCTCAAATTTTATTGGCGGCTTGAGATGCATTTTTGCCTTTATGAGTTGGACTGTAAAATAAGCCGTATTTTCTCTTTATTTTGCTCTATGTTTGCGACGCTACAAATCACGAACGCCTTAAATGAAACGACAATTAATCAAACACGTGTTTTTCGCGTGAAATAAGCTTTCCAAAAAGCAGATATAGCATGACCCAATGCGACGAATAAAACTAGAACTACGCGCTTTCAGCGCCAACTAGCGAAAATACCGCAAGACTTTTTTGACAACCTAATATATAAATAAAGCTCTATACTAAATATGTACGCGCCCCCCATTAACTCGTAAATATTATAATGAGCTATTTGCAATATAAGAGAGGGCATTCAGAGCTAAACTATCTCGAGTAGATTACCGCAAGACTCGGTCCATAGTAGAGGGAAATTAATGTACGGCAGGGTGCTAGGAATACGTCAACCAAAAAATGTGAAAACTGTTGCATATGCAGATGACCTCAGTGTCTAAACATCTAGATGACCTCCGACTTATTAACACACAGGGGGACGAATTCGCACGAGTAGACTAACTATCAGAGCCGTCTACAAGGTAGAAAAAGCAGAGACAAACAAGAGTCTTACAATGGTGCAGCAGCGATGGCAAACCTCATCCAAAGGACGATGAGCCCACATACTGATCACAAACATTCATTTGTAGATAGACAGACGACATGGGAACCCGAATATCCACCGAACCCACAGGTACATATGCTATAGCACAAAGGAGTATAAAAAGAAAGGACATTTTTTATGGAAGCTACCTGCTTTATGAGTAGTACATCATTCGGTCTGAATAATTTCTTTAGAGATTTTTCAGTTGCCTTCGATGATAATTCATGTCGAATTTCCTGCCAAATAAAATAGTTTTCCAAACCACGACTGGACTTTTATCGATCAGTTTGTATGGCAGTTTTTTGGTATAGATAGTAAGCCGATCTGTATAATTTCTTCACAAATTAGATCATAACTTTTCAAGTTCCCTGGGTAAATTTTTATTGACATTTATGCGATCATAAATAAAAAACAGAGAGTATCCTTCTCTGGAAATGATATTTTGTGATGCAAAAAATGGATAACATCAATTAAATAAGAAGTTTTATATTCTTCCTTACTTGTTTCATTGGAATTTTATATTGTTCGCTGTGTTGAAATAACATGAAGTAGCTTGAGTTCATAAGCAAACTTTTGCTGGTGAGGTTGATATTATTCATGATTGTAAAACCGTTTAACATTAACGGAAGACGTATTAAAATTAAAAATATTTTCAAAATATGTAAAATTTTCTTTTTAATTTTGAAACTAGGTAAAAGATTATGAGTAAGTTCAAAACATGTGTGTTGAATATTTAGGCTCAAAATACGATACATACTCATACATATATTCGAAAAGTCTATGCTCCCACAATCCTACACAGTTCAGTCTTAGTCGATTTTTATATGTAGTTATGTATATAAAGCACGATTCAGAAAATGTATAGGATACTGCAAGTTTTAAAAAACGCAAGTCTTTAAATCGGATCAAAATGAATAACAAAGTCAGAACTAATGTCTAAAATTGTTTCTCAAAATGCGACTTTGCGGCGGGTTCACTAAGTATTGATAAGGGCTGTGACGTTCTGCGTTCAGATACTCAACTGGCCAGTATTACCGGCTTAAAGCAGATGTTTAATAAAATCAGATATTGGCTTCATAGCTTGGTTAAGCTTCATTAACAACCTAATGAACTCACTTCTCACTTTATTAGGCTAACAGCCAGAAATGTTGAAAGTCTCGGAGTAATTGTTATATGTTGAAAATTCCGCAGCCTATTTGAGCAGGCCTAAAGCTTTTTAAAGCAAGTTCACACGGTCAAAGATTATTTAAAATATTAGGCAAGTTAGCTCAGTAAAGGTGTAAATGCGGATACAGCACCATATCGTGTTATAGAGCGATTTCTGAACACAGGAAATTAGGTTGTCTAATTTGCGGAGAAGAACAGTCTAACTTCAGATGCTTCTGGTGACGATATCACGATAAACTGTCCAAGATCATGCAGGTTTTTAAATCATACTTTAACTTTTGGATACCTTAGGAACAGTGTAAAAGAAAGTGTGCCACAAAACTACTCTGGTAGAGGGGCAAAACACGATTACTGCAAAGGAATAAGAAGTTATGAATATTCTAAGCAATTAGGACAGATTATTTGCCACACGGATTTCAACTTGAAAAAATTACGGCTATAGAATCCTACGCAAGCGCTGCCATTGACGTAAGAGTATCAACTCTGCGAAAGCCCAACTTTGAACAGATCGGTATGAGTTTATTTCCAGAGAAGTTGATGTTGTAGTCTATGGAAAAAAATACTGCTATGCTGGAACAAAATTTAAACCTTTGTTTCTTTCAATGGATTACCGCATGGCGCTTAAGTGGAACTCAGTGAAGCTGTGTGTGTTAAGAAAGGTCGTTTGAGGTCAGCCGTCTTTTGTCGCTCACCGTTAAATGATCATTCAATATATTTTAACATACTACATAGGTTGCTATATATATTTCTGAACTAGGCAACACTAATTGTTGCCTGGTGCAATCTGACATTTCCATTGGAAAGGTTGACATTTTTTAGCATAACATCACTCAGAACGTTTTGTCATTTAATCGTGAATTGTTTTATTTACAGGGAATTAAAAAATTCATCTCGGCCAAAAAATGGAATTAACTCGTGAACATTTTCGTGCGATCATTTTTCACAACTTTCGACGTAGATTGTTTGGCTATGAAGCACCATCCTATAGCACTGTGAAAAACTGGTACAACGAATTCAATCGTGGCCGACGCTCGCTCAAAGCCGAATTCCGTGAAGGTCGTCTAAAAACAGCCGTTGGGCCAGAAAACATCGATGCCGTACGTGAATTGATAATGCAAGACCGTTATGTAATATACCTTCAGATAGAGGCAAGCCTATGTATTTCTCCCACCAGCATACATTTGATATTGCATGAACACCTGGCCGTAAAAAAGGTTTGTTCTCGTTGGATCCCGCACAATTTGACAATCGCTCAAAAAAAGGCTCGTGTGGATTGGTGTAAAGAAATGCTGAAAAAATACGATCGCGGTGCTTCAAAAGACGTTTATAAGATCGTCACAGGTGACGAATCATGGATCTATGCGTATGAGCCCGAAACAAAACAGCGATCGACCGTGTGGGTCTTCCAAGACGAGCCAAATACAACGAAAGTTGTTCGTGGAAGAAGCACTTCGAGGCAAATGGTCGCCTGTTTCTTCGGCAAAACTGGTCATGTAGCGACTGTTCCGCTTGAGCAACGTAGGACGGTCAATTCTGAGTGATACACCGCAATTTGTTTGCCTGAAGTCTTCGGAGAAATTCGGAAAACGAACAAGAGAAGACGAATCATAGTGCACAATGACAATGCGAGCTCTCACACATCGGCTGAAACCAGTGCCTTTTGACCGGCCAAAACGTCGAAATGATGGGTCATCCGCCGTACAGCCCTGACTTGGAACCCAATGACTTCTTTTTATTCCCACACATCAACAAAATAATGCGTGGTCAACGATTTTCGTCGCCAGAAGATGCTGTTGAAGCATTCAAAAACCATGCTTTGGAGGTGTCTCAATCGGAGTGGAAAAAGTGCTTCGAAAATTGGTTTGAGCGCATGCAAAAGTGTATAAGTCTTGATGGAGAATATTTTGAAAAACAATAAAACCATTTTCGTTGGTAAATATTCCTATTTTCATTATTAGGCAGAAATATATATAGCGGCCCTCGTATACATATATATTTATCGAGTTTTAAACAAATAACTGTCAAACTTCGAATGATTCTATAACCTAATGTAGATTTATGTCTGCATATGTCTGTTTGTTCATGTATGTTGTATAAAATTTTAGAGTTGTTTGCTCATAACCATAAATAATAACCGTTGCATGACCATTTCGACATAACCTTTTTATAATTTGGCGCAAATAAGCAATCAACCGCATATCAGGTAATAAAGTTCCGCTCACAACAACAATTTTATTAAGTGTCATAAATATCTTGCTAAGTATTTCTACGAAGGCCGAGCATACTTTATGACCGGCGCGCATTCCGTTGGTGGGTAGCCAGCATTAGCTGTGAAGAAATAAACAAATGTTTATGTATCGGCGCAAAAATAACAACACAACAACACTAACAAGCAAAGCGCAGCAAAAATTATGTCATATTAATCCAGACTGTTACGAGCGCAGCAACGCTTACAAATCGCTTTGGAATTGCGCCGAACATGAAAATTCGCGCATAAAGCATTGTTGCATATGCATATACATATACTTGTTAATGTATGTATGTTTGTATGTATGTATATGGGTTTAAGAGTTTGCTTTTATTGGCAGGTCAGTGCTTGACACGAATTTGCTTGTGGCTTGGCTAATTCGCAGGAATTTATGGGTTATACAAAAGCTCGCGCGCGACTAAGCGTGTGGCGCACAAAATTATCGTGGCTATGACAGTACATAAATACATGTATATACACACACATATGCATAGCTTTGAGTATATAGTTTCATAAACTCTCAAACTAAAGTTATTTCCCGCGCAACCATTGAACGCCACCGTCACGTGACGCAATTTATACACACACATTGCTTGCTTAGATCAGCTTAGGCGCGCATAAATATCAAACATGCCACACATACATATTTACGCGCTGAGCCCCTGTAAACTTGCCACCAGTTTAACTGCGAACAAGCGGCGTGGCATGTTTACTTAAGTGGCAACATAATATGCGCCATCAAATTGTGGTTTATGCCACCAAAGTATGGCACGAAGAAAAATGCGCCTTGAGCTGTAAAAAGCGTCGCGCGTCAAATCACTCGGAAGCGCAGCTGCGGTGAGAAATTAGTCGGCGACTTTGCCGCAAATTAGTTAGTAATTTGTGGTTGTTGCCGTCTTAACGGCATATTAGCCGTTATTTAGATGCGCACATATATTCTATATACTTATATATCCACCTTTTTGCGTGTGCGGCAACACAACAAACAAACAACGCTGGCTGTTTGCTTTGCACCGCTATTAATTTAAGCATACTTTCGGGCGTGTCAGCGCCTGCGGTAGCGAAAAGAACGCAGGTAATGAAAAATTTCATAAAGATTTTTTGATGGATCTGTTGGCAGTCAAATGCAGCCCAATAACGCTCCCTTAGCGGTTGTTTGTGCGCCCAAGCGTGCGTAGAAGCCCCTCGCCACATAGCGCACAAACCCATACAAACATATATACACGGTTATATGTGTGTGTGTGTGTGTGGGTGAGCGTATGCTTATAAGCAAACAAAATTACTCAACTGTGCGCTGCTGTTGTATTTTATTTTGCGCAGCAACAACAACTACACACCGTTGTTGACACTTCCGCTTGAGCTGCCGCTGATCCCCAGCCAACAGCGACGCATGGCGAAGATATTGCCTCGTTCGGCAACAATGTTGTCAACATAAAGACACGCAACATTGCTGCAAGTTTGTTTGAGAGTCGCTTTTCTTCGCATTTGCCACGGCCGCCTCACACAGCCACACTGCCACACCGCTCTAACGTCGATATTTGCGCCTGTGGCATGAAATTGTGCCAGCATATTCATAAAATGCAGCAAACGGTTGTAAAACTTTTTTACGACATCTTTCCTTGGAATTTAGTTCGGTCACCCACACAACTTTATGGCAGCGCAAATAAACTCTCACACACATACACACATACTCGCTTATAAGACAGCTTAAGCACGCATTCTAGCGTTTATGGCAAGTTACCGTGCACTATATGGGTGATGTGGCACGTAGCAAACACAGCGATACACGCAGCTATCAGCGCCACCTTTCATGCCACAACTGTTACCAATATCAGTAGCAGGCGTTTACTTGCCGTGTGTGTATGTGTGTGTGTCTGTATGGCGCTGTGTTGACTTTCTTCATCTCGACTTATTTTGAATTCGGCGAATTTATGACTGCGTGGCAATCAGCATATTATGCTTCGCACACAAAATGTGGCAGCAAAACAAATCGAAAGCGATTTCTACGCATATCTTTGTGGCATGCAACAAATACGCTGAAATAGTGATGGATGTGTCGGCATGTGTGCGTCAGCAGGTGGAACGTGATGAATTTCTTTTTGTCGCTTAAGCTTTTGCAAAATTGAATGGCCCACTGAAACCAGGTTGCAAGTAATGGCGTGTCCTTAAAAGTCTCCATCCACTTGCGGAACTATTGGTATATCCGGTGTGCAGAAATGAAGCAAATGTGTGTAAGAGAGGGAGGGTATTTTGCAAAGTTTGTGCGAAGGATATTAAATTTTTGCAATTTATGGAAAACAGTTTGCCGTCGAATGGCCCATAAAAGGGGAAGCGCCGCGAAATGCGTGTCTTAAAAGTGTTGTAACTACCGTTATAGCTGCGCTATCATTTTGAGGAAAATAGTAAAATTGCGACAATAACTGAATGGAGTAGTGTCTTTTGAGAGATAAAATGTTCTTAAAGTGTATTTGGCATCAGAAAAAATAACAACGAAACAAGAAAAAACGTTAACTTCGACTTCGGCTTTTTTCGGAGTTTATGTTATTACCTTAAGCAGTAATCCATGTCAAATTTCATGAAGATACCACGTAAAATGCGAAAGTTTTCCAAACAAGCGCTTGATACCGATCATTCAGTTTGTATGGCAGCTATATGCTATAGTGAGCCTATCTGAACAATTTCTTCGGAGATTAAATTGCTGCCATAGAAAATAAGCTATACCAAATTTCGTGTATAGATCATGTCAATCAGAGGTGATCTTGTCACTGGCCGATAGGGAAAATGATCGAAAATTCTACGAAAACATGCGGTGACTGAAGGTTCCAAGACTGGAGCATACTGTTGTAGAACCCTCAGAGGTGATCTTGTCACTGACGCCCAGAGCATACTGAAATTATGAAAGGAACACTGCCCCAGTCTGATGAATTGCAACATAAAACTAGCAGATGGTGAAACCGATTCCCCAATCAATGGCGATGGAATAGATGTTCCATTCCGCGAACATAAAGAAGTTCGAATAGCTACTACCGGTCTTAAGAACAACAAAGCGGCGGGGGCGGATGTATGAAAGACGAAAGCACGCCGTCAAAAAACTGATTGGACCTTCCCAGTTTGGCTTCAGGCCTGGAAAATCAATAACTTACCAGATATTCATTATGCGCGAAATCTTTGAATATACCCTTGAAAGGAGGATCAACACACATCTCCTCTTCGTCGATTTCAAAGCTGATTTTTAAAGCATGAAAAGGAGCGGCCTTTATGCCGCAATGTCTGAATTTGATATCCCCGCAAAACTAATACGACTGTGTAAACTGACGTTGAACAATACTAAAAGCTCCATCAATATCAGGAAGAGCCTTTCGATATCAAGTAAGTTTTCAAACAAGGAGACTCGCTGTCGTGTGATTTATTCTCCTGCTGGAGAAAATTATTCGAGCTGCAGATCTGAATAGAGAATATACGGTCTTCTACATCTAAGAGCTGGCGTCCGCCGATGACATCGACATCATTAGTCACAACAACTGCGCCATTAGCTCTGCTTTTTCCAGATTGAAAAAAGAAGCGATGCAAATGGGTCTGGCAGTGAACGAGGCTAAGACGAGATATCCCCTAGTCGTCGCACTCGCAACTTAATTTTCACGTCACTGCTGACAGTCACAACTTCGAAGTCGTAGATAATTTCGTCCATCCAACACTAAAACCAACAACAATGTCAGTCTAGAAATCTAACGTAGAATAACTCTTGCCAACAGATGCTACTTTGAACTAAGTAGGCAATTAAGAAATAAAGTCCTCTCTTGACGAACAAAAACCAAACGCTATAAGTCACTCATAATTCCCGTCCTGCTATATGGTGCAGGGACATGGACGATGACAACATCTGATGAGACGCCGTAACGAGATTTCGAAGGAAAGGTTCTGCGAAAGATTTATGGTCGTTTGTGCGTTGGCAATGTCGAATATCGCATTCAATGGAACGATGAGCTGTACGAGATGTACGACGACATTGACATAGTTCATCGAATTAAGAGACAGCGGATGCGTTGGCTAGGTCATGTCGTACATGTAGACGAAAAAACTCCAGCTCTGAAAGTATTCGACGCAGCACCCGCCGGAAGAAATAGAGGACTTTTCCATAACAACAAAACAAAACTACGACAAGAAAAGGCTCGTTTTTGGTAGTCCAAAGTATAGTATTTTAAGAGAGGTCTTCGCATACACATGTTGGATATGAGTAAGTTCAGTTAATATTTAACACCCTATTTTTTCCCGAGAAAATTCGGCATCAGTGTTGCTTTGAGGGTATATATTCACAGCTGACTCACACCATTTCTTATATTTATACTGCAATAAATGAAATTTTAAAATATTTTCCAACAACACAACGATATAATAATATCCACATATAAAAACAAAAAAAACCACATCAATTATACATTTCCTTCAAGTATATGTACCTCCGAAAACCGCAATTGAACGCAGCAAAGGCTTAACAACCCTTTATTATTCCGTTGCCTTATAAATCCCTCAAACAATTATCGCAATGCAGTTACCCACACTTCTGTACACATATCAATTTACAACGAGTTGTTCAAACCATAAAGTGTCCCCATTTCCACAACGCGTCACCTTACGAGCACATTACATAGCACAGCGTTGCCACTGCAAGCGACACTTTAATAGCCTTCGCTTATTTCCCCGACAATTTGCTGTAATTTGCCTCACACGAGTATTCAAGTAAGCAATTTAATAGAATTAAACAATTCATTTACACAAAATAAACCGCAAGCCGAAGCAAAGCAAAATCAACAAAGCGCAGGTAAAATAACAAATTAGGGTTTTGATTGAGTAAGCTGTGAAACCACAAGAATGCCGATTGTAATGCTCAAAGTTCAAACAAACTGTGACCCAAACTTCCTACTCACCGCGCAAATACACACACTTTTGCAATACCAACTAAACAGTAATATAATGCGAGACGACTGCTTTGCATTACTCTGAGAAGCTCTTGTTTATAACACAAGTGCATGCCAAAGTACAATAACAAAATGAAAATGTAAACTTTAATATTTGAGTGGAGTGAATTCAATAAATCCATTTAAGGTTTTACTTAAAATCCCATAATATGCTAAACCAACCGTAAAATACTTAGAAAAAAACTCACTAAATTGTGTATATTTTGGTTATATCTTGAATTCCGAAACTCATAACCTCACTAAATTTTTGAAAAACTCGCTTTATCTCTAACTGGTTAACTGAAAGTCTGTAAATCTCTTCGATACGTTCTTTTTAAACTCTTGCAACATGTTCCTACAGAGTATAAAATTCATATATAAAAACGATCAGAATGACGAGACGAGTTGAAATCTGGTTGACTGTCAGTCTGTCCGTCCTTCCATTCGAATGCATTCGTGCGTCCGTGCAAATCAAATGATCGCAACTGCTATTATGGATCGAAGTAACCATTTTGGTTAATATTTTGGTTAATGTTTTCGTTAATGTTTTGGGTATGAAGCTTGCCAAAACTACCTCATACAAATAATTATATGTGCATCAACTTTTTGCAAAAAAAGAAAAGATTACAAAATTGCAAAATATTTCTGGGTATGCAGGTTTATTTTTATTATTACATTAGATATAAAAAAAAAACAAAAAATAACAAATTTCAAATATTTTTTTAAACTAAAAAACAAAATTTAAGTTTATGCTTATTGTAAATATTTATATGTGCATTTTTCTATTTTTGCCTGTAAATCTCATTCATTTGAGTTCAACTAAAAGACATCTCTACTTTAATAGTCAATAGTTTTGCCCTTATTTTTTAAAACTAAATTAAGCCGCTTTGGCATAGAATTAACTAATGACTGTAGAATAGTTATTTCAATATTGGCCCATTCTTGCTCTATGGCTAATTTAAGACGACGTACTGTCTCAAACTGCCTTCCGTTTTGGAAAACACGTGCAAAGAGGATCCCCCAGAGATCTTCGATCGGATTTAGGTCCGGACTTAATACTGGCCATTGTAATACGGGAATTTGCCTGTCATTAAAGAAGCGCTTCGTAACCTGTGCCGTGTGGATTGAAGCGTTATCCTGCTGATATGTCCAGTTATCGCCATAAATATTTCCAGCAAATTCTATCAACTCACTGTCCAAAAGATTTACATACACACTAGCATTCATTTGAGTGGATATATAGCATATAGGTGTCTTTCCATTGAAGCAGATTGCAGCCCATATCATCAAGGTACCGCCTCCAAAGCCTCGCTTGTAGCAGGAACGTCGTTCCTGACGCGAATCTCTCCAATATTTCTTGCAATGATCTGGGCCGTCCAAATTGAATTTTTTTTCGTCACTAAACACTATATTCTGCCACTCTTCGGCCCAGAATTGGTATTTATTTGCAAACTGCAAACGTGCTATAATATGCCTTTGCAAGAGCTATGGTTTAGGTACCATGGAGGTGTGTTTGGTAAACTTATTTTCATGAATAATTTGAACAATTCTATTCCTTGTTATTTGCAGTCTTAACTTGGTCCGTATTTTACCGCTACTCATCGAATCCGCTACTGCTAGCCGTCGAATCATCCGTTTGCACCGATCATCAATGTTGGTTTTCCGTCCGCTGCGTCGCACTGTACCATAATTGGTGGGGTTTTTAACAAATCTTGATATACAGTTTCGATGCCGCTTTAGTATGGATGCAATCTCGTATATTTTGGAACCGACTTCATGCATTCCTATAATTATTCCTTGTTCCTTGGCTGACAAACTAGTACCACCTGGCATTTTAGGCTTAAAGTTAAATAAATCTATTAAAATTTCAAATAATTCATCAAGTTAATACACCTACAATAGTTTTGTAAACAAATTTTCACGCAAAAAGATTTATCCGCGACAATATCAGCAAGAAAGATCAGCTAGACTGATTTTGCACATATAAATATTTACTACGCAATACCCAATGCACAAGCACATTCTTAATGTAACGGTACAACGAAAGAGAGCAGAATGAAACAAATTTCGTTGCATATTAACGGCAACATATCAGCCGTTAATTCTACATTCACCAAAATTCAAAAAATACTAGTGAACAAAATATATAAACAAAATCAAAAATGCACATATAATTATTTGTATGAGGTAGACTCATACGAAAATACCTGAATTTTTTGCAAAAACGACGTTAGAGGGAGAGGTCGCCAGAGAGTTGTGGGACAACGTCGCTGATGACCCTACATTCGACAAACAGATTATTCCTGGAAACGAGACATGTATTTTTGGTTGCGACATCAAAACAGTCCAAGATTCTACGAACTTGGCTTCCAAAAATTTACTGAACAAAAACAAATCTCGCTCAATTTACTGAAGGCCGCCCCAGCCGAGGTTTATGGAATGATGTATATATGGAAAATTGGATTAAACGTTTGCATGATTGTACGAGTATTGGCTCGGATGCCTATTGTGAAGTCAATTATAAAGATTTGTATACAAATGTAGTTTTTGTGGAGGTTTGGGTCAAATTTGGTCAGATAGTTTGCCTCATATGCTAATAGATACTTTTTTTCAGCATCAAGCATTCTTTCATGTGGACTTTTTGGATAACACTATCAGAAAAATTGCTTAAAATAACAAAAAAAAATTAGAGCTTTCATTTCAATAAGCGATACCAGCGATGAACAAAATATAGTGAGACTTTGTTCATAATTTTAAAACTCCTAATATATTCTTAAAATTCTATATCGTCACCCTGAAAGTAATCCTTCTTGTCTCAAATACACTTGTGCCAATGTATTCTCCAATCCCCGAAACAATTTGAATTTGAATTTGACTTTAACATTTCTGGAATAGCCTTCACTGCGTGTTCGCAATTCAAGTTCAATATGTCCTCAATTGACTAAAAACGGTTTCCTCGGCCGATAATCGAAGAAACTGTCGACTTAACATTGATTTTTGACCTGCTTTGACGTGGTTTTTTGACCACGGCTCACCTTTTCCACGATATTCGGTCAATTGATCGTATGTTTTCGGGTCGTAAGCATAGACCTAAGACTCAACGCCAGCGATAATATGTTTCATGGCATTTTGGTAGTCGGAAAGTATTGTTTTACAGACGTTAACGTCACAGCGTTTTTCGAAAAAATTAAGTAATTTTGGTACCAATTGTGATTTTAGTCGAAAGGATTTTTCAAAATGGTTTTCACTGATCCTTCCGATATTCCAACGATGCCAGTAAGATATCTGACTGACGATTCTCAAGAACGGATTCCACGACGTGTTAAACTTCAGTTGATGTTGATGGCAGTCCTGATTCTTCGTCAACGCTTTCTCGGCCCTTTTTGACTAATGTGTACCAATCAAAAACACTTGAAGATGTTTTCACCATTTTGCAGGTTCCGGCACCATAATTTTGAAGCCACACACAAAATTTAGTGGAAATTCTTTGATGAATAATTTAACTCAGCTGTTTTTAATTAATTTTGAATACAGTGCTTTCATGGCATTATGTAACCGTGAAGTACACAGTGATTTATAACAATACCAACGGCGCATGCGCGTGTGCTAGTTAACTATTTAAGAGGGTTAAATACGCACGTCTGGAAGAAAACACTTACTTTGTAGTCAAAACGAGCACACGCACTCCAGAAAGCGGTGCGTTTTCAGACCTTGAGAGACCTCATTACGCATTTACGATTTGCTTGTTGGCACAAACAATGCAAGTGGCACAGCAGGAAGATGTCAAAGCAACGCACACACGCACACATATGTACGGTGAATGTGTACACCTTTAGCGCTTTGTCTTTGCTATGTCATTGCCGCTGCGCCACCTGAAGGAAGTCATTCGCCAGGAAAACTATACAGAAAAAGCAGCAAATGGAAACGGAAAAACGCTGCGAGCCATGGCAGATCGTAAAAATAGGTGAACTGCAAGAGAGTGTGTGTGCGTGTGCGCGCATAAATGCGCTCATTAGCTGCAATACGAGGCACATGCAAGTGCACTTGCAACTACAACTTGCATATGTGGCAAAGGGTCTGTGGCGGCGGCGCATCAGCCCAGCGACTCGTATGCAAAAGTCAAGTGCGCCGCGTTGCATTTCATTAACAATCGTCATAAAAAGAGCACAACTCAAACACTGTGGCAGCAACATTCATCATCATTATCATCATCAACATAAAGTACAACATAAAACAACAATATAAAAGGAATAAAACGTAGAATAAATAGTGACAGTGGAAGATGCAACGCGCTGATGCTGTGTGGCACATTGGCTGCAGCAAGATAAATGCAGCGAGAGTGTCGATGCCCGAGTGTGTATGTACAGTAAGCAAAAGATTTTGCATTTAAATAGCTTCAGAATTGCAAACAAAGAAACATGCAAACAGTTGTGTGCATTAAAATAGCATTGTATCGCTGAAGTGCTGTTGTGCTGTGAGCCGGCACTTGACATGGCGAATAAGGCCGCTCAACCTACACTCTACCGAGGTTACATTGAAGAGACGCAATGAGTGGCATACTCGTATTGATCCATAGGAATAGATATTCGTGTAAACAGCTGGCGACTTAAAGACCGACAATGCAACTGAAGTGTTGCTGCTGTGACTAGCCTTATCGGTGTTGCTAAAGTATTTTGGAGCCTAAATACAACCTTGCGGTTGTAAGTAAGGACGTTCCAAAAGAAGAATATATAACTGCTGGCGTAAGCCGATGACATTGGTATCATTGGCCACAATAACCGCGTGATTAGTTCTGCTTTCTCAAGTTTCACAACTTCGAAGTCGTGGGGAAATTCATCTATCCTAGATTCAGCATTAACACCAACAACAATATCTGTCTTGAAATCAAACACAGAATAACTCTTTCCAATAGGTGCGACTTCGGACTGAGTAAGCAATTTAGAAGTAAAGTCCAAACTCTATAAGTCACTTAACATTCGCGTCATGCTATATAGTGCAGAGGCATGGACGATGACAACATCTGATGAGTCGCCGTTAGGAGTTTTCGAGAGAAAGGTTCCTTGCGCATTGGCAAAGGCGAGTGCCGTAGATAATGGAACGAGATGTACGGCGATATTGAAATAGTTCTTACATGGAAGAGAACACTCCAGTTCTGAAGGTTTTCGTTACCCGCCGGTAGAAACAGAGGAACCAGAAGACATCCACTCCACTGGAGAGATCAGATTGAGAAGGACCTGACCACACTTGGAATCTCTAATTGGCGCGAAACAGTGAAAATGAAGAACGACTGGTGCGCTGTTGTAAACTCGGTTATAACCATGTAAGCGATGTTCATATCGATTGGAGATTTTAAAAACTGAATAGGGGGACTTATAATAGAAATAATAAGTGTAAGCTACTACTGTCCTTAAAGCTGGAGAGAGAAAATCGGGGCCCGGAGAGCTTGTAGAAAGCAAGCTCCTGATCCTTCAGTTGATCAATTTATTGGTTACAAAATCCGCAGAAAATTGGTGCAGAGAGCTTAAGGCCGCCCTAAACATCTGGCTCGGGAGGAATTGTCGCCGCTCTTTGACCGTCTCTAGGCCACTGACTAACATTACCTCAAAGTTACGAATACGACAGTGCATAGCTTTTAAGTGCATAGCTTTAAGATAGGAAGAAAACTTCCTAAGCAAAAAAGTCATATGAATTTCGAAGGGACTTAGACCGCCCCTAAAGTAAAGTAACTATCTTCGAGACAAAAAATCTTTATAGTAGCAATCAATTAATGAGTTCTTGACCTCTGATAACCCTATGTTTTTAAGATGCTTCTATTAAGAAGTTATTGCTTTGACTTAAACTTACGATCGATCACAATCAAGTCCAAGAAGAATGTTTCAAGAAGTAAGAAAAAAATAATCAGATCGAAAATTAATGCTTTTATTTATAAAAGTTCCTAAGTTACAGAAAACTGTCAGATAAATGGTTTATGTCTTTACTTAACAAGGTTAAAAACAGCAAGCGTTCGTCGACATGCTATTCCAGATACATGGCAGAATTTGCAGAAGATATATGTTGTGGAGAAAATTTCGCTCAGCTAGAGAATACAGCGGTGAGAAAGCTGCAAACATAAAATATATTTTATCACTACGTTTCTTAGCACATTTTTTTATACTCGTACATATAGTATTTATAATAGAACAAATATTTCTAGTTTTAGAAAAACGAATTAATTTGATTGCAAAATCGTCTTTTGAGAAGTTTTTATTTACCGAACTGTGTAAATCAAAATAATATGAAACTCTAATTATGCAAAATTTCTTTTTTTTGCACACAACTGTATGTGATCATATTGCCGTGTTGAGGGAATTCTTCAGATAGTGCGCGGAAATAAATCAAAATGCAATTTGTCGCTATGTGGCAAGTAGGGAATTTTTCATTTAGATAACCGCAGCGCGCTGTGTGAGTGTGTGTGCCGTGCAGTTGAAGGCAGGAAGAAGTGTGAAGCCAACGCGCGCGGAAGTGTATGCTATGCATAGATACATATGTATTTATGTAAGCAATTGTACATATGCGCTGTGGCAGCAGTTCACCCAGGGTGCTTGGCCATCAACGAATGACACATCACATGCTGATGATTTCGCTGCCGCTGATGTGACAGCGAGTTGGACGTATGCGCAAGTGAATGGCTGCGTACCAAGGAATGGCTGGCTACAAAGGAAGGACTGGCTGTGCCAAGCTGGACGCTGGAATACTGGCGACATGCTGGTGCAACACCGAGCTGGCAGACACAGTATGAGTAGAGAGTATGTTGAGGAGTTGCAAAAAGGAAGCGGCAGTTATAGACACAAGTACGCGCCGTGTATGACACGTGAGCGAATCGTAAATAATTTATTATCTTCAGAAATAATTGCGATATTCACGGCATGCTGCCAGCAGTAATAAAAACACAAACAATCAAGCGAGGCAATAAAAATATTGAAGAGGAAAAATTTTTTTATAGCCTCGAGATTTAAAAGCCTTTAAGTTTATTTTTACAATTACTGCAATGACTTGGAGTATTTAAATATGTAATTAAGTGTAATCAAAGTAATTATGTGAAATGAAAAATTACTTTATTTCCACAATCAACTATGAAATGTCATTAGAAAATGTGGTGATAAACTTAAAGTCACATTAAAGCCATTAGCTCAAGTGTCTACTAAGTACTTTGCAACACCTAGCTGCCTCCAACTCAGCCACAATTACTGTTACTGTGTCTATTTTCTTGAGCTGCAACGCGTTGCATTCATCAAGCATGCCACGTAGCTGCTGCATTGTGGGCTTGTTGACATGCCTCGTGCATCTTACGGAAATCTATTGAAAGTGAAGTGACCACACAGAGACACACATCCGTAAGTTGTCCCCAGCAGCCCCAATTGGGTTAAATAAACATATTAACTTGAGATACTGCATCCACTTAAGAAAGCGCAGCCATTGCTGGGCGCAGAATTTCGTGTGGAAAATTGTGTAGCAAGCAAAGAAAATGCAACGAAAATTGCCCGAGGAAAAATGTGTAGAAAATAAGCATGAAGAGTGTATGCAGAAGAAATAATAAAAATTTTAAATTTTTCTGCTCACAATTTTGCACGTGTTGCAACCAAGAAGAGCTCTAAATTTAAGCGAGATTGGAAAATGTTAAAATTAGTTAAATTTAAGTTGAGCCTTAAAGATTAGCCTTAACAATTCTATTTAAAAGCAGAGATCGTTTTGAAAGGAAAATATAGGCGAAATGGGGGTTAATATTTTGAGAGAAATAATTGATGAATTAATGAACCAACTGAGATGTAACACGCTCACTGACCTTAAAAAGCCTTCAAAGCTGGCAAAGAAAGCGGAAATGTAAGCAGAATTCAAAATTTATCTAAACATTTTGAAGAGTGATATTGTGTTGATAAGTGTTAACCGTGATAATTCTTGAGTAAAACACGTCATTTCCGTAAACCTGCTTGTCTAAATGAGAATAAGCTCCCGGGAAACTAATGATATACCCAAATAAAACACATCACAAACAATGATACTACACTCTTACATCACCACACAGGACAACACAACACACCACAACCCCGCACCTGTACACCACCTCACTTATGAAAATGGATAGATACCCTGATCCGGATAACTTTCGATCCAACACATTTGATCGAGAACGTGAAGAATAACCTTCACCGTCATTCAGTGTTAATTCGATTCACCCTTCGATCAGTATTACTAGTACAGTTTCGGACACATTCGTCGTCGGTCGGTCGGTCTTCGAGAGGATGGAACCATGTTTAGAAGTTCAAGCAAGTGAGGAAAGTTCTCTGAGCACCATTCACTTGGGAGTGGCCAGAAACGATTCTTTTACATAGGGATTAAGGTCAATCTCGTAAACGGTGCCTATGCCAGTAAAGAAGAAGAGTGGTTGTTTACGTAAAAATTGGAGATAGGTATCATCTCCAATATCGATTTAGCTGGTCGATATAACGAGGTTCCCACAGGACGGCACCACAATCCACACAGTTTCATCCACTGTTCTATTGAAAACCAAGTTTGGTGTACGTGTTATCTCACGAAATGGCCCAGCCAATTGGTTGCCTCGGTCGTGCGATTTGACGCCGTTAGACTATTTTTTATGAGGTAATGCCAAGTCTATGGTCTATGCCAACAAGCCAGCGACGATGATGAACTTCGTATGAATTTCGAACGTGAAATCGAAAGCAGAAGTGGCCGATTTATGCTTGAAAATCATCGTAAATTGGGTTCAACGTCTGGACTTCGGCAAGCGTATCCGTGGTGGCCATGAAAAAGAAATCTTTCCTACTTCGCGGATTGTCTATGTACATCCTACTTCTCAGAATTCCTTTTAAAAATAAGGCAGCTGAAGTCGAAACAGCTGATCTGCTTTGCTAGTCAATGTCGCCTCTGCTTGATATCAAAAAATAAGAAATTTTTCATTAATAACAGGACAATAGTAGGCGTCTAACTCAGAACCTTTTGCTAGGTCTTTCCAGATTCTTGTTTGCTTCAAACTGACTTCAAGTTGAGTTAAAGTCACTTATTAAGAACTTTCAAGAAGTTATTTATCTTGATTTTGATCGATCAGCTTGTCTGGCAGTGACATCCTATAGTGGTCTCCAACGTTTCCTTTTGCTGGAAAAACTTCGATCAATTACGTAGGCTATAGAAGAGACCATTTACTTCATTGATGAACCTAAAGTGACTTAGACCCAACCATTAGACATATCTAGATTTCCCGTTCATAATTTGAAAAACGTATATCCGTGAATCTCAAAAAATCAGAATTTAAAAAACTTCCTACTTCCAGCTTGCGACACTACTTGTTGTCATACGTTGTCGAAAATGTGGCAATAATAGGAAATTCACTGCTACACTTTGGAGTTGCAACAACTTGTGACTTTAAGGCAACTGCCAAGTGCAAACGGCTGGAAGAAAACCATCAACAACAACAACCAGCTAAAATCGGTAGGAAAGCTCTTAAGCATACGAGCGGATTTGCAGTAATAGCAAGCCAACAACAATGACAACAGCAACGGCTCATAAAATTGCAAAGTGACGCCGAGTGAATCTAGCAGACACTACTTGTGACGCGGCAGAAATATAGTGGCAACAAGAGTCAAACACAACAGCGAACAGCAGCAGTAAGACAACGCAAGCTGCCATCAATCGGCTGGCCGCAGTGCAGCCACTGGCAGCAATAATAGCAACAAGCTGCCGCTCGGATATTGCTACTTTATTAGATGCGTTGAGTAAAAGCAGCGACTGAATAAGATTAATGAGGCTGCTTAAAAGGCTGCGGATAGTTTATCATTCTCTCGCTTAGCGAGAGCAGCTACAGCAGATAACAACAACAGCAACAACGGCAGTAGAGCTAAAGACAACAGTGTGTACAAAGCAAAAACAACAAGCAATATCTACGAGGTGGCAGTTGCCGCTAGAATGCCACATTGCCGCATCGTTTTGTGGCATGCCGTCTGGTGGTGGCACTGACAGTGATGAGGTGGGGTCCCCTGCTGTTAGGCTTTCAAGGGCTACGTGTAAGGCGGGTATATGTATTTGTGTGTGTTTGCTGCCATCACTAAGGTGTGTTCTGATGTATGTGGTGGTGTTGTTGCCGCCGTTGGCAGTGTCTCTGCTGTTGGTGGCACAACTTATTAAGACGAAATATGCCATAAAGCTCGGTCGAGACGTTGATGAGTTCTGAGAAAGCTAATAATGGCAGCGGCAATAACGACATGACGAAAATATGCAAAAAATACACCACATACATTCACATGAATATTTATTACAAAGATATGCATATTTATGTCTCCGATGGTAAGCAGCCTGCTGTTCCTTCCAAATTCCTTGCAGACATTGAAATTAATGTCAGTCTGAAAGTACTAAGTTAACCTACTAAATTCAAAATATTTGGGTAAAAATTTCGGTTTGTTACATAGATCACCTGAAAATTGAAAACCTAAGTGTGAAGAAGTCTCCTACTCACCCACTACCCCTTTTGATTTCAGTACCATATATTTCTAGCGAATTTCACGGATACTTTTGTGTGTTTCGGGCTAAGCAGTTAACTTCATCAAAACTCTTCAAATATTATAGCATTGTCTCGGTCAAAAATCTGTGCCAAATTTCTTGAAGATATCTTGCCAAATAGAAAAGTAACGATTTGGATAATTTCCGCGTTTATTTTGGATAATAATCCGTGCCGAATTCCATGAGGATATGCCGTCATGGAAAAGCAAACACCTGAATAGAACAACAGAGGCGGCTATTAGCGGACCCTGTATCAAAGTTCATCCATTCGCAGTTAGTTCACAGCTTCTCGGACCGAAGTAATAGTTTTTAAAATTTTAATATAAAAGATACAATCTTTCGAATCAGCACTTTTAAGAAGATTACGTTTATTTAAAGAACTCGAGTTTTTTGAAACAAAATATAAAACGAGATCTTTATCTATATATGATATATGTAAAACATAATGAATTTTTGACCGTCAAATTGGTATTAAAATTGTTACAAACAATTTTCAAAAATAACGAAAATCTCTACTTTTTTATTTTGACAATGTCACTGTGTAAATGTTGGTAAAATTCCAAGTATATTTGTGCGATAGTCTGCTTAAAAGCGTGCGAGTTTAAAATTTTACGTATAGAAGCCGACTAACCAAAATATTTTGATTCTACAGCGGATTGAACAGGGAACACATTTATATTTTCTAACCATTCTATAAATTGAATAATATTTTTAAGAAATGCAGCGTACACTTTAAGTCAAAATAGAAAACAAATGTTTGAAAAATCAGGATTGGAATAACCTCTTAAAATCTACTTTAAGTTTCTCCCTCCGCCGATCATTCAGAAAAGCGCAAAGTTGATGACTCTCCAGTGTGATCTGCTGAGAGTGACCTATTATTTCTGATAAATTGCTGATTTGTTTACGAGTATATTCAGAAATTTTTTCAGCCGAAGCTATCGCATATATGAAGAACTTTTTTCCAAAGCTTTCAGAGGTGAAAATAAAATCTTTAATTTTTGTAAGCCTTCAAGTAAAAAAAATCTGGATAGTGATAATTTCCAAAGGTACTTTGCAGTGAAGTCTGGAAGAGTTTTAAGCCTGTTATTTTCAAAAATTTCAGCATTTCTTTGTTGATAGTGTATGTTTGCAGCAATTAAAAGTTTTAATAAAATATTTAATTTTTTGTCTGTGGAAAAATTGTTGAAAAAAGGTTTTTTTTTTAGCCGAGGAAACCCATGTAACTCTTTAACAAACAATCAAAGCAAGAATACAAATTCTTCCAAGCTCGTAAATCTAATTACTATTTATTCTGTGACAAACTCTGATTCGGCATAGGAATCAATTTTAGTGTCCTTGAAGCCCGCCTTTCTCGAAATGCTGTTGTCAGTGTGAAAAAATTCTCCTAAACGGCTGGTTCAATTTGAAGTGTATACACGATTTTCCTAAATAGTTTTCGCAGGTATTGGTCGAAGAAATACGATTTTGACAATATTGCGAGACGATTTCTAACTTTGACTAGTTAAGTCACTCTGAACTTTAAACTTTTTTTTATCTTTTTTAAATATAAAAATATTTTCGTTTTTGAATTTGAGGTAATATTAAGCATAAAAATCTTGTTCAACGCAATACGGCTTTTTTAGTAGGTACTCCAATAGATCGAGTACCGGTTTTAGGGGGGTATTCTACTCTAGAATTTTGAAAAATTCGATTTTTTTCATATATTTAAAGTTTTGACCCTTAAGAACATATCCTCCAAGGGATTTTTAAAAATTAAAATTATTTTAAGAGCTACAGTTACTTTAGTGACGCAGTACTTAGCCCGGTTCGGCCGTATCGAATTACACACTCACTTGACTCACTTTTCAAACGCGTTTTTCTCGAAAGTACTTTCTTCCACACGGTACCGGAAAATTTTGTGTGAATCTTCTTTATATAATCCTCTATCGTTCCTACCAGCATCGTGTCAAAATATTTTAAAAAAATTCAGGAATTTCAAAAAAACGCGTAAAAAATTATTTTTATTTTCAGGCAGTCGCCATTTTTCAAAAAAAATATTTTTTTCGTGTTCCCTGAGGTAGGGACTATAACAGCATCCTTACTGATTAAGAATTTTGTTTGATTTTTTTTTCAGACTACCAGGAGAGTCAGGATCAATGTCACCAGGATGCGCCAGTTTTTTTTACACCTGTCTCTCCCCCTCTAATTATTTTAATTTTTAATATTTTTTATAAAATTTTTCTTCTGTATTCTTAAGATATCAATAAAAACACCATAAAATAATGGATGGTAAAAATATTTTTTGGTTTTTTTAAATAAAATTCAAAATACTGCCCAAAATTTGATTTCTAGGCTAGAATACCCCTATAATGGAATCAATTTTAAATGAAGCGCTGATAATTAAAGTATATGAATTTCTGATAATGTCATTTTGTAGTTTCTAATACGATGCCTCTTAAAAAAAAACAGGAAAAAACGTTAACTTCGGCTGCACCTAAGCAAATATACCCTTCACATGTGCATTTCTTTTACTAACTATGTGTCCAGTTTGTATAGAAGCTACATATGTGCTACAGTAATCCGATCTGAACAATTTTTTCGGAGATTATGTTATTACCTTAAGCAGTAATCCATTTCGTGAAGATACCACGTCAAATGCGAAAGTTTTCCATACAAGTCCTTGATTCCGATCGTACGTCTTGTATGGCGGATATATGCCATAGTGAGCCGATCTGAACAATTTCTTCCGATATTACATTGATTCTATAAACAATAACTCATACCAAATTTCGTAAAGATATATCGTGAAATGAGGCAGTTTCCCATACCAGCACTAGAATCCGATCGTTCGGTTTGTGTGGCAACTATATGTTATAGTGGTCCGATATCAGCAGTTCCGACAAATGTGCAGCTTCTTGAAGAGGAAATGACGTTTACAAAATTTCAAAGCGATATCTTAAAAACTGAGAGACTAATTCATATATATACAGGCAGACGGATGGACAGACAGACAGACGGACATGGCTAAATCGACTCAGCTTAACATACTGATAATTTATATATATATATACGTTATAGGATCTCCGACGCTTCCTTCTGGGTGTTACAAACTTCGTGAAAAACTTAATCTACCCTGCTCAGGGTACAAAAATCTAAAAAGTTTTTTCTTTGCTTACTCTTGAATATAACTGCTTAAGCTAAAGTATTTTTATTATGTAAGAGCAGAAATGTTTATTTTATTGTATTTTGAACTTTACAATTGTAAAGTAGAGCAGTAGTAAGTAACTCACAACGTCGGGGTGTGAAAAACAACAACAATAATTCTCAAACAGACCACAACAACACAAGTCCAGCTAAGGCATTTCAACGCTCAAGGTCTCAGATATAATTGGGCACAAAGTAACAATAAAACACTAAACATAAGTAGCACTTGAATAAAGCAATACAAAATAGCCACCGAAATTAAGAGCACAAAAAAATTTATCAAAATGGCGGAAACTGCGTCAAAATTTTTCGAAAATAGAAAAACATTTCGTGCGCCGATTTTCAATTAAGCCGCCCGCTAACAAAAGCCAAGCAAACCATAAATATGCCACAAGCGCATAATGCTGCCGCAAACGCGCAGTTGCAACAGCGGACCAGAGTTGTTATGCTCGATTGCTTCCTGCCACAGTTTGTTGCCTGAATGAGGTGGGGCGAAACGAGGGCGCCGAAATGCGTTGTTACACTGGCTCGATATTTATCGCCAGCAAATTACAAGCGTTACTTGCGGCTACAACGCTGCCACATGCATCATTCGCCCACATGAGCGTGAATATGGAAGAGTATGTATGTCTGTCTACCTGTTTAACCCTGTTTGTGTGAGTGAGTGTGTTGCACGTTCACCTGACATCATGCCCAATTGCCGGTGTATCCTTGAGCGCTTGCCGCGCGCCCCACTTGCCACATTTACGGCTAGTTGCACTAGACACACTGTGCCTCACATATACCTCATACATATGCTTAATTATTGCACACATGTGTACTTGCAAATATCTGTGTGTTGGTGTGAATTTCATTTACCACAGTATTTTGGGGCGCCAACTGCCTTCTGGCCTCCATACTGGCGCTTAATAGCTCCAGTTCAGTCGCTTTTTGGTTTTTCCTTTGATTTTCTGGTGACTTGTTTTGTTCTGCCGAAATGTGGCATTAAGCTGTTAAGTAGCTCGAAAGACCGTTGTGCGGCACGTACTTATGTGCACCTTGCACGCTTTGACACCTCAACGCCTCGACGCTACGACACGACCGCCGTCAGACCGTCGTCAGCTTCATTGTCATAGCTTTTTTGTGTAGTTTTGCTGGTGCTCCCCTTTGATCTGAAGTGTCTCTTATTTTTTTGTATATTCCTCGACTTCCACCGTCTCTAGTAATTCGCAGTCTCGTAGGGTTATCGCACAGTGGCGGCAAAACTGTGACGCTCATTTTGTACGCTTCCTTCAGCAATTGCTCGTCTCGTGTCCCGCGCGTCGAGTGAGCTGAGGCTAGATATGTGTGGGTTAAGCGTCTGGTTGGCAGTCGAGGGCCAACCTCAGTAGTTGTGCTGTTAATTTATGTCTTTTTAATGATGACACGCGTTGCAAGCTGCGCTGGCAAGCAAGCAGGATTTTCGTGAAAGGACGTGACAGCCACAGCGTTGCATCTAGACACCCATATGCTCGAGCGAGTGAATGGTGGCCGAGACTAACTAAATTGTGGTTGGCTATTTCGATGCTAGAACAGAAAATGAAGATTTGTGATATCGTCGTCGTTCATCCTCATTGCTGTTGTTGTTATTTTGTGAAAGATAAGAAGATTTTGCGAATAATTGAAGTCAGAAGAGTTCAGTGGCGCACGTGAAAGGACTAGCGAAACATGTAGTTGGCGTTAGTCTAAAAAAAAAATCTCAGCAAGAAGCGAACGTAAAAGTGATTGCCGAGATTTAGAGAGTGGGAAACACTTCAAAGAAGTGTGCTATTAGAGCTGTCCATTCGTGGCGCAGGTACAAAATTTATTTCCTCCAACACAGACAGTCTTAATGAATATTTTAGTGACATTGCTAATGCTTTAGGAGTTTTGTACAGAGAGAAGATTAAATTATATAATTCTGCTCTGAGTCTTTAGTTTTAATTTTTTAAGCAATTTTTATCGCCGGTGCTCAGTAAAGGTATTAACAGCTTTTCAGGTTAGAAAATCACTTCTTAATTCTTGTTATGCCTTACACATGTTCTAAGAACCCCTATTTTTAAAAACCTTCTCGGTTTATAATTTCAAATAACGTTACTGCGACAGCTTAAGAAACCTGGTAAGTTCTATTATGGTATCTTCTTAGGACGAATAAAGTCAAACTTAATTAATTGTACAATATAACCTAATCTCTTCAGCAATTCATCTGCTTCTAAACAAAATTATAAAACATGGGTTTTCCTTCAACAACTTAACTTACTTTGGGTCAGCCGATCTGGATAGGAATTGGGAGCTAAAAACTGTAAGTTGGTTAAAGAAGACTTGGCATCTCTATCGATGACAACAGAATTAATGAAACCATATTTAAAGACTAGCAATATCTACTCTGCCTTCGAACTATTTGCACTTATCAAAGTCAATCTCGCCATAGTTGAGGTGTTCTAACTGGACACTGTCGAATAGGTATACGCGCGGGTCAACTAAATATTTTGTTGTCAAAGCTGTATGTTATTGATATTGATCGCCATAATACATTTGCGGTGAGGTCAAAACTATTCGTCGATCTTTGAGACTATGCATTTTAAGGAGTTTTTGGGTAAGACAAAGAACAAATGTCTCTCCAATTGAGATCCGTCGATTTTTGGGTCAACTCTACGACCTCTTGCCGTTTTTTTGTAGAAATTGAGCTAGGTCTGGGAACAAGCTTCAGATCGGAAGTGGTAAATACAATTGTGCCATTATTTTAATATTGCTTTATAATGAACTCCGTTGCAATATTTATTAATACAGTTTACCAAAGTTTTCATCGGTTTCGGATTTGAAGTACGGAACATGAGTTAATGTTTTTTGGTCTAGGGACATAAATTGTAAACTATACGAGATGCTTATCCAACGGCAGGACCAATAAGAATTCATAACGATGTTAACTTACATAAATATGCTGAATTTGAAGGTGAATGTTTTTAAATTAAATAAGTGATACAATACCAAAAGCTCCGTCAGGGTCGAGAAGGACCTCTCCTAGCCATTCGATACGAGTACCATACGAGGTTTCAGACAAGACGATCCCCTTTCGCACAACTTCTACAACTTACTTTTGGAGAAAATAATTCGAGCTGCAAAACTAGGGAAGGTGTCATCTTCTACAAGAATGTACAGCTGATGGTATATGCCGATGATATTGATATTATTGACCCCAACATTCACGACGTTACTTCTGCTTTTTCCACACTGGTTAAGGAGGCGAAGCAAATGGATCTGGTACTGAACGAGGGCAAGACGAAATATATCCTGGCATCAAACAAACTGTTGTTGCAATCGCAACTTGGCTCTCCCACGTCACTGTTCACAGTCTAAACTTCGAATTCGTAGATAATTTCGTCTATCGTGGAATCATTATTAATACCAACACCAATGTCAGCCTCGAAATTCAACGCAAAATAACTCTTTCCAGCAGGCGCCACTTCGGACTGAGTAAGCAATTGAGAAGTAAAGTCCTCTACCGACGAACAAAGACCAAATTCTACAAGTCAATCACCATCCCCGTCCTGCTATATGGTGCAGAGACATCTGATGAGTTAGCGTTAAGAGTTTTTCAGATAAAAGTTTTTCGAAAGCGGCGAATACGCAGTCAATGGCATTTACTGGAACTCGAGAGCCTTTGGGTAGATGTCAATTAAATTTATACAGCTTTTTGGAAATATGAAAAGCTTTCGAAGGTTTTTTCTTTTTTTTTTAATTTCATTTTTTGCAAATAACTCTTGGTTGGTTATTTTCCGAAAACCTGGATAAAATTTTCATGACTCCGCCGTTTTTTAGTTAAAAAAAAAGTTTTACTCAGGCGCTAGATTATCTATTAATAGAACTAATATTTTGTCCGGTTGTTGCAAAGGGATCACTACACACAGCTATTGCTTTGAAAACTATAACATTTTTCTCAAATTTCTGTAAGGTTAAAGACTCATTTAATGACGCAAACAAAAGTTCCTTGAAAATTGTAATTGCTTTTTGTCTCTGACTACACCTAACTCCTTAATATGGAACAGAGCTCTCAATAGTGTCTGATTTCCAGAAATTTTAACTCTTGAAAGCAGTAAAATTAAAAATCAAATTTATTCTTATTAACAAAACATAATTAAATTTTTTTCTTACAATAAATATGCCCAACCTTGGTAAAACTATACCGTTATCTCTAATTCAAGTTGTTATGTTTAATTAAAGTGTTGACCGTAAAACCACGATTTTTCGTTTATTCTTCAATATCATTTGCTACAAATCAGCAACAATCATCTCGAGTACCGTTAAACGAAAAGTGCACCGCTTTTGATTGACAGCACTATTCATGTTGTTGTTTGTGTATCATTTGCAATTTAATTTTTTCAACGATTTGAAGCCCAATCACATTTCAGCAAAGCCGCAAGACAAATAACTGGACCTCAAATTATGCGGTTCGAATAGGTAAATGTGCTTGCTGTATGTGTGTGTGTGCAGGTATGTGTATGTGTTATGTCATATTTGAGCTTAAAAACCGCACTTCAATTCATAATTCAATTAATTAGCCGCAACCAAGCTCGCACTTCTGACGTTTACTAACACACACACACACACCCACACTATATATAAGCTCACAAATATATATGTATGCATTTGTATGGGTTTGTAGGAAGTTGGCAATCAATGCGAAGCCACCACTGGCATACGAAATGCGCGTAATTAATTTTCAGCTGCACACACACACATACACACGCTCATAATCATAGAGCCACATTAAAATACGAGCATTTGTGAGGGCGTGGACATAATTAAATTCTTCGAATTCTGGCAGAGCTTGCGGTCAGCAGCGGCCAAGGTGTGCATGCATAAGTAAATATTAGTTTGTGACGATTCTATCGAGATTTTGCTATGCCAGAAGCTTTGGTTTATCGGTGGCACTGTGTGCGGCAGCGGTTTTGCTGATGATCTATGCTCGTTGAATTGTATGTATATCCAACTAGTGAGGGATATGCTGCTCGCTTTAATATTTCATTTGCTTTTTCACGTCATTTTCGCGTTTTGTGTTAACGATTTTTTCTAAATTATACCCTAAACGGGGTATATTAAATTTGTCACGACCCGAAAACGCGGAGCCCTACAAAGTAGATATATAAATCATTAGCGTCATGAGATTTGGCGTATAGACTTGTCTGTCTGTATAGTACTCGTATATATATTCCTCAGATTCTGTGATATTGAACTGAAGTTTCGCACCTGTCCTTTTCTCACCAAGAAGCTGATATCTTCAAGAAAATAGCATATTTATCCAAGCCAATCGCATCATCTCCGAAGAAACTGTTCAGAGCGAGCCGCTATAACATATAGCTGTCCTACAAACTGAACGATCAAAATAATGTCTTTATGAAAAATTATTCTATTTGATGAAAAATCTTCAGCGAATTTGACCTACATTACATATTCTCCAAGACAGCGCTACTATTTCCGAAAATATTGTTCAGATCGAATCACTATAGTACATCATCATACAAACTGAACTATCCAAATCAAGTTCTTGTATAGAAAACTATTGTATTTGTGGCGGGTATCAGTTTCAGTTTTTTGCCAAAGTTCTGGTATCTTTTAATCTACATACATACATACATAACATAGATATAGTAATCTTTTAGCTGTCTAAGTGTCAGGGACGCTCATAACACGTTGCGCGTTGCAGGAGCCAGTTTAAATCACTGAAACTACGCGAGATAAGGCGGCAAAAATAAGTAAGTGTAAGTACATATACATACATACATATATGTATGTACATATGATTCGCTTTCATTTAACAGCTTGGCAGTACAAAGCGAAAACCTCGCAGACATATCTAGACACACGCACACTCATAACCCGCAACCATTCATGCTCGCATTTGCACAACATAGCTGCCGCTTTATCCATCTCCAAACATCCAGAAGTATGTAAGTTTCTGTATACATATGTATGTATATATGTATGTAGCCTATCGACAACAGTTTGCTTGTAAGCGTGTTTTTGATACGTGCTCGCAATTAAAATGCTGACCGCACGTTCATTTCGACGCTTGTCAATTACTCACATCATTCAGCATTTTTAGATTTTTACTTCTTTCATTACACATAAGTATTTTTTTTTTTGTTTAATGGAATGCCAGATTTATAATTGATGTAAAATGTGGAGTCATTTACATTTGAACTTCAAGTCAACCATTATTGTAAGGTGCCTACATACATCAATATATGAAGAGCTACATAAATACTCTCTGCAACTCATAAACACTTGAACGAATCAAACATAGAACTGGTATAAATTGAATAGACTGACTAATCAAATATAAATTGAATAGAAAGTAGTTTTAGTATTCTTTATTCTCTATCAGCAGTCTGGGAATAAGTCGGAGTTGTGTTTTACAGAAGACTTGACGATAACGCATAAACTTGATCAGCGCTGGGCATCTGCATGGACCAAATCGTAGTAGCTTCACTGAATTTTTCTTTTCGTCTTAGCCTCTTTTCTTACCTTCGCCTCAACTGCCTAGTTGTAGGACGTCTAATCAGTCACTGTCCAATGGATAATTCTTATCGGATGCCTGTTGTCCATGTTGTTTGGAAGACGACGAAATGCTATCGCCTCAACAATTCTAAGCTGAGAGGGACAAAAACTATATTAATAACTGCTTCCTGCAATCAAAATAAATGGTTTCAATAAATTTGCGGTCGTTTGGGTGTTTCAATTCGCTATTTCTATACATAAGTAAGATACAACTGCAAGTGTTTGCTGGCACCAAAATCGGGTTGTCTATTGTCCAAAGGTGATCTATGTCTAGTTCTGATGTAGTTAGGTTTCTCATAAATATATATAAATGTAAACTTCAAATAGAGAAGGTACAATATTCTATAAGAGCGTCCAGTTGCTGGTGAACGCCGATGATATTGATATTATTGGCCTCAGCAATCACGCCTTTAGTTTTGTTTTCTTCGGTCTGGATAAGGAAGCATAACAAATGGGTCTGGTAGTGAAGGAGGACAAGACAAAATATCTTCTGTCGTCAAACAAACAGTTGTCGTATTCGCGACTTGGCTCCCACATCACTGTTGACAGTTACAACTTTGAAGTCGCAGATAATTTCGTCTATCTTGTAACCAACATTAACCCCTGGATATTCAATGCAGAATAACCCATGTGCCACTTCGGACTGAGTAGGCAATTGAAAGTCCATTTTCAACGAACCAAAACCAAACTCAATAAGTCATCCATTATTCCTGTCTTATTGTGTCGTCCAGAAGCATGGACGAAGACAACATCTGATGAGTCGGCGTTACGAGTTTTCGAGAGAAATGTTCTGCGGAAGATTTATGGCTCATTGGCAGCGTGTAATACTGCAGTCGATTGGGCGATGAACTGTAGGAGATATACGCCACGGCAATGACATAGTTCTACGTATGTTGTTTAATGGATGAAAACACTCCAGCTCTAAGAGTTTTCGACGCAGTACGCGCAATGGAAGTCCTCCGTTCCGTTGGATAGACTAGGTGGAGAAGGATCTGGCTTCACTTGCAATCTCTAATTGGCGCCAAACAGCAAAAAGGAAGAACCACTGGGCCACTGTTGTAAACTCGCTAATAACTCTGAAGATGCAATCTTGGCAGCTAGGTACCAGAGCCAGGTTTACTTTACAGCGTTACACGACTTAAGCGAAATATTCGTAATTCGGCTCCCGATCGATGAATCCATCGAAAGTCAAGTACTCATAGATATATCGATACATAAATAACTGTTTCTGATATAGATTAAATTTATTTCAAGGCTTTAGGAAGTAGAAAGACAGTTTGTCAAGCCAATAATTTGATAGAATTTTAAAATATGTATAAAATGCTACAAGAAGAACTTTTGAATATCAGCAGTTAATAAAAGTATTACAAAAGGTAAAATTTAATGAAAAAACTGGCAACATCACTAGAATTTCAAAGCAGCGAAAAATTTCCTGCGAATTTCGAATATTATTTAATTTAATTTTCGTGCTGCGCCCACTTTAATCGGCAGGCGCAGACCAAGTAATTTGCATGAAAACCTAAACAAAAACTACCGAATAAAAAGTCACAAAATTACTCGCCAACACACCTAAAACGATTACACACACACATATATGTTTACATGAATATAAATGCGTATGTATGAATAAATATTCCTTTATAATGTGTCAATGCATTGAATTTTGATGGAATTCCTTTTGATAGCGTGATACTCGCGGGCAGACAGACACAACAACTAAACCCACATGGGTATGCAAAGTGGCGCTGGTGGCGCAGGTGGTTGGTGGTGGCGCGTCGTGTGGCAGACGCTTACTGACTATTTAATTAAGGCAATTTTTATGCAGCAGCGACAGTTCCATATGAATATGAAAGAATATGGTTTTTGTGTGTCATTTGGCGTAAAGTTCTTTAACTTGTGACTCCTTGCCTCATGTTATTTGTTTAATGCTTTCGGCTATGCGATTTGCATACTTATTCGGGGTACAATTATACGAAGCACGCGCTTTATGGTAATTTCGCCAGAACGTGGGTGAGGACTTTCAAAGTCATTGGTCATATTGGACTGATTGGGGTGATTATTAGCATAAATATATTTATATAACTTTTTTTGATGTTTGGTTTTGGATATCCTCACATAATTTGGTATTTTCGAAGAATTTTTTCTTCCTTTCTATGTTTATTTGGTTTGTGTTGTTATTAACGCTAATTTATACAAATGACTTGCAAACACGCGACGAGCTTTAATCAGATTTTTAACCGTTAATTGTGGGTAGGAATAAAATGACTGCCTCTGAACCGAGAAGAAACACAAATACATGCACTTCCTTTATGTATAATGAAGATTCTCCAAATTTTAATAGAAATTAATAACAAAAAAAACTTATATTTGGATAGATTATACCCTTTAAATAAAACGAACTGAAATTTAAGTCGCTATCTCAAATAAGTTTTGAGTTACAGTCTTGCAAAGTGTAGCCGCTCAGTGCAATCAGCAGCCATAAGTTTCGCTGTAAAACGGGTTTAAACGCCAAACTGCATTTACAAATTTTCGCCGGATCTCGTCTATTCTGAATGTTCCATCCTTAAAACGACCCGCTAGTGCTTAGAGCCAATCAAAGATCGAAAAAAACTTTGTTTTTTGATGTTATCAAAAGGTAACTGTATTCTTAAAATATACATAGATAATACGAGTTTTAAAACTGAAAGAGTTTACAGTTCATGTAGAAATTCCGAGTGGGTTTACTAGTGCTTGAGTCCGGATTACACTTAACTCGAAAATAACAGAATCAACTCTTTCGAAATTAATTCCGCTGATGAACAAGTACATAACTGAAACGAATTTGAAATTATATTCTTTAAAGGCTTTTATTTCAGTTCCATCACCGAGATCGAATTCGGGGAATTTGTCTTACGCAAGAGCAGCGCTAATGTAGTGCCAATTATGGTCTTGCATTTATTCTACAATACATCCCAAAAACATCTTAATATGAGTCATGGAAACCAAACATTTAATAAGATTTCTGAAGCCACTTCGGAAATTATTGGTGAATTTTGAATCACCCGTAGCATCCAACATGATAGGAGAGCTGTTACCAGTACTACGAAGCCTTGTTGTAAATAAGTTACTAGATTTGCAAAAGCAAGGGTTGTGCCTGCATTCAAAACTAATATTTAAAGTCTCACTGCGCAGTAAAAGTGAATGGGAGAACTCCATTACCGAGAAGTACCTTCGTAGGAACAAAATACAATGGTATACAGGCGGCTCGAAAAAGACGTATAGAATTGGGGATGGTATAGTGGAACCACGTACTAACTTTTTTCATGCTGAAGTCCATGCTATTAGCAGATGTCCAGAGATTATTTTAAAGAAAAACTATCACGGAAAAAGAAATGTCATTCTCAATGAAAGTCAGGCGATCTCGTCAGTTGAATTGAATTTAATAGTAGCACTGTTTGATTGTGTGTGATTTAAGTGGGTTTCCACGGGAAATAGCAGCTAAGTAACATGAATCGATGGTAATAGAGGCATAACAAAGGAAATGAGCTAGACGATCTGTGGATGAAAGAAACTGTGAGCCCCCATACATAACGCGGAAGCTACGGAAAGAGGAAAGGCCTAGTAGAAAACAGCACTGGCAACAAGTGCTTGGGCTTTAGTAAACGAGATTATTTCTGGGAGAGAGGAGAGATACCAGAATACATCAAGAAAAAGGAAGCAGACTAGCCCAATAGCCGGTGAGCGAGCACATTATCAAGCCTTTTTGATTAGTGTTGGGTTAACAGGACAGAGCACAATAGACGACATGTCACAGTGCGCTCCTCAACTTTCAATTTAACTATGTATGTTATGTAATTGATACTTTCTAACTCTTAAGATCTCATTAAGGAAGAGGAGTGTTCACATTTACATGGTAGACCCACAGTCATCATTATCTTAAAACATGCTACGCAACGCTCTAATATATGTGAACACAAAGTAACGGTATACAACTCGTTATAGTATAAGCAGGTTCAAAAGCATTTCCATCGAGGAAATATTTACATTGTTAGCACGAATATACGAGCACTTGAAACCTCAACTTGTCAGCGTATCTGTCAGCAACATATCACCGACACAGAACTTTCAAATTCTTCAGTTAGCTTGAGGAATTTGTCTTATTCACGACTAACTATAGGGTGATTTTTTAAGAGCTTGATAACTTTTTTTAAAAAAAAACGCATAAAATTTGCAAAATCTCATCGGTTCTTTATTTGAAACGTTAGATTGGTTCATGACATTTACTTTTTGAAGATAATTTCATTTAAATGTTGACCGCGGCTGCGTCTTAGGTGGTCCATTCGGAAAGTCCAATTTTGGGCAACTTTTTCGAGCATTTCGGCCGGAATAGCCCGAATTTCTTCGGAAATGTTGTCTTCCAAAGCTGGAATAGTTGCTGGCTTATTTCTGTAGACTTTAGACTTGACGTAGCCCCACAAAAAATAGTCTAAAGGCGTTAAATCGCATGATCTTGGTGGCCAACTTACGGGTCCATTTCTTGAGATGAATTGTTGTCCGAAGTTTTCCCTCAAAATGGCAATAGAATCGCGAGCTGTGTGGCATGTAGCGCCATCTTGTTGAAACCACATGTCAACCAAGTTCAGTTCTTCCATTTTTGGCAACAAAAAGTTTGTTAGCATCGAACGATAGCGATCGCCATTCACCGTAACGTTGCGTCCAACAGCATCTTTGAAAAAATACGGTCCAATGATTCCACCAGCGTACAAACCACACCAAACAGTGCATTTTTCGGGATGCATGGGCAGTTCTTGAACGGCTTCTGGTTGCTCTTCACCCCAAATGCGGCAATTTTGCTTATTTACGTAGCCATTCAACCAGAAATGAGCCTCATCGCTCATCGGACGTAAAGCGCGAAACACATTTCGAACCGAACACTGATTTTGGTAATAAAATTCAATGATTTGCAAGCGTTGCTCGTTAGTAAGTCTATTCATGATGAAATGTCAAAGCATACTGAGCATCTTTCTCTTTGACACCATGTCTGAAATCCCACGTGATCTGTCAAATACTAATGCATGAAAATCCTAACCTCAAAAAAATCACCCTTTATATATAGACAACTATCTGACTATGCGTTTATCTGACTGGATATACAAAAAAATTAATGAAAATTTTGTATATGTACATACATATATGTTTATTCGAAGCACTGCCTGTGTGACTGATATTCGTTTTCTTTTTTATGTTTTTTTTTGTTATTTTGCTTTGCGCTTATGTTATGTTGTTGGCAACTTCACACCTCAATCGTGTCGATTGCGTCAAGGTAATGGATCTTTCAACGCACAAACTTCCAGCACACAGCCACGCACACACTAACATATAGTATGTGTATGTCTGTATGTAATTAACGCTGCCTGGGGTTTAACCGCCTTCCGCGTCGCTTCTTCTTGTGTGCATAAGTAGAGATAATAAAGTTTTCAACATGAAATTTAATAAACCACAGCAGAAGCGGAAAACGCTCCATGATTTAGCAGCGTTGATGCACTCGTGGGTGTTATGACTTTGTTAATGGAAGTTTTCGTGGTTTTTATTGTGTTCCCATGCAGCGTGCTACACGGACTCTCTTAATTAAGTTGCACTGTGATGTTGAGACTTTTTTCTTTTATAGCAGCACAATGTTTCGCGGTTTAATCGGATAATTTTTAACATCACTCAGCATTGTGGACCATAAAAATTTAGAGAAAATAGTCGTAATTTGCTTCTAAGCATTTGATACCTTAAGCTATGAACCCGTATCTCGTAAAATTATTTCTAAAATGGTTTGGAAGTGAAACTGGAGCTACTTTCGAACAGCAAAAGTTCCACTGCTTCAGCGAGGTGTTATTGATTTCAAATATTTAACTTTTTTAGTATCTCGAAGCTGATGTGTTGATACCTGAGACCTCAACGATCCACCGAAGTATAAAATTAAACTAGTTTGCTTTGTGATGTGGTTATAAGCACAATGCTCTAGGTCTTAACTATTCCGAGACGACAAGTCCGTAAAGTTGCCTTTTAATAGAGAGACATTTTATTGATCCATAAATAACCGCACAGTTCTTTATAGATCTTGAGCAATAGAAAACCGATGTTGTACAACAATTCAAATTCGTTCAATGACAGTCGAGTATACGTAACCGGAACATAACGGAACAAGCCTATTGCAGACAAAGAACTAACTACTATATAGCCGCTCTAATGCTGTATAAAAACAAGAAAAAATGTTAGCTCCCGCTGCACCGAAGCAATAATACCCTTCACAGCTGCTACAATTATAACGTAATGGGTATAAAAGAATCTGTATGTTCATTTTGATAGATAAAATGGTACTGCATCTATATGCTTAATAATTTGTTCTAAGATTGTACCTTGCTGCGTAAGACTGGTTTACATTCCGGAGGCCTGGAGACGAGTTACGTTCGTCCCGAAGGCGGGCAGGGGCTCACACGTTAAAGCCAAGGACTTGAGGCCATCAGCCTCTATTCCTTCTTACCAAAACCTTTGGAGAGACTGATTGACTATGTACCAGGGGGAGCATTCTGAGGGATCATTTATCAGTAGCTCTGTTGGGACCTTCTTTGATATAAAAGCTTTCAATAACATCCTGCCGGAAGCAGTCGTAACTGCTCTGGACGGTCTTGGGATTGAATCAAATCTCGAACAACTTAAACAAAAAACCGAGATGGTTTGATTCACTAGCAGATACAAGATTCCGGCGACACCGCTGCCGCAAATGGGAGACATTCATCTGAAACCAGCGGATACAAATATATCCATCCTGGATAGAAAGCTTTCATGGAAGCCATATATCGAAGAGAGAGCAAAAAAAGCATAAATTGCCTTGTACTGCTGTAGAGAAGCCATTGGCAAAAGGTAGGGTTCTCAGGCTCTACGACACCGTGGTTATGTTCTATGGAATGCTTATGTAGTGGAGGTCTCTAGAAAAGGTCACACTTGCAAAGAAGCTCGAGAGCGTTCAACGGGCGGCGCTCATTAGCACTAAGGTCCACTCTAACCATGGCACTTAACGCCATTTTGAACATAGTTGCTACTCAGAGAATCTGGGTTCCTGAAATAACACGTCTTCGAACGCTCGGAAATCCTCACTCACTTCGATTTCATACCGGATCACTTGGATCATGGAGTTATTAAACCGAACTCTGTCGGCTCCTTATTTACCCATATAGCGGCGAGGGAGTTATGAGTGGGAAGAAGGCATTGAAGGAGAGGGGCAGTGAGCTTCTTCACGAATGGGTCAAAGCTTGGGGGAAAAAGGCTGGTGGACGGGTTTACTGTCAGGAGCTATTTATCAACTCCAGTTTCAGACTTCCTGACTATTGCAGTGTCTTCCAAGTCCTTAAGGAATGGAATTTAAACGCCTGTGCAAATTTAGATTCGCTACTAAGCGTTTTGCTAATTTATAAGTAGTTCGAATACAGGAGTACTTCTTTTCTACAGCCTCACAATGGACAACATATAGTATTCCACGAGCGATGCTTGATCAGATAGCTAACCTATCCTCACCAGATGCCTTGCCGAAAAAAAATTCACATAAGGTCCTGAGTGTTATTTATATGTTTCTATGGTAGATATTGTAGATATGTCCGATATCGGCGGTTCCGAAAATTGAGCAGCTTTTTGAAGAGAAAACGAAGTGAGCAAAATTTCAGATCGATATCTTAAAAACCAATATTTTTTCAAGCTTTCATAAATTTTTAGACATAACTATTATTATATTATTTTCTTATATCAAGTAGTAATGACGATAAAACTTAACTTCATAAATCTTGAAAGATTTCTTCATCATCTTCTTTCATAAAATGTACGAAAATCGTATTTCTGCTTGTTCGAAAAATCTGTACGACTCTTACCATTACTTCGGGGCTTGTGTAAATGTATGTTTATTTACTTACATTTACTTAAATTACAGTTCTATTTACTTCATTTGCTTTGCTGCCTACTGTGGCCACACCTTAACTCCTCGTTCACACTGTTTTATGCTTGGCACACACGCCTTGTTTACTTGCCCATGAAATGCTAAGTGGAGGTTGCCACTTAAGCTGGTTTGTATATAATTTTACTTCTGTACATAATCTGTGCGTTTGTATATTTGTATATAATTTTACCGCTATGCGGTATGTATGTATGTGTATATGTAGATATAGTAGGCGTTTGTGTTTATGCAATTAACATCAGCAGCCGCCGCTTTGCTTGGTAAATGAGTAGTTTTGAATAGTCAATATTCGACAGGCCTTCCTGAGCGATCAAGTCAATGCCGCAAAAGATGTTCGTATGTATATTTTCAAGTATGTATATATTTTAAATTGAAAAAAGATAAATCGCGTAAATATTATCAACGTGTTTAATATAAACAGCACCTTTGAACCTTTATTATTTATTCTTCATACATAAATAACTTACCATTTTCGCTGCGATGCTGGAGCGACAGAAACTGTGGAAAGTAAGAAAACACAAAGATATGAGTTAATTAAAAAATTCGTTATTATTTAGTTAAAAAATTATGAAAACTAAAAATATGCCTTATGTATTTTAAAGTAATCAAAATATATAGTTCCCAATGAGAACTTTCGAGGAAGTAATTTAATGAAGTCGAATCAAAGAAGAACACTGGTACAGAAAACGTAATAGAAACCTATCAAATTAAAAACCAGTAACATAAATATTATATTTGAATATTAAAAGATATTTTGTCTTCAACTTTCGGAATCACTTTATAATTTTGGAATTAGAATGTTGTTCACAACCAAGTGATCTTATTCAAAATGGAAGAGTATAACCTTGACAATCCACGGAACGGCAATTTCAGTTTGGCGAACAAGCAAATATCGCACGGAGCCAAATGAGGAAAATGCGGTGGTTGATCGATGGTATTCATTGCGTTTTTTGTTTGAAATTCGGTCACAATCGTGGATCGATGCGTTGGTAAAATCCATGTATTGTTCTTACACACTCCCGACCGTTTTCCACAGATGTTCTCACGCAAACGCCTCAATATCGGCAAATAGAACTCCGTTTTGACCGTCTCTTCCTACCGTACAAATTCGTTATGCATCAAACCACGGATATCGAAAAAAAAATAATGAACCCCTTGATTTTCCAGCGGCTTTGGCTTGAAGTTTTGTTTCGGCTCGTTTATTTCCTATTTCAAACTCATAACCCCATGTCTCATCGGCTCTTCATAAATGTGGGATCGAAATTCGTATGTACGTCCAAAGGGACCTCCTTTTAAAAAAATTTCATCTTTATTGGGACGAGTTGAACAAGAATACGTTTGCTTCATCCTTCACGTTTTTAACATTTTCATCAGTTGAAGAGGTGGAAGGTCGTCCAGAACATGGCATATCTTCAACGATCTCCCGACTGTCTATGAAGGCTTTGTACCACGCGTATGCTTGTATTTTTGATATATATACATACATAACCATATTCCGTAGGGCTCATAAGCTTGCCAGAAATTGACATACGGTTTACAGTATTCAAGGAAATAATGTCATATTAATATCTTTTTTTTATAAAATCTGTTCTGCTGAAATAAAATGAGTTTTAGAAACTAGAAAAACTAAGTATCACTTATATTTATGCATATTGAAGCTGCAACAAAATTCTGCAAATTTGCAAAAAATATATAATCTTCAACAAACCTAACCCAACTTTAATCTACAACCTTGGTTACACGCCCGTCAGTTAACTGATTGATTTGGCTACGCATTGCATTCTTTCATACTTCGCGAATTCCCCACAGTCACTATGCGCCACCTAGGCAACCACTCCTTTCATTCCATTGACATTATCACCCGGCAACAGCAAAACCCCACCAACTCACCACCACACCGAGTAACTCATCAACGCCCTTACGCATTTTGTAATCCCGCGGCTAAAACGCATCGACTACAACTTTAATCGCTTTAAATCCGCACAATCGCTATGCGGCGGCGTTGCATTTTAATTTGTGCGCATGCGCAGCCACGCTGTAATACGCTTCATTAAATGCGTGCCACATGATGCATGTGGCATGCTACATACGAGCATTGCCATGCTGCTCAACTGTCACTGCTGTCTGTTGTTTGCTGTCAGCTTAGTTCACAATCAATTTAAATGCAATGCCGACGACTGACACTGCCAGCCCAGCAATAGTCGTACAATAACGCTGAAAGTAACAACAACAGCATATATACAATAATAACTGCATTAGCGACGGCGCAGTTAATAAAACAATTATTTTTACTTGTTGCACTTTAGTGGAAAATTGCACAAAAACTCTATGGATTTATGGACTTCGGAGTTCATTATTTCTGCTTGGCTTTCTGCTTACGATTTCTTTGGTTTGTGGCTGTCCATGTGATGAACAAACTCGACGAAGTCAATGCAATTATAGCGACAATATTGCAACACGCAACGTGCAACATGCTGGCTAACAAACAGGCGAACAGCCAGCAACAACATTGACATTGTCATTCAACTTGGGCGCTCCAGCTGTGACACAATATGATTGGCGCATACATACTGACAATCATGTAAACATAGCCACGTGGCATGTCAACTTTCCTGCAATCAATTCACCTAGTTAAAAAATAGTCTACAACTAGTCAGTCTCATACAATTTATGGATATTTTTATGGATGTTGTTCTGTGGATAATGCCAGTTTTCGGTCAGAAAAATTCAGATTCATACTAGTTCCACAAATAGCAAGTAGAAATGTTCGCTTTGGATGCATCCAAGCTATAGGATTCGTGCCTAAGTGCTTCATCTTCGTTTTGATTGATCATACCAAATTTCTAGTAGCGGGGTTTCCAAAGTAAAATAAAAAATGTCACGTTCGACATTCGTACGAAGTTCATCAATCGTCGCTGGCTGGTTGGCATAGACCATAGACTTGACGTAGTTTCACAAGAAATAGACTAACGGCGTCAAATTGCACGACCGAGGTGGCCAATTGACTGGGCCATGTCGTGAAACAACACTTTCACCAAACTTGGTTTCAATAAATCGATTGTGACATTCGCTGTGTGGCATCCTGTTGGAATCACATATTGTCCAAGTCCACATCATCCGACTCCGGCCAAACTTAATTGGCTATCATTGACGGTAGCGATTCCCACTCACGGTAATGTACCGATCTTGATCATCACCGCCGATAATCATCGCCCCCGGCCCATAACCCGCACCAAACTGTAATTTTCTGCATGCTTGCCTGACCAATAATATAAACGTTGCTTATGGATGAAGCCATTCATCGCTAAAGATGAAAATCGGGATCATTTTTAAGTTGTTGCTCAGCCCAATTCACGAACTTACGACGATTCGGATGGTCAGCGGCTTTAGTTCTTCCTTCACTTTGATTTTGTAAGACCTTTTCGAAAAATTCGCCACAGTGATGTCACAGAGATGCCCAACGCTTGAGGACGACATGTGAGGGACTGATTTGGGTCTTCTTCAATTGATGCGAAAGCGGCAGAAATACTCTCGACACAACGGCGACTTCTTTGCCTCACTGGCACGGGAACATGTCGTCGTTTACTGTCCCTCTCGGTCTACTTTTGTAGCGTCGTTTTGAAAAAACCCTTTAGATAGCTCGTCAAATAACAAAGCTTCCATTCAAGAACTTGATTCCTATCGTTTACTTTATATGGCAGCTGGCGGCGATTTCGCCAAATGAGCAGCGTCTTGTTGAGAAAAAGATGTGTGCCCAATTTATCGTCAAAAACTGAGAGACTAGTTTATACGAGTATATACTGTTAAGAAATACCAAGCTGTTTGAAGTCTCAGCTAGCTTTAGAATTGATTTTCAGCTCAGAAAATTAGGAATTCTCTAGATAGAGAGCTTCTCGCAGTATTCCATTAAAAGCAAAAAACTGATCATCTACAAGAGTCTTGCGAAAAACACTCTGGATTATTTGCGAAAGACTTTTGAGGAAGCAGTTCATCCCTATAGTATTTACAATTATAAAGCGCACGGAAACTTTGAATTAATCGTGCCCAAAAAACATAGGATATTCATTTGAAATTAATTTTTAAAAGACTGTCCAGAAAGTCGATTATTTATTACAAGCTCACACGCCAACGAACAACTTAAATACTGCTCCACTTCGCATCTGCTTTACACTAGTGTTTTTATGAAGACTTGAAGACTGTGGTAGAGACAGACAGTCCTTAAGAATATAAATACATACATATGTCGATACATACAAAACAATACTTTCATTGTGTGTATTTTAAACTATAAATTCGTAGAAAAATCGTTCAAGCGGATTATAACACAAATCGACTTTGACAGTTTTGATTTTGACGTTTTTCTTCTTCTTGCGATAATTACATACACATTTACATAAGCTGTCATTCAGCATTACAAATAATCATTAATTTTTTTTTTTTTTTGTTTTGCTGTTGGATTTTCGGCTATTTATAGTAGAAACTAGAAGTTTTAATTAATAATTATGCTTGCTGTCATGTTCGGATAGGTTTTGGAAATTTTATTAAAACCGTAATATTTAATTCCAATATAGTGTTTCAGATAAAGTTTTTTGTCAAGTAATTTTTATAATTTCTTTGTTAAAAATTTGTTGTATTTTGTTGTGGTAAACTAAAGAATTTGTTGCAATAAAATCTGGTAAAGTAAAATCGAGTGGTTTCTTCAAAGGAGTAATCCAATAGCTTAGCTTACATATGCGAAACAAAAGTTTGGAAAAATTGGCGGTCATTATAGTATGAGTGATTATAGAAAGTACGAAATGCCGCTTCTGTCTTTGAATTTATTGCAACAATAATAGCTTATCTACAGACGTTTGATTATCAGACGAGTGACACATAACAATGACAGAAACGTTTGCTGAAAGAAGCACAATCAACAACTAAATGACTCCAGGATAAAAAAGCGAATCGAAAGCACATCTGAGGAATAAATACATTTGCATATCGCCACTTCCAGCGCCTCAACAATTGCAGGCAATTTGAGTCATTACCGGCGATTTGTTGCTGGAAAATGATATAGGTAAAGTGTTAACACAGCATTGAAAGAGAAACCGGTGAGAGCGGTAAGGCGGGAGTTATCGAATAGATGCAAGCTATCAAAGCAACATTATCTGTCATTACAATAAGTGAGCAATTATCGGGATTGTTCTGTCCATCACTTGGATATGCAACTGGTTGCTTGGAATGATGACTCCTTGATTTAATCACTTTGCAAGGCTCGGGAATCACTTTTGATTGCCAACTGACTGGTATGATGTGGTTTCATCGATATGCATATCCACACATACATATGTATAGATGTGTGTGAACACATACACCCAACAGGCATGACCAAAACATAATTATCTTAAAATGATACTAGTAAAGCAATCAATCGACTCGATTGCAATCATTATGATAACTGCACAGGTAGCAAGCAACAACTTGTACATATACGTACGTAAATACATATGTACATACACACATATATACATGTATACATATGCGTTAACTGCATTATCATGATGTGGCAGTGCACTGCGGCTGATGAATAACGAATCGTTAATGGCGCTGATGCAACAAGTGTGGTTTTAACTGGCTGCATGCATCACGTACATACATTTTTATGCTTCTATTTGTGCATGTATGTATGCTAAGCTATGTGTATTATACAGAATAAGCTGCAGATAATGCTGTAAGTGCATGCATTTTCGAAATCAAATTGCCATTTCACCGCAACATTAACGTGTCTATGATTCAGTAGGTAGACATATGATTAAAGTACTCTTGGAATGTATTATACTTATAGGTACATATAAACATCTGTATGCGTATATACCATATAAGGAATTATAAAATCATGCCGCAATGAAGCAATCAACAAATTGTGGTAAGCGCATGAACATTTAGAAATATTAAAATCAAACCGCAAAGGAAATATACTTCAGCTCAAAGACACAAAAGCGCAAAGCTCCACATTTTTATACTCTTGCAACATGTTGTTGCAAAGTATAATAGTTTTTTCACCTAACGGTTGTATGGTAAACCATATTGTATGCACCCCCTAATAGTAATCGAGAAATATATAGGGTTATGCGAGTATATAAATGATCATAATGAGGAAACGAGTTGAAAACGAGTTGACTGTCTGTCCGTCCGTCTATGTAAGTTGTAACTTGAGCTAAAAATTTAGATATCTTGATGAAACTTCGTACACATATTCCTTAGCATAAATCTATGGCGGAGTTCGTAGATGAACGTAATTAGACCACTGTCACGCCCACAAAACGTTGAGAACCTATAAAGTGCCATAACTAAGCACTAAAATAAGATATAGAACAAAACATAGGGGATCTCAGTAGCAAGAGCACCTGTGGGCAAAAATTTTGAAAAAGTGGGCGTGGCCCTGTCCTCTACTAGATTTAATATACATAGGTCCTGGACCACTAAAGCTTCAGTAGCCAAATTCACTCAAGACAATTCTCTTCAGCAACACACCAATACTGTGAAAATTATTGATATTATTTGATATAATTATCTGATAAAAAGTACTGAAATACCGATATATACTTAAGTAACTGAATACCAGAGAGACATAAAATTTTACATCACAGATGGTATGGCATCGCCCGAGATGCGTGTGACACCGCCTACTTTTAGGTAAACCATATATCTCGGGACTCGATTTCGGCTAAACTCAACTCGGACTAAAACCATGCCTACTTTTCATATAGTGCACTTCCACTTGATCGTTTCACTTTCCATTGTATAAACCAAGAAGAAATTAATATAATGGGTTAAACCTTTGGAATAATAATTTCTTTAAAGCATATCTCCTTGTAACCTAAAATTGTCCAAAGCTGCCGCCCCTAGATACCGAATATGAGAATCCCAGCATCCATAGTTAACTTTTGACCGAAAATAGCAGTCCATATATGGGATATATGTATAATTGATAATAGTTTTTCTGAGTATGAGCCCCCCTAATATTTAGATTTTCGAACTTTTGAGAGACTGTGTACTCGAAACTTTCGAATATCTGGCTGATTTTATTTTATATACTTAATAGCAACAGAGTGGAGGTGCTGTAAATAATCTAGCTTCAACCACAGGCAAGTTATCTTAACTTAACATTAGTACGTACTTTGGAACAAGAGAACTGAGAAGCATTACTAAACATGTTACCATTATACTTCGATTATATTGAAAAACTGATATTGCTACCTGTTTTCGAAAACATACAAAAATTATACTTGTAGAACTTATTTCAAATAATCAAAGAAGTAAAAAGAATGGCAGATGAGAAAGTGTTGCTACAATTTCGAAAGATTCAAAGGCAAAAACTCATCGAAGTAATCGAAAACTATGAGACACAAGAAAAAACTACTCCAACTGATGTATTTGATAGGGCAGATTAATGAATTAAAGATATAATAAGCGAAAAGTCGTCAATTAGACGAAGTCAATAAAACAAAAATGTTTTATCTGCATTAATCAATACGAAATGGGATGAATTTTTCTTGAAAATTTTTTTCTACTGTGACTAATGTGACCTATAGACTTTCATGTGGAGATCATCTCGAGTCAGTCTTAACATTGATCTGGTCGTTAACTGATATATTCATTGCCTAAAAAGATTCACTTATTTCTGTAATTAACTGTAGGCGTTTGGAAAAACCCCATACAAATGACCTATTTTATCTGAGTGGATTTAGACTTAAGAAATATAACGAGATATTCCGATGTAAGCTTAATAACACAAGATACCTTAACAAAACTTAACAAAAATTTTATGGAACAAAAAAAAAGGTTTTTTAGTACATGGATTACTTAAAAGTCTTATACAACTTAAGAAATAAAACAGCAAGAACCGGCAGACTTTAAACGAGTTCACATGGTGGAATGCAGTGATTGGAATATAGTGTTGGAAAAAATATTTGAAGTCGCTGAACTGAATGAGTTTCTTGGAGAACACAGACAAGACGAAATATCACTGAAAGGCAATTGTTTCGAAGATGTAATTGATTTGGACTATTTTGGGACTAGGTCAGGTGGTAATGTTAAGGCAACACTCTAATAGAAAAAATTGCATATGAAATGACGAAGAGAAAATGAAGAAAATCTCAGTTTTACTTTGTACTTTGATTTGGTCTATCTGCAATCCTGACTGAAAATATTAAAACTCCCAGAACCTTTAACGATAAAGGCGATAAGTGTTTTCAAAAGAAAATCTGTGAAACTGTTATACGTAGGGTACATTTGTAAACCGTTATACCAAATAAAAGTAAACTTCCGCTATGAAAAAATACTTGACAAACGTGTTTCTTAATAAATTAAGTTGATATATTTTAATATACATACATGTTTTACAACCATCATATATGTATGTGTGTATATCTACTTATATATATATATATTCTATATATCAATTTGCGCTCACACCCTTCCAGTAAATTTTTTGCTCATAGTTTCTACAAACACACAAATGCAAACATATTATTACATATTGCGAAACAAATGTATTTCTTGTTCTCTTGCGCCTATTTGATTGATATCTGTGTCCACTTCAAGCTCAATCGTAAATTCATTAAAAAAATTTTGTTTTGTTAAATAAAACTAAACGCGCGGCTTTAAATACTTGAAGCAAAAAATCAGAAAAAAAAAGCAAAAGTAATATAGTCAAAATAATAATAAATCAATTCCGAAACCCACGCTTACCTACGCAACAACAAAAGCAACAGAAGAGCTTAAGCTAAATACATATACATATATATTTTTATATGTACCGCCAGCCGCCTTGTCTAGCTTTATTGACCGTCAGTACTCTGCAGCATACAGAACAGCTCTCCGCGTTATTGCCAAATTAAAGAAAAAATCTGTTGCCACGCCATTTAATTTATTGTAGATTTTTGCATATTTTAGACATTCAAAACACACACAGACACATGACCACTTGAAAGCAGTAAATACGCACAGCTTACCTATATGTCTGTATGTATGTATGTCGGTATCGTAGACACCTGGTCAACAGTGCGTGGGCAAAGTTTATGTTTGTACGGTTATATTCCGCGTTTGCTTAAGATGTTCTTGGCCACTCGCAGATAAGTAATTGAACCGACCACTTGCTGGGGCAATGAAGAAGTTAAGAACTTGACTATTTGTATAAATTATAATTGTATCTTAGTTGAGAGAAAACTCGTTTTGGAAGAGAAAAAAATCTGAAGGCTTAGTAGTGCCCAAAATGATCAAATATTTTGACTTTGTAAAACTTTAGACTTTGTTCTACCTATTGGTAATGTGACCTATTGGCTGATCGTAGTATATTACTTATGGGGTGACGACAAACACAATTCGTTTGCTTACCGAATAGACCTCATAGTTGTAAGCTCATTAGACAAACCTTACAACTCTCAATCATAATTATTTAGAATCTTCTACCAGGCGGAAAAGTTATGATGCGAATATTCTATGAGAGGAAGAGAATAAAATTCATGTATTTAGCAATTAGACCTTAAGATATACGAGAATAAATATTACACCGGTCAACACGATTTTTGAGTCTGACATCTACATGTTAAATTTTAGTTTCTCCTATGACAAAAATAAGAAAAAAATTTTTTTCCGGTTAAAGTTTGCTTTCGTAGAAATTATAGCAATTTTTCGATCTTTGATTTATGAAATAAATTAAAATATAAGTACTTATTGATTTAGATCAGCCTAAAGCAAACTTAAAGAACTAAAAATTCATATTTAAGTGCTTTTCAATGTCTAGAATCAGAATTCAAGCATGAGAACAGAAACCCAAAAAAAAATATTTTTTTTTTGTTGACCGGTGTTATAGTTCAGTAGAGCTTTCCATGGAGTATATTTGCGGTGATAACATCGCCACAGAAGCCACACTGACTGCTATTTAGTGTTTTTTTCATGTTCTCAGATCTTAAGAGAATTGAATTTTGGAAGCATATATATTTTTACCAAAATTATTTTGAAAATTGTAATATCTCTATATATACATTTACCAATATACAAACAGAACTTTGTAATCAATGAAACAAGTTGCCGCAAGGCTAAGATGGAGAACATGCCTATAAAACGGCTTTTCGAATCAGTCAAAAAAAATTGAGATGTACTATATATTAGGAAAACACTCTACCTCTCTCTGCATTTATGAGAACCAAATGCACCTTTGCTTCAACGCATGAACTTAGAAGTCTTTACACGGCTATGAACTGATGATGAATGCGGTACAGAACTCCTTTTGGAGCTACTACGAGGGATAATACCTCTGAGTCGACTAACCTGCTGCTCATACCAGGTCATAAAGGGTATGAATATAAAGGATAACAAAATAAATGAAAATTTTGCAAAATCAGAAAATTCATAGGTCATTGATAGATATCCGAATATAATATCAGCCTTTTAGGTTAAGATAGACCTACTAATCCTTAATAATGCCAGATGGAGGTTCAGTTTGAGCAGAAGCATTCGTCGTACCGGACGTCAACGGAATTTGCGAATTTTGTGAGCGAAGTGTTACATAATTTTCCTACCTCATGTAGTACCTTGAACTGCAAAGCACATAGAAAGACAAGTTGAACAGAAACAGAAGAAATGTTCCAGCGTTTCCCTTAAGCCTACTTCCCAGCACTTGCTGCATATATCGCCTACCTGGCTAGCATGTGATGCCAACAACCGTCCTGTGACCGTGTGAGTAAAAATGATATGTATTTTTCTTAGGGACTCTTGCACACGATTTTGACGTTCTTGCATATTCTTAAGGCATTCCATCTTACACTGATCTGTCTGTCAGTGCTTTCGGAAATTTCATTGTGTATCGTTTTCAACGGCCTACGTATTTTTTGTACTGTTTCGGTAAACAGACGGGTGGCATTTTTGGCATTTCATTAGCTATTTTGTTTCCCAGAATATAAGTCCCATGATAAATGCAATCGCTTTCCGACAACCACTCTATCTTCTACTTCTATGCTTCTAAGGGCATTTTCTGACGTAATGCGATGTGAGGTTATTGGCTTAATTCTGGATATCGACGTATGTACTTTCTTCTTAACGTTGTTTGCTGCGTCGTTAGCTAGCTCAGTCGCTTTTCTGACCGCAAAGACTTTTGTCTGGAAGATACTGCAGTATTACGGCAGCATGAAAAATAGCCTAAGATCCAGTTCTGACACCCACTACGTTAACCATTTTCGATCCGTCTGTGTAGATGTTGTAAGTTCCGTATGCTACTGCGCCAGCTACCCTCTTCTGGTGTGATCGTCTGCCCCAAATAAAGTGTAACGGTATGTGGTCTATTTTATACACTTATCCCTGTTTATTGTGCTTTGTCGGAAGGACCTTGCGGAGAATTCATTTAATGTCGCTAATTTTGATTTCACAGCAAGACTTTCGACTGCAATATCGATTGGTGGTAGGTTGAGCAACCTTTCTAGTCTGGGCTGTTTAAATTTTTTGACAAGAAAATCAGATACTAAGGAAGATGTTTTAAGTTAGATCCTGGATTTCAATCATTTCGATTGAGTCATGTGGTATATCCACCAAATGCAATCCCAATCACAATTTATATAAGATAATAAATTGCCTTAATTGGTACATGACTCTCATACCTACATAAGTAACACCGACATTTCGTCACTCTTTAAGGCGTTTATGACATGTATATTACTAATAAATCTATTACATCATATACAGAGTTCTCATCCTCATTTTTAGTTACATACTCTACCTAAAATGAAGCCGAGCTCAGATGGTATGAAATATAATCTAATTGTTTTTGAGGAATATTTCTTACATACTCTTTTGAGGACTTTCGCCTTTAAAAAAGGTTTCACATAAGTTGGAATTTTTAGAATAAACTTTAGACATTTTTTTTGACTCCATCTAACACAATCAGCCATCGCATGTCTGTTACATTTTCGCAATTAGCCAATCCATGTGCGAAAAATGGCAGAAATTTGAAAAATATTGAAAACCTTTCATGACTAATACGAAATTATCGCGGGCAATCAGTGCAATTGGCAACAATCGCCGATCGTACATAACAGTACACCTTTAATTGGCATGCAAATGTAAATAAACTCCGCTTGACACACTTCCGTTCGCACACATGTTGCATGCCATAAGGGCAGCGCATTACGCCAGCGGCAATAATAGCAGCCAATCATAGGAAAAAATTAGAAAACTGAATAAAAAACATAACGGATAAAACGACCACTTCACTCGGGCAGCAAGCGCAAGCGAAAATTTATAGCGTGCGAAATATGATGCATTCCGAAGCTGCAGCCAACACCAACAACAGGCAGCCGCAGCACAACGCCGACGTTACGTTGCCGTATTGGTCGGCAAAGACAAGATCTGCAAAGGTAGCTGCGGTGGCTGTCACCGTTGCCACTATCTTCATATGTTGGTCGTTGCCATTCATGCGAACACGGCTTGGCCGCTCGGCCACTTGGCCGTTTGTTCGGCTGCGAATATTGCAATTAGTGTTCGATGGCAATTGTTGCTGCTCCTGTTGTTGTTATGTGTGCGCTAGCCCCGACTTAACAACAAATAACCAGCGAAGTGGTAAGGAGGAAATCAGAAAACACACATGGATAAGGTACACAATAGTAACCGTTACAATAACAGCATCTTACCACACTTTACCGTTTTGTACACAATCGACGAAACGATTTCAATAGTCTTTTGTTTCTGTTTTCAGTTTTTGATTTTCTTTTTCGCCTGTGATTTCCTTATTCCTTATATTGTGCGTACTGTTTTGTTGGCGTTGTTGTTGTTATTTTTTGCGTACTTGTGAAGCCTTCTCCAACTGTGGCAAGGTAAGAGTGTTACTACACTTGGCTTTCCAATACGGTGATGGGAACCAGAGTCGTGGGGAGGAGGGATTCCGGATGATTCCAAAATCTATTTTCATCGCACCTTCTTACCTTCTGAAACACGAGATTACTGGTTTTTCAGATATTCGAAGCACAGAGGAAATCTATGCCGACACCTACCGATTGCTTAAAGGGGAAGTTGGCAGTCCACTCACATAAAAGCTCTCCGAGTTTTTTTCTTTTTTTCGGCTTTGGGATAAAATAACTCGATTTGTAATCAAACAGGAGCTGCGAAGTGTGTACTGTGACCAGCTTTTCAAAATGTCACATTAGAATTAATCTATTGGCTACACTTGAGACAAAGCTCGATATTGATGTCAAAGCGTAAGAGATGGAATTATTTATAAAGTCCATTAATGTTACAAAGCTCTAAACAATAATTGTGTCCGCGAGATTTCTTACAGTGGAAGTCAATTATAACCTTTATAATGCAATCCGAGAACGTAAGAAACCTCGCGGGATTCTTAAAGTTGGGATTTCGCAGAGAAGTAAATATAGGGAATTATATAGGTTATTTTTTCATCTTCCCACGGTTGAAAAGCTGATTTCTCTTGCCTTCGGAATGGGGATTTCAGAACTCCGTAATAGTATTTGCAATATTATAAATTCGCTTTTGCTTAGTAATACTATAAATTATTTTAGGGGTTTCCTCAACGCTTTCCAAAACTATTTTTGTGATTTAAACAAGTTCGTAGTTTTTTCTGCCTAGACTCAATAAAATTTGATGTCACTCTCTTTTATGTAAGTTCGGTAAAGGAGATTCATATGTCGTTCCAATTGAATACCTTATGATTGCCTTTCATCAATTTCAACTTTTCGCTATAGTTAAGGTTGAGAAGATTAAAAAAGTTTTGGGAAAGAAATCGGTTAGAGCTAAGCAAGAGTTTCTTAGCGGCTTTACTAAATCACATATGAAATCAGATCTGAAAATTGTCCACACGTCTTACACAAACATGCCTCTTTCACCCGCTGGCTAGAGTATGAGTTGCCCTACTAAATGCCACCGATAGCGAGTCTCCCACACAACAAAAACTTGACTCCCGCACTGCCTTTGGAATTCTACACCAATTGTCACAATGTTGTAAGCGCGAAATGCCTGACTTGCGAATGTGCCGCATACCCATGTATGTAGTTCGGTATGTAAGTGCAAGAAATAGCCACTTTTGTCGTTGTTGCCTGCAACAAAAGGAATACAATATTGCCCAAGGTAAAAACAAATGAAGTATAAAGTTAAAAAAAAAATAGTGGTTGAAAGAAAAAAAACAACGAACGAAAAATGTGTAAAGAACCAAAACAAATTGCCATTTGCGGAAGGTGTTTGCATTATTGACAGCACAACAAGGCATTGCAACGACGAGTGTGGCATTCATGTCGCCTGTAAGCGAGTGGCAGGCGGCAAGTGGCAAGTTGTCGGCAAGTGGGAACACATTGAGTTGTCAGAAGAGCCATATAATGCACGAACGAAGTGTGCGTACAGATGGGTGAAGGGCCTTTTCTGAAGCCGAAAGAAGTCCACATAACTATGAATATTTGTAAGTATGTTTGTAGGGTCGCTTTGTTCTGTCCTACGATCTTTTGAAATGAAACGTTCGTTTTCTCGACAAAGCATCGTATGAAATCCGTCGAATTAAAGATGATTTAAGTTGAAATTTGTTAGGTCAAGTAATTTTAGTTAGAATTCGATATTGAACTTGTCTCCTACATAGTTTATTGTAATAAGTACTCCAGTTTAATAAAGCTCAAGCATGTTTGGTCACATGAATCGTCTTCTTTTTTGTCAAATCAAAATATATAATATAAAGTAGATTTGACTCCTTATTATTGCAGTTTCTAGCTAAAGCTCTATTTCTTTTAGTTCACTAAGTTTTTGGCTTACAGAAATAATCAAGTCTTTACAACCAGTCCCAATGAAGAAGCCTCATATACAAGTATAGCACAGACGAATAGCAAGTGTTCAGCGCCTTTTGGATGACTTGAAGTGGGAAAATTAAAGCACATCTGAGGTCCCACTATTTTGGATAAAAGTATGTAGCAGTATGTTAGTAAAACACTGTCAATAAGACGTCACATTGACCCCCTTAGGATACACTACTTTCACTAAGAACCATTTCAAGTGCTGCACTCGAAAGGTTTCTTATCAATTTACAATCGTCGACAGCGAAATTGGCACGGCTTTAGGTGAATTTTCCACAAGAACCTTCGGACAAGGCTGGTAAGGTCATCGGTTGAACAAATAGACCACATACCTTTACGTTTTATCAGGGAAGAAAATTTTAACTCATAGTAAAAAATGAAGGCACGGGGAGCATCAGTGCTACCTTCAACACCTACACGTAAGAATAAAAAATGGCTAGTGGATTGGACACCGGGATCTGTATAGCGCGCAGGGACAAGCTGCCGACATACTGCAGTCGCTAAAAATGATACAGAATAAAATGACCGAAATGGTTGGCAGTCGAATCAGAATAAGATGGAATGCCTTAGGGGCATGCAAGATCGTCAAGATACTGGACAAAAGCCTCGAAGAAAAATACCCAAACTTTTTACTAACAAGGTTTCGAAAAGACTACAGGATGGTTCTTACAGCCTAGTCACGGGTCACAACTTAATGATGACGCATACATGCCGTATAGGCTTTATTAACGATGGCACATGTAGAGATTGTAGGGAAATAGACATGAGAGAGAACGTGGAACTCATCCTTTGCCTCGAAATTATCTAGGACTTGAAATAGATATCTAGGAGTCTAGATGAAGTATGTGAATTAGATATCAAATTTCCTTCTAGGATCTGCCACTTTCTTTTTTTGACGAATTTTCCACAAGGCTTCGAATCCATCAAAATTTATAAATGAACATCAGTATTTTTCCGAAAATTGAGTGACATAACTGTCATTAATTCTTAAACAAGATCAATTCTGTTATTGGCACCTTACCATGAAGACTGTAATTAATTTAGGTTAAGCTTTATTCTGAATGTTTTGTTCAGCCAAAGAATCTTAATTAATACGAGTATACAAAACTCGAAAATAAGGAGCTTTGATGGACCGTCAACCTCGAAATCCACCACAGAATAACTCTTGCCAACAGGTGCTACTTCGGACTAAGTAGGCAATTGAGAAGTAAAGTAATCTCTCGACGAACAAAAATAAAATTCTGCAAGTCACTCATCAACCGCGGCCTGCTATAAGGTGCAGAGGCATGGACGATGACAACATCCGATGAGTCGGCATTACGAGTTTTCAAGAGAAAGGTTCTGCAGAATGGTCTTTTGATCATTGGCAACCGCAATCGATGGAACGATGAGCGGTACAATTCTATTGTCATAGTTCAGCGAATTAAGAGACAGCGGCTACGCTGGCTAGGTCATGTTGTCCGAATGGATGAAGACATTCCAGCTCTGAGAATATTCGACACATTACTCACCGAGGGAAACAGAGGAAAAGGACGACCACTATTCCGTTGGGGAGGTCAGGTGGGAAACGACCAGGCTATTCTGGGAATCTCCAATTGTTTGCCAAACAGCGAAAAGGAAGAACGATTTTGTCTACGCTAATAAAGAAGAAGAAGACAGGCCTACAGATTCAATTCTGCTCGAACTCCAACGAAAATACTTGTCAACTCGTTACAGTTATTTTGAATCAAAAAGTTCAAAAATTAGGATATCCTAGGGCTGCTCCTGACAAGGCTAAATCGTTCGATGTGCTTTCTTACGTGCAAGTTTGTCGAAAAAGTTAACTCGGAATAAGTTGATTAAAAATTATTTGAATTTAATATACGGAAAAGTTTGTGACCTCTAACTAACGGTGCATAATAATATCCGCAAATCCGCCTGATGGCGGAAACCGCAGCACATTAAAAGTCAAATGTTGCACGCATTCTGGACCACAAGTAGCAAAGATAAAGCGAAGAAAAAACCAAAACAAAGAATTGGGTTTAAAATAACACGATTGAGGGAACTGCAACTAACGCCAAACGAATTGAAAAAGTGGGTGTAGTCAAACGAATCTGGACAGCTAAGTGACGGAGAAATGTGGCCGAAAGACCGAATAGAAATGCACAAAAGCCAACGACTTGACAGGCGTGACACAAAAGTAGTGGGTAGCAGATGTTGAACCGAACCAAAAAGGAGCGAACCGCGAAGACACTAGTGTGTGAAGTGGAGTAGAGTTTGAAGGTGAAGGTAGGCGGCTGGCGACCAAATGCGCTTATCATTGTAGACATTACAGCACGCATGCCGAGCTAGTAGAATCTCGCTCCGGACGAGCAGTATGCCGCAGATGACCATTTGGGGGCAAATAACGATGGCAGCAAGTAAATAGCGCGCAAGCAGGGAAAATGAAAGAGGAAGAAGGAAAGATTTAGAAGAACAAAACTTCAAATAATGCGGAGCTAGAAAAAACCTACGCCGTTGAAATGCTGTCCAGCATTAGGGCAACATTGAACTCTGGTCCGGCTCGCCAATCCAGCCGGTCGAGCAGTCGGAAGACAGACAAAAAGACCGGCGAATACAGAGCAAATAAGCGGTCACAAGAATCACGTTCTTGTCGCTGTTGCAGTCAACTGACAAGATACGCCGGCAATAGCAACAGCAACAATAACAACAACAAGAGGTTAACTGCATTAGTTATGGCACTGTAACAACAAAGCGACGACCGAAATGACAGCAGCGGCAATGGCAGCAGCAACGCCTCCGCCGTGTTCGATTTCGCAATTGTCTGTCAGCTTGTCTGCCCGTCTACAACTGTCCGTCTTTAGTGTTGCGCATTGCAGTGCTGTAATGCCACTCCAAGCTGAGTCATGCTAGAAATTAGCTCACATTTTTCAGCGTAACTTAGAAATTGGAAAATAGCAAAGCGACTACAAAGTGTAGAAATCTTAATAGTTTGAAACCAAATTCAGCCAAAGTGGCTTTAAGTCAACTTTTTGGCGTCGTGTACAGCCGTTTCGCTTGTTTGGCAAATCGTTAAATTGTTTGGGCCAGAAATAAAGGCGAAAATTGTAAATTATGCTTGCAAAAGCTTAAACGGGTAATTGAGTGCCTCCTTTGTTGTCTAATGGCTGAGATACTTCATGCGCTAATTCAAATGTATTTTAGTTTTTTGTTATTTTTCTAATTTTTCTAGTTTTTCAGACATTAACAAATGTCAAGGCCCCGCTCGTGTTTCATTGTAGTCTCCTCTCGGTCGTTATTGATATTAAGTCATTAAAGTGCGCAGTTGAGAAAAAAATTCTCACCACTAAAGCTTCACATTAATAACAGAGCTTCGGTAAAGTTCTTACGATTTACAATGCACAAAAAGAAAGAATACCAAAAAATCGTTTTAAGTAAAAAAGTCACTTAAGCAACGAACATATACCGAAATTAATGCGACAATTTGTTCTCTGAAATTTTTTTCAATATTCTGCACATTTGTAATCCATTTTTAGCTAATAAACGGCCTAACTATGGAAAGCGTGGTCTTGCATTTGGAAGGCAAATTGATTTTAACTCATAACTACAATTCCATATACATATAACTACTCACTACTACTACTCAGCTCTATACGAATATAGTAAAAAATGCTCGAGAATCCCAAAAAAATATGTAAGAGATATTTCTTCAAGAGTCCGGAGATCAGTTCTTTCGGAGTTAACTACGCTTTGATCAACTATACGAGAACGCAGTTTCTTTAGCATCATATCATCACCCAATAGTTTTTTTGAAACAAGAAATACTTATCACACTCTTTGCAGAAAAAACTTTCCTGTGGCGTAAAACAGTAACAGCAGAAAGAAGAGATGGACTGGAAGCAGTAAGAGGTGTCAAACACTGCGCTTGATCTCCAGTAGTAATTGGACTTTAATAAAGGGTTTTCACGATGAGCTTAATTTCCACGTAACCGATATGCTCATTTGAGTAGTTGAAGTGGCTCACTGTGGAAAGTGAAGCTTTTTTCTTAATATAGGTTAGGTTAGGTTAAATGGGTGATCGAATATCCCACTTGGACTGCTTTATGTAGTCCATGTAGTCTTTCGTGAAGCCATAGATAAGAAGAACTTCTGCCAATACAAATCATGCAAATTTCAAATTCGTTTAATTTCAACTCCCGCCAGTTCGGTGGGATGTCTGAAGGCAAATGCGGTATTCCCAACCTTACAGCATGGACTCCAATACGGCAATGCCCTGAGAAAAGCCCCACTCCTAAGGGGAGGCTAGACTTACTGAGGGCATTGAGATCACTAGATCTCCCGCCATCAATCTTGAGCAAACAGGCTTTTCCAACAGTGCAAGCACAGATGGTTGCCCAGCGCTAAACAAGCTTCCGCGAAACCCAGCTATCTAGTAGCAGAACACAAGAGGATACAGTAGCACCAACCCGCTCTCATTCTATCGGTAGCGGCTCTAGGGTGACGTTCGTTGCTAGCTCAGCTTTACAATTTCCGAATCTGCTATGGCCCGGCAACCCATACCAGTCTTATTACAAAGATACACGATGCTATTAAAAGCGAGGTTAGACACTCCTCGACCGACCCTGGACGCACTGTAAAACAGTACAAGCCTACTATCGCCGCTCTGTTATCAGAGTGTAACATTACAAACTATTTAAGACGAACGAACGTATAAGTCAATTGTTCAAAATCTCTAACATTTAAATATTTAACAATAATCCCGGAAATGATGGTGATCTGTAGTTAGGCTCGACTTGAAACCCTAACATAAACTAACGAACTTTCATACTTGCATATAGTTAAGTGTCGAACCGTGGATCTTTTGTTCCCCTATTTCGCCTAATCGTCCAAGTGGTAGTCAATCCCTCACGTTAGATATAAATTTATCATACATATCTCACCTACTTTTCAGGTTATAAGTTCTGTTCAGCTTAGGTCCTTAGCGATACAGATGGAGCATCGTTACAGAATCTATGACTACACACAAAATTGTCCCTTCTTTTCTTGGTTCCTTGCTTTTAACATTTCGTGCAGCATTCTTGATACTTCAGCCTCACTCTGCCGGCGTACGCCCAGACCAGTGAGTATTCCAACCATATTCCTACACTCCTTTCTATCGGGAGCTGGTAAGAACTCTGTATATTTCTGATCAGTTAGCATCTCTTTCTAAATTTACTCTGAATCTTTGTTTACAATTAAAAAGTGGGATCGTGTTGTAGTCAGTGGCTGCCAAACTGCCATAACCCACTCAGTTTTGTCCGAGGGTTCTTTATGCATATTCTTCTACCACCAGTAGTCGTCCCGCCAATTTTTTGGCGCAGTTTTTAGAGAAGGGTTCTTATAGCTCCAGGTCATACATATTATTATTATTTTTATTTTTTTGAAAAGAAATTACTGAATATATTTTTTTTCATCTTACATATTCACTAGTATATATAATGGTGTACTTTATTACTTCAAAGTTGACAATGTATACATTTATTGACTGAAAATAATTATTCACCACTTAACGGTAAATCAATAAAACTGTCAAATAAAAGACGGAACATACGCAAAGCAATTTCCTATTTAACAACGCCGTAAGTCAAGAGTCAATAAAAATGAAAACCTCTGAACAGTCGCAATGCGTTGCCACTCTGATGGCCATCTACAGATCAAGCGCAACTGCAGAGACGGCAATGATCTTCAACATTGGTTCGCCAATCAGCGATCGATCAGCGATCAAAGTAACAACGCTGTGCTATCATTAAACGAGCTGCCCGCCAGCTGTAATTGACTGCGCTGTGCAACGCTGTGCAAAACAGTGACGCTATGCCGTGCTATGTTGTGCTTTGCTCGCATGATTAACAGTGTTGTGCTATGTTACAAAAGCTATGTTAAGGTGTGCTATGATATTTTATGTTTTGTTACACTGCTTTGCTATCCTAAGCCATGCGTGGCTACATAGCTGCTACTGCAAAAGGCAATCACGCCGCATAGCTGCCTATTAAATTGCTAGAAGGTAGTTAGTAAATGCTCTAGCAACATTCTAATGGATGCGCTGCCAGACCGGCACATTTCATGCAATTAATTAAGCAGTTCATCACATACAAATACATATACATATGTACTTATGTATGTATATAATCAGAAGCATAATAGTTGCTGCTGCAGGCACTCACCTTGCTGTGAATACTTTCTACCCCTAAGTACATAGTTCATTTGCCAGCGGACAATGTTTAATGTTTTCCTCTTTAGCTTTTTTCTAGGTGCTTTTTCATTTCACTTATTTTTCATAAACTTCCCACCGCTTTTTAGCGCTCGAGAGCGGCATCTTTCAACACTGAAGTGCCGCAGCGGCGATTTGAAAAATGCGATGGCATACCAACACATAACCACTCGAAGGCAGCAATAATTTCTGCTAAGCGCTGCGACGTGCCGGCAGTTCGCCGTGAGGCAGCTTACACGCTGACAGACACACATAACCCTGCAGCGGTGGAAAAAAGCGCACGAGTTCATGCCACAAGCTACCTGTGCGCACACACATACAGGCTTACATATATAAGTTATTGCCGCTGGACAAAGTTAAGTGATTAATAGAATTTCGATTATGTGCTAAAGCTGTGGAATTGAAAGCATTTTTGGGCGTGAAATTTCCAGCGAACAGCGCGCCGTTATGTGCCCAGTTGCAAGTTGCAACAGACTAAAGCGCATAATTATTTATTTAACTGCTGATTTATGCGGTGAATAATTGCAAAATCAATTATGGCATTCATATTTAATTGCACGCCTTGATTTAACGGTAAATAACGCTGTTGTGCCAAGCTATTAATTTGTAAGCGTGAAATTGTATGAGGAGAATATTAATAGAGAAATGAGCAAAGTATGATGAAACTAATTAGAAACTGTGAAGCTATATATATGAACATATATGTATATACACGCGCTGAAGCATATTTTTGTTGGCGCAGCATGTAGGTTTACGGCAAAAGCAATTAGCTCCACTTAACCCAATCACCTGCTTAGTGGTAAAATGTCAGAGAGAAATATTTGTAATTTTGCTTTCTGTTCGAAATTCTTCACTTTTGCACCTTTAACCTGCAGCAAAAAGCTGTGCAGACACCCAGACATACATGCAAACATGACAGGTGTATAAAGGCCTTAATGTTATTTAACATAGTAACCCAGAAAGACGATAGAAAAATATATATATGTATATACCAAACCACTCACATTAACATACATACATACATTTAAATATGTATGCATAGCCATATGTAATGGCTGTAAGGCGCTGGTAGCCCTCCTCATCTCGAAAAACAAACATATTTAGCTACACGCGGGAATTATGAGCGCCAAGTGAAACGGAATTGCCACCTATTAGGTTTCGAACTTTTTTCAATATTTACCTTCTACGGCAAGTACCATAGTTTGAGCTCTCATTTGCCATTTGAAGCATGATTAATGATGACATAACCGAGGCGAATTAGCGATTACAGTTCGGCACCTTTTCAATTTAGTGTCAATAGCTTGCGGCGCGTAAGCAAGGTGTAAATATTAACGAATAAAATAAGTTAGTCATTTATGACTGTGGATATACATATGTTTGTGGGCAAATAATAGTAAGACTTTTTAATTTAAATTTCGCGCGAAAATCCATTCGCTGAAATTTTTTATTTTATCGAGGTTCGTATGAGTGTCAGTGACATTTGTGCCAAATGTCACATCAAAATAATGAGCAGTGTTAAATATACGCTTGACTTTCTGAAGTACAAAAACTGCATTCTTTGATTTTTTCGGGGAGTAAAGTTATTCAACAAAAAAGTTTCATTAAATTTTGTGTGCGAAATCAAATTTCTGGTTACGATACATTCACAATGTTGGAAAAGGCCTTCGGTGACAATTGTTTGTCACGAGCAAGTGTTTCTGATCGGTTAAAATTATTCTAAGAGGCTTAAGGACGCGTTGGCGACGAACCACGGCCAAGGCGACCATCAACATCAACGGATGATCTGTCGTCAAAACACATTAAAAAATAAAGGTATCGGTACATAAAAATCGACGGTTAATGCTCAAAAATCTTACTGGCGTCCTTGAAATGTCGGAAGGGTCAGTGGAAACCAATTTGAATGACACTTTGGGCCTAAGAAAAATGACAGAACTATTGGTACCAAAGTTACTCAATTTTTACGAAAAGCAGCGTCCTGTTAACGTCTGTGAAACAATGCTTTCCACCTACCATACGACATTGGTCTACTGTCATTTTTGTTCTTGTTACATAATTGTTACGGTAATCCTCGCAAAGTGGTAGGAAATGTCAAGCGAGTGTGTTTGTTTCACACAGAGTTCTTGAATTAAGGCGCTTTCATATAAAAGGGTTGTAAGATTCGCTGTATCACTTTCGGGTGTTGCATTTTAATATTACATCTAAGCTTCTGGAGCATTCGCTGCCTTCTTAAGGAAGCCGCTAGCTGGCATCGTTGAACTCTTCTGTGTCCTTTTTTTCAGCTGCTTTCGAATACACTCATCCTGGCCTTGCGGAAACAGAGCCCACTTCGATTCTTCGCTTATGGCCACTAATATTGGTTAACTGGTATTTTTGGGTTTCTCCTTCTTACTCAGCTGCCAGTCATCTATAACAAGTGTAGACTTGATTTGCAGCTTTATGCATCTTAAAGCTTTTCTCCTAGCTCCTCTAGAGGGCAAACAAATATTGGCAAGAGACCTGTTGAGATATACGCCTCAGTTTGAGGTCTACAAAGGCGTCACTAACCTTAACCACATAAATGTTTGAAAGTCCAAGAAGACCTGATCGAGGTTGTCAAGTACATACATAGGTAAAAACAAAACTCGACAATGTGACGTCGATCTCCATCCATCTTTACTATATGGCGATCGGTGAGGAAGAGTTCTCGTCTATGACAATCACCTGGAGGCTGTTTCTGGCCAATTACTGAGGTTTGTTGTAATGTTCTGTTTTTGTTTGGGTTTTTTTGAACAAAGTTTCCGCCGCTTCATGCTGTTAGCAACTCCTCTTCCGGGAATCTGCCAGCATGCTGGTTTCTATGTGAGGTTCAGATTAATTTCTTTTCAGAAAACTTTAATATTTCTTCGGGCTATTTTGGCGGTGGTTTATATTCTCTTTGTCACTGAGGTGCAGCAGCCCGATCCCTGGCAATTTTATTTAGTACTACGGGAGCACTCTTAAGCGTTTCCTGGCTGGAGGCAAATTGGGTTTCATTGGGAACATTTGACATTGAATAAAGTATACCTTGAAGATTTCTAATATTTTTTTTTTTTTGTTCGTAACCAAGGTGAAGGCCGCAATTCAAGAAAAAAATCGGCGATTACTGTTGGCAGTAGAATTTGGTAGGCATCGACTACAACTACGTTCCTAAAAGAGAGAAGTTTCAGAAAAAACTTGGAAAAGATTGGTTGGCGTAAACTTTTATTCGGAATACTAGATAAAGCGGCATAACTTCTACTGGGTACCAAGTCACAAAGGCATCGAGAGTAAAGAGGTAGTGAACGGTATTGCCAAGGGTGGCGTACGACTGTCATCCCGAAAAGTGACCAAAATTGGTAAAGTCGTGCAATGTTTTTACGAGGATCCCGACAGAAGTATGGTTAAGAAGTTCAAAACGTGATGGAATGATGACGGTGGTGCCAAAGAGCAATTTCGTGTATAAAACCGTGCATATATCAGAAATATAAGAAGTTCCTGCTGGCACTTGATAGTAGGGACTGTAGGAATATGGTTGAAATGCTTACTGGTCATTTTGAAGTTACTTAACTTGACTACAGACAACAGCAATACAGTTATCGGAAAACTATTGTATTTACCTTTTGGTTTTATGGCACTTTCGTCCTTATGCTTCTTACATTTCCTTGTATAACTTTTCGCAAATAAAATTGGAAAAAAAAAAAGATATAAATTTGAACTCCATGTAAGTCGCTGGTCAACTACGAGTTCGCACAATCACAACTTTTCAACTGACAATAAACCATTTACCGAAAATTCGTAGACAACCAATATTCCAGCAGCTAACGTTGCTCCTCAATGCTATTTTACAGGACAACAACAACAATGGGAACCCCCAAAAAAGGTAAGACAGACATATTTGCATACTTACAAACAGATGCGTAGAGGCAAGTGAATGTTGGGGCATGCGAAAAGCAAAATTTTTGCCAAGCTTTCTAACGCTTCCGTTACCCAAGAGCGGCGGCGTTGCCAGATTTGGTCAAGAGCGAGCAAGTTCGTCCACTTGCGGCCACAGATGCGGTCATGTGAAGAATTATGCATATGCTAAATTTGTATGGCTGTGTGTGTGTGTGTGTGTGTGTGTTATGCAATTTTTTGGTCCAGCGGCGAAAGAGTAACGGTAGTTAAATTTAATGGCCAATCGTAAATCAAGATTACCTTTGCTGTGAAATGTGAATGTTGTTACCTAATAAACAACACCGAGCAAATAAAATAAAAGCAATAACAACAAAGCAAAGCACTAACGACATTTAAAATAATAAAAATAAACGAAAAGTTCTGCAGAAAATACCATCGTAACAACAACAAAAGACACGATGATGTGAACGCAAATTTGTTGCTTGTTTTGGAAGCGTGGCTGAGCAAAAACAAAATAAGAGAAAAATTTTAAAAATAATAGAAATAAATTTCTAGCACCGTTGAGGTGCCATTTTTCACAACAAAAACAAAAATAAATGTACCGCCACAAAATTACACACACACACACGTACACGCTCAGAAGCAAATTAAGAACTCAAGCAACTTGTGTGTCGAAAAAGAGAAAAAGAAGCATAAATAAGCGCGCAGCTTCTTCCCGGCAACCACATGGATGTGCCACCACCAACAGGAACAACAACAAAAACAACAATCACAGCAACTGCAAACAAATGAGCGGTAGACCAAAGAAGAGTACCGCTATAAAAAATGAAGCGTTCACGTGTTGAATAAACAAGAAAGGCAAAAACAACAACAACAACAACAACAGCAATAATAATATATAAAACTTCTCACCAAAAACAATGTTACATCGAACATTTTGCTTACAAACCACACACATGCGAAGCGTGAAAAAAGCGTTCACGTTCACCTAGATTGCGAAACGAAGCGCAGCCGAGCCAAATAAACAAAACGCACACACACCGGTTGGATAGGTGTACTGCCGATTATACAACAGCGAAGAAAAGCCAGCGCAAACTAATGTCATAGATGTTAGAATGTGAAGTCAGCCAAGATCATTTGAGTCAAAGAAATAAACAAAAACTGAAAACGAATTATAAAAACAAACATTCAAAATTACAATGAAAGAATGGTGAAGAGAAAGGCCGAATAATTTGTTTTCATCGTCCAGCATCCATGTTTTACAGTGTCTCATATACAAGTCACAAAATCTAAAAAGGTTTGTACTTGTGCGTACTTCTTCTTCTTCTTTATTGGCGTAGATATCGCTTATGCGGTTATAGCTGAGTTTCCAAAAGAGCGCCAGTCGTTCTTCCTTTTCACTGCTTGGCGCTAATTGGAGGCTCCAAGCGAAGCCAGCAGCTTCTCCACCTACCCTCTTCAACGGAGTGGAGTTCTTCCTCTTCGTCTCTTTTCCTCGGTGGGTAATGCGAGGAATACTTTCAGAGCTGGGGCGTTTTCGTCCATTCGGACGACATAACCTAGCCAGCATAGCTGCTGTCTCTTAATTCGCTGAACTAAGTCTAGGTCGTTGTATACCTCATACAGCTCACCGTTCAATCGAATGCGATATTCACCGGGAACGGTTCGTCCTACGGCCATGATCACTTATACCATTTCGGTAGCAAATGACGTGACAAATAACTTTTGTTTTACACACTTTGTCATGAGATGCGTATTTCAGGCGCTAGGTAGACAATTTCACGATTTTAGGCGAATTTCCGAAATTTCAAGGCCGAAGTTGGGGTTGAAGATGCAATCCGATCTAAAAAGTTGCATTGGAATCAGGAAGTACTAAGGCAACTTTTCCGCACTATTAGAAATCCCGAATCGAAAAAAGTCCGGAATCGACCCACCCTTGTGGCCAATGCCCAAAGGACCATAAATCTGACGCAGAACTTTTCTCTCGAAAACTTGTAACGTCGATTCAGATGTTATCATTATCCGTAATCCCTCAATTTTATTGGCAAAGAGAGTTTTTAAGCTCCTCATGAAACAATTTTTCACCGACAAAATTATCCGCAGTAGAACAGTATTACATTTCATTTCAATCACTGGGTCTGTTCCAATCTATAAAGTAAGAACCTCCAAACCAAATTCTCTTAATTTTTGATGAGTCGCTGTTCATGTGTGTGGCCTGGTTCTTTTGAACAAAACTGACCATTGCTAGGATATTTATAGCTTTCTGTGGTCTCTGTTCTTACATATCTCAACAAAAACACGGCGAACCCTTACTGTGTATTAATTTTTGCTTGGCCACGACCGTTTTCTACTAAAAGGGACGAAGGGACCCACTTCTCATCACCAGTAATAATCGGTTATTGAAATATATCGATTCAGCAGCGAATCGTAAATAGAAATTCAGTCCACGATGGTCGGACTCGACGACTACCATTATTTTATCAATATTTTCAACAATTGGTTTTGCAGAGCGGGATGCTCTATGACATCAAAATTTCCCGGAGTTGATACCGCGTTACAGCAAATTACTTTAATTTGTTCTGATTTCAGATGACACACCTCTGCTTTAATTTGCGGACCATTCAAAATGAAATTTCGCCTTGAAAGAGAGTGGTTAATCTGAGCTCTCTATCAATACGAACAAGAAACCGTGAAAGCACAAATCACCCATGTATTTTTTTATAAAGCCAGCTCATCTATATTTTTTAGCTTAACGAACCCCAGATCCGGAAACGATTATTGTTAGTAATCTTGACTTCTGGTTTCAATGAACTATTATATTTGATATACTATTACATATCTACCGGAAATAATTTGAAAATATTGAAAAGTATCTTGAAATATACCTATTGACGGCCACGAATCGTAGAAGCCATTTGTACAACCACTTTCTGAAAGTCCTTCAGACTCGTATTGAAATATCTCAAGTTCCAACGGATATCGGAGAGAAATCGGTGAAGGACTTTTTTGAAAGTGTCTACCGACCAACTCCAAAGGTCTCTGAACGCAATGTCGATAGCAATAAAATTCGCTTGAAAATCAAGACGATCGAGTTTGTGATCAAATTGTGTAATTATTTTGAAACAAAATATACTGAACAGGAAAGTGAGTTCTTAGTTTACCAAACAGCTTCGTTATGGGGCTGTGTTACACGATCTTTGCTCAATTGCCAGATTAGAGTAATTTAATATTTTCCAAATTTTTATGGGCTTGAATTTAATAACAAGAAACTAGAAATCGTCAGTCATTCTACATGCTCTAGCCACTGTTAAGCATACTCCATAGACGACCGTATGAGCACATAGAAAGACCACTTCACATTCTCATTCACATTCCCATTCTCGTAGCGCATAATTTAATCTCTTCATTGAGCCGGCGCATCGTGTGAACGAAGCGTAAAAATAACTTCACCCAATTTTCCTCACTCTACGAGCACAATGACGCGAATTCTAAGCGATTCTTTTGCTTCACCTACTGCGGATTTTCTTTTGTCCACACTTCATCACATAATTTCTCTTGTTTTTTACAAGCGCACTTATATGTATACATACATACTTATGTGCCGCTTCTTCGAGATTTCTTTCTTTTTCTTTCGAGATTTTCTTTTTTGTTGCAGCTCGCCTTCAATTTTATTTAAATGAGCAACTAAAGTTGATCGTGCGCCGACGAACTCAGTGACGGCAGCCGGCTACAAAGCTGATCGCGTGCCAGCGGTTTAATATCAGTTGCTTTGTTTGGACGCATTTCGGCAAAGCGCGCGCAGAAAAAATGCTTCAAAGAAAAAAATTAAATAAACGGCGCTCGTAAATTGCCTCTTTTACTTTTAAGATATTTTTTGTTTATTGCCACTACTTTGTTTTATCAACTTACAAGAGTATTAAAGTTTATATTTCGTAATAAGCACATTTCGGACGCACTTTTTTACTGCAAACTTCTCGCGAATCCAAAATCGGCTACTAAAACGCACTGAAAAGAAGTGGCTTCTTGCGGAAATTGAGCTAATTGATCGTTAACTTGAGCGCTCAGCAAAAACTAACAAAATTATAGCGCTCGCGTTGGTTATCTTGATCACCGCGGTGTTGATGATCGCTGCGTTGGCGATCATCACAATGCTTACGGTACACTTCCGTCCTTGCAACGACGACGGCGGCTCATTCAACGTCTGTGGTCCAGCAGCGCTCTTTCGCCGTTTTCATTGTTTATTTGTTAATTTTTTACTTCGCAGCGATTAAAGTTGGTCGCTTTTAATGGCAACTCTCTAATTTACTGAGGCTGGCTTTAGTGCTGTGGGTGCCCCTTGGTGCGCTTTTGGGTTAATTTGAAAATGTTGTGAGTTGTCAATATAAATTTGTCTATTTGTTTGGACAACTAAATTACGCTCGTTAAAAATGCAATTAAATTGCAAGGGGAAAATGGTGGAAAACTTGCTCAACAGAAATTACCAAATTAAGGTTAACAATTTAAACAACTTCACATTTTCGTTGAATTTGTGAAATTACGAGTTCGTGAAGTGCTACATAATTTAAGCTGTTTGGTTTTGGTAACTAACAATTGTATAATTTTTTATATGTTTTTATTTTTATTAATTATGTCTCTCACAGAGTTTATCTTACTTTATTTGAATTTAAAATATATTTAAGTTGTAAAGCCAGACAGGGCTTTCTTATTTCGATAAATAGATTGCCATTTGAGGGCGTTCTTGCTTCTGAGTAGTGAGTAGTGTGTCCCCTTATGTTATTACAACACTTCCTTTAATCCAGTCAAATCAAAGAGACTTGGTAAAGCCCTTAGGTTTATTGTTGTATTGTGTTCGCTCACCGGATTTACTTACACGCTAGCCTGAACCTTTCTTCCTTCGTGACAATCGAGATCACTGAAGCGCTACAGATACGGGGATTAGTCTCCTAATGTGCGCTGATGATACCGAAGCCTGCAGTGACCGGTATAAAATCCCACATACTACTTCAATTTGTTTCTTTCGGGAGAGCAATTGGTTTCTTGAACCGTTCTGCATTGAATCCTCTCTGAATCAGCCTCGCAAATAATGCCTCTATAATTATGGAAATAATTATTATATTTAGGGATTTAAAGCCATTTTTTGAAAGTTGGATTGAAATCCAAGCACATTTTGTTAAACACTACCCATAGACACTGAGTTTAACGAGTTCAGTCAGAGTAATAACGGAAGGCATTAATAAGACTTTTAAGCTCTTTCAAGAGTTGCCTGAAGAAATGCATATTAGAAGATCAACTCAAGTTTTGGAAAATTCAGGACTACCGATAGGGAAGCCTGGTTCTTCTCCACCAGGTCCTTCCAACGGAGTGGAGGTCTTCCTCATCCTCTGCTTCCCCTGGCGAGTAATGTGTCGAATACTTTCAGAGCTGGAATGTTTTCGTGCATTCAGACGACATGACCTAGCCAGCGTAACCGTTGTCTTTACTCTAAGTATATTTTCTTGTCGCAGTCACAGTATCTCAAGTCAGTATGGTACTCGGCACTAACCTTACCATCCAGGTAGGTCTCCTTAACCTAATTCTCGAAAATGTCAAATTCAAAATTTTAACCGGGCGATTACCCAATGTTGATATAATCCGAAAGAGATCATAAAAATATGGACGCAAAGCTTCTTTCAAACCGGTTCGGGCATTCACTTTAGCTCAACTGCATAAAAAAAAATTATAAAAAAAGAATTTGTAACAAATCACGTCTACAACAATCCATAAATTAACACCCAAGTAATATTAAATTTATATAATTAATGCGACTAATTAACAGCAGCAGTGCGACGTGCTCGACGCTATCAACGACCATCAGCAACAGAAAACAACAAAAAGAAAAGTAATCTAGTGCGGAAAAGAAACGGCGAAAGAAGCCACTCATTACATCCAATAGACATAACTAAATATATTAGAAGCGTGTTTTATCTGTGCAACTGTCAACGCAGGCGATAAATTCAGCACTCCTGTTTGGCTGCTTTCAACACGAGCAGTTAGAATGCAAGCAGCGACGAGTAATTGAATGTACGGGCTCCAGTCGAGCTGAAATGTCCCAGGTGATGTTTCGTAATGCAGCCACGAAGCAGCATTGGTAGAAAGTTGTAGTTGTAGTTGTCTGTGGCAAAGTTGATCTTACATCATAGCAGCCACTTGCCACAAGCTGCTGCCACAGCAGCAATGAAGTGAATCATCTGCCACATTAGGATGAGAGGAGTGGAAAATGTTGCTTGCGACCCTGCAAGCTCAATGATCACGCGGCAAGAGGCGTAGACAGCTAACGAGCTTGCAACTTGCAGCTATCTAACAGCATTTGTTGCATGCCGCTTTGTTGTTATTGTTTTTGGAGCAGTGAATTGCACCAGTTTTCCACAATTGTATCATTTCGCCTCTACGCTGACTCAATTCTAACTTCTAGCCATTTTTGTGCGCGCCGCTTTGCAATGCAACGTGCCGTTGAGGCATGCAACAGTTACGTTGCAACTGTTGTTACATGCACCGACATGCACACAGCACTTCTAACTGACAAGTGAATTCGCTACTTTCATCATATACCAACACCAGTCAAACGGATGAAATGAGGTGAAGCAGAGATACGCAGACCTACCTGAGTTGTTGCAAGAAGCTAACCTCAACCCGTCACGCGCCGTCCGCTGCCAGCCAGACCGCTTACCTAACCAGCCGTCCGAGTCACTCAGCATCAATTGGAGCAGCGCCTGCCACCGTTTTGGCCCCGTTTGCGCGCGCGTACCTCGCGATGCACGCTTTCAGATAGCGACGCTGCATCTTTGCCGCAGAACTGGAATTGGAACTAGAGCACTTGAGTCAGTTTCGAGTGTGTTGTGGCTGGCGTAACTGCAAAGTAACGTTGAGTATGCCGCCTAAACGCTCTTCTGCCACAGCCCGGTCCCCTTTATCTTTGTCTGCCACTTCCTCCGAAGTGCTGTTATGTTGGCGACTGCGACAAATTTAGTCAAACACTTTTCGATAGGCGACTCGGCAACTCGTTTTTGCAGCGGTTCCGTTTGGCTTTGCCTTAATTAAACCATAAATATATAAATTATGCCGTGATCGTGCGCATTGCATCACAGGCAATCCAACGCCCAAACCTGGACGAACTCGCTCCATATCAAGTCAGCCCATAGAAAACTGTACAAATATCTTCTGCCATTCTAAGTCAAGAATGTCGCCACTGGTCGCAATGAAATGCTCACATTTACAGGTTTATCTGTCACCCGTTGTGAGTGGTTTTCATAATACCATTGCTTAGCGTTGTGTGCCATGCTATGCGTTGATGCTATGTGCGCACCCATGTGCACTGGTGTTTAGGCGCAGCGATCGGCCATCGACGGAAAGTCAAGTGATTGTGTAATACATAAATAAAGGTAACGGTGTATGAATGAAAGAGAAGGTAAGCTGACAAGCTATTAGGAGAGATTAATGAAGATAGACGGATGTTTCGAGTGATGGACGTTGGGTTAGCAACTCATTCATTTGAATGGTTGCTAGATTGATGAGTGAACTGTGATGAATAAATGTTCTAAACAATAAATTTAATATGCCTGTTTTTATCAATTATAAAATTGCTCATATTCTCTCCACAAACTGTTACACATGAAGGTCGTCGATTTGCAAAAATTCTATAGTAATGACGAACTAAGCAATTAGTCTTATATTGAAGGGACCACGACCGCTTAGCCTGGTCTTTCCAACGGGGAGGTCTTCCTCTTCCTCTGCTTCCCCCAGTGCGTACTGCGTCGAATATTTTTAGAGTTGGAGTGTCTTCGTACATTCGGAAGACATGACCTAGTCAGTGTAGCCGCTGTCTCTTAATTCGCTGTCGTATTATATCTCGTAAATCTTCCGCAGAACCTTTCCCTCGAAAACTCATAACGTCGACTCATTAGATGTTTTCGTTGTCAATGGAATAATGATGGAATATTGAGGGGCCTATAGGGTTGATCTTTGTTCGTCGAGAGAGGATTTTAGTTCTCAATTGCCATTATACTATAATAAAAATTGTTCAGATTTTCAATCAAATTCAATATATTGTTTATTATACAGATTTTTGGAGGATTTAGAATGTAGTAAGCAATGTTCTACATAGTCCACAATCTTTTTATTTCGTCTGTACACTGTGTCAGTTCATGAACGACTAATGGGCTCGAAATAACTGTTTGGGGCAGTGAAGAAAAGTGTTGCCGGGAATTTACAAAAATTCTATTGTCATTTCGGTGCAAACTTTGATAGATTTTTTAATCTCTTCCCAAAGAAATACGGACCCATCATCTTTATTTCGTCGCTTTAAAAAGGGAACGTCGTTGTTTTCCGGAATTCTTTTAGTGACGATGGCAAATTTGTGGAACTGAAACCGAGATATACGTAAGAAACGCCATTGCTGGATTATAAAATTACTGTTTGAAGGAGCAAGAATTGGATTTCAAGTTAAAAATAAACAAGCATTCCTACTAAAATCATCACTACGCTTCAAAAGATGCCTGAAAAATAACAAAAAAGGAAAAGGTGTATTCGAAAAATTTTCCAAGTTCCATAAATAATTATATCTCAACTGCTATCGCCGCTATTACAAACAAAACCGTACTTTCAAACCTCGCCACAGATAAGTTATAAAAATATCAAGAAACGGCGGTTATTCCTAAAAAAGTTTTATCAAAAATTGAAATATTCGTTGAGAAAGCTGTTTCTTTTCTCACAAAAATGTTCCATTTATTCTGCCCGGGTTGTCAAAGTTTCGTGTTCTTTTCTCAGAATCTTGTCTTCATATCTAAAAAAGTGCAACGTTTTTGGCAGACGATGCTTATATTTCGTTTGATGGTTATTTTTTTAACAATTTTTTATACTAATTTTAGTACAACGATTAATTTTGTTAAGCTTAAATCTCTTGTCATGTAGTTAAAAAATGAAACTTTTGTATAATGTTGCCATATGATGAGAATCATTGAGAAAAGAAAACGCTATGAGGAAGGCCTGGTGCCTTTTGTTTTCATGAACTTGGCGCTTTTCGTCCCATAGAAGCTCACACTTCGTTACTTAGTCGTGAATTCTTGACCAGTAACATTACTATAACGATGTCCAACCTCCAAATTCGCTAGACATTACTTCGTCTGAGTTTCTCCTATTTTCAGAAGTAAAGAGTTTAAGATTCTCTTACGTGTTTGCCGTCGTTTTACACGCATAGATGACATTAAGGGGGATTGTAGTCTATAAAAAATCGTTTTTTTTTATATTTTCAAAGTTCAACTATTCGAGAATTTGCCTCATAATATACGTCGCTATAAACGTGTTTTTCTCGTTTCCTTTTTGATGCAATTTCCACAATATCTCAAGCGCTAATCAGCCGACTTACTTTAAATATGGCATGAATATTCTTCAAATGGTTTTCATAGATCGACTTATACATATATTTGTATCTGTAATGTCAGTTGTTCATAGCAAGCAAAAACGATTTTCTCGGATTTCGTCACTTGTTCGGAAATAATTAAGCTGGATGCTACCAAACCATCTCCAACTCCTAAATTGGAAAACCGGTTGAATATTTTATATTCTTACAGTAAGTTACTATGACTAATCACTTTTAATATCCGTATGCAAATGGAGGAAAATGTAAGTCTTTTAATTTAACATTTTCGCTAAAGAAGAGCTTCCTCAAGATCGAACTTCATGTTTCCCATGGCAATACATTTTCAACAAACGGTATTTGGAACAACAAAAAAAAAAAGACGAATAATGATTTTCAATATGTGCACTTCCTGCGATGAAAAAGCATTTAGAAAGTACATAAACTATAACAATAACAATAACACGAGTAAGCCAAAGCTGATTTGCTACCAACATTGCAAGTAATACAGAGTTCTATTCTATCAGAAACAGACCAAAACACACAGTGAGCAGGTTAAAAGCAGCTGATGATACGCCATCTCCATTACAGCATTGCCAATGCAAAGCGAATGGAACATTTTTAATTAAGTCGTCAATTTCCGCTTCATCATATGCATAATTAAGCCAAGGCGAATGCTGATGAACCATGTAAAGACAAATAGAAAACCGAAGAATGCAGTAAAAAACTGAAAATAAACACACTTTATTATTGCAAATGTGTAACCAACATACAACTGCCGTATATTTATGTTTGTATGTGTGCGCCGCATATGTTTATAAACATGTTGCAGCTGAAAGTTTGCATGCTGCCGCATTAAAGCGCAGGTCTTTCAAGTCTGTGGGCAGACACTTGAGAAAATGTTCTGATTTCCTAGCAAAAAAAATGCTGAGAGCTTGTGACAGCCGCAGCAGCAGCAAGAGTGGAAGGCAGTGTGAAGTTAGAAGAAAAGTTGGTGAAAACATTTCAAGCTACACGCAAACATACATACAATGCGAAGAATGAGATTTGCGGCAGCAGAGCCTCTTTGCGTCTCCGAAAACCACTTGAAGCAGGATACCGCGCATGCGATCAGCTACAAGCCAAATAATCAAGCTGCCAACCTAGCTGTCGACAAAAGTTAGGTTATGTGGGTTTATTTGTATTTATGTGAGGCTCGTCGACATTTCCACCAACATTGAAATGAAATATTCTAATGAGCACTTACCCGTTTAATATACTGTGTGGGTAACGTTATACTGTAATAATCTTGCTGCCGCAAAGCTGTCTAATAACAGCAGCAACAACGTGCTGCTACACAACAGCGAAAATAATGCTATACAACAAAGTTAAGGTGGCGGCGACGAAGCAACACTAAGCTATCCAAGTAAATCGGTGATGCTGCGCGAAGGTGAATGCTTGTGTGGCTGTGTATGCATGTAAATATGAATATCATTGCCCTATAATGAAATTAACACATTCCGTACTGTGTAGATTTGTTTATTTTTTGAGGTTAGGTAGGTTGAAACTTTAAGCTTAGAACTCCTCAAGAAGACTAAAACTTGTTCTTAGACATATCACGTATTAGTATATAATATATCGATGCAACAATTAATGTAAAGGCTCAATTAGAACAGTTAACATATCTTGAAAACCTTAAAAAATATCTATTCATACAAATATGAGTGTCGGTGGTATTATGTAAATATGGGCAAAAACTTGTAAGACATTGTTCATAATTTTAAAATTTTTCATTTAATCTCTAAAATTCCTCTTGCCAAAATACACATGTACCAACTTTTTTTCAATCCTCGAAACAGCATTAACAGCCAATTTCCGGAACTGCCTTTAATGCGCGCAGCGATTCACGGAGCTAAATCAAGCTAATACGGTGGTTGCGACACGATATTGGTTGAAATTTCTACGAAAAAGTCACGAAGAAAAACGATGTATTATTATGTTGCAAAAACAAAGATTTGTCTGCCCATAATTCCGGCCTTCTTTTACAAATAGCTTCGCGCAAACGACACATGACATTCAAATAGTGTTCCTTGTTGACAGTTTGGCCACACCTCAATAAACGAAGAAAATTGTCAAGATAGCATTGATTTTTTACCTGTTTCAACGATGGTTTATTCGTCTTCCGCTCACCTTTACTCCGATACTAGGCCGATTAATGATCTGTTCTTGAGTCGTAAACATAGATCCGAGAATCATTGTCGGTAATAATAAGTTTCATGACATTCTGGTAGTCGGAAAGCATTCTTTCACAAACATTAACGCGACTCTATTTTTCGAAAAAATTTAGTGATTTTGGAACCAATAGTGCTTTTACTTATTTTAGATCAAAATGATCTTTCAAAATGGTTTTCACTGCTGCTTCCGATATTCCAACGATACGAATAAGATTTCTAATTGTCGATTCTCAAGCACCAACTCCTTTATTTTATTGAAATGTTGATCATCATTTCATGTTGATGGCTGTTCTTTTTGACATATGTGGTCGCTGTTTGTTTAACACTTTAGCTTGGAGAATAATAATAATGACATTATAATAAGAGACAAATCAGTCATTTACTGATAAAAAATTCGAAATTGTTGGTAAAATTATAATTATATCTTGACACCTCATTCATTGACCTTTACAAAGGTATTAACTTTAATAACATGAAATAGTATACCATATACGAAAAGCGTTGACCCATGAAAGTTATAATCGGCGTGAGAAATTGCATCTGTATAAGTTCATGTATTAATTTGCCAGTTTTAAATTACACACAACGGATTAAACAATTTTATGAAACATAGGCTTTTTTTGTTATTTACTGACTTATTTGGAATTCTATAAAAACTTCAAATGATATGTCGATGATTGCCATAAAAGAATCATCAATTATTACTGGGTCGAAATATGTACATTGAAAGGAAATACAAGGTCTTCGCGCAAATCAACGATTTACTCGGTTCGAACACTCGAACAGTATTCGATATTATAAAAATAAATAAATTCTACAGAAGTTACTGACGTTATAGACATATACGAGTAAGTGCAGTTCATTTGTTAAAACTCGAACACACGATATGTCTTATTTTAACCACAGAGGAGAGACTATTTTCGTGACCCAAACTAGTGGAGCAGTTCAAAACTAAGCTACAAACTAGTATTCAGGAATTTAGAAATATGTCCAGTACAAATTTACGAAGTTTTGAATCCGGGTTGAATAGAGAAGCTTCTGTCGGGAAAATCATACGTTACTAGAATAGAAAAACAGGCATTTTTAAGCTCAGTGGAAACAAAAGTACCTAGTGACAAAAACTCAGTTCAAAAATTGTTTTCCACTTTTCGTAGGTACCACTGCCAACTACAGTACACTACAAACAGAATACCCTCTAACAAGTATATTTTTTAACTATATCAAATCTTATTTAAAATAGATCGGATTGCCTCAAAAGACTTTAAGGGGGTATTCTAGTCTAGAAGCATGAATTTCAGGTAATTTTTAAAGTGTCGTAAAAAAAGGCAATTAATATTTTTACCATCCATTTTTTATTAGTTATTTGTTAATTTTAGAAGAGTAGAGAAAATAATCAAAAACTAAAAAAATTAAAAACAATTTAAACAATTTTGAGCTGACCATATCCATGATTTCAACCCTCCTAGTTATCTGAAAACAAAAAGATAAAAAGATTATTAATCTAGAATAATGTCGCAATGGCCGGAACTACGGAAAAGTGGGAAAAAAAAATTTTCATAAAATGGCGACTGCCTAAAAAAAGTTTTTTTGGATCACTTTTTCTGACTATTTCGAATTTTTTAAAAATAATAAAAATAAAAATTTGGGGATGGGGCTAGTTCCAACCATAGACAAGCCTATGAAGAAGACTCTATAAAAATTTCAAGTAAATGGGTCCAGTAGAACCTGAAAAATCGTGGGAATCGTTCCGCAAAAGTCAGTTTTGAGAAAAACGCGTCTAAAGTTTCGCATCCCGGCCGAACCAGATTGGATGCCGGGTCAGAAAAATGCCTATATCCCCGAAAATAATTTGAATTTTAAAAAATCCTCTTGTACACATATTCTTGAATAGTTAAACTTTGAAAATATAAAAAAAAATTTAGATTTTTTTAAATTTCTAAACTAAAAAACCCCCTTAATTCTTCTTCACAACGCACCTTCGCATGCAAATGAGGAATAATTATAGTCAGAAGATGGCTCAATTAGAAGATCAAAAGGTAATAAAAATAACAAAGTTAGATTGACGAAGTTCTCTGTTCGCAGCCACTTTCTCCAATGAAATTTGATTTAATACTGAATCTGTCCCAGGAAATGTTGTGATGGACACCACTGATGATTAAGAACAACTGACTCCAGTTTTATGGAAAATACTCGGGTATCTTTAAAAGTTGAGAGCAACACTAGTCATTGTCATTCTGATGTTGGAGTGACTCAGTGGTAATTTGAAGTAGCAAATAAAGCATTTGATTTTAGAAAAATGTTTTCACTCACTCACTTAGAAACATCCCATAGGCATGGATAGTTTGGTATGCCTAATACCTTCCAATGTTTTCGAGCCGTCAGTGTATCACTGGGTAGTGCTGCCCAGTAGAAGGACGAGCGTATAATCACTCCACTCCGCCTTACTGCCAAGAGAAACTTCTTTTTTGTGAAGTTTACCCTCTTCGTCACACCGTCTCTTGGAAGAAGGGTCAATGGTGTGTCTTCTGCCACGGTCTTCATTTGTTGAGACGGCATTATCTTTTCTTTGCAAAACCCCTCTGCTGCCATGAGTAAAATGGTGTGCTTCGCTGCCTCTTTGATCACTAAATGTTGCGGTGTGAGCTCCAGGACGACCACAAGTGCTGTGGTTGGGAAAGTGCAGATTGCCCCTGAAGCGCAAACGCGTTTAATTCTTTGCAGCTTCGATAGTTGAAGGCCTACCGCAGACTGGGTTGCCTTCGATGCTCAAGCAACTGGTCCATCAGTGACAATATACTCTACGATCATGTTATACAGCCACTTGATGAAACCTGTCTTGCAGCACCAGGATCTACTGGCTAGAAGTCTGGACATCATGAGTGGACAGTCTTCATTCCACATGCCTATTTCTGTTGAGTCTAATGTGAGGCCTAGAAATTTTACATCTTTAGAAACCTCTTACTCTCAGCCACCAAGTTTTAGGGCCCTCAAGCTGGGTAAAGATCTTCGCTTTGTGAAAGGTACGACGGTGTATAAGGCAAAACCGAACGCTTTTCATACAAAATGTCGTTAGAAATCTGTAAAAGTGTGTTGAGCTTTGAAGAAAGAAAAAGAAAAAATTGAAAAATTCAAACGAAGCTTGGGAACGAAAAATGCTTACAGCATTGTGGACAATTTTCATCAGATCAATAAAATAGTAGTGAAATCTTCTGAGATCCAGATCAGAGTAGAGATCGCATTGTCTCTTTAACATCTAGTCCGGTTTCTGTTTTTTTTTTTTTTAATGGAAATGGACGAAGAAATGTGAAAAGGGAGGAACGCAAGAACCCCAGACCACAATCGAACTGTAAATTTTAGTTATTTCTACTCTACACAGTATATATATTTCATTCTACAAAATCAGTAACAATTCAGGGAGGGCCACAGATGAGCATAACAATATTTAGTGGAGACTAAAAGAAAGCCATTAGATATTATTTTCACTTCCTCTAAAAGCTCTTGGTGCGGTTGGTCGTTGCTATTACCGTTGCTGGCGGATATACGAAATTGCTATTACGGTAAAAGAAGATCAAACGTCTGCAGCAAAAGAAGGGATAGAAAAATAAACAACAACAACACACTCAGAAAGCGCTTCTCTTCTAGACTTCACATATTTGCTTTGTAAAGTTTTTGCTAAAACATTTTGCCCTTTTTTATTCGTTACCCACATGTATGTACATTTCTACACATACATATGTGTGTGTTTGTGGCTGCAATATTGACAATATGACTGGTAACAGCACGTTGTTGCAACGCTGTGTCGCAGAGCTGCTGACGGCACATTGATGATGTTGGCGACAATTTCGCTTGATGTCAGCATGTTGTTGTTGTTGCTATTGCTTTTACGTTGCATAAAAGAGCAATTTGAAGTGCAACATCACAGCAACGGCAATGACAACAAGAACAAATAGCCAACGTGCAACACGGAGTCGTCTAGAGTTGATGCTGTTATGTAAGTGGATTGGCGGAAACAACATGCAACAACAACGGAAAGCAGAAAGCGGAGAGCTACGCGAATAGAACCGTTGCTGTCACTGACTAGATTACACACATGATTGTTGTTGCATTTGTTGTAGCCGCTATGGTTATGATTTAATTTTTGCAAAGTTGATTTTATCGTTACCGATGCGTGTATGTGTGTGTGTGTGTGACTATACAATTTGTGTGTGTGTCATCTCAATACATTAAATTGTTGCAAGTTATTTTTGTTGTTTGTCACTGCTTTGTGAGCACGTTTTGGCGCTATCATTGTTGCCGGATGTGGCTGCGCGGCAGCGTCGCGACTGCGGCTATGGTTGTTGCTAGTCTTCATATTGTTGTTGTTGCCAGTTGTGCAGCGCACTCGCGCTGCCTGCCCAGGTGAATCTTATGCAAACAATTGCATTATTCCACACATACATAAATACCATATTAGTTGTTGCATGCCCCACCAACCCCTTACCATTATCAATAACATCACCACTGCGTTGCGTCTCGCTGCGGCGCACGTTGAATGCAGCTAAGCAGGAAATGTGGCAACTATTAGTGGCATTTATTTATTCATTAAGTTCAGTTAGACACTAGGAGGAGCACTAATTGCAGCACTTAAGTGTGCAAACACATAGAAATATGCGAGCGTGCAACGCACACGCCGGCACACGCATATACACACACAGCGCGCGCGCTCATGGAAGCACTCGCAAATCAACTCTGCTATGCCATGGAGTCGAGACTCAATGCCATAAATGTACGTGCCGCACGTTCGCGTGGTAATTATGCTTTGTTGCCCCGCAGCTTTCGATCCTGCTGCAGTAGGCCGGTTCTGATAGGCAGCCCACTAAGGGGGAGTGTCAACGAATTAACTCGCTTAAATTAGCTAACTTTTTTGTGATTTAGAACATCCTTTATGGATTCGTGAATTTTATTGAGATGCTGCGGATGGTTCATTATTTTCCATTTTCCTCCGTCGTATATGGGAGCTGTTTTTTACTTTTCCGTTGAGCCTCAGTAACATATGACCTCAGTGAAAATATTGAAATAATTACATAGCTTCTGTAGATTAGAAGCAAAAGACTAATCTCAAGAATCCTGAATCATTTTATAGTTACCACTGACTACCGTAGTCAAGTCAATTAATCGGAGCAATAAAGCCCCTAATCAGGTGTTTTCTATACCCCTCTCAACGCCTCTGAAGGAGTATATAATAAAATATATAATGAGATCTCACTTTGTTGTTCGTCGCAGGTAACTTTGGCAGGTGTCACCAAGGCATTAAAGTAAGGCAAAATCACGGTCCGTTCCGATTCGTAGACCCGACCGGCTCTTCCAATATTTGCAGTATTTTCTACACACATTCGGAGACCTCTGAAAAGTAATACCAAACCCGAAAAGCCTTTTGATTTGCTGTTTTACATCGGATATGATGCCAACTGTACGAGTCTAAGATATTGGATATTTGATTTTTTTCTAATTTCCGATATTCGTTTCGACACATATCTTCGTTAATCTTCCAATTTAGACGATTATTAAGGGTGTTATGCGTTTTTTCAATCGTTTTTAGAGGTTAATTTATTACTCGGTGAAAATTGCATTACCTATTTAACTTAGTTGTTATTCTTGTAGCAGTTACCTAGTCCCCGCTTGGGTGGCAAGGTTCAAGTTAGTTGTCATCGTAGTCATCTAACGGTAATCCTAGCAAATGTGCTAATTCGTTGTAGTCGTGTCATAAGAAGATGGGTGTTAGATAATTCGGGGTTCGCTAGGCACGCAAAGATGTGGTTAGAGCCATGCGGGAACACATTGTACGCTAGACATATATTTGGTGTGTCAGGGTCAATTCAGGATAAGTAAGAGTTTAACCTGCTAAAATTTCCAGAACGAAGTTGGGCCAAAGTCACTCAAGGTTATCGGGGCAACTCCAGCTCTTCGTCAGATATGGGTGCTGTTTTGACTCAAGTACGCTGAGAGAGAGTGATGAAAGTGCTGATAGCTCCACCGTGCATGGCGGTCTGCGCGTATCAAAAGTTTGTTGCGATCATAGTATGACCGGCGTATTGTTCGATGCGTCCACGTAATCTAGGAAAGATATCTCAAAGATCTCATGGATGGTTTCTGTAAAAACATTTCAGCAGAAACTGCTGAAGAAGATTGCATTATGTTCCTTGATCGAAAGCATACGTTTTAATTGATGAAACAAGTTTATGACAATGAATGACTATACCGTAGCAAAGTGCACGAGTGGTTTCAACGATTTCGAAGTAGTCGTGAGGGCATAAATGACGATCAACATGTGGATCAATCAAAATCCGTAAACACCGGAAATGCCATCGAAACTGTGCGAGAATTCACCAAAAATCAGCCGAAATCATCATAGAAATTCAAGGAAATGGAGTGGAAAATCTCCAAAACATCAATTTATCGCATTTTGGCTGAACATTTGGGCTAACGAAAGGTATCTGCACGGGTTGTTCCGCATAAATTAACCGACGACCAAAAATTGCTCAGAATCAAACATTCGAAGGACGATTATTTGACCAAAAATTACATTTTAACCATTTACCACTCTCCGTATTCACCTGATATGCCACCGTGCGACTTCTTCCTTTTCGGAAAAATGCATTTGCCCATGAAAGGAAAGCGTTAAAGAGACGTAGAAGCCATTCAAAAGGCTTGCGCCGGCATACTGGCGGCCATATCGGCCAACAAGCTAAAACACTCGTTAGACATGCTTTTGAACCGTGCAGAAAGCTGTATTGAAGCAAAAGGAGACTATTTTGAATAAAATCAATTGATTTTGCCGATTTTTTTTAAAGTCCTGTTTAGTTTGGAAACTTGAGGATTTTTCTACGGTTCTGGATTTTGGCAATAATCTCGGTCCTATGAGAAGGGAAAGAGCACAGATTATCTATCAAGTGTAATGCCTAAAATCATAGGTTTGTTGACAGTCAAAATTTTAATGCCATCGTCGGTTATATTAAGATCCAGTCTGTACATCTTCTTTAAGTTGGTGAATATCGTCGCTGTGAATTTAATTGGGAAGTGTGTGAAGCTTTTTGCAAAGAAGATGCGAGAAATATCGCAAACGCGGCTATTTATTAAACTTAGTGTCATAGGGATCACCTGTTAAATAAGAACTTTTCTGAGTTGAATTTGCCAACAATGCGAAACAGGTAAAATATATCGTATCATTTGTTTAAATCTTATTCTGCTCATTTTCTAGTAATGAAATATAAATATATAACGTCACCTAAAAGGCAAAAACCATAACATCACTTTTCATAAGTTTACAGGTGCAGGAAAAACGATATAATAGAAACCACTCATATGAAAACAAATTTGAGTTTTGGTTATAAATTGGTGATAGATTGGTTATTAAATCCGAGAGCATATCATTTTCGATATGTTTTTGACGATACGCTTTTCATATCTTAGGTGACGATATACGTACGTACAAGTATATATAGAAATACTCAAAAACAAATATACCTGAGTCTTATTTGCATAAAAAAAGCTATGTAAATTAATACTTTTGCAGCAAGACTTATTTAGAATTTGTAATTTGGAGTTAAATTATTGTCTGTGCACTAAATAAATCTAAATTGTTTTTAAATGCAATTAAATGCAAACAGGTATAGATATATACCTACATATAAGTATATTCCAGTGAACTTTATGGAAAAATAAATACAGTTTATTTGCAAGCGAAAAAATTGCAAAGCCAGTAGACATACGGGTATCGAATTTTTTCAGCTTTGAGATGAGATCATGCTGGCATGATATGTATGAGTGTCAGCATGCATGTACATGTATTTATATAATAAATTAAGTATTTTTTCTTCTCAAGTTTATATTCATTCGAATATTGTAAAATCTTGTTATAAAATGAGTAAATTGCCGCAATTTTTGCTTTTCACAATATTTCAGCTTATAACCAAACTCAGCAACACGGCAAGCGGAAAGCACACCAATTGTTCAATACCAGGGTATTAAATGCAAAAAAAATTATAAGATAGAAATAATATTACGTTGCTGCATTAAAATAGAAATTTTTACAGGGGAAGAAAGCTCAAGAATAATGGATCAAAGAGCGCTATTGGTTTATTATTTCTTTCAATAATTTCGTTGTGAAGGATAAGACGATCGGTTGCCGAATTCATTATTTTTTCAAGTAAAATCTTAGCCAAAACTGTAAAGTATAGTATTATAAATCCGATAGACGGTATTTCAAACAAATTCTACTTTATTTATAATAATATTATATACATATGTATTTCTATTCTTTTCTGATAAAATATGAAATTAAAAAACTAATATAAATCATAAGTCTAGTATGTATCGATATTTTCAGGTTGATTCGGTTCCCTTAACCCTGGAAAAAGCAACCGCTGGTGCTAATCAGTAAGGAAAAAGGAGACCCCAACTTGCCATACCGTCCACTATGCATTCTTGACACAGTGGGATAGCTCTACGAAAGGCTACATAAACCCAGACTCGAAGCGGCTATCAACTATATATGAAACTCGTCATTGAAAATATTGAAGCCGCTTAGCGTATATAGCATAAATTCAAAAAAATAGTGTTGCTGGCAACTTAAGATGTACGAAACGCCTTCAACAGCGATAGATGGGTGCACATAATGGACGCTATCGAAAAAAGCTTTAAAATGCATAGCTACCTTAATAACGGAAAACTGTTGCACCAAACTTGAGTAGGATCACGGCAGATAGCAGTCACGTCAGAAGAAGCACACGGATGCATTCTGGTCCCAGGCTTGTGGAATCTCAGCTACGACTTTTTTCATAAAATTAGAAAAACCAGACGAAACGTACTTAATTGCAAGAGACACAGAAGAAGCGTGAAGAATCAGGTCATAATACGGACACAAGCATGGTTCGGTTCACACATGCTCCAGCACGCTATGGAAAAACAGAGCTACTAATGCTAACTAATAAGCACACAGCCCTCAAAAAAAGTATTCAAACGACTAGGGATATTTTTAGGACACAAAAAGCAGTAAACTACCAAGGCGTAAGACTGAACCACAGACTAATCTTCTAGGTAAAAATCCAGCAGGCCACAGAAAAGGCAGCGAAAATCATATTTTAGTCCATTGGGCTGCCTTAGAACCAGTGTTTATAAAACCAGCGTTAAATAACACGCTGTACCCAAAGCCATAAGATAGCGATTTCGAATACTGAACAAGGCTTATTAAGTTGCCTACGTAATTTGTAGCACCCAGAAAGAAACGTTGAAGACCCTCTACATATATAATATGTATAAATATACATATAAAATCAATAGCAATACAGACTGAGCCGATTTAGCCATTTCTGTTCGCCTTAATAAACGCGGGTTGGTTCCTCAATCCTCTCCATGAGATATCAATCTAAAATTTCGCACATGCCCTGTGCTCCCCAAGAAGCTTCTTGTTTGTCGAAACAGACAATATCGGGCCACTATAGCATATAGCTGCCATACAAACTAACCGCTCAAAATCAAGTTCTTCTAAGGAAAATTTTGTATTTTTGATACATATTTACACATACTTGCAAAATTTAACTAAAATTTTGGCTATTAGCCCTCAAAAAAATTCAGCATAAACTTAAATTTGCTTACGTTATATGTTTGACAATAACGCAATAACAATAAATTTTCCTGCAAAAAAAGGCAAAATAGCGAAAAACATAAATCTGACTTACCATTTTTTCACGCTGATTTATGGCAACATTAATCTTTGAGTTGTTTGTTTGTAATAAATTTTGATCGCAGCACTTTACAGCTAATATTTAAAAGCATATGTTTTTTAAAACCGTAAACTGTAGTTTTTTTTGCGAATTAATTCTGATTTTTTTTTTAATATTTTTACTAATTTTTCAACACTATTTTAGGTTTGAAAATACCCATAAATTTATTAATATGGCGATAAAATTATGATGTTTTTCGTGTTTAAATGCACTTTTCGTGTTTTATTTATTCGTGTGTATTTAATTGTACTGTGTATATTCTATGTTGGATTTTTGTTTTACTAGCTAATCGCCGACTTTTTCGACTTCACTCGATTTTTCATTCACCAATAATTATAAACTTAATTAGTTTTGTGCTCGCGGAGTTATTTAATGCATCTGCAAAACAAGAGAATATTTATTATTCGTTAAATCTTCTTTTTTTTATTTTAAAGCCAATTTTTATTAGAATATTCTATCACTTTTTAATTAATGTTTGATGAAGTTTTTAGCTTTGTTGTAGTGGAAGGAGTTGCATTTGGCTTTTTTCATTTTTTCGTCTATGGTACGCAGTTTAATAAAAAAATTATTTATGAGTCTGATGTTAAATTTAAAGCTGTGTTATTGTAATTTTTTGGCTTAGAGCTAATTAATGAACTAAGGAAGGCTTAAAATATAATAAATATTGATAAGATAAGTTAGATAATATTAAGTTTATTAAGTTAGATAATAAATTAACTAACAGGGTTTTCAATAGGGACGCTACAAAAGTAGACCGATAGGGGCATAAAACAACGCCATATTTTTCCCGCTCTATTGACATTTCAACGTGGAAAAATATACGATCCAACAACAGTTATTAAAATTTACTACCAAAATTAGAGCCAGTGGCCTAACTTTAAGAATGCCACGTACGATTTGTGGTCGTCATAAGCGTACTGTCAGATCAACAAAAGAGCATATGTGAAAAAATTTTGTTCAGGCATAGTACATAATGTTCCCGTGCCAGTGAGTTAAAGAAATGCCTGTAGCAGAAAGTAGTTACTTCCACGAATATAAAACCTGCTGACTTAAAAAAGATTTATATTTTTACAATATAAGAGCCGAAGGCCTCAGTAGCCAGTGCTTTAAGTTAATGGTTTAATTATTTATATTTTTTTTTATCGAAATTAATGTTTTTTTTTCGTTTTTAAGTCAAAAAATATTTTAGATAAAAAACTATGGTAACTTTCCACCAAATTTCATGAAAGTGAAGAAGATAGAAATAAAAAACTAAATAACTTGGTTTTTTTGTATTTTTCACAAAAATGTTCAAGCTAAGTCAAAAAAGTCTATACAAAAATTCTAAATCTTTTCACAACCACATTGAGTTGTAATGTTTTTTTTAGTGGGTGTTCATATCATAACGCAAATTCCCGAATATTAATTGCTAAGTGTATATAAAGATAGTTCACACTAAATCTTTGTACATAATTTTGTTAATTCACTTATTTCACTTGAAGACTAAAATTTCGATAAAAAATATTTTTATTTATTTTTATTTTTAACAAATTTTTATCTATTTTTTACTATTAGTTCATGTTTGAAATTAAGCCTTTAACAAGTGGGTTCCTCAGTGCTGACTTTTAATATATTTATAAAGATAAAATTTTATTTTTTTTTTTTGGAAGATCGACATTTGGTAAAATTGAATGTAAAGCTATTATATTACTTAAAAAAAATTAATATTCTTCTTCATAATCCAGTTTTGACCTAATTTACAGTTGCTACACGTAATCACGTAATATGATGCCAGTTGTTGTCCATTCGGACAACAATGAAGCAATAATTGTTTGATACAAAATCTTGTTAGTCTTCCTTCATATATTTTATAAAATATTGGAAAATATTCTTATTTTTAAAAACCTTAAAAGAAAGCTTTAAATTAGTGAAAGCTTACATATCTTGATAAAAAAATATTTTTCAATAAAAAATGCACAAGTATCGAAAAGAAATTAAATATTGTATTTAGGACAAAAGTATTTTTATCCATCAATTTTATGATTAATTATTATAATTATTTTTTAAGATGCTTGTGGTCGGTGGTAGTAATGGAAAAATTATATTTCATAAATCTAAAAAAATTAAATTAAAAAAAAAATGAATTTTCATTAAAAGAATTGTATTAGAAAATATATGTTACTTTTATTTAAATGGAACGGTTAAGAAAAAATGCAAGCGTTGAAAACATTGTATTTTTGTTTTTAGCAAAAGTTATTTCTACCTTTCCTTTTATTAAAAAAAAACATAATAAATGTGGTAACAGGGTCCGGTATTTAAAAAATATTTCGTCACTAATATTACAAGTTGACACAAATTTATTTAATTATTTTTTAACTTAATTAAATATTATTAAAAAAAATATTTTAGTTTGCAAAAATATTAGTAATTAAGCAAAAAGAGAATAAAAAAAATCAAGATGTCACTAGCATCAAAATAATAATATAATATTAAGCATTTATATTTTTTTAAATAATGTTTTTAGAAAAAAATGTTATTTTTCATATAAAAAAATTTTGTTCTTTTAGTTAACATTATTTTAACTCATAAGAAAATACTAGTTATTAAACACAAATGGATGCAAAATTTCGAATAAAGAAGTAACTCCCATAAAAAATATATAAAATATTTGTTATGTTAAACTATTATTTTCATTGAAAATTTTAATACTATTTTTTTTCTACTTTTATAAAAAAAATTATGAAATAATATTATTTTTTTATACTAAAACATTTTGTTTTAATACAAAATAATATTTTAATAAAAAATCACATGTATAAATAATAGATGAAAAATTTCAAAACAGAGCAGAAACAAAATTGATAAAATATTGCTTACATAAAAATACATTTCTTTTATTATTTTTATATATTTTTTATTATTTTTATAAACAACATTATATTTTGAATACTCAAATAATCGTCTTTTATAATAAAATATTATTCTAGTTTGCAAAATTTTCTTAAAGAGGTAACCAGAATCAAAAACAAAATATTTATAAACAAAATTTTGTTATATTAAATTATTGTTTTTTTTTACTGAAATGTTGTTTTTTTAATATATTTTTAATAAAAAAATAGTATTTTTAATATAAGTTTTATATTATTTTTTTTTTTAATATAAAAACTTATATTATTTTTTTAACTAATTTTATAAAAAAGTACTATTTTTTTATACCAAAAAATTATACTTTTTTTTATATTATTTTAGTGCAAAAAATATTAGTAAGCAACCACTAACAGATTGAAATTTTCTCATAAAGAGGTTACTAGCAACAAAATAAAAAAAATATTAAATTTACTATTTTGCAATTAATATATGTGCTAAAAACAAATTTTTTTACTAATAATTAACTTTAAAATAATTAACGTTTATTTTTCCAATTCATTATTATTTAAAATAATAATAATAATAATTACAAAGTGAAATTATCATTGTCTTTTTTATTACTTCCTGAAGTAACATATCATTTTAAAACCGCAAAATTATAATAAATATTCAATATAGCAAAATATCATTTTAAAGTTGTTATGTTATGTTATTATGAAAACCGGTTAACAGCATATTAAATCTATAAATAACATTAATTAAGCAGCGAAAGAAATCAACAGTCACGTAATTCACTCAATAAAAACGTAAACAAAATTCAAAAGCAACAACAAAAGCCCATTAAAAGGCGTAAAACAAAACAACACAGCTATTTGACGCGCACATCTTGAGGTTGCAAAGGTGCACAGTTGTGTTTTTGTAATTGAAAGCAGCGAGGCATTTCAATCTATATTCCCAGCACATTTTAAGGGCAATTCTAAGGCAAGCACACATAAAAGACTGTGAGTCAAGTGGCAACACAGCACAAAAAGGTACATTTAACCACGGAAGCAACAACAACAACACTAGCACTTATTGAGAATCATTAATGTAAACAATGAGGAAGGGTCATAAAACTATTTTTGATTTTCAACTTCAACACGTTCTTCAAATTACATCATTTGCATACATGTGTGTGTGTGTGTATGTAGGTATGTATGTATATGCTTTTGTAAGCATTTCCACATAAATTTTTCGTCTTTTCATCATAAATTCACTCGTTTATGCTTATTAAAAGAAATTGTGTTAAATTACCGTAAAAGCTGGACTTTAGCACAACAACAACACAAATACTGCTCAAAATCCGGCGAACTAAGTATGTATGTTTTATTGCACTCAATTTTGCTGGACTATTTTAATAAAACACTCATAAATACAGCGCACCGCACCGCATCGCCCACTCAGCGACCATTCACTCCGCAATGTAAACGCGACGTAATGAAGCGTATTGCTCGGGCAATGTCAGCAACATACGATTGCAACTGTATCTGACAGACGTCAATCAATCACTGTGCGAGCACGCAACTTAGCGCCCGGCTCACCGACGCATCCAACGCACTTGTACCGACCGCGACAGACAACTGCGACCGAACGCCGGTAAGCGAACTGCTGCTGCACCGGCGAATTTGCACTATAAAAATCGCACTGCACTTTGGCGAAGCGAACCAAACACAAACGCAAACGTCAGTGGTCGTTCGCCAACGAACACCGACCACAAGCGTACACACACACGTCCAGAGACGATGGTGTGTGGAGTCTATTCACCGTTTCGGTGCTTTGCAATCGGCAGAGCGGCACAGAGCAGAATACGACTATTTCACCGCTAACGAACCGTCGCGCGCGAGACACAAACTGCAACTGAAATTGTGGAGTCAATTCAAGTTGTGTTGAACTGAAGCTCCCGCAGCCAGGCAGCGTCGCCAGCAGTGGAGCTGTGGTGTGAAGTGGCGCTCAAGCGGCGAGTCAACATTTCTCTCCACGCGTTACTGGCATGAGTTGGCGCGCTTTTGGAGAGTTTGGTGGCTTTGCTGCTGTGATGTTGTAGTTGGCAAGTTAACGGTTTTGTTTAGAAACATCAACTTTTTAAGGAATTGTATGAAATTCTGTTTTGTTTGTATGTATGTAAAAGTAATCAAGGTTATTAATGTATTGGATTTATTTGTAGCGATAAAAATAGTGCATTTGTATTGAAAATTTTCTGAGAATGCCAACAAATACAAAAGTATTTGACATAAGAGAAACTGATTTTGATTTATACGTGATCAAGGGCTTTCTCCTCAGCAGCATTCCGCAAAACACGTTCCGTTCTAAAATAGGATATTGTGAAATTAACGTTCCATTGTTTATAAAACTATTAACAAGGGCTGGATATGTTAGTACTATTCGAAGTAGATAAGATTCTACTTATTTATGAGAAGCTGACCTATATGCCGCTCTCTTGAAGTATTGGATAAGCGGCTATTTTATAGGCTGGAAGAAGAAGCTCTTAGAAGCTGACAATAAAGGAGAATAAAAGATAATTCTTCATTTTAATACTTGAAACAATGACAAATTGTGGTCTGAAATCCACTTTGTTTGGCTTACTCCCATGTTATTCACATTAAAAGTATTCGACTTCAATGAATATTGCAAATAAATTTGTTTTATTTTATCTAATAAAAAAAAATATGTAATTATTGAGCTAGTTTAAGTCATTTTTAAATTTTTTTTTACCAGAAAGAATATTAATTTTAGTTGAGCGATGATGTTTTATGGGTCAAAGTTATTTATATTCTGTAATAGAAGTTCCTCTTTTTGATTATTTTTAAATCTTCAAACCAAAAATAATAATACCACATTCAAAGACTTGGAGAGATTTCATTGTAAATAAACACCACAAACTGTTTCTAAACATTTAGACTGTGTTGCAATATGTGCATACACAATGTTTTTAATATGTTGCTAGCTTCATGTTGCAAATGTCATATACGATTATGTACATACATATACATACAGTGTCGGACAAAACTCATTGGACTAACTAGAGTCTCACACATATTCTGCCATAACTTTTTACATAGATGCATTAGAAGAATAATTTTTTTTTGCAAAAGAAAAATCACATATTCTACATTAAGAAAAAGTGCAATTTTATTACCCAATTTTTATCTAAGATTTATAAATTATAACAGAAGGGGAAAAAGTAAAAAATTCGTGCGACATAACTCATTGGACTTTAGCAAAATATGAAAACAAATTAGTTTTAAATTAATATTTTACTATGTAGCCATCATTATTTTTGCTTGCAACATATCCTTTACGCATAGATGAAATTAAATTACTAATATGTGTGTAATTATTCCATTCCAGGGTTGTTTTAAGGCAATAATAGCTTGTATTTATAACGGTGGACCTGTTCCCTGTTAATTTGCCTGTTGACAATTTTCCATAAGTTTTCAATCGGGTTCATGTCAGGAGACTGGTCGTACCATCTCATAATATAAACTTATTGTTCCAAAAACCAATCCTTCAAAACTTTAAGGGCGTGTCTGGGGTCATTGTCATGTTGAAACTGCCAATCAGGCTGCATTTTTTTGGGTAGCGTGAGTAACATTTGGGTTTGCAATATATTTTTATATTGGAACCCATCCATGTTCCCTTCTATTCTGTAAATAGGTCCTACTCCCTGACCAGAAAAGCATCCCCACACCATTATGTTACCCCACCATGCCTTACTGCACCCTGCAAATATCGACGGTCTAAACGCTTTTCTGTTGGCCTTCGTACACCTGTCATTCATCTGAGTTCTGAAAATTAAATTTGGACTCATCTAAAACAATGTCGACTTCCATTGCTCTATAGACCACTATAGACCAATCAATATGCAGTTTCGCAAGTTCCAAGCGTGCTAAACTATTTTTTTGTTTTTTTTGAAAATATATGGTGCTTTTGCAGCACGGAACCTAAAGAGACCAGCATCAATGGCGCGTCGTTGTACTGTACGCGTACTCACTCTTAGTTGTGAGCTATCTACATTTTTTTTTTGGCTGATATTTTTTTAACTCCCGCATTATTCGCAAGTCATCTTTTATCAAATTGACTCTATGGCGTCCTCCAATATTAAGATTTTTAACGATTCCTTCAGCTTTGTTCTTGCGTAAAATAGCAGAAGCAGCTGATTTTCCTAGAGAACAATTTGTGCAAAGCTCCTTTGCCTCACATATTTTGTGAATTCCCTTGCAATTAATAATTTAAGTTCAGTTGAACATATTTTGCCTAAAATTTGTATCTAAAATAATTTTTTATTAGCATTATTTGGGAAAAGTTTATAAATTTCCCAACACACCCGTTCCCATTAAAATAAACAATTCGAATAAGTGTGATCTACGATTAATCATTATAAGTACCTGCAAAATTCTTTTCTCGCCAGATAACTGTAAATTAATTCATTGGAAATGGTTATTTCGATATCCAAAGTGTTAGTCCAATGAGTTATGTCGCACAAATTTTTTACTTTTTTCCCTTCCGTTATAATTTGTAAGTCTTACATAAAAATTGGATAATATAATTGCATTGTTTCTTAATATAGAAGATGTAATCCTTCTTTTGCAAAAAAAATTAGTTTTCTAGTGCATCTACGGAAAAAGTTATGATGGAATATGTTTGAGACTCCAGTTAGTCCAATGAGTTTTGTCCGACACTGTATATCCCTCGTATTATGTTCGGATGTAATATTTTGTAATAGTGGCAGTAATTAAAATTTGCTGTATTCCATTGTTGTTTTTTTATTTATTTTTTGTGACTATTTTGTGATGTGATATCGCATCATATGAAGCATGAAGAGCGATGTGATTTATTTGATGTGATGCGATACAAAATCACCTTATAAGTGCATTTTTATACCCTGAGCAGAATATATTAAGTTTGCCACGAAGTTTGCAACACCCAGAGGGAAGCGTCGGAGACCCTGTAAATTAGATATACATACATACATATATGTGTGATCAGTATGTTGAGCTGACTCGATTTAGATATGTCCGTCTGTATATATACGAACTAGTAACTCAGTATTTAAGATATCGTTTTGAAATTTTGCAAACGTTATTTTCTGATCATTTGTTGGAACTGCCGATATCGGACCACTATAACATATAGCTGCCGTACAAACTGAACATATAGTAACTAAAAGAAATGCACCTATGAAAGATATATTAGCTTCGATACAGCCGAAGTTAACATTTTTCTTGTGTCACGTCACTTTTTCATCAGTTCAAGAGGCCAAAGGTCGTCCAGAACTAGGCAAACGATCTCTCGACCGTCTTTGAAGGCTTTGCATCACTTGTATCCTTGTGTGTTTTGAATAATCTTAAGGTTCTTCAACATTCTCAACGATTGCGTACACGAAATTTGGTAAGAAATACAAAATTTGAGAAAAATCCTATGTTCGATATTGAGGTGTACTGATTTAGGCAGCTGCTATAAACAAATCGGTTGTCAGATTGTGCTCATATTTGACATAGTATGTAGTATCATTTACCTCGGGGAATTTAAATTACAATTTTCATGTGCTTTTATATCTTAATGCATGTACATATACCCTATATATACCCCGATTATTTTTAGGAGATACAAACAACCGTTAGATGAACAAAATTATTCTATTCTGCAACAACATGTTGTGAGAATAAAGAAAGTATGAGCTAAAATTTTCAAGAGCCTCATCAACTTACTGGGTTGACTAATTGTACAGATCATATAGACCCTTATCTCGCAAACAAAAAAAAACAAACTATCGAAATATAAAACAAAAACAATATTCAACTTTAACTTGAGTAATTGGTATAATATTTCCACATCGGAATGATTTAGATTTGCAGCTGAGTTTTAACCCTTTGGTTATGCTCAACGGTCGCAAGTTTCTAGATCACATTTGCCACGAAGTTCACAGTATAGTTTAACGAATTTATTGGTGCATTCATTTCTAATTAGATGCAATTTTATGACCATTTTCACTACTAAGCTTCCACTAGGTTTCCTCGATCCAATTCTTAATTTTCCGTATCAGTGCCAACTTTGGTCTCCTCTAGTAAAGTGTAAAGCGAGAAGGCGAATTTCCCAATCTACAAAGTATAAAGCATCCAATTAATTAACAAAAAATTCAGTTGAAATGCCAGAAATTTCATGAAACTCACCGCGACGCTTGTCTCCAGTTTAACGTCGAAAAGCTTCAAGCACGAAAAGCGTATGGGATTTTGAGTGCGTTGCAGAAAAAACAGAATTGCCCGACGAAAGCGACGATCCTGATCCACCCAGTTGCAGTGGAATATGGCGTCGGGCAAGCGCTCACAATCGGCAATGAGTTGAGAGGCGGACGAGCAACAGGGCAAAATTTGCAACAATTGGCAGGAGAAAAAGGCGAGAGAGATAATATTTTCCGGGTATTCCACATTACCCAACCAATTTAACAGGGTGGTAGCCGTGGTGGCGAATTGAGTGAATAGAGTAACAGAAATAACGGGTGCGACAATCTTTGCAATACTGAAAAACAAACGGGTTTAGAAAAAGTATTATTTGTGCTGTAAATATTATTGATCAAACCACTTGGTTACCTCACAATTTGAACGTGCGAGCGAATGCATCCCAGCAGCTCCTCATAATGTTCGTCGGCAGTCACCGCACCCGCGCGCCCCAAGCGATTCACACGCGTGATCAATAATTGTATATGTGTGCGTATGATATTAATGAATATCGGCGGATAGGTGTCACTACCGAGCTGATGGCACAACAAAATGAACATGACAAACGCATCCCACAACACAATCGTCCAGTACTCCCAAGCGGCGCGTTGTCCATCCAAGAAAGGCACCCAGGCGGCCAGCGGAGCGCGATTCTGTACCACACCCAGTGCTATGGTCGACAACTCGAAACTGTAGTAGGGAAAACAGAATATCAACACAATTTTCCTGCAACGTCGTACGCATTCGCGTATTTTCGCCAAATCTTCGCGGCGCGTATAATTCACATCCAGTTCATCGAGAATCTCAAACGCATGTCGCAGACGCTTCATGTACCAAGTGATGACGAGTATCTTTATAGGGATGCCCGACACTTGAACGGCATTTTGTATGGCGGCCAGTAATTGGCTGTTGGTTAGTACGTGTCTCAATTTTATGTAGCCAATGTGAAATGAAAGCGGACAGAAAAGACAGCAAATGAAGTTCACAGTAAACGAATAGAAGTAATAGAGACTATAATATCGCTGTGAACGGTTTTCCAACGGATTTGTGCCCACGAAAGTGAAAATATTGAAAATATATGTGAGCGCATCACGCGACTTGTAAACGGTAGCACTACGAACACGTAATATCTTCGACATAATGACAGCTAAATAGCAAATAAGGCTGTAGTTGCAGCGAAACGGCTGAGCCTCTGACCTCGAACTGAACTAAGTCCACGCTATAACGTCGCCTTTATATGGTGCGGTATACGCAGAAAGTAAACAAAGTTTTTTAATTAAAAATCTGTGACATTGAAACTTTGTGGGCATGGGTATATGCCAATAATTTAACCCATTCGGCGCTAACGATGTTTTAATGCAACAGTTTAGACTAATTTATTGGGTCTATAATTGAGGCAATTTTCTTTTTTTAACATTTTTCTGTCAATTTGTGGATTCCACGCCAAAAGAATTGCGCCGGCTTGGCGGACAAGAACGAATCAAAGCAGTTTTCGATATCCCATTCTGAGGTGAACCATTTTCCAATGAGGCTTTTCAGAATTGAGAAAATCTGAGCAATGCGAAATATATCCAAAATAGTTCTTAACCGGTCTTGAATCCCTTTTTCATCACTTGTCACAATCCGATGCAAGCCGATGACTTCTTTTTCAAACATTTGAGTGTTTTGAAATGGCCGCTGAAGTGGCTCTTGTTCTTGTATTTGTCAACAATCTTCATCGGTAGTGCGTTCAATTCCTGATTTTCAAAATTGTTTGATCGCCCAGTAGGTTCTTCTTCTTTCAAGCCAAAATCACTGCTTAGAAATTGTATAACAATAATGAACATTACCCCAGCTGTAGTATGTTTATCATAAACTTTCACCAAAATACGATGTCTCGGCTGAAGGGTTTATTCTGGTCTAGAAATTTAAAACAATCGAAATTTTTTTTATATTTTCAAAGTTTAATTATTCAAGAATATGCGTACAAGAGGATTTTTCCAAATTCAAATTATTTTCGGAGATATAGGCATTTTTCTGACCCGGCATCCAAACTGGTTCGGTCGGAACTAATCGAACAAAAGACATTAGGGAAACTTTAAACGCGTTTTTCTCAAAACTGACTTTATCGGAACGAAACCCACGATTTCTCAGGTTATACTGGACCGATTTACTTGAAATTTTTACAGAGTCTTCTTTATAGGCTTGTCTATGGTTGAAACTAGCCCCATCTCCAACTTTTAATTTTTATTATTTTAAAAATATTCGAAATAGTCAGAAAAAGTGATCCAAAAAAAGTTTTTTTTCAGGCAGTCGCCATTTTGTGAAAAAAATGTTTTCCCACTTTTCCGTAGTTCAGGCCATTGCGACGTTATTCTAGATTAATAATCTTTTTGTTTTTGGTTTCAGATAAGTATGAGGGTAGAAATCATGGGTATGGTAACGTGGAAGTTTTTAGAGACCCCCTCACTTCGTCAGCTCATAATTTTTGAAATTTTTTACTTTTTTTAGTTTTTAATTTTTTCTGTACTCTTCTAAAATTAACAAAAAACTAATAAAAAAAATGGATGGTATAAATATTAGTTGCCTTTTTTTTACGACACTTTAAAAATTACCTGAAATTCAAGCTTCTAGACCAGAATACCCCCTAAAGTTTCTTTTTCAACGAATTTCTAACGAATTTAGGAATAAAATAAGTTAGTTATTTACCCGATATATATCAGGGCTGATAAGATATTATTATTTGTAATAATATTATTAACATATAACTTTTTTGAAAATATGGCATACTTTAAAGTAATATTTCAGAATTATTATACTCACACATGCTATGAGGTGAGTATTTTAGGAAGGGAGAATAATGTGTTAATAAAGAAAGCTCAGTAAGTGTCAAAGCCGTATTATTAAAAGTCTCAAAGAAACTAATGAGACTATGGCAATCAATAGGACGGATAAAACTTTTTTAATTTAGAAGTACATGTATGTTCTACCAAAGTAAGTTAAGCAAAATATTTAGCATTGCCTTAAGAAATATTAGCGTTTGTAAAGAAATCAGTACTATACATACACACATGCATAATCCTTATGCGTTACTAACGTGTCCTTCAGGGTTAAGAATTTATTCTCCGGTCACTTAATTAACACTTTTTATATTTTATGACTGTGTACTCCTTTGTAGCCTTACATAAACCGCCAGAATTACCAAAAAAAAATCTATTTAAATCACTGCACTGAGACATTTCCTTCAATCTATTAAAGCTTAAGGTCTGAATTTATACTATCTATCTCGGCTTATATATGGGTTCATATAGACTATAAGGATCTAAAAAAATTATATAAAGATGCACTCTTTTCGTGAAGAGACAACAACATGAAACAGCTTCTATCGTTGTGAGAAAAATACGATGACTACTTGTATACTAATTGATATCAACAAAGCAAGAAAGGCTGAGTTCGAGTGAATTGGAATATAAGATACACTTTTCAAAATTTAAAATAAACAAGTTTCGAGTGATAATTCGCATAAAAAGGGATTTATTTGGGAAAACGAATTAACGGAACGTAATTAACTTAAAAGAACGTTTATGCCCAATGTCACATTAAAATAATCATTCGTGATTTTTACGATGAGTGAAATGATTTAACAAAGAAGTTGCTTTAAATATTTTTTACGGAATCAAATTTCGGGTGCCGAAACGTTCAGCGTATTAGAAAAGGCCTTCGGTGATAATTGTTTATTGCGAGCATGCGTTCTCGGAAGGACTCTTCAAAGAAGGCCGAGAACACGTTGACCGCGAACCATGCTCAGAACGACCATCAACATCGAATTATGATCAACACGTTAATAAAATAAGGAATCGGTGCTTAAAAATTGACGATTAACAGTCAGAAATCTTAATGGCATCGTTGGAATATCGGAAGCATCAGTGAAAATCAGTTTGAAAGATCATTTGGGTCTAAGAAATAAGTGAAAGCACGATTGGTTGCAAAATCACTCGATTTTTTCGGAAAAAAAACAGCGTAGTATCTGTGAAACAGTACGTATTATTAGTATCGAGCAGTCTTGGATCTACGCTTACGATCCGGAAACAAACGATCAGTCGGCCGAATATCATGGCACATCAAAGCAGGTCAAAAATCGTGGTTATGTTGACAGTTTTCTTCGTTTATCGAGGTGTGGTGTACTCCGAATTCCTTCCTTTTCAACCAATATCAACGAATACCGCAACCACTGTATTCGCTTGATTTACTTGTAGCTCCGTGAGACTTTTGGCTATTCAACAAACTCAAATGACCATCCGCTGATGTGCCACCGCCCACATTTTGGTGGAAACCCGTGTCGTCATTCCTATGTTCCAGTGCGAAAATGAGCGAAATCGGACTACAACCACGCCTACCTCTTATATAACACAATTTTAAATTCTATCTGTTCTCCCACATTCGAGTATGCAAATCAAGCACCAAGGAATGAATCGGGATAAATATTTTTTTCCGAATAGTTCGCTCAAAATTGGACTAAAACTAATACCAGATAAAGAATATGTGGATCCCTATTTCTTCAGCGAACATTTTATCGAAAGTATCAATCTGTGAAATTTGTTATTAAAGTTCTGAGCAGAGCCTGTATGTCAAAAATGGTTTGAAGCGGATGAAGGTCTATTTTAGCCGCCATATACCTAATATAAAGATTTTCGAACTTCCGGTTTATTTGTGTCCATAAACTTCACAAATTTAATTGGTGGCTTGCGTGGCATTCTTTACTTTTTCATACAAAAATTTCAAAATAAAGCGAATTTCTTCATTATTTTCACTCATTTTTGAACAGCTGTAACTTTTTTCAACTTTCCCTAATTTTATTTCTTTTTTGGTAGAATGAAGCCTAAAATTTTAACATTGCAACAGTATTTTGTAGAATACAATGTGATTGGTAACACTGGAGACATAGCACTGCAACGACATCTATTTACAAAATGCGAAAAGACTTTTTCGACTGCCCAACATTAAAGTTCTGATTGAGTGAATCGTGGTAAATCTTTTCAATTTGCAAAACCTATAATCGCTAAAACACAATCTAATAACTGTTATCCGCAACTACCACAGAAGAAAAATAATTGTCATTTTCTAATATTAATAATTTTCTGCGAATACTTGTGCATACGCAGCTCAAAGAATCTGCCACACCGTAGGCAATTTCACAGTGCAGCAAATTTCCAAGAAGTTCAATTGCGATAATTTCCAAGTTCATAAGCGCTTTGAAAGTAAAGTCGGGAGAACGGTACAATGCCGAATGAATGGTGCAGGTGAAATAGTTGAGCGCGTGCCATTAAAACTGCATTAAAATCAAACACTCCAATCTGTGACAGACAACAATCGGCAACGCAAAGCCACAGCCGCAGCCAGAGCCAGAGCCAGTGTGAAGGGGAAGCCGCCGACGAAGACGAAGACCAAGGTGACGGAGAAGGCGAAACCGCAGACGTAGACCAAGACGAAGGTGCGGGCGCATGCAAATGCCCAATGCTGTGCAATCATGACGCGCAAGCGCCACAGCAACACTGGCATGTCCAGAGCCAGCCGTGCGAAGCAATGAGTATGTTGTTGCGGAGTGTAGATTCCAGTGAAATTGCGAAATTCTCACCGCAGCTAATCTTTGCATTGCATTTAAATTTTATTGTTTAAGCAAATTGTACGGCGATCAACGCTGCGGCGGCGCTGGTGGTGGTGGTGAGCTGCTGCGTCTGTGTGTTTGTATATATGTTTGCGCTAGCGTCGAGCTGACACAAAGAATGCTGAATGCGCATTGCCTACAATGCTCATAGTGCACGTGCTGCAGATGTTGTTGCGGTTTCTATTACTGTGGTTGCTGTTGTTGCTGGCTGTGTGCTTTTCATTTCCACGTCCCAGCCGCATTCGCATTTTATTGCTAATGCCATTGCAGCAAACGAAAAGCAATTCTTTCACCTTCGCCGCCAACTCAGCGGTGATTGTTGCTGCATTTTTTTTTGTTGTTTTGTTGTTATTGTTGTTGCGGCTGCAGCTCTTTCTTTCGTTTTGTGGCTGTGCTGCACATTTCATTGCCGCAAGCATCGGCAATATGACAGCAGCATCTTGGTCAAGTTCTTGCCGCAGCAACAAGGCCAAGGAGAACTAACGCCACACACACACACACACATACACACAAATATACAACTACACAAACAAGTCCAACAAACGATGCATTAACACTCGGCGAGTGAAGCCAAATACCGGCGCTGAAGCTGGTGCATGGGTCGGGGGGGGCAAGGTCGTGGCAAAGGAAAGCCTGGCTATTGCCCGTGTTGTTGTTGCTGTCAAAATCAACAGCCGCTTGCTATGCGCGCACTATCGAGCAAGCAAAATATGAACGAATATGCCAAAGCAGAGCAAAAATTAATAGAAAATCTTGTCGGCAGCAGAAAAAGTTGGAACTTCGTTTTGCTGCTCTGTTTCACCTGTCTAATTGATTATTTGTTGCTGTTGTCGCTTTAGACTTAGTCTGGCTTCTTCGTTTCGCCGTATCTTGCTAATTTAGTTTTAGCATGATTTTCTGTGTTTTCAATTTTATTTCTATTTGTTCTTGTTGTTGTTCGCTTGCCATTGAATTGCAGAGGTTTTGGTTTTCTAGAAATATCCTGCAAATCGTTCGGAATTTAGTTATGAATATCAGTGAAATGCAAAGAAAGAATGCCAGAGGAAAATGTCAGGCAAAAACTAAAAATTATATAAGTCTACACATATACACACATACCAAAACATGTACACATATCTGAAATTGGATGAGGCATGTGAATCACTGTTTTTGAGCAGCTCAAACGGGATATTCAATTTGTTTATTAAATATTTATTTTTCAATTTCGTTAAGCTAGTCTTATATTCTCTTCAGTTAGAGCAACGGAATTCCACAATTAATTTCAAATAGAATAAACGGATAACAAATTATTGAGTTTCACTCAGTGTGAGTTCAGAAGGTGTCTTGCCAGCTCGTATGTATCATGAAGCCGTAGCATCTTTTGATGGCACAGGTATACTATTTGAAATTGTGAAAAAGTGTGCGTGGCTCAGCTCTCTAATAAGTTTAATGCACACATATAAACCATTAAAGCTGCAATAACCTAAATTTACAAACGGGCGAAATCGGAATACAGCCACGTCTGCTTCCCATATAACAAAAATCCAAATTCCCTTGATTTTTTCTTATTCCAGTATACAAATTAAGACGTAATTAATAAACGGGATTACATTTTTCACTAATAATTCCTTTAACGTATGCCACCTTATGAGCAAAAATTGTCCAAACCCAGCTAAAAATGTTGAAGCTCCTGATTTTTTATCGCAAATATCGGTCAATATATGATACATACAATCGAAATTCAGATTCCCAAGCAGCATTTCTGTGTATCACAAATGGGTTGAATCAAGTCAATAGTTCCCTGAGCCCCCATATACCAAATATAAAGATACTTCCAGCTGACTTTACGCTGGATATACAGGGTTTGTCCGGAAAGTGATAGGACTGACTGTACTTCGCTGCGTGCGCGAAGAGTAGAGGGCGTTCGTAGAGGGCGTTCGTAGAGGGCGTTCGTAGAGGGCGTTCGTAGCTAACAAACGCCGGACTGATCAGTTGCCCTGGAGATTCAGAACAAACATTTTCACGCGCGACGTGTTTCTGTAAGTGATACAAGCCGAAAATGCAGGGTTCGTTAGAGCAGAGATATGCGAGTAAATTCTGTGTGAAATCTGCGACAGAGACGTTTGATATGATCTAGCAGGCTTACCCAGATTTTACTTTAGCAAGAAGTGGTGTGTTTTGGTGGCACCAGGCCTTTTTGAAAGCCGGGAAGAGGTCGCTAATGAAGACCGGAAGAATGAGGAAATCCAAAATGAAAGCGATGCTCATTGTCTTTTTTGACATCAAAGGCATCGTCCACCATAAATTTGTTCCACCGCCAACGACAAATTTTACATGGAAGTCCTTTAGACACTCAAGCGAAGGTCAATCGGGTACTACAAGACATCGCAGCCGATTGGAAGTTCCATCACAATGACAACGTCCCGGCTCATACCGCCTTTCTTGTGAACAGCTACGTAACCAAGCCCAGATGTGGCCCTCCCGCACTTTTTGTTTCCTTGCTTGAAAAGACCGATGAAAAGCAAGTATTTTGAGACGACAGAGGGGATCTATGTCGAATATGTCGGTACCGATCCTCTGGTTAACGTTTTACACCATAATGTACTTCCCTTGCGTTGATTCTTGCAAATTGCAAGAGTCTAAACTGTTCGGTTGCACAAGAACTTAGCACTTTCTCACTTTTTGTATTACGATTTATCCTTTTCTTCAAAATAGGACTCAATTTCGGCAATTGCCTCATCATTCATTCGACGAAAGCTACTTCCCAGCGAGCATTCTTTTGAGATCTAAGAACAAGAAATAGTCGCTGTGGGCTAAATCTGGACAAAACTGTGGATGAAGAGAGTACAGTGGATGAAGAGAAGCAGAAGCAATTCGAAGCATAATTCATATTCTTTTGCCATCGCTTTCGCTGACTTATGACGCGGTGAATTTTCTTGGTGAGATAGCACTTTCTTTTCCTTAAAATGGTATTTCGTTATTCAAGCGGTCCAATAACTCTATGTAATAATCGCTGTTGATGGTCCTGCCCTTTTCAAGGTAGTCAATAGAAATTATTCCATGCGCATCCCTAAATCGAGACGCCATAACCTTGTCAGTTGTCTGTTGAGTTTTTCCAGGCTTTGGACGGGGTTCATCGTCTTCAGTCTACTCGGATTCGATTGGACCACGGAGTGAAATGATGGGGCCATGGTTAATCCAATATTACGGTGGAATATTTCTAAGCAAGAGTCAAAAGTGAGCTTAGAGCTTGCTCATACACAAATATCCGTGAAAGATATGATGTATAGTACACGTTCTGTTGATATCTTTTGAGTGCCTGCTATCTCGAACAACTTCACTTTACCGTCATCCAACATTATTTTGTGGATCTTTTTGGATATTTTCGTCGTTAAAAATCTCTCTTTTGGTCGTCCACCGCATTCATTGTTTTCGGTGCCCATTAAACCTCGTCTATATTTAGCATACCAATCCATTTACGGATTTCAGTAAAAGCCAAACTTAAGACTGCGTTTTTCTAAGCAAAAACCTTTCCCAATTAAACGCTGCTTTCGAGTTCTAACGCAGGCAGAAGCAGTTGCCTAATTTTTATCTCTTTCATCACCCATCAGTATAACTGAATTTATTCGCAATAATTTAGCACACACTCCTCCAAGTGCATTGGAATACATTTGTGTTATCAAAATAGAGCCATAAATAACACTCAAGTCCTTATTTAGTTGTAAAAGCCACAAGTTCTACTGTATTTACCGAATAAATCACCTGAGTCTTCGGTTGATTAATTTGATTGAGTGATATGTACCAGCCCGTAAGCAACGAAGAGTCCACGAGGACATGACCTGTACACATATATGTAGATAAGGAGTTCTACAAGTATGTGTGCGCGAATATGTGTGTGGGAGTGCATGCGCCCGGACAGGTAAGCCTTGTGAAGAGCCGAGTGTCTTTAATTTAAATGTCGGCATGTGAGTGAACACATAAACTGCAATTACGACCGTGAATCTCGGCAAAAGGCATAAATATTCATGCAAGTGCACAAACACATGTCTGTATGTATATGTGTGTGGACACACGCATGGTTACGACACATATCCACACATGTGTTTATATCATATGTATGTGTATGTGCGTGTGTGGCTGTCAAGAGCACCACAGAGATCTTTATGCGCTTGAGAAGCTAAATAACTTAGCCGAGCTGCGTGCGGCTGCAGACAGACGACGGACAAGCGGCAAGCGCTACGCACAAAAAATACTACAAGAAGAGAGAAATTGTGGCAAGTGAGGCGCGTGTGTTGGAGGCCAGTGGGTGACTTCGTTAAATATGGTCAATAAAAATCTCAGCTTCCCGACAATTTTATTTGCACTCGGTGGAGCGTATGCATGGAGATGAAAAACAAAAACAACTATGATGAAAGAACAACAACAATATCGAATATATAACAACAAAAAGCAGCGAAAAATGCGGTTAGTGGCCTGCGCTCAAGCGGCAAGCGAAAATAAATATGAAGTTTTCATTTTTTATTTTTTTTTTTATTTTATAAGATTGCAAAAAGTGTCCCGAAGGAAACGTCGGAGATCCTTTAAAATATGTGTACATAAATGCCCTGCATGCGAAGAATTTTTGAGATATCGATCTGAAATTTTGTACCCGCACTTTTCTCACCAAGAAGCAGCTCACTTGTCGGAACGACCGATATAGGACTACTATAACATATAGCTGTCATACAAACTGAATGATCGGAATCAAGTCTTGTATGGAAGACATTTTCATTTGAGGAGCTATCTTCAGGAAATTTCACTTGAGTTAATGCCCAAGAAACGGTGCAATCTCCGGAGAATTTATTCAGATCGGGGAACTATAGCATATAGCTGCCATACAAACTGAACCATCAAAATGAAGTTCTTCTACTAAGACGTTTTATTTGTGAAGGGTATTATCGCTGCGGCGCAACTGAACGGAACTCAAGTTAACGTTTTTTTCGTGTTTTCTTTTTGTTTTTGGCAGCCACCACCGCCCACGCATGCACAGCTGCGCTGCAATGCAAGCACTTTACGCTTTTATCTCGATCAGCGCATACTGCACTGCACTTCATAATTTTTGTTGTTGTTGTAAGTATTATTTCACGGCGGCTGTGGCAGGTTTGTACTTTAATTATGTTGTATATTCGGCTTGTTGCATGCAACACTTAATTGCGGCATGTGCAACGCGTGTTGCATGTGTAAATCAATAAATTATATTACAGCAATTAAGATGCACCTTGAATGTGGCAGCCATTTATTTATTTATATTTTTCTGCCAATTTTACACGCCAGCTGTCTGCCGATTTTCAGCAGTTGCATTCGCGATACCGCTATCTCTTTCAATGCTCTGCTTATCGGCTGTGTGGCAGTGGCTTGACATTTCACTGAGCATCGAGATTATATCAATAAATTAATTTATCTGCTGTGCACTCACATTGAAAGTGATACTTTGCAATGTTGCCACATATTTTAAATTCCCGACAATTAAAAATATACAAAAAAAAATTTCAATTGAAATATTTTATCTTAATGTCATTGCTAAAATCTTTCTTTGATGCCTTACATAACCTCAAAAAAAAAAAAAAAAACTAAGAACCATTATGAAGACCCGCACAACAAACGCTTTCTCTTTACCAATAGTTGTTTTTGTAAGCATGTATTTTACATCCAGTAAACCTCAAGCCATGCCAAGCTGCATTACTTGCAACCCGAAGTAATTTTTTACAACAACTGAAATAGAATAAAATGGTCACACGTTATGCTTCCCACTGCCGCCACATTATTCCAGATCTCGTTATGATCTTCATACCCTCTAATGGCTGCTTTTGACGCTTACTGTAAGTGAAAGGCGGCAAATGTGGCAAGTTTTTGCATTTTATGGCCCGTAACAAAGTGCAACGGTAATGCCGTAATTGTGTGAGCGCAAATGAGTACTCACAGTTTTGTCAGTAAGAGTATGCATATACGAAGGCAATTTAAATAGTCGGAGACATTTCGAAGTCAAAATCTTTTGTTTCGATCTTGTCTTGTCGTCGAAAATTGCGATAAAATCGTTGAATTGGTCAAAAGAGACCGGCATCGTAGCATCCGTAGCATCGGTCAAGAGCTGGGTATGAGTCAACCATTTCAATAAATTCAATAAATCATTCAATAAAAATACCGCAAGACTTTTTTGACAACCTAATATCTTAACAAATAAATAATTTCTCCATACAAGAGCTGAAATTTCACGCTTGCCTTGAATAGGTGGAGGGGATCTCTAGTCACTTCACAAAAAAAATTCGTAAAAGGACCGCAATGACCTCAATTTGATTCTTAAGGGGTCCACTTGCAAGTCCGTCGGAAAAATATATCTGGCGTTGAGAAAGATTTCTCTGCTAAATTATTTCAAACAGAAATAATAAATAAATAATGCTATTGCTAGATAGAAATACAGATAATGTACTAAGGACGGGTCAAGTTTTAGATTTTTGACAAAATGGTAGCTTACCAGAAAGGTAGTTTGTTATGAAAAAATGTACATTAGGGAAGAATGCCACGCAAGCCACCAATGAATTTTGTGAAGTTTACGGAGGCGATGCTGTATCAGTTCGTGCAGCACTACAATGATTCGCTCACTTCCGTTTTGGAAATTTATCGCTGAAAAAGTCGATGAAATTATGGTAAAGATTGACCAGGACCGTCACATAAGCAGTCATCGCATCGATAAGGAATTTAACATTCATCATCAAACGGTTTTGAACTATTTGAAGAAGGCTGACTACAAAAATACGCTCGATGTTTGGGTACCACATGAATTGTCTGTGAAAAATTTAAGGAACCGAATTAACATCTGCGATTCTTTGCTGAAATCTTACGGAATCGAACCACTTTTGAACCAAATGGTAACAGGAGATGAAAAGTGGATCAAATACGACAATAATGTGCAAAAAAGATCATGGTTCAAGCGTGGTGAAGTTCAAAAAATGGTCGCAAAGCCAGGATTGACGTCTCGAAAGGTCATGCTGACTGTTTGGTGGGATTGGAAAAGAATCAACCACTATGAGCTGCTCCAGCCTAGTCAAACGAGTGATTGTACATTTAACTGTCAAAAAATGATGAGACTGAAACAAGCAATCGAAAAAAACGACCAGAACTGATCAACAGAAAGGACTTCGTCTTCCATCAGGACAACGCTAGACCTGACACAACTTTGATGACACGGCAAAAACTGGGAGATCTTGGCTGGGAAGGTTTGATGCATCCACCATATAACCCTGATTTTGCACCATCAGACTACCATTTGCTTCGGTCAATGCAAAACTCCTTTAATGGAGTAAAATTGGTTTCAAGAGAAGCCTGTGAAAAATACCTGTCGCAGTTTTTGCCAAGAAACCAGAAAAGTTTAACACTGATGGAATAACGTCTATAGCGGAAAAATGGCAAAAATGGTCGACAAAAATGTTACATATTTGGTTCATTAAATTTCATTGTAATAAAAAAAAAATAAGTTGAAGTTTGGCTACCAAATATACCCAGCAACTAAATTAATAATGAAACACAATGCACCTCTTCATAATCACACTTATACCGAATGATTAATTCAAAGTAATACATATTCCAAGAAATGGAAAAAAGTAAATGCGGAAATGATTAGAACACCAGTAAAAAACTTTAAATGGCATTTATCATACAAAATTTTTAATAACTTCAGTCCGCTCCTTTTTCTGACCCTCACAGAAATATAATAAAAATGCACAGTCAGTCACAAGTCAAATTGAAGTGCAAAGAACACATAAAATCGTTGAATATTTTATGGCAAAATGTTACCTCCTAAAATTTAATTTTTATTTATGAGATTATTTTTACCGTCAGGCATTTTCTTTTTATGTGCAACTTGGCACAGATTTATTTGGGTGAATGCGATATTTTACGATCATAATTCCAAGCAACGTAAATGACTTGGGAGTTCAATTCTAAATTGAGTTTATGGCTGTTTGACGATATAAATGATCGTTTACATAAATTCTTATTACCTTCACTTGTACCTAATTTTTTTAAAGCTGCTGCAACGAAATGTCTTGAGTGTGAGCTTAAGTATAAACTTGGCATGTAAGAATATTTTTCTTAAGCTGTCTTTTCGTAGATAACAAAAAAATCGCCTTCTTGGCTGAATATGATTAGGTTAGCGCTTATGGCTGAACAGCAATCGAGATCATAATCAAAATCATATCGTTATGATGCCATAAACTTTCTCACTTGGAAGACCAAACCCTTGAGGAATCTGTTTTAATCATAGTATTACAAAACTGTGACAGTCTGATAGTAAATACAGGGAAAACTCTACTTCTTCATTATCGGAATTTGGTATCTTCTCCGGAGAGGCAGACATTGCCGCTTGAAAATTTGATTGATGATTTATAGACTTCTCCCCGACACTTACTGCAATCTATATAATCAGGAATGAATAAAATTTTCAAAAATATTTTATGGGGGACTTACCTTTTTGTGCCGTATTGGCTATTTTACGCTAGCCAAGATGTATGGAAACTGGCTTCGGCAGAGTATATCTTTGCTTTCTTATCAAAAAATTTACATGTGAGAACAACAACAAAACTGTGACAAACTTCACTTGATACTTGTTCTCTAAACAATTATCTCTATATGCGGTCGAAAAATTACCCAGCAGAGTGAGTTAAGCGAGCAACCATGGATCAGTTTCGAACCATTCTCAGAGACCCCGTTCAATGCGCACCGAAAGCGCTATTGCTGCTACAGAGCAGAGTATCGAAGAAGACTCGTATGACTCATCCACCATTGCTCGCAACAATTGGTAATGGGCCCCACTACTTAAAGGAAGTAGTCCTGCTTTTACGGGTATATAAAATCCAATTCAAGCAAGAATTAAAGCCGAAGGACCATCAAGCGTGTCGCACGTTCGATGAATGTTCCCAAAACGAGATGGCAATCGACCCGATTTCACAAGAAAATTTCGCTCAGCAATGGACTGATTTATTTGGTATGTTAATATTAAAATTGTCGAATATAGTGGAGTGATGACAATCAGAAGCCATTGTTGAGACGCCGTTATACTCTAAAAAGCCAATATTTGCTGATGTGCTCTATGGTCAAAGAGAATAATTGCTCCATATTACTTCAAAACAGAAGCCAAACCGAAATCGATCGAAAAAGAGGCCTGTCGCCTTGAGTTTTGAAACATAATAATAAAGCCTTTCTTAGAATAAAACCTTATTCTTTGCCATAACATTAAATTTAACGCCTGTTATTTTTTCGGGAAAACCTCAGGTTGAAGAAAAGCACCCTTTATAACTAAATTTCGGTTTTATCCATAAGTAATACTCAACTTTCGCTGATTTTCACTTTCACTCGACGAAACCTGAAGAGTTTCCTTTTCCTCTCTTTTCGTTCAAGTAGTTCGAATGACATAAATTAATTTGCAACACAAACAAAGCCGACTTGTGCGCCACTCACCGAATGACTGTGCGCATGATGTTGGGTGACAATGTGACTGCGAGTATCCGCAATAACGGTACAATGGCGACATTAGTACCTTCCAGTGGTACACAAACTCATGTCACCGAATACGTTGTTATTCCACCTGTCTGTTTACGCAGAAGTTGATAACTTCATTTGCAACAAAGCGTATTGTACTTGTTTGGTACTCCAAGGAAGCGCAGCGAGAACGCTATCTATGTCACTCAGCACTCACAGGCGCACTCATAAATACGCTCACGCACATATTGTACCGCGTTGCAGTTAGTGTTTGAGCTCGGTGCGGGAAGACTGCAAACGCCGGCATACTTCAGACCACTTTGGCTTCGCAAAACTGGAGCGGAATTGATTATAGATCATTATTTGAAGTATTGTATGGTAAATATGAATTCTTTTGATGTTAGTAACAGTGCAGAAGAAGGTGCTGGAAGGGATTTAGTAATTGAGACAATGGCAACAGAGGACACATTATGTATTTAGCGCTTGATTCAAGTTTATGTAGAGTCAAATGTGCGGATATGAGCTTATATGGGGAGTTTATAATGCTGATGCTGGACCTACTTAATCAACTGGTATTCATAATTTGTATTATGATATAAGACAGACAACGGAGTATATAAGCATTTGTTGGGATGAAACTTTAAATTATGTATGCTTTATGGGTAGATTAGGTTAGGTTATGTATGGCGCATAGATTTACAGATCCTTGTAAGGCCAGAACGAGCCTCTATAGAATTCGAACTGAAATATTCGTTATATAGGACGTCGGCGTTTTTTACAAAGTGTAAGAGAGATTTGTTAACTAATTTTGTTACGAGTTTTCGTCTCTTGAACTACAAAGCTCTTAGGCATTCAAAAGGGTTCTATTTAAAGCCGGATAGAGGCAGAGGAGGTGTTACAATGCCTTTCATCGGTCTACTGTTTTAATAAAGTGATTAATCAGATATAAATTTCTAAAAGTCAGATATTATATAAAAATACTTTTCATTACATTCTTAATCTTGAAAGAGATAAATGCGTGGACAATACTGTTTTATAGTGGGATCTTTTCCTTCGTATCCAAATCAATAACCGAAGTGTGTTGAATCGACGATAAAGATGTTGAGTTCCTTTGCTATTTCTCGGATGACAACGTACTATTTTTTGTCATTAGAGAAGGTGAATGGGTGATTCGCATGAAATAAGTAAAGACAATAGACAATGAGAAAACAAAACATCTAGTAAAGCCGTTTTTATAATTTTCATGATAAATACAAATCACCAAACGAACTTTTCGCGTCATAAACAAAGAGCTACTATAGAGACACTTATTCACATAGCTTTGACTCCGACTCTTATAGAACCACCAGAGGAGATATAGTATTTGAAGCCCAGAGCATACTGAATTTATGGTGGGAACACTTCTCCAGCGTGCTGTATGGCTGTGAAAGCATAATACCTGCAGATGGAGAGCCCAACTCCTCAATCGATGACGATGAAGCAGACGTTCCCTTGCCGGTCCATGAAAAAGTTCGAATAGCAATTACCTGTCTGAAGAACAACAAAGCGGCGGGAGCCGATGGAATGTCTGATAAGGAGCATGCATCAGCTTCTTTGTAGAATGCCGTCTGTCGAAGGCATATCCGACAATTGAAATTTAAGTGAGTCTGCCCAATCCCCAAAAAAGGAGACCCGACAATATGCGCTAACTACCTTGAGAGAAACGTCCTCAACCTCCCATATAAGGTATCGAGCGTATTTTGTGAAAGGTTAAAGCCCCTTCAACAAACCAATGCGACCTTATCAGTGTGGATTCAGGTCAAGAAAATCAACAAGTGGACAGATATTAACCATGCGACAAATGTTGAAAAAGACCCGTGAAAAGAGGATCGACACACACCACCTCTTAATCGATTACATAGCTGCTTTTAAAAGCTTGGAAAGGAGCTACCTTTATGTCGCTATGTCTGAATTTGGTATCCCAACAAAACTAAGATGTCTGTGTAAACTGAACTCTACCATAAGCTCCGTCAGGATCGGGAAGTACCTCTTTGAGCCGTTTGATATCAAACGAGATTTCAGACAAAGCGACTCCCTATCATGCGACTTCTCCAATCTGCTGCTGGAGAAAATAATTTGACCTGCAGATCTGAAAAGAGAAAATATAATCTTCTACAAGAGTGCACAACTGCTGGTTTACGCCGTGAGTTCTGGTTTCTCCAGGTTACACAAAGAAGCGAAGCAAATGGATCTGGTAGTGAACGAGGACAAAACGAAATATCTTCTGTCATCAAACAAACTATTGTGTATTCTCGACTTGGCTCCCATGTCATTGTTGACAGTCATAAATTCAAAGTTGTAGGTAATTTCGTCTATCTTTGAACCAGCGTCAGCCTTGAAAACCATCGCAGAATAATTCTTACCAACAGGTGCTATTTCGGACTCAGTTGGCAATTTAGAAGTAAAGTCCTCTCACGACGAACAAAGACCAAACTCTGCAAGCCATTCATCATCCCCGTCCTGCGATATGGTTGTAAACTCGGCTATAATGGCTTAAGCTGTGTCTACGCCAAAATAGAAGAAGAATATGACCTCGGTGAATAGGAGAGCCATGATCCCTTAAATACTTAGTAGGTGAGCTGCATATCACTCTTTCTAAGCAACAAGCTTGTGTCAACTAAAAAACAATTATGTGCTTATTTATTGACCACCCTAATGTGCCTACAAATATTTAACATGTACAAGTTGCTTGTTATACGTCCGTAATAAATGGCATTATTTCCGCAATTGTGGCTGAAACAGCATGAACTTCGTCACTTAGATGCATAAAATGGCATTCACCTTTCCGGCTGTCCATAAAATTGTGTCAGCAAGTCAAAGCATAAATCCCGAAAGCCCACAAGCCATAGAACTTATGGAAAGCCCGGCAGCAAGACGCTGCAGTAAGTGGATAGTAAATGCTATGAAATTATAAAGTAGCACAAGCAACACCATATTTTAAGCCACACTCAACCAAACGCTCGGAAATATGTAAATGCATTTGTACCGTTACATTCATACTTATTTATACATATATAGTGACATATTCACTCTCACATCCATCTACTAATATCCAATTACTGCAGCATCAATATTTTGGTGACATTCATTCTCACACCCATCCATTAAAGTCAAGTAAACAAATAAAAGTCAAGTAAACAAATAACAAGAGCTGCGCATCATTTTTGCTGTGCAGAGATTTTAATGTAAACAATAGCCAATAGCCAAAGCCAAGATTTTCATTCTGTTTGTAAATTAGTCTTAAGCTGAAATCCGATTAAACCACACGAGCCTTTCTTTTGTTACGTGCGGTTTTTAATAAATAATAAATAATGAAACATTTTTGAACACTTGTATTTTATTTATTTAAAAAAAAAAAAACGGATCTTAGCGTTGTCCTTAGTCTTTCGACGGGACATTTATTGGACTCGAATATTTTAGTGGCGCAGTCGGTAGGATACTACAAGTATCCGAAAAAAAAGAACCGCGAGTGGAAAATAAGTTAAATTTTATAATCCGCAATTCGCAAAAATACGCGCTTCAACTGGGAAAATAATTCCAATACGGTTATCCCAAACAAGTGGAAGCAAAACAAAAATTCAAAAACACAAAAACCTGTAAGTCCAAAGGCAACGTAAAAACATCGAATTAAGTGACAATCAAACAAAAAAAAAATGGCACAACCAGAGAATACATTAAACGAGAGCAACCTTGCTGAGGCCCGTGGACAACTTAAGGATGTCCCTCCATTTAGGGGAGAGCCAGAAACACTTTTTACCTTCATCAGCAGAGTGGATTACATACTGTCCCTCTACCATACCAACGATGTGCGACAACAACGCATCCTGCTTGGAGCCATTGAGCGGAACATAGAGGGTCATGTGACTAGAACATTGGGTCTGCCAACCATAGAAGACTGGCCGACCTTGAAGTCCAGAATGATCAGCGAGTATAAACCACAGGCGCCGAACTACAAGCTGCTGGAGAACTTCCGCGAGACGCCCTACAGGGGAAATCTGCGTGCATTCTGCGAGGAGGCCGAGCGACGACGCCAAATACTCATCTCCAAATTACATCTCGAAGGTAATCAATCAAACCTTATTATTTATTTGCAAGCGGTCAGAGATTCCATAAAAACACTAATTCGAAAATTACCAATTCAATTATTTACTATTTTGGCCCATCACGACATTCCAGACTTGAGAAGTCTAATTAACATTGCACAAAATGAGGGCATTTATGAAGAACATATTAATTTTGAAACAAATAAAAACATTGAAATTAAAAATAAAACTCCAAATTTTTACCAAAATCCGAAAGCATTTAAAAATTACCCAATCAATCAATCCCAATACCAACCGAGATACCCCCAATATCCTCAACCATTACAACCCAGCTTCAACCCATACATGCATGCACCCAGACCCATTTATACACAACAATTATCTAACAACCAACCCATGGGACCCGGACAAACTTATCCCGGACCCAACAGGTACATGAATCCTCAACCAATTTTAAACAGAACTCCATTTCCCAAATCTAATTTTAACCTAACCCCTCAAACACAACAACCACGCATGCCATCTAACCCAAACTTCCCACTACAACAAACAACCAAACGACCAAGACCATCCGACAGCCAACAAACCAAAATGTCCATTGACGAACTTAGATTACAAGAAGCACAAGAATACGAACAAGATTATCAACAACCATACGAACAAGAATACTACGACTACACTCAGTACCAAGACCAGACTTATGAAGAACAGTGTCAGGCACCACTCAATCAAGACCAAGCCGAAATCAATTTTGACGAAAATTTTCAGTCACCAGCCCCGGAAGATACCAATACTTAATAATTACCCACAAGGGCCACGCTCACAAATGTTTGATTGACACAGGATCCACAATCAACATGATGCGAAAGAATTTTTTTCTCTACCAATACACAATACTGAATGTGAAGTTTTTACATCAAATGGCCCGATGACATTAAAAGATTCAATAACTCTGCCAAGCAACAACATAATTAGGACACCTGAACAATTTTACTTACACGACTTTTCTGGCGACTACGATATGCTAATTGGCAGAAAACTGCTCAATAAAGCACAAGGTATAATAAATTACAAAACTCATACTATTACACTTTTCGATAAAACCTACCCATTGATAGACACAGATTCAAACAAAGGTCAATTTTTCTACACACAAGATTCATATGAGAAACCAATCTCCAAATCAGATAAAAAAATAGACTTTTCACTATTCCGTCTGGATCACCTTAATCTGGAGGAAACCTCTAAATTAAAACATTTATTGAACAAATTTAAAGATTTGCAATATTCTGAAGGAGAACGTTTGACATTCACAAACACAATCAAGCATGTATTAAACACAACACACAATTCTCCCATTTATTCAAAACAATACCCACTTGCTCAAACACACGAAAATGAGGTAGAGAACCAGGTGCAGGAGATGCTTGAGCAGGGATTAATCAGAGAAAGTAATTCACCCTACAATAGTCCCACTTGGGTTGTACCAAAGAAACCCGACGCTTCGGGAAAAGCAAAATACAGAGTAGTCATTGATTACAGGAAGCTGAATGAAATAACCATTCCCGATAGATTTCCTATTCCCAACATGGACGAAATACTTGGAAAACTGGGAAAATGCCAGTACTTCACAACAATTGATTTAGCTAGGGGTTTTCATCAGATAGAAATGGATTCAGAATCCATACAGAAAACTGCATTTTCAACCAAACGTGGTCATTATGAATATGTTCGCATGCCATTTGGCCTAAGAAATGCACCCGCCACATTCCAGAGGTGCATGAATAACATACTCCGACCATTAATTAACAAACACTGTTTGGTTTATTTGGATGACATCATTATTTTTTCCACATCTCTCGACGAACACTTAAACTCATTGCAATTGGTTTTTGAAAAATTGTCCGAAGCAAATCTAAAGTTGCAACTAGATAAATGCGAATTCCTGAAAAAGGAAGCAACCTTTCTAGGACACATCGTAACACCCGATGGAATAAAACCAAACCCTCTTAAAGTAGAAGCCATAGCATCATACCCAATCCCAACAAAAGTAAAAGAAATCAGAGCATTCCTCGGAATGACCGGTTATTACCGAAAGTTTATCCCAAGCTACGCTGACATAGCAAAGCCCATGACCCGCTACTTAAAAAAAGGAGCAAAAATAGACATAAACAACCACGAATATGTGGAAGCATTCGAGAAACTTAAAACCCTAATAACAAGCGAACCAATTCTACAACTTCCCGATTTTGAAAAGAAATTTGTATTGACTACAGACGCTAGTAACCTGGCTCTTGGAGCCGTCCTTTCTCAAAACAATCACCCCATATCTTTCATAAGCAGAACATTGAATGACCATGAATTAAATTACAGCACCATCGAAAAAGAATTACTTGCCATAGTTTGGGCCACAAAAACATTCCGTCACTACTTGTTGGGAAGACATTTCCAAATAGCTAGTGATCATCAGCCTCTCAGATGGTTACATAATTTAAAGGAGCCAAATGCCAAACTGCAGAGATGGAGAATTAGATTGGCTGAGTTTGACTTTGATATTGAGTACATAAAAGGGAAACAGAATTCAATTGCTGACGCACTGTCCAGAATCAAGGTTGAGGAGAATCATTTCAGTGAAGCCACCCAACATAGTGCAGTAGAAGACAGTAATGATCTTATCCAGTTAACAGAAAAACCAATAAATGTATTCAAAAAACAGATAATATTCATTAAATCAGATCAGAATAGTGTAAAGCAGACAACCGTTTTCGGAAATTCAATAACCACAATTCACTATAACAACATGACTGTTGAGAACGCCAAGCAATTCTTACTTGACCACTTCATTTCCAAAAGCATTGCCATGTACATCGTGAGCGATGCCGATTTCGAGATCATCCAGACAGCCTATAGGGAAATTATTAACCCCTCTTATACTAAAGTGACTCGTAGCCTCATTCTATTGAACAACGTGAGCTCATATGCTGAGTTTAAAGAAATCATACTTCAAGCCCATGAAAAACTGTTGCATCCAGGTATCCAAAAAATGACTAAATTATTCAAAGAAAATCATTATTTCCCAAATAGCCAACTACTGATTCAAAACATCATAAATGAGTGCCGTGTGTGTAACCTAGCCAAGACAGAACACAGAAACACAAAAATGCCTTTTAAAGTCACACCTAGCCCTGGGCATTGCCGCGATAAATTTGTAATAGACATCTATTCATCCGAGGGTAAGCATTACCTTAGTTGCATTGACATTTACTCAAAGTTCGCCACTCTAGAACAAATAAAAACAAAAGATTGGATAGAATGCAAAAACGCCCTGATGCGTATCTTTAACCAACTCGGAAAACCTACACTGTTAAAGGCAGACAGGGACGGTGCATTTTCCAGCCTAGCTCTTAAGCAATGGCTCGAGAGCGAGGGTGTTGAATTACAATTAAACACAGCTAAAACGGGCGTGGCGGATGTTGAGAGATTACATAAAACAATAAATGAAAAAATTCGCATAATTAATTCCTCCAAAAACGATGAAATCAAACTGGGCAAAATGGAAAATATTCTTTATATTTACAATCACAAAACCAGGCATGACACCACTGGACAGACACCCGCACACATATTTCTTTACGCCGGACAACCAACCCTGGACGCACAAAAAATTAAAGAACAAAAAATAAACAAATTAAATGATGATCGTCAGGAATACGTCATAGACACCAAATACAGAAAGGGTCCCCTTCAGAAGGGAAAATTAGAAAACCCATTTAAAGAAAACAAAAATGTCGAACAAACCGACCCGGACCATTACAAAATCACTAATCGGAACAGAGCTACTAACTATTATAAAACGCAGTTTAAAAAACGAAAGAAAATTAATGAGGTCCCCATTCCACAGGTATCTGGCGCACAGTGATGATACTGTCCCTGTTGCTTACCATGAGCCATGCCCAACAAATTCAGATAGGCGGCATCGATACAAACCATGGATATCTTCTTTTCTCAAGTAAACCAATTCAAAGACCATCAGCATTCGAACATCATTGCCTAACAGTCAACCTCACAGCAATAAACACTATAACCACATATTTTGGAAACAAAATACAAAACGGTACAGACACACCCCGGATCAAATTTTTGTATAACAAACTGATTAAAGAACTAAGCGGGATCACTCTACACAAAGAACGTAGACAAAAACGCGGTCTTTTCAATTTCGTAGGCTCAGCTTTTAAATTCCTTTTCGGCACACTCGACGACAATGACAGAGTACAATTCGAAGAGAAACTGAATTCGGAGGCGAAAAATTCAATAAAAATGCACGAATTTAACGAAGTAATGCAATTCGTTAATGACGGATTGCAGAGAATCAAACAGTATGAAAACAATAGAAATAGCATTGACACCTTGGTTTATGAACTAATACAGTTCATTGAGTACATTGAGGACCTTGAAATGGGAATGCAGCTCTCACGACTGGGACTGTTCAACCCAAAACTGCTTAATTACGACAAGCTCCAAAACGTTAACAGCGAAAACATATTATTAACAAAAACATCCACTTGGATTAACTATAAGAATAATGAAATACTAATAATCTCACATATTCCTATTAATCACGAACTAATTAACACCATTAAAATAATCCCTTATCCCGATAGAAACGGGTACCAATTGGAGTACTCAGGCAGTGATTCTTACTTTGAAAACGATAATAAAATTTACAATCAAGACAACAAAGAAGTAAATAGTGAATGTATTGCAAACATAATAAAACAAAGAAACCCAACATGTAATTTTGTACCAGTCCTTACAAAAGAAATAATTAAGTATATTGAACCAAATGTAATAATAACATGGAATCTGACCCAAACAACTCTTACACAAAACTGTCAAAATTCAAACAGCAACATACAAATAAAGGGAAATAAAATTATAAGAATAACACAATGTAAAGTAAAAATCGAAAATATTATTTTAAGCGAAAATTATTTACACCCAGAAATTGACCTAACACCTTTGTATCCACCGCTCAACATAACTAAAATCAAAATCTTAAAACACAATGACATTATAAAAATGATTTCACAAAACAATATCACACTTTATACAATTATTATACTGGCTATTCTGGCTTTGGTCGCAATGATTTTTATTCTTAAGTACATAAACTTTAATCCATTTATATTTTTGTATACAAAATTAAGAAAACAAACTGAAAGAAATCAGCCACAACTTCAAGAAAACGAACTTGGAGAAAACCCATTACCCACACTGTACCCATCAATGCCAGCCCAAGTATAGGCTGCCTTTTTAAGGAGGGAGGAGTGACATATTCACTCTCACATCCATCTACTAATATCCAATTACTGCAGCATCAATATTTTGGTGACATTCATTCTCACACCCATCCATTAAAGTCAAGTAAACAAATAAAAGTCAAGTAAACAAATAACAAGAGCTGCGCATCATTTTTGCTGTGCAGAGATTTTAATGTAAACAATAGCCAATAGCCAAAGCCAAGATTTTCATTCTGTTTGTAAATTAGTCTTAAGCTGAAATCCGATTAAACCACACGAGCCTTTCTTTTGTTACGTGCGGTTTTTAATAAATAATAAATAATGAAACATTTTTGAACACTTGTATTTTATTTATTTAAAAAAAAAAAAACGGATCTTAGCGTTGTCCTTAGTCTTTCGACGGGACATTTATTGGACTCGAATATTTTAGTATATACCTATGTAATTGCAACTGAAGACATCGCCTACTGACGTTCATATCTTTGATTGCATTTCATTAAGTGGCTGCAATAAGGAGACAGTTATACCCACCCACACACACACACACACACACACACAAAGAAATGCAAATGGTATACTTCCAAGATTCCTTGTAACATTTACATATGCACACATGTGATACTTGCATGCCTACCACGCATGTGGCATGCTGCAGTTATGTGGCACATACTTTGCCCTCTTAGCTGCAGATAAAGTACAAACTTTAAAGAAAGCAAGTTTTGCGTAAGTTACTGGAAAGAAGAAAACAAAGAAAATGGGTCGAAAGGAAACTGCAAACTTCCATAGGAAATTGCAAAACGAAATGAACTGTAAGGATTAAGATAGAAAATTCGTATGTATGTATGTATGGAAAAATGGAACGGAAATTGAAAAATTAAACAAAATACTCCTTTGCAGGAAACTTATTGGGGTCGGATGTTTTTAAGTTTGTCAGTGTGTTATTAAGCTTTCTTTTTATTTAATTACAGGATTTGAGCTTAATAATTCAACATAATAACTGTAATTGTGTATTTGCTTGAAGTGTATTTGAATAAAGTGTGTGTTTGATTATATAAATACTTTCATATTTCTGCCTATTGTCTACTAATGAAAATTAAAAAAAAAAAAAATTATGGAAAATTTAATATAAAATAACAGTAAAAAGTTTACACGATTGTCGATAGAAGAGCCAAGGTTTCGCTTTCATTTGATAGAATTACGGTTTTTTGTAATAAAATCCGAAAGCTATTTAGTAATACTATTCACAGGTATATTTCTTGTAATACAAAAATGAATAAAAAGTTCATTATTTTGATTTAAATGGGCCTATTTGTATGACAACTTTATAAAGGGTGATCCATTTCGAAGTTCCCTGCTTGTTTAAAGAAAAAACACCAGAGCTTTAATGAGGAATGTTTATTATAATTCGAAAAAATATTCTTTAGCATTTATTTTTTGAAGATTATCTCTTTAAAATGTTGGCCACGGCTATGTCTCAAATGGATCATTCGTTGAGTACAATTTTCTATGACAGGTTCGAGGATTACGATTGTTAACTGGCGAATGACAAGTGGCATGTTTTCCTCTAAGGCTTGAATAGAAGTGGAACTGTCCGCATAAACTTTAGACTTTACATATCCCCACTGGAAAAAGTCTAACGGTGTGATATCACACGATCCTGGTGACCAATCGACCGCCCCAAAACGTGAAGTTATCTGCTCACCGAAGTGTCCTCTCAATAAATCCATTGACTGAATGTGTGGGAAGTGGCGCCATCTTGTTAAAACCAAATGTCGCCGAGATCACGAGCTTCAATTTCAGCCATCAAATAGTCGGTCGTTACGGTGCGATAAAGGTTGCCATTGACGGTTAGATACTCGCCGGCAACATTTTGAAGAAATATGGACCGATGATTCCACCGGCTCATAACCTGCGACTTCGACAAATACCGCCAATGTGACTCGTGTGTGCAAAGTTTTGAATTTAGGCCGTCGACTAAATTCGTTTAACTACCCAAAATCTGTGATTCATGACACTGTGACGGAGCACTTGCACATGCGCAAGGTGTGCGCGAAGATAGTCCCAAAAGTGGTCACTGACGACCAGAAATTGCGGCGGGTGGAAGTGTGTCAAGAAAATTCGAACATGTGTGAAAGTGATACCCAATTTTTGAATAACGTAATCACAGGTGACGAGCCATGGATCTTTGAGTATGATCTCGAGACAAAGAGGCAATCTTCCAGCCTATTTTGAAAGTTTTTTAAAGAATGGTAAAGATTGGTTCAATAATTTTTTTTTAATCGACTTAGTCGTATTACTTTCCGGACAAACCTGTATGAAACGAGATATTTTTTCAAGTAGTTGGTAGCGAGATTTGAATTTCTTAATCTGATATTAAAAATAACCTATAGGCCGGAAAACCTTTCAATTAAAATTAACGATTCATACTTGAAGAGACTTTATTTGAAGACTTTAAGAACCTATTTTTCAAAGTACCAAGCGAAAAAATATTAATTTTTTTACCCAACCTAATACATTTAATATATAAGCAAAGCAAACAACTTGCATTTCTTTAAATCGCAATTGGATATAACCCTTTAATATTTCCAGACCAAATGAGATGGTCTTTACTTTTTTAAAGATCTGTCGCTTTTGTTGATAAAACCTGCATATCGCAGAGAACCTCAGCATAACAAAGTAAGTGTAGCATACCATATGATAATAACATGCTAGGATACATTTTTTTTACAGACATAAGTCTCTTTTTCCATAATTGTGCCAAGCAAACTCATTTCTTTCGAAGGATGCCAACTGAAAATGAAACAACAAAATTCGGTGAGAGTTTGTTACGTCTTAATAGAGAAAAGCGAGCAGTTCGTTTGCTGTTGATATCTGGTTATGTACTTGATGGTTTGTCAAAGTGCTAGAGATATTAGGTTGTCAAAAAAGGCTTGCGGTATTTTTATTGAATCAATTCGTGTGGCACCCATACATCGAGCTTCTTAGTGACTCCAAGCTTCTTCAAATGGCTTATAACGGTTTGATGACTACTATGCCGGTCTCTTTCGACCAATTCAGTGATTTTATCGCAATTTTCGACGACAGGACTTCCGGAGCGTGGCGCATCTTCGACCACCTCTACACCAGAAAGAAAACGTTGAAACCATCGTTGTGCGGTCGAAATGGAAACTGTATCGGGTCCATAAACTGCACAAATTTTATTGGCGGCTTGAGATGCATTTTTGCCTTTATCGTAGTAGTACTGTAAAATATGCCGTGTTTTCTCTTTATTTTGCTCCATGTTTGCGACGCTATAACTCACGAACGACTTAAAAGAAACGACGATCAATCAAACACGTGTTAGCGCGTCAAATGAGCTTTCCAAAAAGGTATAGCATGACCCGATGGGACGAATAAAACTAGAACTACGCGCTTTCAGCGCTAACTAGCAAAAATACCGCAATACTTTTTTGACATATATACAGACAGATGAACAGACAGGCAGACATGCCTAAATCGATTCAGCTCGACTTACTGGTCATTTATATGTATATATTTTATAGGATCTCTTACGATTTCTCTTGGGAGTTACAAACATCGTTGCAAACTTAATATATTATATATACCCCGTTCAGGATATAATGACTCTAGGTTAAAGACACTGCAAATTTTCATTTATGCAAGTAGTACAGAGAGTGATCGTACTTATTTTTTCTAGGAAGGATGAGTGTCCCACTAACTTAGAGAACATTATAGATCTTAGGTGAAGCAGTAAACTAAGCGAAGGTCTTAAAGAAAGTGTAACCTGGATCACGAATCTTCAGATATTGGGATATTAACTGAAGATAATTTTGAAAATTTTTCAGAATACAAAAAATGTCTGTTTGGAGAAAGGATTTGGGGAAACATTAGTTTAAAGTCTTCTAAGATTTTTCTATTTGTTTTTTATTCACTCTTTTCCCTTTTAAAAGTCGAATTGCGTACCCTTAGGAAGTCAGGGTATGACATTTAAGCCTATCTGAAACGGTTCGAGTTCTAAGTAATATCAAGTCCCATCATTATAAACTTAACATCGGGACGCTTTATAGCCATATTTTGTCAATAATACGATTTAACTGAAATATATTTTGTTTGTTTTAACCAGGTCAACTCTTATAAAGAGTGGGCCATATAAAATTTTAAATTTAAAAGGTCAATAAAAAAACGGCTTGATATTTTTCAAAGATCTAACATTTATTTAAAAGGTTGTTTTACGAAATTTATTTGTGGAAAACAATTTCAGACAAATGACCACCACGGCTGAGTTTACAGTAGCTTATCCGATCCACCCAATTTTGGAGCACTTTCCCGATGGTTTCAGGCCTTATGGCAGCTACAGCAGCTTGAATCTCGTATTTTAGATCTTGAATTGTTTCTGGATGGTTGGCGTAACATTTATTTTTAACAGCTCGCCACAGAAAATAGTCCAACGGAGTTAAATCGCAGCTTCTGGGAGGCCAATTCACAACAAGTCTTTTGCTGATTACGCGATTTTCGAAGATAGGGCGTACAAGATTGAGTGTAGCGTTTGCTATATGGCCAAATGCGACAATTCTACTTGTTAACGTAACCATAGAGGTGAAAATGAGCCTCGTCCGAAAAGATGATTTTTCAGTAAAATTTACCACCCTCGGTCAAACGAACTTTAGAAAAAAGCTTTCAATATTTCCCAGTCTTATTTTAGTGAATAGCGACCCATTTCGTAAATTTTAGACTTTTTACTGAATATCTGTCACTTTCCGAATGGTATTTGACGTTTCCAATGTCGAAATATAGATACATAATTCAAATTTAAAACGTTAGATGGCCCACCCGTTATTATACTCAGTAGAGTCTTGACAATTACTGCGGTTGGTATTAAGATTTATTTTTGGAAAGATTGAACTTTTCAACTACTCTGGAGCCTGTCTCTAAATGAAGCCCATCACATTTTTTCCAGCGAATCAATTCCCTCTAACTTTTTGATGATTGATAGAGCTTCAGCAGATATGATTTGATTTGTTGCCATAAAGCCAGCCAATAATTTGACACCCATGCCAGCGTTAGGAAGGAATCTTTTTTCTAACATAGGTTTCCAATCGACCTCGCTGTTAATGAGTAATCTCAACCTACTCAAAAATGAGTGCAGTCTTCCTGTTCAATATAAAAAGGAAATTTTGATTTTGGAACTTAATTTAATAAGTTCCCAGTGAGCTGGCATCTCTGCTTGGTTTTGTCAATTATTTGCCTTCCTGTTCATGAAATATTCGACTGCCTTCTTACATACCACTCCTTGTCTCTTATTTAATTGCGCTCTAGTCAATAGAACTCAGCGTATCAGCTTACCGATAATCAAGGTTCTTTCTTACGGCAACAACAACTAGGCGAACTTGTGTATGAAAGTACAAGAAAAACAATTTTCTTAATAACAATGCAGCACATGACTGCATGCAACCGGGGAGGGAGGTGAACGACAGTAAATTTCAAGTGGAGAAATTAAGGTAAGCGCAGAGAAATCGGTTGTTAGAAAGATATGATTTTATTTTCCTGCAAAAACAAAATATGCAAAAATTTACATTTTTACGCTACGCGTAAGCTGTGCGTATGGAGATCTGCGCAAACGATAACAGTAAAATGAGGCGCATTATTTTATAGCCATCTGCTAAAAATTTGCAACTCCCGCTTTCTCAACGAGATTCCCTTGCCACAGCGCTTGCCGAAATGTCTGCAAATGTGCTCGAAGGCAGTCGTCGGCAGTTGGGGGGAAAGAGAAGGAACACCTGTTTGGTAATGCTTTCAGCTAAGCTTTCGAGCAAATCTTTCCGCCTGTTGCGAATCAATGCGAAGTATGTGTGTGTGTATGTTTGTTTAATGCGTACTTCTGTCATTTTATAGCATCGAACAGAATGCGGGAGTATCGAGCTGCTTTATAAGTGGATATGGAAATGAAAATTGTTGATTTGGATTTGGTGGTGGCGCTCCGCTACGCTCTTGCTCTTAGTCACTAGCCCACCGTGTGTGCCGAAAGCGTTCGTGTCTCGGTGCGTATGTGATGTATGAAGTAATTTCGGTTTTATAGCTGCTATGCACTTAGTACACCCCTGTCCTACCTACGACAGCTGGATCTCTGTGTAATACATACATATGTTTTTCTTTTGTTACTAACGTTTACACTGCAGCATATTTCTCAACAGATTTTTGCTTATAAATACACAAACCCTTACAATAGCCAAAATTTGCCGGAAGCATTGAATGCCTGCAGTCTTAAGCTGGTCGGTTAGAAACACAGTAGCGTTCATATTAATATACATATGTATATCAATTTATTTTTCTTGTTCTTTATTGGGAAGCGTGGAATCCGGTTCACCATCTCTGGATGTTTTCACTGCCATTCTACAGGTCTGAATTATTTTTTCAATATTTTACGATTTGTATTACGTTTCTTGGACCCCACTTAAGACAAAAACCTACATTTTTTTGAATTATTGGTTGTAACATTACTTTCGCTGTCTAAAACTTTCAGGCATAACCTATTCTGAAGTAGGTTATGTTACGTTAGTTAATAGCCTGCTCTTTCGTGAGGCCACGAATAATTTTGATTTAGGCAGCTAGGGACACTTGCCAGTTGTACTGCCTAAAACTTCTTAGTATGGATCTTATCGTTAGAGCGTCCAGAGCCTGCCACAAATTTATTGAGGCGGCTAATATAAAGTCCAGCCAATTCTCGAGTATCCAGAAAGTGTGGCAATCGAGATGCTTTAACCTTCGTCTGGCGAAAGCTGGACAGTGATGGAGAAAAAAATGTTCCACCTCATTTTCCTTGCTGCAACTTTAGCAAGTTGCGCGCTATAAAATTTTTAGCCCCACCGCATGAGTGCCTATGGGACAGTGTCTCTCTTTTTTTCTCTTTCTTTCCTTTCTTTTGTGGCAATGCGAAGCTTGCTAAGAGATAGTCGTTCAGAACTTAATAGTCACAAAAGTGCACGAAGACAGAGGAAGTTCTGTTCTTTCCAATCTTGATGGGTGGAGACATTCATCTTCTGCTACCTTGATGGCTGTCATTCCTACCTGACAGCAGACTACAATGGTTTGACAGTCCGCAACAAGAGTTCATTGAGAGCTCCCGACAAAAGACTACGAGGTTTGACAATTAAGTAATGAGACTGATCTTATTGCCGCGCTTGTGGTAAGCCCGTGACCTTGAAATTCCGTTTTTCTTATTTCGGCATCCCTCCCTTCTCCATTGATATATGTACCATCACACTAGCTTGTTTAGTTCGCCTGCTGCGTCAAGTTGAGTAGACGTGTGTTTGTAGTGCTCTTCACGAAAATGGAAAAACGAGATCAAGACGCGTCGCGATAAAATTCTGCGCCAGATTGGGCGAAACAGCTTCGGAAACGTACGTTAAAATTGTAAGAATGTATGGTGATAGTGCTTTTAGTCGTGCCAAAGCTCACAATGGTTGTCTCCACGCGCCCCCCGCCCGAAAAAATCTCGCATGAGCAAGTCGAAGGTGATAACGATGATTATTGCCTTTTTGATAGCCGTGGAATCGTCCACAAAGAATTCGTTCCACCGAGAAAAACTGTGAATCAAGTCTACTATTGCCAAGTACTCGAAAGATTGCGAAAACGAGTCAACAGGGTGCGCCCAGACATCGCTCATAACTGGATCCTTCATCACGACAACGCGCCGTGCCACACCGCCCTCAGCGTGTCTCAGTATTTGGCCTCTAAAGGGATCGCCGGGTTGCAACAGCTGCCTTATTTGGCCGACATGTCACCCTGTGACTTTTTTTGTTTCCCAAAACAAAATCGGTGGTCAAAGGAACAAATTTTGAGTTGATTTCGGACATCCAGGCGGCCGTGACGAGGATACTCGCGGACATCCCAGTCGAAGCGTTCCAGAAATGTTACGAAGCATGGAAAATGCGCTGGAATCGCTGCCCAAGGGGACTACTTTGAAGGGGATGGCAGAGTTGTAGAATAATTTTCATATATACGGTTTTTATGGAATCAGTCTCATTACTTAATTGTCATATCTCATATCACTCCAAACTTCCCCTTGAGATTCGATTCATTCATGAAAAAGTTCACTACGCCTCTTCTGCATAGACTCTTCCCCGTATTCTGAAGTGGAAAAACAAAATACTTACTTTTTTCAGTGAGCATTAAACATCGCTAGTATTTTCTAGTTAATAAAAGTTCGAAATTTTTATGTGCTAGATAGTATTCAGAAGACAAATATGTGAAGTTTTCATCTTGTTTCTGAATTTCGCTGGCCTGAATTTAATATCCACGATTTGCATGGTAGAAATGATGCTTGAATGCCACAGCAATCATATTTGCATCGGATTGTTCTTGGTAATGAAGTATGAATCCATTACAATAACCCCAAGTGCAAAATATCATATGAGAAACCTGACCAATCAGCAAAGCCAAATATCCATGATGACAAGTAAATGTTCTGAATTTGGTGGAATCTGAAGACCAATTTCAATTTTGAGCTTCTAAGTTCGTGTGAAACCATTAATGGACAATAACATATCAAATTGAAAAGAGCGATTGCCATAAAATGCTTTTATTACAAAAAGAACTATAATCCAAAAATATTTAAAGAGAAGTTGAACGCCGCTTACAAGAAGTATTTATTACTGAATGACAAAATGATAAACTCAGTTTCTAGCGCATCATGATTGGTACTTTAAATCATGTGTATTTATAATCATGAGCACAACTGTATATATACTTACTTAGATAAGTCTTTTTGGTGAATTATTGGCAAATGCGTATTTTAATTCCTCGAACCGAAGCATACAGATAGAAGTAAGTTCGAATATCCGAGCTACATTGATTACACCATACTTTCGGCTCACTAATCGAACAATAGCAAGAAGTACGGTTATGTCTGCGACCAGCAATAGTAATTAAAAGAAAATTAAGGTTTTCCTAATGGCAAATAATACGCACGAACGTACCGGTTTAAAAGCACAAATATACCACTAAGCTCTCGAGTATAATATAATAATACATGTATGTCGAATGTATGTATGTGAGTAACAGTGATGGCCAAATAAATAAGTAAATATGTATGTATGTGTCCTTTGATTGGAGTGCACATGAATATTTAAAAACAATTGTTTATCCGAGCTAAGTGACATATTTAAGAATAGATTAAACACATTTCATGGAAAAACAATTTTCTGCACTTTAAGCAACGAATGCGAGTACTATACACACACACACAGACATGCATCATGTTGCGAGCAAAAATATGAATTTTCCGAAGTAAAAGGATATGAACTCTTGAACGCTTCCTGGTCGCAATCAACATTCGTAATTGCAATAAAATCATGAATATTAATACAAACTAATATTAAAGTGTCGCTCATTCATGTCACTCGATGTTCATACTCATTACGTTCTTATGCTGTGCTCTGCTGTGCTATGCAAAAACAATTCCAACTGTCAGCTCACACGAAAAGTGATGAAAATGTTATAAATGCAATTTTAATATAGCAAATGCCATGCTCATTCGTCGGTCTGGCTGTGTATGTGTGTGTGTGTGTGGGTCTAACTCGATGTGGCACCAACGGGAGCTCGTGTCATGCCAAATGGCAATAGTTGTCACATACAAGCATAAATGCATTCATATACATGACACTTATGTGAATTCAATGACTTTTTGCCCTCTTTTCCGTAATATACTTAGTTGGTATTTGCTGACAAAATGCTTGGAAATGGCAAGCGTGGCTGCAACCTGCCGGAGTGACTGTCGCTTCCATATTGTTTAATTGCAAAGTAAAAGGCAGAAGGAAGTCGTGTTGCGGCAAATGCAAACTATGATGTTCACATATGCATCATGGCATAGTGCTGTTGGTGGCTATAAATAACAGTTTCCAGCATAAAATGAAAATTAAAACTGAAAACGTTGAATGTCTTAATGCTCAGCACTCGTGAAAAGAATTCTTCTTCAAATTAAATTGCTGTTCTCACAATTGAATAAAAAGTTTAATTCGGTTGCACTGATAACTATAATACCCCTCACAAATTCAAACAATTACATACAAGAACTTGATTTTGATCGGTTGGTATTGTAAATAGAGGATGATCTATTTCGAGGATCCTTACTTTTTTAAAGAAAAAACACAGAAACTTCAAATTATCATTTGATAGAACATTCTTTAGGATTTATTTTTTGAAGATTATCTTCTTCAAGTTTTTTCCGCGGCCACGTCTCAGATGTTCCATCCGTTGAGTCCAATATTCGATGACTTTGTTCGAGCATTTAGATTAGTAACTAGCGAATAACACGCGTAATGTTTTGCTCCAAGACCTGAATCGATGCGGGAGTCTTCGCATAGACTTTAGACTTTACATATCCCCACAGGAAAAAGTTTAATGGTGTGATATCACACGATATGGTGGCGAATCGATTGACCCAAAATTATTTGCTCACCGATGTGAACGCAATAAATAAATTGATAATTTTTGAAGAAATATGGACCGATGTCTCCACCGGCCCACACACCACACGCAACTGTTGTTTTTTTTTTTGATGAAATGGCCGCTCTTGAATCTCCTTAGGTTTCTTTTCGTTCCAAATGCAGAAATGGCCGCTGAAAAAAATTTGTCTCCAAAACCTGGGATCTTCTTGAAACTTTTCTAGAGTCCATAGAGCGATGTCGCTTGGGAAGCTTCTGTTCTTGCACAAGCTGTATTGCGTACGCTTTCAATTTATGATCTCGATGGATCTAGGATCGATAAAAAAAAGTCTTACCATGCGTCAGGCCGGTTTGCTGCGAACGACGCCGAATCGACTCTCCACGGCCTTCGCATAACACATTGTTTAGATAACCTCAATTTTCGTAATAATTTTGAACGACTTTTTCAGGCGTAAGTCTTAACCCTAACAATAGCAATAAGAAATTTTAGCAAACTTAATATTTTGTTCCTTATTTTTTTTTCGATTGTGCCTTTTGGATTTTCGGCCAACTCAATCTGATCCCTAAGCCAAGGCTGTCTCATAATTTTAGGTGCACTTTCTTGAACAATCAGCCTATTTTTATAAAGGCCCCATACATTTTCGATCGGGTTCAGATCTGAGTATTGTGCAGGCAACTTTAGGACTTTGAAACGTTGATCAGCTAACCAATTTGTTACGATTTCGCCTGTGTGTTTTCGATCTTCATTTTGCTGGAACATGAATTCGTCTTCGGGATTTGTGCTAATGTCAACGAATTCTAGAGATTTTGTTAACAAAATACCAAGATATTTTTCCATTTTCACAAGTGGGTCACGTAGCCACCACGTGAAGCAGCCCCTAATCAGCAAACTCCTTACGCCTTTCTTCACGGTTTGCTTTTGCAGCGTTTCCCCTGGTCCGGGAAAGAAATATTGTTTTCCTTCGGATTGAAAATGATTGACCTTTGTTTCATCTGATCATGTTATGCGTTCCAATCCTTGAGTTTGTTACAAAAGTTTAACCATGCTTTCAGATTCTTGTCGAACATATTCGTCGAAGAGCTCTTCCCGCCGTCCACTGACTACCATTCTTGTTTATTACTTCTACTCTAATTTTAGTGTCATAGAATTGTTACGTCTCATTATTTGTTTCATTACTGCTGACGTGCGCAACATTCGGCGGCCTCTAACATTATTTTATATGATCTCCGACACTTCCGTCGGTGTGTTAAAAACTTCCACAGCGGAGTGGGAACGATGACATTGACATAGAACAGCGAACTACGCTGGCTAGATCATGATGTCCGGATGGATGAAAACACTCCAGCTCTGAAAGTATTCGACGCAGGAAGCAAAGGAAGAGGAAGACCTCCACTCCGTTGGAAGGATCAAGTGCAGAAAGAGCTGCCTTCGCTTGGAATATCCAATTGCCGCCACGTAGGGAAAAGAAGAATTGATTGGCGCGCTCTTGTTAACTCGGCTATAATCGCGCAAGCGGTGTCTACGCCAGTAAAGAAGGAGAAAGAAGCTTTCAACTTCTTTACAGTCATATCTTCGGCGATCCAAGAGACATAGCCAAAACTGACATTAGCCGCCTCCATAAATTTGTGATAGGTTCAACGCGGTTTGACTTGATTTAAGAGAGTATTCATGAGCAATTATGTAACAGATTTAGATATCACAATGAGCAGGCGTTCTCGGTTAGGAACTTTCCCTAAATTAACCTTAGCAGAACCAGAGTAGACATAAGTATAGCAGTATTTAACGCCAATTAGGCTCCCAAAGAGACCGTTAGGACGATTGAAAAACTAATTTTAAGATCAAGATTTAATCAGTTGATTACTTATGACTTTAGTATTCTTAAAAAGTTATTTAGTTGAAAGATGTCAACTTGCCTGCATTCTGATTGTTCAACAGATGTGCTCATGAAAGCGTGTTACACAAAGAGAGATCAACCAAATACTTGATGCATACAAATGTTTGTCAATACAAATACAAATACATACATATATCCACCATATGCAAAAGGAACTAGGTCAACGCATGTCAAATAGTCATTGAGCAAGAGTGCAAACATTCGGAAAATTTACATGGAGGCGCACAATCCAACAGCGCAATGGCCTTCAGCGCGTTTGCACACAAAAGTGAGATTGATGAGCACGATATTACATCCTTTCTGTTTCATTGCAATAAAAAACACAGTGCTCGAGCACACAGAGACAGGCCTCAATTACGTGATTTCTCTTTTTATTTACACAGGCGATGTCTATCGGGACTCTTGCAGGCATTGGGCTTTGAAAAACCAAGTGCTGCAACTTTTATTGCAATTTGCAAAGGACTCCGTTCGAAAAAGTGCTGTGCGGAAAGCGCCGCCTACGCAAACTGCCCACAAGAAACGAACTTTTAATTTCACTTTTTCATATATCCGCTGCTGACAGCCAAACACAAAGTGCTGAAAGCATCTCATTTGTAGATCGATGGAATATATGTAGTTCGGTATTTATTTAATATTTTATCGACAAATGCAGAAATTTTCTTTGTAATGACATCGCCGAAGTTTGACTTCAATATTCGCTTATATTTTTATTTAAGAACGTTTAAAAGGCTTTGCATATCTCCAAAGTTCAGTGCTCGCTTAACTAGTACGTTTAGAATCTTGTCTTTCAGTTTGTGTCAGAAAAAGACCTAAAAGGTCTCAGAAAATTGGATTCTTAATCAGGTCATCTGAGAATGCAATCGATTTCCAATCGCTGTGTTAAAAAAATAAGGTGACATTTTAATTTAAACTGCGCGCGTTGAAGGATTTGGAGAATTATTTATTTTCTTTTTAAATTTCATGTCAAAATATCATTAGTGTTTGAGATACGTGTCGTTTTGTGAGCTGCTAAAGTAAGTTTTTCGTTTTTTGCGATGTCGAAATTTGCTGAGCAAAGAATTTGCATTAAATTTTGTTTCCGGAATCAATTTTCTGCTGCGAATACATTGAGGATGGTGCAGAAAGCCTTTGGTGATGAGGCTACGTCTAAATAAAAGGTTTACAAGTGGTATAGTGAGTTCCACGCCGGCCGTGAACGTGTCGAAGACGAAGAGCGTCCAGGGCGATCATCAACCTCAACCAACGAAGCTCACGTTCAACAAATCAAAGATTTGGTGTTGAAAAACCGTCGATTAACAATTAGAGACCTTGCTGATTAAGTTGGCATATTGAAAAGCATTGGCTCAGCCAATACCATTTTGAAGGAGGTTTTGGGCCTCAAGCGCGTCAAATCTCGACTGGTACCGAAAACATTGAATTTTTTGGACAGAAGTTGAAGTGTGTAAAATGATGCTTTCCGACTACCAGGGTGTCATGAAACGCATTATAACTGCCGATGAGACTTGGATCTATGCTTACGACTCCTAAACAACCGATCAATCCAGCGAATATCGCGCCAAAAGAGAGCCGAGACCAAAAAAATCGCGCCAAAGTCGCTCAAAAGTCAAGGTCATGTTTACTGATTTCTTCGATTATTGTGGTGTTGGGCATTATGAATTCCTTCCAACCGGTCAAACAGTCAATAAGGAATATTATTTGCACGTTATGCGTCGTTTGCCTAACGCTATCCGCCTAAAAAGGCCGGAATTGAGGAAAGACAATTCTTGGTTTTTACACCACGATAATGCAGCGTACCATACTGCCCTCGTAATTCGTGATGATTTCGCCAAAAACTCAACCCACATCGTTCCGCAACCACCGTGTTCACCTGATCTGGCTGTTCACCAAGCTCAAAAGACCGCTTCGGGGACACCGTTTTTATACGAAAGAGGAGATTCAAGCCGCAGCGAAGACGGAACTGAAGGCCATCCCGGAAAGTGACTGCAACCAGTGTTTCGAAGATTGGAAAATCCGTTGGCATAACTGCACTGCATCGGGAGGGGATTACTTTGAAGAGGATGAAATTGATTTGGAAGAATAAATAAAGAACTTTCAAAATAAATGCAATGTAATTTTTTGGGCAGAGGTATATACTTTAGTGTTTTATCTATGGGGATTTTGGTGTATAATATAAATACGACAACCCCTTTAAGGAACCCAACAGTACTATTCATCTGTTTACGAAGTGGTATCATGAACAGCGGATTCCGCACAATCAAGTAGGAAAGTTGACAGGAGTAACTTCGGGCTGAGTAGACAATTGAGAAGCAAAGTCCTCTAACGATGAACGGAGACCAAACTCAAGTCGCTCATCATCCCCAAACTCCTATAATTGTGCAGAGGCATGGACAATGACAACATTTGATGAGACGCCGTTAAGAGTTTTCTAAACAAAGGTTCGACATTGACATAGTTCGTCGAATTAAGAGACAGAGGCTGCGTCGTGGCTAGTGTCTTGTCGTTCGAATGAATAAAATCATTCCAGTTTTGAGAGTATTCGCAATACCTGCAGGGAGAAATATAGGAAGAAAAAAACCTCCACTCCGTTGAAGGTGGGTGTGAACCACGTGAAGAAGGACCTGGCTACACTTCGAATCTTCAATTGGCGCCAAACAACGAATAGAAAGATCGACTGGCGCGCTGTTCAAAATTCGGATATATACGCCTAAGCCATTTCTACGCCAATAAAGAAGAAAAAGGTGTTTTTATTCCACCACAACATGTCGCTAAGGCGTATAAAAGTTCTGTTCAGCCACCACTTGATTGCGGCACATAAAGACGAGTTGAATTCTATAAGCAATAAGTACGACACAAATTAAAATACAAAACTGTCATTCCATTCAGGAGATCACAGTAGGTATGGTTACCTGAATTTGGATGGATTTGAGGCCGCTCTTAATAAGTTTAGTGCACCTGTCACACAAATCACTGTTGTAAATCTATATTAATATTGACAAAACTGGCCGAAAACTACTACTTATAATATAGGCTAAGTCGAGTGAAAGTCACCCCCACCTCTCACACAAAAATTGTCTTGAAATCATAGTCATATTTACTTAAGTTTACACTAACAGCGTTTAGGAAGAGTTACAGTGGAAGCGGAAAAAGCTTGGACAATAGACGTGTTATCGCCCACTTTTAGGCAAAATCACATGTCACAGATATTATTCGATAAATTTTTACCAAATTCAGTACATAACTAACTGAAGTTGTCAGAATAAAACATTGCACAAGCAGTGCGTTTAGGTTTAGCCCTCTCACGTTAAAAAGCTTCGTTTTCGTTTCATGCCTCTGATACTGTGTCTGTGAAGCTCAGTGCCAATCGCTGGATTTTTAGCAAAAATATCAGTATATCTGTGAGATATACTACTGAAATTCAATGTCAATATTTTCTCGATACTATTGTACACTTTTGTCAAAAATGGTTAAAATTGAGTTAACACTTGCCTAACACTTTGCATAAAAACTTTAGCTTACCTTTACCTTGTTTAAAATTTTACTTTATAACTGTAAAAACTTTCGAACTTCCGGTTGATTTTATATCTGCTAATATGTGATCTATCTGAAATATATTCAGAGAGCATCTTTTTACTGATCATTAAATGGTGTGATTCCTAAAATTTATGAATTTATGACATTAACTAAGGGTTTCGGGTACGAAGTCCTACCAAAATAATAAAATATCGGTATCATTTGATAGAACTTCCTGGTAGGACTTCCTACCCGAAACCCTAGATTGAATGAAATATTTATAATATTGCAGTTATCCCTTTTCTTAAACCGAAATAAATGTACCAAATACGATCTTCAATTATACCAAAATTACACACACGGCCTATTAAAGCGCTTTCAAATAAAAATCGAGTAAAATTTACCTGCAATAAAATTTAAGCACACATTTTCGTTTTGAACTTAATTTTACTACACTTTTAAGTTGCACATTACGCATCGCTTGCATGTACATATGTGTGTATGTATGCGTATGAGATTTTGTTGTGACATAACCGTAAAAATAAGCACATGCAAATTAAATGAAAAATGATAAATTTTTCCGTTGAGTGAATTTTGATGGACATTCACCTCGACAACCATTTGCTGGAAAGAAAAGTTTAAATAAACCGCAAAAATGTGGAATGGCAAATAAAAAGTAAAAAAAAAATGAGAATAAAATGCAAAAAAAGGAGCGCGCAACTTCTGGTTTTAAAGCCAAGCAAAATGAGAGAAAAACTGAACTATGGAAAGGACATTTTTATTACCCTATTTTATAGTTGTTGTTATTTTGTTCATTTGTTGTTTGCTAATATTTATTTCATTTTTATTTGTTGTTGTAAATTTTTTGCCTCGTTCACCTAAACGACATAGAGAAGTCCCCACACAATCAGGGTAACATGAGGGACTAGACATATGTACATATAAATATATCGGGGTACTGCTAAACGGGCATTTATTGGCGCATGATTACAGTGTTGCGGGAGATTTGAGGTGCTTACTTTCTGGTACTAATTCTTAGTAAGTAAACGCATGGAAGTCATTGTTGCAATAATTTTTGCATTAAATATGGCTCAAAGACGAATCTTTCGTTATGTTAGTGTTCTCATACTGTTAAGGTTTCACAACCATGCTTAATGCCAACGTAGAGATCGCCTCGATAGAAAGCCAAATAAAAATTTTCCATAACAGAATTTAATTTGCAAGACAGATATATTTTATAGTGATTCGATATTGGCGGATCTGAGCATATTCTATGAGAGAAAAAGATATGTAAAAATTTTCAGATCGATACCTCAAAAACTGAGAAACTACCCTTTCTGGTCTTAACTAATAATGTAAAAGGTTACACAATCCATGCAAATCCCTAGAAAGTCAAGAGAATGGCTATTTCATAAGAAGTTGAAGTTGAATTTTACGATTGGTAAGGCATTTCGATGATAAGCAGTTTAATTTGACCCATTTAATGATCTGAATACTCTACAGTCGATGTAGAAGCGATTTAAAATCTTTCCCAATAAAAAACTTTCTGAAATATAGGAGTCGAAGGCTGTTCCGGTATGGTATGGTTTCCGGTATGGTAGTCCTGAACCTCATGCGAAGATATGTTACATACTCGTATGCTAGCTTGTAGTACTTTTTCTATTGTTTTTGACGTTCGGTCTTTATAAAGAACATATACATGGTACGCTGCAAAGTTTTAAAACCCTTCAAAACTCTTCATTAATGTTTATTGATTGAAAACCATATCGTCGCCTTCTTCGGACTTCGGCTACTTCTTTTTGGATTCTATCAGAAGTCAAAAAGTCATATTCTCTGCTTTCCTACGGCTGAAAATCTGTCAGTATTTTTGGTTTTATTACCAGATTGGTACTAAAAATGGATATCGGTCAAGGTCGAGCCGATAAATCATCGCAATTTATCTCTACGCATGCACTTGAAATCCACTTGAATCTTTCGTATCTGTTTGGGTCGTACTTTTGTTCGTCGGGCATTCTACATTTAGCGTAGCTGGGTGTATTCTTCCTCTGGGTGAGAGGGCTCACTAGCGCAATTGTTGTGTTTAAATTGTATTTGAAGAGCTCGGATAGCTAATCATTTCAACGACTTTGAAGAGTACCGCAGGGGACCAAAAATTCTTCTGAGAACTTTGTTCTCTAACTCCTAAATAACGCTCATCGATATTCATCATCCTACATGCTTGTGCAACATAGTGCTGCACAGGTAGTATGAGTCACTTATAGAACATTAGTTTGGTTTTGCAAGGAAAGGCTCTACTTTTTAATAGCCAGCTGAGCCTTTTATAGCATCTGTTGGAAAGAGTGATTCTCAAATTTATTTCGTCTGTTGTCGTTGTTAGTATTTATATTGAATACAAGATGGACGAAGTTGTTCACTACTTCGAAGTTATTATTACTATCAACGTGGTTTCCCAATCGTGGAGATTCTTTTTGTATATAACAAGAGCTCCTTAGCGTCATTCTCATTCACCAACAGATCCATCTGCATCACTTAGTTTTTATGCTTGAGAATGTTGCTTTTTTCGGTTATTGGTTTCACAAAAGTCACAAAACTCTTGAAGTTGAAGTTAAAACACTTTTCAACTGAGTCTTTTTCTTAATATTCTATTGGCTAATAACTTAAGTCAGAGTGCCTAATCAATGGAAGAGTTCTTTCACATACCGTGTAGTTCCAATCTTGTGTAGATCAAGACTGTGTCTTTTGTCACTAATTGAAATGAAATCGTAATTCCTTATATTCCGAATATTTTATAATACATTTAATTCTTTAAACAAATAGAAAACACTATTTTATAAAGTAATTGTGCCAAAATATGAGCCAAAACCGTTAGACGTGTTCTGAAACAAAGTGTTGCCTACATTTAGGCTGATATTTAGTGAGGTTAAGTTGAGAGGTCGAACCTAACAGGTATCTAACGCCGGTCCGTTGTGGTACCCAAAACTCTTACATACTACAACAGATAAAAAGAGCCTTACAAATCAATAAATCGCTTAAAGCCTATCAAAAATCTGTTGAGACGGCTGACAGGGGCAATGGCAACGATTTCTTCTCGTTTGATGAAGATTTAAGGTAAGACTTCCAGGACATTTCAACCTCAGTGTTGCAACCCTGAAGAATGGAGTGGAAAGTGCCTGAATAACCTCACCCTCCTACATACAATTTTGACAACGAGTTTAGCTTTACCGCATGAATATCTATTAGACAGTGTCCAGTAAGAACCCCTACGATTGCAGCTAGGCAAGTAAATCAGTAGATCTCCTGTGTTTTGCTCCAGGCCAAAAGGATATTGTAGTCGCAAAGAGGCTGATTGTCGATAAGCTCCTGTTAAGCGCACGCGCCTGTCAAGTGTTAGAACGCAAGGTGTGAATGGTGATCCAATCCGGTCCCATTCCGATGTGGGCGAAGCAAGGGCGCTCCCACTGGTAAACTCATCTGATTTGCAATTAACAGCGATTCCGCTTTGACTAGGCACTCAAACGAATCTGATGATTATATTGATTTATGCTATTTTTAGTGAGAACAAGCGTTTTACGAAAATTAAAGGAAAAAGTTCAAAAATTCGGCGAACGACATCAAAAAGTATTAAAAGTTTTACCCGTTGCTTGCTTTTAACGCAACACTGTTCGCTACTTATATATAAAACACTATACATTTATTTATAAATAAATAACTGCCTTGAGTTTTTTGCAATTTTTCCCTTGACTGAGTCTTCGCTTGGACTATTAGTTTGTGCTTAGTGTACCGAGCTCTTGTTGTTGATGCTCGCCACTGTTGTTTTTGTTGCTTTGGCTAGTGCTTGCAAGAAAGATAGGAAAACTTTGCTTGTTATCAAACTAATGTAACAGATTTTGTCTGCCGCCAGTTTGGCTTCCATTTTTTCAACGCCGTAAACACACACTCACACACACAAAGTCGGTAGCTATGGCGAGTAGCTAGAAGGCTAGGTGGATAGGTGGCTAGTTCGTAGGTAGCTGTAGCTACTTAGTTTTTCTGGCGAAAAGTTGGCAACAACCTGCTCGCTATCAAACGAATGGCCAAGCGACCGCATGCTTATCGCGCTGTGACATCGGTCGGCCAGGCGCGCTATTGCTCATGAGCGCATTGGGCGTGTTGGCCGTGCTGGGTGTGGGAAAGCACAGTGCTGGGACCCAACAACAACAGTGCAGTGCTTAATTAGTAGAAAAATGCATTTCTCCGAAATAAAAAACGGTAAATAAGCGAGACACAGCCATGGGCTGCTCCCTTTTCCAGCGCAGCCACAGGTGTTCTGCAGCTTATGCATTTCGAGAATCATATTCGGAAGCGACGCCAGCAGCAGCAGCGTCTTTAAAGTGAATGCGAAATTTAAAATTGAAATGTTAGCAAAACGCTTTTCAGCTTAAAGCATTGCTGCCGGCGCTTTATTGCAGAGCACAAAGGCGCGCTGTACTGCGCTGCGCGTCGCCAGCGTCAATGCCGTCGCCGTCAACGTCCTCATCGCCGTCGTCTGGTCCAATTGTCTCCAACTGCTCGTTACGACCTTTTGTCACGACACACATGGCCATCGAGATGCTCGCGTGCCGCCTGCTACTGCTGACTTTTGTTGTATTTTTTACTTGCATTCGTGCTGTTGTTGTTGCTGTTGCTGTTGCAGCCACTGTCATTGCCATTGCCATTTGGCTTTATTGTCATTGCGCTTAAAGTGGCCAAAATCACGACTAAGCGCCATGGCAAGAGACTGTAGACGTCAATGCATTCGCCAAAAAGCTAAACAAGTGCATATACATGCATATGTGGGTGTGAGCGTGTCTGTGTGAGTGTGCATTCAAGTGCATGTGAAAATAAGAATAAAATCTGCGATGCTTAATACCGTCATTCTGCCAGAAAGCATGTGAAATCGAGAAACCGGCAGTGACAATACATGCAACGAACAGCAATAACAACAAAAACAAAATCGCTTAAGTATAAACAAATAAGGCGGAAAATAAAAGCGATTTGTAGAACATGGTAGAACAACGCGCAGAAGATGCTCGAAGAATTGTGTTAAGTCAGCAGCGCATTGACTTGGCGAGATTGGCTCCATATGTACATACACAAACATACAGATAGACATATAATGCGCATTTATGTAAAGGAACACACATATATATGCAGATACTTTGATACATGTAAGGAACTAAACCTTTCCTTTCGTTCTATGTGGGCGAGCGGAACTTTAAAGGGGGAAGGAGTCTTGTGTAGAAGTTCACGCAAGTGAGGAAAGTTTTTCGATCGCCATGCACTTGGGAGTGGACAGAAACGATTCTTTTACATATGGCTCAAGCAGCTCACGACTTCCGGTATTAGATCAAGTATCCTCTGGGTAGCCAAACAACATCCGTTTGAAGGCGAGCTAAATTGACCAACAAACGACCAGATATTGACCATGCGCCAAATTTTGGAAAAGCTCCGTGAAAAGAGAATCGACACGCACCACCTCTTCTTCGATTTCGAAGCTGCTATCTCCTGTCATCAAACAAGCAGTTCGCGACTTCACTCCCACGTCACTGTTGGCAGTAGTAACTTCGAAGTCGTAGATAATTTCGTCTATCTTCGAACCTGCCTCAACAGCAACAACAACGTCATCCTCGAAATCCAACGCAGAATAACTCTTGCCAACAGGTGCTACTTCAGACTGAGTAGGCAATTGAGAAATGGTGTCCTCTGTCGACGAACAATTGCTAAATTCTACAAGTCACTCATCATCCCCGTCCTGCTCTATGATGCAGAGACATCAACGTTGACAACATCTGTTGAGTAGGCGTTACGGGTTTTCGAAAGAAAGGTGCTGCGGAAGATTTATGATACTTTACACGTTGGCAACAAAGGATATAGCAGTCGATGGAACGATGAGCTGTATGAGATTTAGCGTTTTCAGAGCTAGCCAGCGTAGCCGCTGTCGTCCTGTCGTCTGAATGGATGAAAACACTCCAGCTCTGAGAGTATCCGACGCAGTACCCGCCGGTGGAAGCAAAAGAAGAGGAGACCTCCACTCCGTTAGAAAGACCAGGTGGAGAAGGTTCTGGCTACACTTGTAATCTCCAATTGGCGCTAAACAGTGAAAGGGAAGGACGAGTAAAGCGCTGTTGTGAACTCGGCTATTACCGCGGAAGTGGTATCTACACCAATAAAGAAAATGAGTAAGATTTTTTAGTAAACTTTAATCTTGGTTAATTCAAAGTGATATGTTAGTTTTGGAAATATGGAATTTGTGTGAAGGAACCAATAATTGGAAATAATTGCACTTTAATTGAGATAATTCTTATAGATATGGCTATAAGATATGGGCTGTTACAAAAATGTATAAGCCTCTTTACTATTATTACAGACAGCGATAAGCCTGATAAATTTCAGTAAAAGGGATTATTTATCTGCAGATTCAACTCAATATTGCAATATTGACTCAAGTTGTCAGCCTTTTGCGGCCGAAAGTGCCTAAACGCCTAACTTGGATCACACTACCTATCTAACTCAAGTTTAAATACAGACATAAGTTAGCTTGATATTATTAGTAGGGGCGTTTCTTCGAAATATCGAAACTATTCTGATTAATCAGCACCAAAAAATACTCAGAGCAATCAACTCGTAGCTGTTTTTGCTTAGTTGTGAGCTCGCGTGGTTTCACTTTACTTGGAGCTTTCACTTACCAAAATTCTCATATTTATGATTGACCTGAACAACGCATGTATTTGTTATTTTTTCGCCAACGTCACTTTAAAAATCATAAATAATTTTATGAAATGATTTTTGAAGATTCTACTCAACGGACACTTTTACGTATAGGTTTCTGCGGTGGTCATAAGGACCTTACGGAATTTTCTTACATCAACTAACAAAGAGTTACTTCACTAATCGCAGAGGCCGAACCGTGGTCAACTTAAAAAAAGTGGTAAAAACTCTTTTTATTAATTTTCCCTAAACCTCAAAGGGAGTGTCATTGGAAATGTTTGTCTCAAACGACAATTGAGATATTTGTAATGTATCTATCTAAATTCTCATTTTATTATATTAATGTTATTCGATTGAATATTAACGTCGACAAGGAAATCAAGGAGAGCGTAAAATTCAGTTTTTATAAAGAGAGAGTTTTTAATGACTTGTTGAATTAAGAAATATTCTCAAATAGCATAATCTTTTATAATCGAATTGTAAGCTAAGATTGAATGTATGGTTACAGCATTTTCAAAAATCGCGAGTATTGAACTCAGATTTGATAAAATTGTTGTCAAAATCGTTATTTTCTTATAATTTTTATGAGTAAATACAAGCAACTCTGTGCTCGTTGTATCCTATTTCCCATTATCCAAATAATTTTTCTACAACAACATAATATTTTGTTGTTTGGAGCTCGCTCTCTTTGTATTGCTTTCACATCTTACCTTGATTTTCACCAACCGAATGTATTATATGCCAAGTGTTCTAAAAGCATAAGAAAATACATACAAACATACATATATGTATATCAGTAATTCAAGTGCAGCGTAGCGCGACATCTTGTAGCTCTTTCTTTTTACAAGTGTCTTATGGAAAATGAATGCTTGTATTTTCCGATACAAAGCTTAGAACGCAGTCGCTGATTTAGGGTTGTACAAAAAGCGCGCAAAGCGCTGGAAAGGGTTATTCTAAAGGTGTATCTAAATTTGCTAAAATAGGGTGAATATGTATTCATGCATCATGCATTTCGAACGGATTACCGAAGAGAATTCTATTATTATTTCTTACACATATTATTAGGAGATCGAATTTCTTTCTCTTAAATAATATAAATATATCTAACTATACTCTTGACTTCGAAAAAGTTCGCATAAATTCGCATTATTCTAATAGGGTTGAGAAGTATCGTGACTCTATGACTTCGTGACTCGATGACTTCATAAAATACGAGCAAGTTTCTCACTTGTGGTTTTTTTAATTTCTCCAAATATTTAAAGAAAATTATTAAAATATTTTTAACCAAATTAACCACTGATTATGTGAGTATTTTGACAATATCTTGAAATTAAGTGCTGTAGAGCAGAAAGAGTAGAAAAAGCAGAAGCACATAAGTAGTTACCAACTGTGGGATTTTAACAAAACACAATATTTTCGTACAACCCTCATGTAGCTGCGTGAGTATGAATATGTCAGCACTATGAGTGCATGTATTCCCCAAGCATTTCGCTGGTAAAACAAGGATTTGTGTTAATTAAGGTTGCTAACATGACGTTAAGAAATACGCCGACACAATGGAAAAAAGTACTAATTAGAGCGAAAACAAGTGATCAAGAAAATGCGGGCGCAAGGCTCTCACACGGCGGCAAGTGGGTCGCGATGCATTTTTTGTGAATATACAAATACAAGAAAAAGTTGTAATTAGCAAATAGAAATATTATATTATAAAATATAAAAAAATCGGCAAAATAAAAATGTTCTGTAACACAGCTTAAAGATTTAATAATAAATCTTATCGTAGAAATTTGATCTCACGATGCTGTAAGACTGCTCAATATACACAAATTAAGTAACAATATGGACATAGACACATAGATTTCTTCACTCGCATCTTCGGTCGGCTCCTGACTGAGGGTATCCTCTTTATTAAGCGCCTGTAAAACGGACCATTTTAAGATACTTAGAAAGTTCTTGTTTTTACCCAATAGCACGGAAGTCATAATCCTTTAGAGTTAACTTAAATTCGGACCCGTTATCCATCGATAGTCATATCAGAAAGAGTGGGCTACAGGGGAGTGTTGTGTTAGAGATGGTGTCTTTTCAGCAAAATTACCAGACCAATGCAGTGCATTCTAAACGGAGAGAACAGCAATTAAAGAAAGCTTTCCCGTTCTGAAAAGGAGCGCCGATAGCCAAACGGCTTTTAAACCACTTTAGCCATTAAGGGTTTCATAAAGGATAAGTAAAGAATACTTTCTCTATTAGGGGTTCTAACATCTTGTTTATGGAAATACTTGCAATGGTTTCCGGGACGTAATAATATTCCTAGAAACTCTAAAATAGATGAACTACTCAAAACAGACACCTATAATTAAACCCCGCAAAAGGAAATAAGGGAAAAGGGAGTTAATATGCCTATACTTGTAGATATTTAATTGACAGATATGTTACAGATATAGCTAAGTCTCGGTGGAAACAATGCCTGAATTTTACAACATGCCGACAAATGTGGCATGATTTCCATATGGACCATACATCCCAAATGTTGAAATTCAAAGGGAATGATATTAGAACTGTAGTAGGAGTGCTAACAGGTCACTGTCTTATTGGCAGACATTCCAGGAGACTGGAGATACCATATAGGGAGTATCGTAGATGCTACCGAGAGATAGCAGAATAATAGATTGTGAAACAAATTCTATACGAATGCAAGGCTTTGATGTAGGAAAATAATCGCAACTATCGGTCGATGGTTCTAGGCGTTTTTTCGAAAGTTGCATATATAAAACTCTTTGAATTGAAGAACTTCGTCAAGAAAACAAGTTGGTACAGAAAGGATATACCAGAATTTCAGCTTATGCAACGATGATAAGTCAATACTGGTTTGAAAAATATTATGCCTTAAAAATCTAAATATAAAAGACGAAAATCATGCGGAATTTGCTCTAATTGAATACAAGAAAGTGCAGTTTTATGAAGATAATATCAGATTAGAAGAGAATGCTTACTGGAAAGAAATTAAGGAACTAAGTATGAAGAGACAGTTGCCATGATTGATGCATATTTTGCAGCAAAAACAAATCGGTGTTGTGTAGGGTTCGATATTTCGGTCTAGCAGAGACCTGGGTTTACTGGTGAAATCAAATTAAAAAATATATATATTCTTCTCTAAAACTATACGAGCTTCTTAGTCACGATAAAGGTCTCAAAAAAAAAGCAACGAAGCTGTCACCGCTAATTTCCCCGGAAAGTTTAAAGAATTTCTAAATTATTTCAAGATCGTATTCGAATCTGCGTCACCACATACATAAATACAATGATTTTTGACAAGATACACCTAACTGACTAATACCGAACTTACCCTTAAAGAAAACTTATAACTCATCCCCAAAACTACTTCTGATACGACAGCTTCGCTCTGAACATGAAAAATCTTCAACGAGCGCTTCGTTGCAACTTCCGCTGAATAACGCAGTCAATTACTTTACGCTGAGCGTGCTCTCAATACAAGCCAAGCCAGACAATAGCAACTCAACTCAATGACATTTACAAATTCGCGAATTTATGTCTGTCTAACCAAATTTGTCGATGTTTTATGCGTAAGCAATGAAGTGCAAACAGAGTTTCGAGTTGACAAACGTCTTGCCGAGCATTAACAGGCAAACCGAACCCATCATTTTACTTGCCGACATACGTACTTGCATGAATGAAAAGCGACGCACTGCCAGTCTCAAGTTGATATCTCGTAATCAATGCAACCCTGCTTCCATAGAATCTATCCCCTCGCCGCCGTTATCTCCACATTATTCTTTTCCGCTTCGTTTGTGACAACCGCGATGTAAGTGTGTGTGTGTGCAGAGCTCCTATTATAGTCCTATCATAAACAGTCAACGAAGTTCGGCAGCATATTGAGGGCTTCACCGCTGATTGTTTGATATATTGCGTTATCCCTGAACAAAAGTGGAATATTGTCGATGATTTGCAGCAATTTCACGTTTATGAACACATGGTTGTGCAGCAATGCGAACAAGCTTATTAAAATTGGAATGCCTGATTATTCATTCCTGATTGGATATAATTAGGAGGAAGTATTATGGGTTATAATGAAAAATCTACGTCGCATAACATAATCTGCAACTAATACCTATTTCTCAAATGAGGTAGGCAACAAACTTTACATGGATGTGGGAGTGGAACCTGTGGGTCAAAGGTCCACACGTAGCGGACGTGCCTTTTAAATGCACCTCTGACCAAAACTATACGAACATATGATCAATTTGAACTACACTCGAACAATATTCGAAATATACAGTCGAGCATAGTAGACAATAGCTGACTAAAACAGAAGTATTCAGAAGTGGCAGACAAGCCGCTGCCTGACAATTAATGTTATAATAAGTTGTGGAAAATGTGAACTTAATAAACCAAAAACTAAAATGTAAAGTTATAATAAATTAAGTAAGTTTAATAAAATATTAAATTAATAAAGTTTATAATCCAAAGACTACATGTATGAGTTTCTCTCAATCAGATGTTCTCAGACTCTATCCAGTGCTTTCAACAGATTTATGTAACATAAATTTCCTTAAAACTTGAAAAAAAAAATGAAAATTTTTCATGCACCGCACTCAATATTTTTTTTTTTCAAGTTTTCATAAACAATTTGTTAAGCCAGCCTAGTTCCATAGCGTTTCTCGTAGCTTCCCTCGGTTAGGTATGGAAAAGTTAAGATCGCGAACGCTGCTCTCATTATATTTCCGCCAGCAATTAAATGAGTGTTCGGAAATAGTTAGATACCAATAACATTAGAGAACAACGAACAAAGATATTTAGATCGCCGTCTCAAAAAACTAAGGAATTAGCTCATGTACCTAGATACAGACAGATGGCCATGGCTAAATCCACTCAGCTCGTCGTGGTTTTTGGTGTTTAGTTTAGTGTTTTATCTTTCTGAAGTATATAAAGTAATTCGGCGAAATTGTTCAATAAAAAAGTTATATTAAATTTTGCATGTGAAATCAAATTTCTGGCTCCGAATTGTTAAGAATGTTAGAAAGGGCCTTCAGTTATAAGTTTGTGTCAGGAGCAAGTGTTTTTGATGGAGCCAATAAAATAAAGGAGTTGGCGCATGAGAATCAACGATTAACAGTCAAAGATCTTACTGGCATCGTTGGAATATCGAAAGGACGAGTGAAAACCGTTTTGAAAAATCGTTTGGGTCTAAGAAAGTGAAACGTTTGGTTTCAAAAACACTAAATTGTTTCGAAAACAGCGTTTCGCTAACGTCTGTGGAACAATGATTTTTGACTAACACAATGTCATGACATGTATTGTAATATTAAAGGCCAAAAATCAATGTTATACTGACAGTTTTCCTGCATCATCGAAGTGTGGTGCACTCCGAATTCCTACCGACTGGCCCAGGACCAGTCGTTTGAGTTTGCTGAATAGCCAAAAGCCCAAATCAGGCGATCACGAAGAATCAATGCAGGCTGTTTCGGAAATCGATTTTAAAAAGTTAAATACAGACAAAAGACCGAAAAGAACAAATTTTGCAGATTTTTTTCAGAGAAATTTTTTAAATTTATTGTAACAAATGCAGGGAATAAGCAAAATAAAATTTTTTGACAAAATGCGGTTTCTAAAAAAATCGATTTTTTCCCAAAATTTCGGCCTTAAATTGTTTATAAAAAAAATATTTATCGGCAAGAAAACATCTTCGATTAATTACTATCCGACTTTGAAGACACGATTTTGAGAACACGATTTTGAGAAAATTTCGTTAAAAATTTGGAATGCACTATACATAGGATAATTTTTTTTTTAACATATATGGAGTCGCCTATTCCAGGACCATACAAGTATAATACACCCTCCGCCGTTTCGGCAGCTTCTAATAACTCGAGCTTATTTGGTCTGCGCGCCATTCTTCCATCTGGTTTAAATATTTTTGGTATTAACCTATAGTATATCCAATATTATGCTTTCAGTTAATCTTGATGAAAGTTTGAAGATGTATATAGGTATTGATCTTATTCTATCCATATTTCGGCAATACTACATGACGTTAAAAGACCAAAAACTAATAAAATGCTCTCAAGGTTTCGCCAAGGTTCCGCACATACAGTCACTAACCATTCAGAGAAAAGTCGAAACTCTTGCAGTGATTTTAAGGTCTTCGAATGACAGATATGATTTAAGGTAGTAGTCTGCTAACTTGGGTCCGATTTTTTTTTGCTTAATTTGAAAGTACAATGTCTTGAGAATGTACTGTGAAAATTCGAAATATTTCGGAAGTTATAGCGAGTTTCCTAGAGCGCCTCGGAGTCCTCTCTCTCTCGGAGTTGATGAACTTTAAAGCGTTTTTCTCAAAACATTGTTTTTTTGGTCGTCCTGGGTCCTAATTTTGTTTCTACCGAACCGATTGCTTTCAAATTTTAACAGGCTGTTCTACACACTTATAGTTCTCGTCGGAACTAACGAAAATTTTTTCCACCCCTAACTTTTTATTATACAACCCTTTCTTTGCTAAAATATAGGGACTATTTTTTTTTTCAAAGTCCGCCATTTTGTTAATCATCCGGGCCACCCACGTTGATTTTTTTTTTTTGAAGTTCCAATTTCGAGTGACAATAATAATAGTAATAAAGTATTAAATTTTTTCAAATACAATTTTTATTGTATTCTCAATATGTAAATAAAAACACTCTAAATATTCAAGATAATACATTTTTAATTTTCCTATAAAAAACCACCCTCCAAAGAAGTCAGGAAAATAGGCATAAGTTACCAGACTATTACCTTAACTAAAAAAGGGACAAAAAAAAATACTCAGTACTTCAAAATGAAACCTGATGGATATTAAGGAGTTAGATGTATAAAGTAATGGAAAGAATTCCGACCTAAAATCAATTTCGAAAAAATAAATTACTTTGCGTCTTAAAATCTTACACATGTTTCTGCGTTCTCTTTCTCGTTTAATTTAGTAATATTGACTATAAAGTGTGAGACCAGCAACGGCATTTAAAACTATTACGACGCTTAATTAACCATAAAACTGACCACAAAACTCGCACAGGAAAAATACTGAAAGATAAGTAAAATAAAAACCTTAAAGACTTGATAAACCGTAACCTACCGCAATGCCGCCACCGAAGGCCGCCACACAGTGCTTGTACCTGCTGGACGAAACAAATTGCATTTTAATACGACGAAAGCGAGAACCACCGAAATGAGCAACAGCAGCGTGAAATGATAGCAAACATTTATGGGGTTTTCTTAAACACCAAACACTTTGTTTTATTATTTCAATTTGGTATATTTTATAGGGTTTTAATATTTCCCGGTTGCGCCTGAACTTTTTATTTGCAAAAATATGCCAAAAACAAAAAAACAAAAAAAACCAACAAAAAAAGGAATAAGAATCTGTAAATTTATGCGCCAAACGCCACGCTATAAATTTTTAATGAATATTTCATGAGCTTTTGGTGACTTTGCCGGCCTGCCACGGCTGCCATAATCAACTGCCGCCACGCCAAGGCTACCACACGCGCGCGCTGCACTCATCATTTGAAGTGGTAAAAGGCGCAAGCGTCCCACTCCATGGCAATCAGGCGGCGGCTCTGCGACGCGGCGGCAGTTATCATATGCGACACTATCAGCTGCCACATTGCCACAACGCCATATCACTACGTCACTCGCTGGCTGGCAACAGCGCCAACACCATCAGCGTAAAGGCGGCATAGCGGCAGCACCAGCAGCAAAACAACGCGGCATTGGCTTTTCGACCGCCGCTATCAGCATCGTCATCGTCATCGCCATCCTCATCGCCAGCCACAACCTCATCATCCGCGTTCGCATTCGCTTTCGCATTGCCGTATGCGCGCGCAAACGTACCCTCAACCGCGCCGTCGACGGCTGTGCCATCGTCATCGTCATCGCCGTCACCTTCGCAATCGCAATCGCAGTTGCTATCGTCCGCCATTCACTGTCATTTGGTCATAATCTGTGCGGCCGATTGCGGCTCTTACATAGCGACACAGAGACAAAATTGTTTTTGTTTCGTTGTTGTTTTTATTGTTACCATTGCTGCTGTGTTATTGTTGTGCGAGCTCATCGTCGTTTTGCTGCGGCATGTCGCATGTAATATCGCATATTTTATGCGTTTCCTCGGCTTTGACTACCGCAACGGTCGCGGTCATGGTGGCGGCGGCGGCGGCCGCGCGGTTGACGCGTCGCCTTTTAGCAGCGCGATTTAATTGAATTGATTATTTTCACTCCTGTGGTGCGATGACGCCTTGTTGTTACTGTGTTGTTGCTTCTTTCGTTGTTTTGCCTGCACAGAGACCGGTCACCAGTCATCGCGCTCGCCACAGACGCCGCCAAGTGAAGCGCGTCTCGTTTTGGTGATTTTCATTTTTAAACTTTAAATGTCTCCGGGGCATTGATTGTTGTTAAGCGCGAACGCGCAAGTGTTTGTCCGAGAGTAATGAACGTGTGGGCAAAGGGAAAAAAATAATAAAATATAACAACAACAAAATATATAGCAACAAGTATACTGCGGCAAACGGCTGATGAACGCTGTTGTTTAGCTTGTTGACCGCTGATGATCACTTGACTTGACGGCGCACAGCCGAAACTTTAGTTACCCATATCTCAGTTGCGCTTGCGTGTGGCCCTTCTGTTGAGCTCCATAAAGGAGGCGTTGAAATGACGAAGTGCGTCGACATTTACGCGCAAACCGGCGCGCTGTCCGTCTGCATGTCTGTCCGTTCGCTTTGTGCCATGAGTGCGTGTTCGGTTACGATTAACATGAAATCGCGTCTGCCCTGTGCCAAATGCACACTTGCACTCACACATACATACATAAAAGGTATATTGGCCATTGATGTGACGACAATCAGCATAAAAATAGGCATTAAAGGCACGCGCTCAAATGCTTAAGTATCAGCAGAAGTGTACATCGTTGCAAGTTGCGTGCCAAGTGCAAAACTCACTGTTATTCGCATATTTTAAATGGAATATTTTGACAAATTTATTCATATATTTCTTCTACCTTTTCACGGTCGAAATTTAAATCAGCGATCCAATGATTTGGTATCTTGAAGTATTTCAGTGGACGGAAATGGCAAAAGCGTTGAATCGAAAGGTGCGAACTACGGCCAAGGTTCTATTTAATTCATGTCTCATATAGGGCATGCACCTGGAATGTTTGGTCCCTTAAGAGTAAAAGCTGGCATCACTGCCGTCCAAAGGTCCTTGTGCCATTAATATAGTTCTATATAAATGTCATGAGGACCTATTCCTCTCGGTCCTTGACCTATCCATCGCACTTTTTGGACGGCTGTGATGGAGCTTAAATTCGGTGTAGGATTCATGATAGAAGAGAGACTCCGTCGCCAAGTCCTGGCATTCCGACCGGGTGGATGAACGTCTGGCCACAATCCGCATCAATGCGAAGTTCTTCAACATAATGCTAATTTGGGCCTACGCCCTGACGGAAGAGAAGGAGGATGTGATCAAAAATATCTTCGCGCTTTAAGCCCACCTATGGCACGATGTAAAAATCTTGCTCGGCGACTTTAACGTTAGGGTCGGCTTTAGCACAACGGTCGGTAAATTCAGCCTCCATGAATAAACATCCCCAAATGGGTTGAGGCTGAACTTCGCCGGGGCCCGAAATATGGCTATCTGTTGTACCAGATTTCAGCATAGGAAAATTCACCAGGCTATCTGACTGTCTCCGGTTCGAAAAGTCGCCAAACCAGACCGATCGCGATAGACGGAAAAGATATCTCCAGTGTTGCAGACGTGCGTACGCTCCGCTGTCCTAGCATTAATTCGGAACACCATCTTGTTCAACGAACATACGCACTCGCCTCTGCACAGCAAACAACTCATGTCAACCAATACAAGGCTGATCGGTTCGCGTTACGAAATTTCGAGAAAAAGGTTCTGCGGAAGATTTATGGTCCTTTGCGCATTGCGAATACCGCAGTCGTAGGAAGGATCAGCTATACGAGTCATACGACGACATTGACATAGTTCAGCGAATTAAGGGACAGCGGCTACTCTGGCTAGGTGATGTCTTCCAAATGGTTGAAAATACGTATTTTAATACATATAATGGGTTTGACTAACGTAGACTCTTGAGATACGTTGTCTAGCATATATTTTGCGACCTCTTCTCCACGTCGTTATTGCAAAAGATTCAGGTCTTTTGGTACGACTCTAGCATTGACACGCTTTATACCAAAAACATTTGCCAAACTGACGTCAAAACGACATTTTTCAAACACTATTTCTTTAACTATTTCGATGTTATCGTCATTAACAGTGTTGAGTGGGATGGTCGATGACTTCACGACCCTCACTGAATGCTTTGTGCCCCTCAAATATTTGTGTTCGTGATAAAGTAGGAATCCTACAACACTTCTGCAACATCGAAATCGATTCTGTGCAACTTTGGAAACCTCGATTTCATGAAACATGGATTGAATCTACTTTTACCTAATTTTATTTATTGAGTTCATATTTCAAAAATATTTTATGCCTAGTAATATTAGCGAACTACATATGAACTTTTTGTTACTTAGAAAAAAACGGAAATGTTGCGCAACATGCCACCTTAAACAACATTCAAAAAGATGTATTTTAAATTCACCAATTCTACTGTTGTCAGTATCCCATTCTAGTTGTTGGTGAGCGCGTTAGTATTGTAGACATTCTAGAGCCCTATGGTGAATATTACTAAAGAGAAACCGGCACTGAAATAACAAGAACTCTCAGGTTCCACATGTTGCATGGGGTTTTGTTAAATGTTGTTAGATGTTGCAACAGACGCTTTAACTTACTTTGCTTCACTTATCACTTCTGGTTTACTCGCCCATTCATAACTTTGTCGACTTCTGAGGTGGACAGTTCGTTGTAAGAAGTAACGGAAGGAATTACGAAGAACACATTATTTACGTCTTTGTTTGGTCCAAACGTCAACATTTCGAGATTGCTGAATCGAACAAACAATAAACAAGGAACAAAAAAAAAAATAGAAAAGAACTTGAGAGATTACTTTTTGATATCAACAGAAAAGTGCTGAATTTGAGAACGCTATTATATATTCTTTGCACGAAAGTGCTTACGTTTTCTTGTCTGCGCATTATGGACACAGTTGAAATATTCCTACTCACCACTCAACAAACGAAAATATTTTAGCTGAAGTTAAAGGGCAGAAAAAATATTATGATACCTAAGAAGTTATACATTTTGACCAAGGTTTTTTTTTTTTTTTGTCATATAAGAAAAACATTTGATGAAAATTAGGACGGATCTTCTAAAAGTTACTTTAAGATGAGCTGGATTGTAAAAGCGTTATATGCAATAGTAAAATGTGATTGTTTAAAAAACAACTTCGTCCAAACTATGGAAAAAAGAGTAAGACTTTGTTCATAATTTTAAAATTCTTTATAAATTCTTCAAAACCTATGTCGTCCTCCTCAAAGTGATCCCTCTTAGCACCAATACACTGGAACCAACATTTTTTCCAATCCTCGAATCAGTTGTTAAAGTCAATTCGAGTAACGACTCAGATTTAAGGTCTTCAATTGACTCAAAACGGTTTCCCCGGAACGGTCGTTTGAGTTTAGTGAATAGCCAAAGTCACACGAAGCTAAATCAGGCGAATATTGCGGTATCAAAATTTGGCTTCGCGGAAACTCATAACACTCAATAATATTCCCTGTTAACAGTTTTACTGGTCGGAAGGAATTTGGAGTGCACCACACCTTGGTAGTAGAAAAAAACTATCAACTTAATTTTGATTTTTGACCTGCTTTGACGTGGTTTTTTCGGCTTTGGCTCACCTTTGCCCCGATATTCGACCGATTGATCGTTTGTTTCCGGATCGTGAGCACAGATCCAAGATGTTTCATGGTAAATCGTCTGATAAGAGCTTAAAATAACTTGCTGACCTCATCAAAAAAAATTGTATTTGCGAAAATGCGTTAAAAGTTTGAAACAAATGTGATCGTTATACAGTAATACTTTTGATTACTTAAGCTATGGAAATATTGAGTCTGTATTGGTTTGCTGGAGTAACTTGATTATTATTCCACTGTTCCAAAATTCAGAGCAGAGGCTTGAAAGCTACTATCCTCGTTCGTCTTTTGCAATGTAAGTCATTCATTTGAAGATAAGATACAGGAAGCATAATTCGGTGCTAGCATAATCTTTGAGATTCACTTTAGAAGCTATTTCAAGATATTTTAAAGCAGTCGGATACATTTACAAGCAAGGAAATTGGATGCCAAATGAATTTAAGCCAAGAGACCTTGAAAGATGATTTTGCAAGTCACTGAAATTATGCTTGAACGGTACTATATGAAGTCGTTTTTGTCAATGGCATCGTATATCTTGCATATCTCATCGTTCAATCGACTGCTACTCGGCGTTGCCAATGCTCAAAGCACACGAAATCTTCCGCAAACATTTTCTCTCAAACGCTGCTAAAGCCGATACATCAGATGCTATCATACGTTGAATAATCTTCATTTGCTTTCCTTCAATAAATGTTCAAAGTTTGGTTAAAAAAACACAAAACCAAATTTTAGATTTCTTCAAATTTCTAATCTAGAACAGCCCCTAAATCCCTACACATAATAAAACTAATTAAATTCTATTGCAATCTCCATTTCTTTCCGCGCATTTTAAAGTAAAGCAAATTCGCTTTACACAGATATTTCAAAGCGAATTTTTAAGCAACACGCTCGACTCATCGCTGCATAAATTCGCTGTCAGAGTTAACGCAGATATTTAAATGATATAACAGCATGTAACTCAACGCGGAAGCTAAAGTCGATCGCGACGCACTCAAATATTTTCATTTACCACCGACGCCGCTTGAAGACGTGGCAACTCAAATCTGAATTAAAAGTGAGCTAAGGAGACAGAAGTAAATAAATTTTAAAACGTGCTTAGAATTTCAATATTCATAACAAGGAGCCAACAACAAAAACACAACTACACAATAATACAAATGACTCAGCCAACAAGGAAGCATAATCAGAGATTGCGGGCGTGTATGTGTGTGTGGCACGTCGAGGGTAGCACAACGTGAGCTTGAAGTTGCGGCAATCTGACCGTCATGGCATGACATAAATAAATTTGAATTGATAAATAAACACTTTGGATATTTGCAAATATATAAACAAAGCGCGCAAAGAGACACCGGCAGACTTGAAGACTGAGAGCCCGGCAAACCGAGCGGCAGTTACCAGCAACGAAGTTCATACGTAGGTATATAGAACGCAGGTGTATCACTGTCTTCTAAGCGCTGCGTAAAAATTCAAATCAACCATCTGATTGCGTCGCATTGACTGTCGATGTTTCCCCACCGCCGCCATCGCTGTCATTCATTCAATCATTCCGCGGCTGGTGTGTCTTCCTTGTTGGTGTCAGCTTAAATCAAATCTCCAGCGCAGATATGACAAACGCTGCTCAAAGGCTTGTCACACATAAATACCCAGGAACTGCTTTAGATTTTTATACATATTTACAACGGTGTGGCCGCTCACCGCGGCTCACTTGTTGAAGACAAATCTCTCACAAGCATCCCCGTGAATTCTCCTCTCATTGTTGTTCGTGTTGGTTGTCAGCAACATTGTTGATGTCAAATTCGACAATTGATCGAATCTTCTTCTTCTTGTTCTCTTTGTCATTCAACAGTCGCTTTTACCACAGCTCAGAGTGTCTGCCATATCGCCGCTCGGCTTGCCTCAGCAAATTAAGCAAATCTCGGCAATCATTAATCAATTTTGAATAAGTAGCGGTTTATTTCCGTAGTCTGCAACAACACGCTCGTTTACTTACATACAACGGTAACTAAATGCCGGCAATAACCACCTGTTGCTCGGTGAATCAATAAATGGTTGAAAAAGATTGCCAATAAATTGGAAAATGAAAATGTGCCACTTGAGAGAACAAACTTATCTACAGTTAAGGTAATTACTTTCTTGGTTTGGGCAACGCTCATTTTATTGGCTATGGCCCACCTGTGCACACTTTGTGGCAGGAAACAATTTGTGGCGTATAAAGTGGTTCTGTTACACCTCAAATATGGTTTGCTTCATGGTTTGCCGGCAAGAAAAGTGAATGATACGGCAATTGAGTTAGTTGCATGAGTGTCATTATTGTTGTATTGCCGTTAAACGAGAGTTTATTACGGCGTTTATTAAATTACAATTTTTTTTTGGTTAGATTAGGTTAGGTTAAGTGGCAAAAATAATAAAGTACATGCTCTCAGTGGAGCATTTAAGAAGCATTACCAAATTCGCCTTTACTAATTAGGACTAGTCAGCTTAGTTTAATTGTAATTTGGTTAAATTCATATACTTTTCTCGTCAACAGAAAAAAGGTCTAGTACGGAACTCTTAAAAACGCGATCTAAGATACTTACTTATACCCCGTTTCGTAATCCTTTGGAATTCTACTGAAATTTGGTTCACAATATTGCATTCCCTCCCGGAAAGCCGTGGGATAGGTGTACAAAGTCGCAGAGTTAAGTATATATAGAGATGGCTTCGAACTATATAATCTAGTGGGAGGTTGTGTCTTTTCAGCAAAATTAGATACCACAATCGCTTTCCAACTATGCAATTAAAGAAAGCCTTCTTTTGCTAACAGAGATAATGCTTACATTGTTATTATATATATGTATACGAGGCTTGTTCAAAATGAATCGCGAATCTTGTATTTCTTAAGAAAGTTTTTATGCATTCATAAATAACCATTTTATATATTTCCAACCCTCAAAGCAGTTAAAAATCCTTTCTTGTGATGATGTTTAGTTCGTCTATCGACGCAGTTTTTATCTCCCCAATCGTAGCACAGCATCGTCGTTTCATGGACCTCTTTTTATAACAAAAATGTTATAGGGAGCAGGCTATGGCAGCATTATTTTGTTGTTTTTGGCCAAATGATTCTGGCGAATTGTTTCGCCTAAACTGCGCATAACTCGCCATACGACTCCGTGGAAAGAACTCATGATGCACGAGGCCCTTGCAATCGGAAAAACCTTTTAGCAAAACACAAAACATTAGACCTAACTTGGCGAACTTGGCGCTCATGGGGCAGGTTCCATTGGGTTGATTCTCATAAACATTAATCTATGACTCGTTATGAGCTATGACCCTCTGGGGCAGATCTCGGTCGTCGCGGACTGAGTCCAACAGCTTCTGGTCCAAAGTGAGCAATGTGACAAAATTCGCGATACCGTTTGTATAAACCTCGTATTAGATTTCCAGGTTGCTTTTAAATCACTTGTCTTGAATCCTTGATCTCTTAGTGGATGTTAGATGCATTAGTCTCAATGGGTTAAAGGACATAGCCATATTTAATTTTCAATATTTTATAATTATATTTTCAATATTTTATCAATATCTTCGACAATTTGCTTTATAGAGCTTGTTGTATCTTCGACTTAAAAATTATCATAATGGACGAAACCAAAATTGCGTGTAATTGTCTGCAACAGTATTAGGGGACATAAGGAAGGACTAAGTTCGGGTGTATTTTAACATTTTATCCTCTTGAAACTTGCGGGCGGACACACAGCCACTCGAAATTCAATTTGTCTCGTCATCCTTATCATGTATATATTGGGTAGTCGGTAGTCTTTTCATACTTCTAATCAATATATTATTTTATACAGACATTATTCCATCAGTGTAAAGCTTTCTCGGCGAAAAACTGCGACAAGTAATTTTCATAGGCTTCTCTTGAAGCCAACTTTCCTCCATTAAGGGAGTTCTGCATTGACCGAAGCAAATGGTAGTCCGATTAAGCCAGGTCAGGGCTATATGGTGGATGCATAAAAACAGCCCAGCCAAGCCCTCCCAGTTTTTGCCAAGTCATCAAAGATGTGTGTGGTCTAGCGTTGTTTGAAGAAGGTCCTTCAAGGGTTGTTTGAAGAAGTGAACTTCAGTGGAAGTCCTCTGATCTTGGAGCACAAGTAACACAGGGCATATAATAAAGATACTTTTCGATAGAGGTGTTGGTGGATAGACCATAAAATCCGATTTCTGGGCAAAAGGGAGCTCATCAACATTGTACTCTGAAGATACCACCTTCAGCAAAAGGGAAAAGTGGATTCGTAATCGCGACTAGGCACCCATGTCACTTTTGACAGTCATAACTTAGAAGTCGTAGATAATTTCGTCTATCTTGGAACCAGCACCAACAGTAACAACAACGTCAGCATCGAAATCAAACACAGAATATCTGTAGCCAACAGGTGATACTTTGGACTGAGTAGGCAATTGAAAAATAATGTCCTCTGTCGACGAACAAAGACTGAAATCTATAAGTCACTCATCATCCCCGTCCTGTTATATGGTGAGGAAACATGGATGATGACAAGGCGTAAAGGATTTTCGAAAGAAAGATTCTGCGGAAGATTTATGGTCCTTTGCGCGTTGGTCACGGTGAATATCGCATCCGAAGGAACGATTTGGTGAATGAGACGACATTGACATAATTCAGCGAATTAAAAGTCAGGGGCTACGCTGGCTAGATCATGTCATTCGAATGAACGAAAACACTCCAGCTCTGAAAGTATTGGACGCAGTACCAGCCGAGGGAAGCATAGGAAGTGGAAGACCTCCACTCCGTTGGGTAGACCAAGTGGAGAAGGACCTGGCTTCGCTTGGAATCTCCGATTGGAGCCACCTTGTGAAGAGAAGAAACGACTGGCGGGCTGTTGTTAACTCGGCTATAACCGCGTAAGCGGTTTCTACGCCAGTAAGGAAGAAGAAGATGAAGGATTCGGAGGAACGTAGGGCATACGCGGAGAATGATGAGACCCTGGAACATTATCTATGCGAATGCTCATCCTTTAGCCGTTTGAGAAGGGACATATTCTACGACTCCCAATATTCCAACTTTGGAGGCATTGAGCAGGCAGAGTGGAACAGAATTAGGTTACTTACCAAATCCATTGAGCTGGCCGGGAGCACAATGAGCCTAATAATGGCCCAAGTATCATGTCTGCGATTCGGCGCTTATGCACCACCCTTTTCAACCAACAACCCTATATTATTAATTATTATGGTTCTGTCTACAACTCACATACTCCAAAATATATTCAGTTAATCGTTAGTTAATATCCGTGGCTTCAGTATGTTTAATTAATGTTGTGTAATAAAATTGAAAACGCAACTTCCTCACATTCACCAATAATTTATATATTATCTAATATATAACTTTTAAAATTGGCTTTCGTACTTTAATTTCCGGTCGTTAAGAACACATTTTCGCATTAGACACAAACGAAGATTGCGACCAATAAATTGAGAGTGATATGACAGTCATGCCGATGTGCATAAATTTGTGTATGTAGATATACTAGATATATGTATGTATGTAAATAGGTGTACATGTGAACATATGCGACCAATCCTGCTAAGTTACTTAAGTAAGCTAGTTTAGTTGATCAATCGCTTGCTTGCCGAGCAACGCATGGGACATCCGGGCTATTTTCTCTAGCAATTTAAATATCAAATCGATATGTAAATTGTCGTAATTTGCACAGGCAGGCAAGCAAAAGAACAGACGACAAATCCATGGGAATAAAACATATACGGACATGCACACACATATTTACATCATACACATATCTGCGCAGCTTATGGTGAAGCATTGACCATTAAACGGGCCACCTAATTCCGCAGAGTATATATTTTTATATGTGTTTGTAGGTAGGTATGTTTGCATACACAAGCCTCAGGAGCAACGACACCAGCAATGTCGTTGCAATTATTTAAATATCGTTTAGCAAGTGTGTCTGTCCGCATGCGCATCTGTGTGTGTGTATGTGCATGCTTCGATTTCATTTTCCACTTATGCTCCACAGCGTGTGCATTTTATTTTATCTACTTTACAAGCTAAACTTTTGCACTTTTCATTTTTGCCACACTCGTTATCTCCATTTTCTATTTTCTTTCAACTTTATGCTGTCATATTGACGGATCAACTATTGAAGCGTTTGATTGACTCACTGACTGACTGCGTGCTCGAATGCCTAGCTAAATGGCTGGTTGTGGTTTTTCGCTGCCACAGTGCTCGGTATTGCTACTTGAGCACACGAATACTTAACGCCAGATAAGCGCATTCAAATAAATGCTTATAAGCGCACAGGTGCACATGCGTATTAGTGCATTGTTTATGTGTGAGTGCAAATGTGTGCGTGCATTTGTTTGAGGTTCAATTGCCGTTTCGTGGTGGCATTCAAGTGATCCATGTTTGTGGTTGGCAAAAAAAAGTAAGTATGGGGGAAAAAAGTCGGTGCTCCACTTGCCAGCGAATTAATTTCCAGTTTATTGACGCGTTAAAAGGCAAAGCACAACAAAAATGGTTGCAATCGATTACATAAGTAAGTGAAGTCGAATCGACATGAGCACATATATTTGTTGTTTCGTGCCTACGATAGACGATAAATACTTTTTTTCGACAATATACAATACACACTACTTTGAGTTAAAAATGAAGAATTTCTTTTAAATTAAAGCATGTTAATTTATTCTTCAAAATCTTTGTCAATAATGGCCCCAATAAACTGATGCCAACGATTTCATCAATTATCAAAACAGTTGTTAAAGACAATTTCTTGAATAGCCGTCAATGCGCGTAGCGATTCACGTTTGATGTCTTCAATTAACTCAAAACGGTTTCCCCGTAGCGGTCGTTTGAGTTTGCTGAAGAGCAAAAAGTCACACGGAGCTAAATCAGGTGAAGATTGTGGTTGCGGCATGATATTGGTTGAAAATTTGGCGAAAAACTTTCGAAAAATCAATGTAGTATTTCACGGTGCAATATCATGGTGCGAAAGCCATGAGTGGTCGGTCCAGCATATGCATAGACCCATAGCCACTACGTTTCATAACATCCTGGTAGTCGGTAAGCATTGTTTCACACACTTCTGTTTTTCGAAAAAATCTAGTGATTCTGAAAGCAATAGTGTTCCCACTTTTCTTAGACCCAAATGATATTCCAAATGGTTTTCACTGATCCTTCCGATATTCCAATGATGGCAGTAAGATCTCTGGCCGTCCTGGACATGGTTCGTCGTCAACGCGTTCTCGACCCTCTTTGAATAATCTAATCAGAAACACTTGCTCCCGGCAAACAATTATCACTAAAGGCCGTTTCTAACATTCTGAACATTTCGGCACCAGACATTTTATTCCGCACACAAAATTTAATGGAACTTCTTTGTTGAATACTTTTGCTCATCGTAATCGCCGAAAGCTTTATGCTCTGCAGAAAGACAAGCGTATTCGTTCCTGAAAATGACATATCTTTCGGAGCATAATCCTGTTAATACTCGAGACAGTTCCATGAGTTTTTTTGTGCTCTATTACACTGTGGAACATTTTTGGGATTATTGTCTGGGGGGTGAGAAATTCCAAGTCAGGGTGATGGTACTAGGTCAGTATACTAAAACCCTGAAAGGGTTTGGCGTTCGTATGTGTCAGTTTTTTTTATGACCTTTTAAATTTTTTCCTTATCTTGATGTTTTTGCGCCTTAAAGTTGGCTTAATCGAATAATCGAAAACATTCTCTAACCTTTACTAACCATAAGTAATGCATTGTGAATACCACAACCTTTCTGAATGATATCGTCCTTCGCAAAACGCAGCGCACATTCCAAACGACACAATACCGCCCTCAAGCTGTTGCAAGAATATGTCAATGCAAATGTACTCGTTTCTGAATAGCTCATTGCCTCGTCAGCAAACATTTCTTGAATTGTTCTCTTGACACTTGTTCCAGCTACTTCGGCTGGCAACGCTTTTGTGACTGCTGAAGTTTTATGGCACAGAGGCGTCTTTGCCATTTCTGCACAAATTGAGCGAAAGTGGCGTTGCTTATACATACTTGGCATCGATTAGCCTGAAATCGCAATAGTGAGAGATAAGGATTATGAGGTGGTATATCTATATATATGTATTTTCCACCGTTAAAGTTATATAAGAATTTATATGTAGATATTCTGGCTCTTAAGTGCAAACACTTACGTACATATAAAGCGTGAAAAACTGGCTAACACAATAGTTCTTGAGCTGGTAAATGCACACTTCAGCGTGCCATTATATTATTTTCGATATATGGCTGTATGTACTAGTATATAATATATAGTATATACAGTTTCACATAGGTATTGAAAAACGCACAAGCGAAAATTTAGCTAAGATACGGACTGAAGGTTACTGAAAAGGGGCTCGTGCGTTTTGAAGAGCACGTTTGAATCAGTTGAAGACATTTCTTATAGATGGTTTTAGATACCAACGCCAAATATTCCTGAATACAAACCGTCTGGATTTCTTAATACTTAAAAACTCAGTGGTTATTTTAGCGTCATGTTTGCAGATAGACTTGAATATAATTGCTCTCCTCTGGCTTATTAAAAAACCATTTTATCGGAAATCTTCCTATATAAAGCATCGTTAAGGCTCCTAAGTGCAATAAATACTTGCACTTCAACACAGATCTTAGAGAACTCTAACACGAACTCTCAAAAGTCGATTCGACAGAAGTTCGGTAGTCAGAAGCTATCTATGTGTAGCACGATTACTCTCAACAATTGGGTTCGCATTATCTTGGATCTAATTCTTATAGTTTGTTGTTTTTGCTTAAAAAAATATGGTTCAAATAATTTAAAGGCATATTGCTGAGTTTACAGTACTTGGCCGGTAAAAATTTCCAGATCCAAAAGTATGTAGATCCAACTTTCATTATAGTCATTCAAAGTATCTATTTAGTGGTACATTGAAGGTCTTAAAACACTATAATAGTTCCAAGCTTAAATCGACATCTGATGTACAAACATTAGATCTTGGAATATATAAATTTATATATTGTATATTATGACAAAAAAGTACCCAAAAATTGGAAATAAAGTTCCTTCAGCGAATTCTGTTTTATCTCTTTGATCGACTGAAAAGGGGCTCCATGGAGTGTCAACTTTAGTTTCGGAAAAAATGATTTTTTTACGGGGCCAAATCTGGTGAATACAGTGGTTGATGGATGGATTTCATTACGTTTTTAGCTTGAAATTCGGTCGCAACTGTTTCTCGATGATATGGTGCGTTAACATCGTATTAAGTCCATGAATTGTTATTCCATAATTCCGGCCGTTTTCGACGAATGTTCTCACGTAAACGCTTCAACATGGCCAAATAGACCTCCTTACTGACCGTCTGTCTTTCCGGAGTTCATGGTGCACCAAAACAAGAATATCCGAAAAAATAATAAGATTCATTCTGATTTTTGAGCGGCTTTAGTGTGGTTTTTTTGGTTTCGAATCGTTTTTTAATTTCTTGTCTCATCGGCAGTTTTAATGCTCTCTATGAATGTGAAATCGGAATTCGCACGATCAAACGTGTCCAAAGAGACCTGTTAATGGTACTCTTTTTGAAAAAAAAATCAAATTTAACGGAATGAGTGGAGTAAGAACGTATTTCATACCCAAAACGATCGAACGGACTCGCGAGAGGTCCTCTCTTGCCATCTCTCTAACACTTGCCTGCTTTTGAAGCACCACATCCATCTCTCTTTTAATTTTTTCATCAGTTGCAGAGGTCTAAGGCCATCCAGAAAAGGCTTGAATAACCGTAAGCGTTTTTCAACATTCGCAATGCTGTGGAGCAGAGTAGCTAAGAAAACCCGAATGCGTTCATACGCCATCACGCGCAAAGATTGAAGGTATGCCCGACCACTTTATGAAGGAAATTGTTGAAGAAACTTAAATTGCGGGTTTGCAAAATCCAACTCGTGCAAAAATTGAAATCGAACGACTATAGAGTAATGGTTAGTAAAAGCATTGTCACATTTGGAGTGACGAACTCATAAGCACTTTCTGAGACACCGTTGCATCCACAAAGAGTCAGTGTTTGGTGTGCTCTATGAGCAGAAGGAATCAATCGTCTATATTTCCTCAAAAATGAAGCTGGCCATAAGGTAACAGTTAATAGGCAATACTTTAGAGACATAATTTATGACCTTTTCTTGCCTGAATTTGATATGAGATGTGTTGGCGCGGACAACCTTTGGTTCAAACAAAATGGCGGCATGCCCTACAGCCATCGAAGCAATCAATTTATTGAAGGAAGCTTTCGGTAAGCGCATTAACTCGCATCCTGGGCTTACGGCGTGGTCTTTAAGATCGTCAAATAAATACAACACCGTTGGACCATTTTTTGGAGTTATATGAAGTTGCTTGTCTACGCAGACAAGGCTTTTGACCTCTTAGACGAAAATATTCAACGCGTTATTGCTGGCATACGGTCCATGGTGGAATAATACTTTCAATAAAGAACTACTGCCGTGGAGGACGATACTGTTGCGAAAACTACGTCTTCTCTCACTAACCGTGGACTCGAAATTATTCAAGCGGTGCCTTTACTTAGTAGCAGTTACTTCCAATTACTTTTGAAAGGACTAGCTGAGTACCAGACCACAGGTGAGTAGCAGATATTGCAGGACCTAAGGCCTTACTATCAGAAAAATAAGACCAGACCCTCATACAACCTCACCTTAAATAATCAACCTCAGAAAGTTGTCGAAAATATCAAACAACACGTCCGGATTTTCAGAGGAGCTTCCGAAAACACTTTTTAGACGATAAACCTACAGGCGTCAGCATACTCCAAGGGTATCGTTAACAGCGTACCAAATACAATCATAAAACCATTTTGAAAATCATTGCCTATGAATCACCCAGTAATATTCGAAAGGTTTTCAATTCCGTTATTCCAAAAAACAGCCATTATGCTATTTATTTTTTTTATTTCAGCACGCAGATAGCAAACGTAAGCAAATACGAACGAGTTTTCTATCAAATTTCACAGACTTTTTTATATATATTTTTTTTAAATACAACTTATTTTCACAAAAATATAAGCAATTGCGTATAATTTATTGATCAATAAATCTCATGTGATTACAAGTGAACGTTGGAAAATTTTATAATAATTATTTTTATAAAAATTTATTCAGCAAGAAAATTGAACTTGAGCTTCGACCATGAGGCAAAGCAGTTCCTTGCATAAACGCGGCTATTTTCATCTATCGGATGAGAAGTTTGTTAGAAGGAAACCGAAAAAGAAGGAATCCCACTCAGAGCTGCAAACATATCAATTCAAAGCTTATACCGTTTGCATGAAACCACCGGAATTCCGAGTACACGAACTGCCGATTGAGTTTAAAGTCACGCCCGATACGCTGCTGAATTTGGCCGCGAAGGTAGTGGACGCGTTGCCACTGCCGAAAATTTATGACTGGACGAATGCGGATTGCTGTAAGTGGATGCGGGAATATGGTTATCCAGAATATCAGGTGTGGTAAATATTCCAAAAAAATTCTGTACAAAAATCATGTGAACTCTACTTTTAGAACACTTTACGTGTAAATCTAATAACGGGACGTAAGTTATTGCTACTGGACGCGCAAGCTCTGGTGGCGTTAAATATAAAAATCTTCAGTCACATTCAACACATTGCCGCTGGCATTCGAGAGCTATTCTGCTTCGAGATGACGAAGTTTCTACGCAGCATCTCGCTACCGCCACAATACTACTATGAAATGTACAAATTATTCAAGGTCAAAACCGGTTACCGTTACGACAGCACGCGACGTACTGATCTCTGGCGTCAACTGCAAATGTTGCGCAAAAATGATCAGCCTGCAACGCACTGGGACTTACTCGAACGCTGGCTGCAGCTCAAACCGGCTACTGTAGAGCTAATAGGCGGTGTACGTCGTCGAAATCTTTATCGCTGTGCAGTGCCTTGTCAAGAAACAGCGGACTCGGCATCATCTGTGATTAATTTGTGCAAGTGTGATTCGATTTGCACGTGTGAATGGGCTGAAATTAGTTACAAGGAACCGACAGTGTTAACGGTACTGCGTGCGCATCGTGTTTCAGCGATTGACAATAGTAAGAGCACATGCAAGACCTGTCTGCCGCCCTGTACATGTCACTGGCCGAGCAGGTATTTCAAATCCAATGATCTGCTGCAATGCTTGAAGAGAAACTTCCCGGTTAAATATGGTGCCGATGTCAGAACAAGATCAACTTATGGTTCGAATGCTTATAGGGCGAGTTTTGCAAGTTATAGTAGTAACACCACTGCGGTGCGTTTGCTCACTCTTTAAGTGGGACTTGTAATAACAAAGAAATTATGATGAAATAAATGTCCAAACTCGTTTTGTCAGTGTAATTTCTTTAACTTTTTAAAATGCGACTTGTCTTTAAACAAAAAACCTAGGTGATGAGTATACATTCTTTCAAAAAAGAATGGACGAATTATTTTCTTCCGGCTTACAAAATTTTATTGAGATATTTCATATGGGCAAACTATATTCATGATCAGCTTTCAAAAGTAAAGACGACGTCAGAAAATCAATAAATACGTCCTCTTGTCTTCAAACTGTAGTTGGAATCAGCTTTCATAATCTAAGTTATATTCATGATCAGCTTTCAAAGGCAAAGGCGACGTCAGAAAATCAGTAAATACCTTTATCTTCCTAGTAAGCTCCTAGGAGGTTAACCTATTTAGGAAGGCATCATATTTGCAAACTGTAGTTAGAAACATCTTTCAAAGTCTAATTTGGCTTCAGAAAATCAGTAAATACCCATATCATCCTACTAAGCTCGTAGAAGGTAAACCTATTAAGAAAGTATAAGGAGATTTATTGGTTCGAAACGTACCCTCAACTAAAATAAAACACTGAGGATACCATCCTCCCCCAAACTAAAGCTTGAAACAAAAACTCCCAACACTGTGTAATTGACAGCAGAACTTTCAAATTTGAAAATCAAAAGTCATAATATAAAACTTGTTACTTTTATTATTTATATTAAGATTTACACACACATTTTTTATTGCAATTTTTACTTGGCAAAGTAAAAGCTTAACGGGATGCGCGAGATCTTTGCTAGTGCGGACGAAAAATTCGTTAAGGAACAACACAGTGGACACAATCAGAACAACCCACTAAGGATCTACAAATTCAGGTCGAGTGAGTTTTTGCGTATCGAAAAGGGGTTTGATAAGAACGCGTTGCCGATAGTCTTCAAAGTTTCGCCCGACAGTCTTCTCAATCTCTGCATAAAGCTCATAGATGCATTGCCCTTGCCGTCGGTTTATAAGTGGACGACGCTGGACGTCTGCAAATGGATACGCAAATATGGTTACCCTCAGTATATGGTAAGCCCGAAATTGTTTCATCGTAGTTTTTGTACCGTTTTTGCTACGGCTTCGTTTGCAGAACACATTTCATGTCAATCTCATAACCGGTCAGAAACTACTGTTACTCGACGCTCAAGCGTTGAGCGCTATGAATATTAAAAATTTCGCAGATATTAAGCATATCGCTTACGGTATACGGGGACTCTTCTATTACGAAATGACCAAGTACATACGCAGCATTTCGCTACCGCCTGAGTACTATTACGAATTGTATAAATTATTTGAGACGAAAAGTGGACGAAAATATCAGGATGTACGCCGTTCGGATCTCTGGCGTCGCATGCAATTGCTGCGCGAGAATAGTCCAAATTATTCGCACTGGGATCTGCTCGAACGTTGGCTGGCACGCAAACGCGAACATACCGAACTCTTTGGTGGCGTCAAGCGTTATCGTCTCTACAAATGCTTGCCGGAAAAACCAGCGACATCGGAACAAATTCTGCCGGCGAATCCTTGTTATTGTATGCCACCGTGTTCTTGCTTTTGGACTGAGGATCGGCATTTGCAAGCGCCGACGGTATTCTCATTGCTCGCACCGGTTCGTAAGGCAGACCCTACTGTTACGAAAGAACGTTGTCGAAACTGCGCTCCGCCGTGCACGTGCCATTGGCCTTCACATTTCTATAAATTTGACGTATTATTGTCATGTCTGAGGGAGAATTTGCCAAACAAATACGGTGAACGGGAAGTGGCGCGTCGAAGACAATCCAGAACACTATTTAATTCATCGTTTATGGATTGATAGCCTAGGACTTACGACGATCCCACTCATAACATATTTATGCGCACTCATATGTACCTATGTAAAAGAGCAGATGTTAACGATGCCATGATATGTAAAAATATACAATAAATGTAAAACAAAGTTAGAAAACGTCAGGTTTTTTTTTATCTAATGAGCGAAAAAAGGGAGCAATTTTAACTAAACTTCTCAATAAAGCTTTTGGTAAAGTGTGGCATAGTCTGGTGATGGACTTAACCATTTATTTATATTGTACTTGACACGTGAAAGCTTTTCCTAAAATAGTATTTACTCATAGTGAGGATCCTGAAAGTCTGTCCAGACATAGATCGTTCAATGGTGCCAAAAAATACACTCTCCGGTATAGAAAATCACTACCACTGCAGCTTTTATTAATGATATGTATTTTGTATACTAAATCTGAAAAAGTAACCGGCCAATGATTCACATCCAACGAAAAGCATTTTGCTAGTTCTTTCTAGCCCCGTTGTTTGACATACACATCCTTCACCTTACGGTGACTAAAAAGGAAAAAATCTCTTTTTTCTTGATTTTGATCGATCAGTTTAAATTTCATTCACTTACTTTAGAAGACCGAACTGGAAAATATTGTCTTCTGTACCAAATTACTGTAAGATATTTTGTCAAACATTTTGGAAACAATTTTCATAAGCACTTTTTGGGATGGCCTTCAGCTCCTTCAATGAGATTTCTTTCATCTCGTTGATCGACTGAAAATGAGTTCCAATCCGATGGTTGTTGAGTTGTTTGCATGTCAAACTCATAAACCCATGCCTCATCGGCAGTTATAATGCTATCCATAAATGTGTGATTGGAATTCGCACGATCAAGCATGTCCAAAGAGAACTGTTTACGGTAATCTTTTTGAAAAAAATTCAGATATATCGGGCGAGTCAAGCAAGAACGCGTTTCATAACCAAAATGTTCACCAAAACTATTGGAACAGACTAGCGAGAGATGTTGAGCTCTCTTGCCATCTCTCTTACACTTGCCTGACGACTTTCATATCAATCATTTTTTTTTAATATTTTCATCAGTTGAACAGATCGAAAATCGTCCAGTACGGGGCATGTTTTCAAAGCTCTGTCGGCCGTTTTGAAGGCTTTTGTACCACTCGTCGGCTTGTGTTTTGATAAAATTGAATCACTGTAAGCCTTTTTCAACATTTGCAACAATTCTGCACTCGAAATTGGGTTATAAATACAAAATTTTAGACAAATTCTTCGTTCGATATTTTTATCCGTTGTAAAAATTGCAACACACTACTGAGGTGTACCGACTTAAGCAGCTGCTGTAAACAAACTGGTTGAAAGATCACTCGCCTATATATGGGACAGTACTTAAGGACAGCCCTACCGACTTAGCCAAATAATTTTTTTTTAACTAAAACTTCCGGGTGCTTTTTGGTTTTTAATTTTGACTTTATGAATACATACATATCTTTTTTAAGGAGAGCTCCATATCGACACAACCTTCTATTAATTGAATCATGCGGCTTGCCAAACCCTTTCGATTTTAGAAGACTCATAGACATTAGCTATTCATTTGCAGTGTATAATTCGTAATTAATATGCACGAGCCATAAGGATTAATTAAATTGTGGTATAAAGCGATTTTGATTCAATCCATTGTGGTAATAACGAATGCTTCTTAAATGTGTGGTTGTCAATGAAACAGTACCATTTTCGGAGTTGGCGTTTTTGACAGTTGTCACATGATTTATACACTGTTCGATTTGCCCCTTTTTATGAACAGATTTACTTCAGACAAACGTTTGCAAATCGTGGAAGTTGATTACCAAGATAATAGTTCGGTTTGTGTCCAATGCTCTATCAACATAGTCACCTAGTAGGGAAGCTAATTCGAGCAACCATGGATTCGTTTCGCATCACGTTTACCCTAGTGGGTAATGTGCATCCTCATATACGCCGTACAGTGCACACCGAAGACGCTTTTGCTGCGTGTATCGAAGTAGACCTTAATGAGTCCATCCGTTATCGCGCGCAATAATTGGAACTGTGTCCATGCACTTTATGGAAGATCCTTGGGAAGGGATAAGGGTCCAACTCATGCAAGAATTGAATTCGAACACAAGAAAATTTTGTTCATCGATGTGAGCTTTTGGTTGAATGGGTACGCATTATCTCGCGTCGTGCTCCTCCAAGATCGTGTAATCTAACACAGCTGGACTATTTTTGGTGGGATTATGTGAAGTATTCGCGCAGATAAGTCTAGTTATTGCCCACCTAATCATCAATGGCGCCGTGATAACCGACTTTTTGATGCCTGAAATTGAAGCTCGTGATCTCGGCGAAATTTGGTTTCAACAAATTGAGAGAATACTTCGGTAAGCAGATAAACTCACGCTCTTGGCCACCAAGAGCGTGTGATATCACACCGTTAGACATTTTCCTGTGGAGATATGCAAAGTCTAAAGTCTATGCGGACAATCCCGCTGCGTTTCAGGACTTGGAGCAAAACAGCGTGCGTATCATTCGCCACTTAGGAATCGAAATGCTCGAACGATTCATCGAAAATTGAACTCAACGAATGGAACATCTGAGACGTGTCCGCGGCCAAAACTTAAAAGAGATAATCTTCACAAAATAAATGTGAAATAATGTTCTTTCGAATGATAAAAAACATTCTGCATTAAACTTGAAATTTCGATGATTTTTCTTTAGAAAATGTAGGGAACATCGAAGTGGGTCAACCTTTGTAATCTAGTGGCTTCTTTGCTGAAAATATTTTATAATAAAATTTTTAAATAACTTTTAAGCGGATACCTGTACGAGATTGCTTGAAAGTATGAACAAAAATTTTTCACTGCAATAAAAATAGTTTTTAACGTAAAAAATGTTTGGAGGCTCATGTTGAGTGCATAAGAAATGTTAGTAGGCACAAAATATTTAATTTCCCGTTAAACATTAATGAGCTTAAATTGTATTTAAATTCAAATGCGTGAGAGTTTAATGTAATCCAGTTAATTACAGCGGCTCTGAATGCAGAAAAGTCTAAAAAACGAGAATTTTTTCAGTATTTTTTTCATTACACTACAGGCACTTTTTATTTGCAGCTCATTTTGCTGAATTGCAAGCACTCGCGCTTAAGAGCACACACATGTACATATGTATGTATATATGTATGTATGTGGTCTCTTAACATGTAGTGCTCGCAATTAAATCAGCGATTCACCTAGAACCCTATATACCCAGAAAATCAAACAGCTGCAACAACAATACAAACAATGGCAGCACATGCACCTTTTCCCACAAATAAACAATGAAATGCAAATCGCGAAATGAGTGCAAAACCTTACCACAACAACAAAAGGCGACTTAACAAATAAAAAATAACAAAAACAAAAGCAAATGCTTCGATGACTTGCGGTTAATAGCAGGAAAAACAGAAAGTTGCACAAAACTACTAGTTCGCATGCTACTTGTGTTTGTTGTTCGTATTGTTGTTGTTGCTGCCACTGTTATAGTGTATAGTAGTTGTTGTCGGCAATTAATTTATAAATGTTTAATGTTCGCTGAGTGGCGCTGCCTGAGCGACGGCGGTTGCTTTTCAAAAATTTTGCCGGCTACTCGTTAGCCACCAAACCTGTGCAAACAACAATAACAACTAAAAGCGAGTGGAAAAACAAACCAACATGCTATTGCAATAATCTGCCAACTGCCTCACACACACACATACACATACATACACTTATGCACGTGTAAAACTGTATTTACCAACAAGCAAATGGATATGCCGCCTTGCTTGAGCCGCTACACACCTGGGAGTGCAATTGTACATATGTGTGAGTGCGCTCCTATGCGCTATTAAGTGCACTCCAAAAACTGACCCATTTCCTTCACACACACAAATGCACTCACTTACACCTACACATACGCATATGAAAATTGTTTTTCTGTTTCCGCCGCCAAAACTAACGGTTAACAGTGGCTAAGGCGTGGCCTACATGTTGCAAGTGAACAAATGGGAATTATTTTGACCACTTGGTTCAGGGTTGCTTTGGAACCTCAAACCTTATTTTTTGTTGACTAGCCAATACTGTCATCAGGAGCATATTTGTGCAGAAACAAAATTAAATGAGGCAAAAAATCGGATAAAGCGGGTTAAACTGCATACTATTTGGAGCTTGAATCCCAGGAAGGAGATGAAGCTTTGTCAATCAAATCGTACAAAATGCGTACTTCAGACTTATCATCTCTGATGGCAGGGCGGTGGTACTAGTCTTGAGTTTCCTCACCGTGCGTTCAAGGCTGCTTAAGGAATGTCAACCATGTTACCAATGGCATCGAGTCACTTTGTGATCAGACTAGTATGGGTACTAGGCTACAGCGAAATAACAAGTAACTGTAAAGCTGATGAGCTGGATAGGAAAGTCACACGTCATTAATAGAATGGGAACGCGTCTGTGCCCGTCGTGTGTGCTACTAATGGTTAGCGGAGCTGGCATCGGTTCATGTGCTGTCGTAAAGTCCTATCCTTGATTGCGAGCGATCCATTGAGCTCTTTACCTTCAGTAAGACTAGCCTCTGTCTAATTGTGCGGCTTCTGACAGGCCGTTGATATATCGGCGTCCACACTGTAAGATTGCTAATCTTACTGGATACCAGCTACAGAAGATGTAGGAAAGAAGACGCGCTGGAAACATCTCAACACTTCCTTCTTAATTGTCAGGGGTTTGCGCGATCAAGTTTTAAACACTTGGAAGCTCTCACTTTCAGATATCCTACAAAAATGGTGGGAGAAAAAATTAAACCTCTAAGTGAGATTGTTTTGGCCACAAGGTGCTTTGCCGACTTATATATTAAGATCGGATACATTAGTTTTTTTTCATGGCTTCTCAAAGGACTGCATATTTTCCTCCAAGTACGATCCTTGGACTAGCTTTAGAATCAAAGCTAACATTACTCAACGCGAGTCCTCTTTCAACCTCTAGTAATATTCAAGGGATTTTATACAGATCATAAAGTGGAGTGAAAGGTTTGTTTGAGTTTCAATTATGCCAGTAGCCATTCTGTCCTCAGCTATTTAGTATTTATAAAAGTCAATTAAACTTACTACCATAAGAATAAGTGATTAAAAGGTAATAATTTTAAGAGAGCAGTAAGAGAGTACAACTACTGGCGTACGCCGATGACATCGATATCATTGATAGTGAACGAACAAAAGACGAAACATCTCCTGTCAACAAATAAACAGTCGTCGCATTCGCGACTTGGCTCCCAGGTCACTGTTGATAGTCAAAATTTCGAAGTCGTAGATAATTTCGTCTATCTTGGAACCAGCATTAAAACCAACAACGACGTCAACTTCGAGATGAAACGCAGGAAAACTCTTGCCAGTATGTGCTGCCTCGGACTGAGTAGGCAATTTAGAAGTGAAGTCCTCTCTCGAAGAACAAAGACCAAACTCTATAAGTCTCTCATTATTCCCGTCTTGCTGTATAGTGCATAGGCATGAACGATAACAACATCTGCTGAGTCGACGTTTACGATATGCGATGATATTGATATAGTTTACCGAATTAAGAGACAGCGGCTAGGTCATGTCGTCCGAATGGTTGAAAATACTCCATCTCTGAGAGTACTCGATGCAGTACCCGCCGTTTGAAGCAGAGATAGAGGAAGACCCCGACTCCTTTGGAAAGACCAGGTGAATAAAGACCTGGCTACATTTGGAATGACAAATTTGTGCCAAGCAGTGAAAAGGAAGAACGACTGACGGGCTCTGATTCGGTTATAACCGCCTAAGCAGTGTGTACGCGAATAAAGAAGAAGAAAAATGATTTTAAGAGACAGGAAATGAATATTTAATGCGATTTGGCGGAATTTTATCATATATTACACTAAGATTTTACTTGATGATAGAAATGTAACTGTTTCAAATGCCTTTCAGAAGAAAATTTCGACTTCTAATAGTCCTTGAGCGAATATTTCATAACTTGTACTTTGAGCTCTTGATTTCTTATTCGAATATAGTCTTTAGACACAAGGTTAACAAAACTTTTTCAATGTGTTGTATTTATATTTTAAGGACGTTAGGAAAATTTCGGAAATCTGGTATTATGACTTTTACTATGGTAACTGATATCCTGGAACCCTAACAAGTCTGCGACAAACGACTGAGGTAAGAGGTAATTAAGTTTTGAAGCTCTAATTAGGCTTCATATATATATATAACATTCTTTGCAATTTCGTTGAAAATACTGACTCCTACCTTCGCAAATTCTTCACATCTAGTTCGTTAATTGGTCATCATTGCCACACTGCTGTTATTTTTCTTCCCACAACCATCGTTAAAAACCGATTTATAGTGAACTATACAACTCATTTGTGCAGTTTGTTCCGCCCTCATGAAACTGTTATTCAACCCACTTTATTTACCAACCGACTGGTGAATGCACTGACACTTCGTCTGTAGGGTGGTGGGCTACTGCATTCGAGTGAGTATGTAACTGTATTGACCATTTGGACAAGTGGGTCATTCAACTTTAACAAATTAGCCTGCATTTTCATGCAACAATAATTACTTAAATTGGCTAGCCAACGCTTGTTGCGAGTTCACCATGTATACATATGGTATATGGTGAACACCGTTTTTATAGAAGCTTAAGCTGCAACACTTGAATTTGCACCTATGAGTATGTAGGTCACAAATACATAAATTAAATTCAATATTCCTCTAACGAATATAAAAAAATAGTTTGCTTTAAATAACTTTAGGCCATCACATTTTAGACTAGCGAATCTTGAGCAATTGGCTTAATTGTGACAGACTTTTTGGCCAAAAACGAAACAAGGATCATCGCGAGATTAGACTCCCTCCGACTTTTTTCAGAGTGTATTTAAATCTTTAGAAGTCATCGCCCGAACATTCGGGGAAATTGCATCTTGATGGCTAGAGTGGTCCTCTTGCTGGCACGTGATTTCCGGCATTTGTTGCCGATGAGATAAAAGCATGCTTCAAGACTTCGACGTTGTGGCCTAAGATAGGGCGGTTATAGCTAAATACCAGCATGAGAGTCCAGCTCCTCAATGATCAGGAATTTGAACTCTTCTCGAGTCGGCGAAGGTCGCATGCCGACGTATACTAACGAGCAAATAATCTTTGACAGCCTATTTAGCAATGCTGTTCGCTCGAAAGATAACTTTTTCATGAGGTGTTGCTGAGTTTATAAGAAAACCTGGCTAACGAGTAGTGACTGTGTCAAAGAACTATCGTGGTGTCAAAAACGTGTTGGAAAAAAAACATTAACAAAATATTATTGGAACAAGTTCCAGGTGGAGGGGATGGCCAATATCTCAATAGGCACAGTGATGCCAACTGACAACACAGGACATGAGTTCTTGAATTCTCCCGACCTGTCATGGGTACCCTCCCAAAAGTTGTAACTCAAAGTTGTTGTGCCTTTCATACAGTCGCGTAACCTGAAAGCGTCCAAGCTGCGTAACGGCACTAGGTTACGTATTACAGAGCTGAGACGGCATTTCGTTCAGGCCACCATTCTTTCTGGAAGGGTCAAGAGAGTCTGGGTAGTTTTACCTAGAATCTCCATAATACCCACTAACTTAACCTTTCCAATCATTAAATTTTTGAAATTGAACTTTCCGATGCTCAAATTTAAATTATTTTGCTTTTGAAAAAGTGAACAGTCACTATTTTTACTGTTAATACACACATTTTTTCGTTCAATGAAACGCGGGGCAAAACTAGTCAATGCATAAAATTTATTTTTTATGGTAATAAAGACAGAAACACACAAAAAAAAAAAACTAATAGACTTAAAACGTGCACACTCTTGTGCAACATGTTGCAAGAGCACAAAATATTACGACAATACATCACAACGCATAATCGCGCCGTTAAATGTGGCGTTAATGGCAACAAACTACAAACATAATTCTCGGACACAATGCCAGCGGCCAACGTTATCATCTATCTTTCTACAATTACTATACAAAAGGACCTGAAAGAGGATAAATAAACAATAATCAGCAAAGCGTAGACATATTTCATGTAGCACGTAGCGTAAATAAACGCAGACAGGGAGGGGAGAGCGATCAACAGCCAAGCGCCATAAAAAATGGCACGGCATGGCATGCCATAAGACAAATACAAATAAAAAACGGACGCATTAATTCCGATTGCTGTGACCACAAAAGCACAAGAGCACAAGAAATCCGGTAGGTGGTAGAGAATAATAAAAAAATGCGTCAAAGTGTAGAAATATGAGGACCCGGCGTCAGTTTAACTGATAAAAATGCAAATTGTCACAGCAAAGCTATGATTTAGCACATAATACTCTCTAAACAGGACGAGCCGTTAAGCTCCACTATAAAATTGTTGACTCATAAATTATAACGGTGTAAAAGTAACACTTCCAAAGCTGCGCAAAGATTATGTCATGCTGGAGTGACCCAATATCGTTGAGCGATTCGAACGCTGGTTGGGTGACATACAATAAAATGTGATTTATGCCGTTAGTTTGCCGTTAAGTGATTTGTAGAGCGGAATATTGTCAAAAACAATCACACTTGGGCAACTACTATAAATGCGGACAGAGGGAAAAGCAATAAATATTTATAAACTTATTTGATAGATGCTTCTGTTTCGATCTGTTGTGGGTGGTTTAGTATTACAGTAATAATTTTCAAAAGTTTACAATTAATTATTCCTACTTCCATTTGATAAAAATTAAAACTGTCGTAAATGATCTGATAAATGTCATGGAAGGGTATGCTTTATCTGCTTTTGATAACTTTTTTAAGATAATCCACTTCCTCTTCTTCTTCTTCTTTACTGGCATAAACACCACTTACGCGGTTATAGCCGAGTCAACTACGGCTACTTAACTTAAATACTTTTAATCTATTCGGATACCTGAAAGCACTTCTTCACTTCAGTTGGCCTTTGGTATTTTTGCAATCGCGGAATAATAAAAATTATTTTGAGAGTATGAGGTGTCTCAGTACTCCGATGAAGGAACCGGGATCTCAGGAAAGAATGATATTTGCAGACTACAACCAGCAAACCCCAAAACAAATTCTTATAATTTTTATCATATTAACAAATCTATGATCTTTAGATATATGCATATTTTAATATTTACAAAAAAAAAAAAAAAAAAAAATATCTAAAAAGATAGGAAAAATCAAAGAAATAACTTATACTTTGTGTACATTATTTTCTAGTTAAAATTATCTAATTGTAAATAGACACTGTTTTGTTTGTTAACTTATTGACTTTGTGCAGGAAATTTCATATTGCCACTTCCAAAGGCATCTCCGTTCTTATTGGCACTAGGACGGTCGTTTTCCGCAAACCTCAATTAAGAAGATTTTTCAACCAGCTAAATCAGTCCCAAGGGCACATACATAACAAAGTGATCCCTTGGTGCCAAGTCTGAACATAAAAACATCCAAATCGAACAACCGAAGCTTCTGTTGAGTCACAATTGTTAACTGTACAAGTCAATCATTCGGAAATCATTAAGTTTGGTTGAATTTTAGCAGCGATTCACAGATTAATATTCGGTCTATAATGTACAATGTTTAGCGCCAGGGCAATAGTAACAGTGCTTTTATTGGGTAGTCGAAAAAGTCTTTTCGTATTTCTAATCAAGTTTCTAATTTTTTTTTCATATTTATAATAAACTTTACTGAGACAAATGATAGCCTGATGGTACAAGGTCAAAGCTATATAGTGGATTCATCGAAACTTCCCAACCGAGCTCTCCCAGTTTTTGCCGAGTCATCAAAAATTTGTGTGGTCCAGCGTTGTCCTGATAGAAGGCGCAGCACTTTCTTTTGATCAGGTTGCTTGTTTTAATTCCATCAGCTGTTGGCAGTAAAATGTAGAATCAATTTTTGGAACAGGCTGGAACAGCTCACAGTGAATGATTTTTTCCAATCCCACCAAACACTCAGCATAGCTTTTCGAGGCGTCAATCCTGACTTTGCGACCATTTGTTGAGCTTCACTACGCTTGGATCTCATTTGATCCACTTTTCGCCTCCTGTTACCATTCACTTCTGAAATCCGATTTCATTTCGTTTCAACAAAGAATCGCAGACGTTATTTCGGGGCATTAAATTTTCCCAGAAAATTTTTGTGGTACCCAAACATATAGCGTCTTTTTATAGCTAGCGTTTTTAAAATGCTTCAAAATCGTTTGATGATGAATGCTAAATGTTCCTTATCGATGTCATGGCTGCTTATGTGACGATGCTGGTCAATCTTTTCCATAATCTCATCGACTTATCCAACGATAGGTCGACCAGAGCGAGGTGCATCTTTCACATTGAAATTTCCAGAACGGAAGTGAGCGAACCATTGTTGCTCTCTACACGAACTGTAACAGCATCGTCTCCGTAAACTTCACAAATTTTATGGGTGGTTTGCGTGCCATTCTTCCTTTTTTTATACAAAAATTTCAAAATATTGCGAATTTCTGCATTATTTTCACTCATTTTTGAAAAGCTGTACCTTATTTTCAACTTTCCCGAATTTGGTTGAATTAAGCTTAAAATCTCACCTTTCCAACACTATATGGTATAAGACAATTTGATTGGTAGCGCTGGAGATATACGACTACCACGACATCTCTTGTCAAAATACGAAAATATTTTTTCAACCAGCCAATATAGTGGTAAGACTCCTTGATTTGTTTTATTCTATCAATACTTTCGACTATTTGACTACCAGAGTGTGTTCCTCTGACATTCAAACTACTTTGTTGGAAAAACATCTATAGATATGCATATAATTATGATACATAACTTGGAGAGCATGAACACCGGCCAGCATATATGATGGTGCATCCATTACAATTAGTAGAACTTTGTTTTTATTGAATATTTGCATATAAATTGATCGAAATAGATAGTATACCAATTAGATATATCATAAACTGTGGAATTAGTTCACTTACATGCAGATAGATGAACTGACAGACGGCTGTCTTTTATATATTTCATCATCATATCTAATATATGTATATTTTATAATACACCCTCTCCAATACGCGCAAAAATCCATAATTTTTAAACCATAGAACCTAGCTTTTAAAAATAAAAGCTTTTTTCGGGCAGGAACACACCTTAAAAAGCTTGCAACAATAATTGCATAACGACATAAAGGCTATAAAAATGTTGCAAACAAATAAAAGTTGGCACAATTTAGCCAAAGGGCAGCTTACGTACAGCCACCGTTGGCAGTGAATTTAGGGAAGACACTTTTTTCACATTTACCTTTCCATCATGTAGCCAATTTGCTTTCACTTGCCACAAAACGGTAATTCAAAGCTGTTGTTTTTTCTGGCATAACGTTGCCAGCAGCTTTGGCTCAGCTTTAGCGCCACTTTGTCAAAGAGTCATAAATTTGTGACACCTTAAGCAAGCATGCCCCGGCAAAGCACGTTGCACAAACCCACTAAGTCTATGCGCGGACACGTGTTACACATATTTTTTGTGCCTGTATATATAAATATATATATATATGTGTGTATGTGCGAACTATGCAATGGGGACAGAATTATTCAGCGCACTCACCTGCCAAACTCACCCTGTATACTTGTATATAATGCATATATACCTTTTAGTGTATTTATGATTTTACGTCGGGTCTGGGTGTCTCTTGGCCACGATTTATGCCAGAAATATCGTAAAACAGTTTTACGACTTACGCATTGCACGCACTTTATGAATATGCAGACACCCAAGCCCTTACCTCTAGGAGTGAAGGTAAAAACTTACAGTGTTACGCAATAAACAAATCCACATATCCACATATACAAGCATAATGATAAAAAGTATGTGTGTTTATGAGCGTCCCATGAACTTTACAAATTTAACAACCGAATTTTACATGTGCAACAATGTTGTTGACATACCGAAAGTATCTTTGGTAATATGTGGGCTTCATTATAACCGCTCAGCAGAGAATTAAAGTAGCTCAGATGAATTACAATGCCAGGTAACTGTACCGCTGGAAGCTGCTGAATCTTTACAATTAATAATTTGTTTGTCTACCACAGCTTTGCTAGGTAATTTGCTACATGAAAAAATCATCATAAGCCTAATTTCAGTTGAAGTAATATCAAGTTTTCGGATTCTAGAGGTTCCAACTCGAGAGACGTTAGAATTTATCTCATATATGGTTTGAGAAAGCTTTATATGAGCCGCGCACCCCCAGTTTTCGGTGAAATCACATAATGTATTTCGGGAGCCAACCGACCGATTTCGACTAAATTTAGTCTTCGTCTTTTATTTCTATATCACATTGCGAAATCGGTGGAGGTCTTCCTCTGAACTATGTCAATGTCATCGTACATCTCATTCAGCTCACCGTTCCATCGATATTCGCCGTGATCAATGCTCAAAAGACCACAAACCTTCCGCAGAACTTTTCTCTCAAAAACTCGTGACGTCGACTTACCAGATGTTGTCATAGTCCACGTCTCTGCACCATATAACAGGACGAATGACTTATGGAATTTGGTTTTTGTCGAGAGAGGACTTTGCTTATCAATTGCCTACTCAGTCCGAAGGAGCAACTGTTGGCAAGAGTTATTCTGCGTTAGATTTTGAGGATGGCATTGTTATTGCTGTTAATACTGGTTTCAAGATAAAGGAAATGTTCTACGACTTCGAAGTTATGACTGTCAAAAGTGACCTGGGAGCCAACCCGCGAGTGCGACAACTGTTTGTTGGATGGCAGGAGATATTTCGTCTTGTCGTCATTCACTACCACTATTATAGGTGATGGTATCTTCAAATTTTAGTTCTGCAGCTCAAATTATTTTATCCAAGAATAGATTGGAGAAGTCGCAAAAAAGGGGGCCGCCTTGTCTGAAACCTTGAAGTTCCTTCCTTCTTTTTTGTGAACTGGGCAGAGCACACTTAAATTCCAAACGTCGGGCATGCTTTCTCCTGACCATATTATACAAAAAGAAGAAGAAGCTGATGCTTTATATCCGTTCTTCGCCGCCGTATTTGAATAGCTCGGCCGGGTCAATACCACACCTAACTAAAATGTTCGGTTGCACCTGAGCTTTGCCCTGCCTTACTTGTTAACTTATGCAAGTAACTATAGAGCGAAACAAGTCAAATCTACGAAATAGTCGATAATGACAATGCAACCACAAATGCCATATTATAAGCTGCATTATAACCCTTTGACATTTAAAAACGCATGTCTCTAACGCGTTTACTTTATTTTAACAATCAGCCTAATTGTAGGCGACGTTTTTCATTTCAGCGCTTTTTTGCACACCAAAACATATAGCTTAATGGTGACTACACTGATTCTTAGTGAAGCCTTTTTCATTCTAATTCGCCTACTAAATTCATGAGAATATTTTATTAAATTTTCCATACAACTTTTGCACCTCAATGAGCCTACTTAATTTCGCAATGCCACTAGCTGGCAAAAACACTTGTACAACAATCGAACAACAAACAACAGATGTTGCAACATTTTAACGAGACGAATATTTCGCTTTTATTGAAAATGTGCTGAAACAGTACACTTTTTCGATTGAATTTGCAAAACTCAAAAATGCGACGACCCGCACACAAGATAACACTTGACACGCGGTTGCCACACACACACACATATTTCAGTTTGCAGGCCTACATTCCCTCCATATAAATGCTACATAAGCCATATCACATACATATGTGTATTAGTTGTTGTCAAGTGCTCGTGGCTGTATACTTATATACCTATATTACTATATATATTTGGGTATGGTGTGTGTGGCAACATGTGCGGCAGCGCACAGCAGTCGGGTGTCATCATTCACACGTCACATGTGGTGTCATTTTTGTGGCCCATAAAATTCTAAACGCTTTGACATGACACTTTAAAATTGCACACGTTGCAAGTGTTGAAAACGAGTCGCCGTCAGCGATGGTTATATCGGTTTGGTTGTTATGCTCCACATAAGTATTTCATATGACATTTGCTATAGTGACAATAAATGTACTGATGAATGTACCTATATATTTTACATATTCCCTAACATTCACTAGAAATGCCAACTTGTGTAGGAAATATGTTCACTCCGCACATGGAGGCCGAAGTAGTGACATTCGGCACTACAGTGGACTGGAAGTAATGAAGGCTATTCGAGATTCTTATCTTAATTTCAGCTGAGACCAGGTAATTTTTTTGCTTCAAAACGAACAGATATTCTAATATTATTTGATAGAAATTTTATCTTTTTCATAAATATTTAAATGTTTTGGAAATCCATGTTTAATTTGAAAATGGGGTCTTTTGGAGCCAATACCAATTTTCCATACATCTGCCTCAGCTGTGATGGCCTAAAGTATCTTCAGCGAGTTGCTTTCAATGAACCCTTGGAGCGTTCCTCGAAGCATTGTTTGTTCCGCGAGATTCACGGTTTGCATCATCTTGATTTTTGACCGACTTTGATGTTGCCTTTTTGGTTGCGGCTCATTTTTGGAGCGCCGTTCGCTGGATTTTTGAACATATTATGAATATACTATATGATCCTCAGCTAACATCTATTCTACGGCTCGATGTCATTTTGGGCAAAAGACTCATGTTGTCGTGGTTGTTGTACCGACTTCTTCTTGAAGTAATTTGGAAATATGTTACCAGGTTAACAGTCTATCGCCGGATAAAAATCCGGTCCGTTCCGGTAATGTAGCTCTGTTTGTTCTTGATACGAGTCTAGCATGGATTTTTTTCAATTCGGTTGTGGCTCGTGATTTTAACGGAGCAGTTCAAGTCAAATCCAACAGACGGTATATCGATCGACAATTTCGTTGGTATATTGGTTCGGATATTGGGTTAGCTCAGCCGGCAATCATTCGGCTGCCGCCGCTTTGTTGTTCTACAGACGGGTAATTGCTATTCGAACTTCTTCCTGGTGGGGCAATGGAACGTCTGCTGCATCGTCATCGATTGGAGGCAGCGAGTGATAGCTCCTCCGAAAATAGGTGTTCTTGTAATGAATATTTTGTGCTTGTGTGGGGTATTATAGTGTTAATTATATTTATTCATATTAGCATTTTCTTTGACTGTAAGTAAACCAGTTCCGTTATAAATCGAACCAGTCACCTACAAATGAAAAACTTCTGCTACATACCATACCACACCACATGCTCGCTGAAAATACATATAATAGAGTCAAGTAAATGTAAATATGTGTGCCTGGGGTCAAATCATGGCATTCTGGTGAATCGACGGCGCACTGCACGCCTAAAATGTTCAAATATCATGCCATTAAATCGTTTGAAAGAGAAAATCAAACACACTTACACAGGCACACAGGCATAAAATACAAATAAACTCAACTAAACTCACAAAGCTTGCTTACCGTTATTTGTGGGTATACGTGACTTCCAATTTGTCAACTCTTTTCATAGATTTTCGATATGTCACTACACTAATAGTCAACACACATACATACACTTATACACAGTGCTAATGGTTATGTGCGTTTTTACCGTTAAACCTCAACTATCAGCACAAACTGGTAGCCCTTCGAAATTCAGCAGCACCGGCACTCGAGCCGTCTGTTCGTCGTCTACTCATTATGGAAATTCTAGTTGGTTTCATTTGTTGCAAATTATGTCGTTGGCTTGCGCTTGCCCCCCACGACTCCTCACTCAGCACTCACTACTCACTCTACAATGATTTAAAGTGCTATTCGAAGCGTTATAAATTTGCTCGATTTTATTTTTACTCTCCACAATGACTTCATACCATTCAACTCTATTTTACTATTTTAGCTTCGATTGAATTCGATTCTTTTCAATTTTGGCTTTGCGTTGCAACAACTGCTGTATATGTGCTTACATACTTATATATAGAATATTTTAAAGAGCAAGCTTATTGTATTTTTACTAAAAATAAAAGTTCTTTTAGTTATTTGGTTGTTGAAGAGGCATCGTTAAATTGAGAAGAATTTATCTAGTTTTCCAACAGTCCGTTGGCAAGGTCATGGCGTCTGTATTTTGGCTTCCGCACGGAATAATTTTTGTTCACAATCTTGAAAAAGGGAGGACCGTCATCAGAAACCATTATATAACGTTTAACGGTTTGAGGAACGAAATCGCCCAAAAACGGCCGCATTTGAAATCAGGGAAAACAATAAAAAAAATCTTTGAATTGGACTTTGAATTGCTTCCCCATCCACCCTATTCTCCAGTTGTGGCCTCAGTGAATATTTTCCGTTCTTTGATCTCAAGAAAATGCTCGCTGAGGAGAAATTTTCGTCAAATGAAGAGGTAATCGCCGAAACTAAGTTCTCTTTTGAAGCGTATATTGAACAGAAAAATTACACAAAACGAAACGATGTGGACCAAGTTTAAAAAATCTTTCGAGAACTTCTTCTGCACTGATTTCAATGCCATGATGCGTGTGCAGCAACGCCGGGTTGATCAATCTATCTTGAAGCATGTTCATCCGCAGCCACATTTTTATGCGACGAAGTGTCAAAAAAGAGCATGCCGAGTTCACATTCGCCTCCGGAAATGTGCAGAATATGCGAAGAAAACTATGAATTAAGGGTTATTGCTCAACATCGCAGTTCTTCAACGTTGCAGTAGTCGATAACTTGTTGTCTTTTGACTTTTGTTTCTGCCCCCAAATGAAAAAGATTACCTTTGAACTTCAATACTATCAAGACGTTGTCCTTATCCAAAAGGCCTTTGAATCTACGCACCAAGCAGTCAGTAAGGTTTTCCATTTCATTTAAGATTTTCCACTCAGTTGAAAGCCCTCCAATTTTTCTCTAGAAAAGCGCGTATCTGTCATGCCTTTGTCAGATCGATTGATTCTTTGTGGAGAATCTGTACGAATGAGTTAGAGATAGAATATTAGTATCGTTGCTTTTTTTGTTACTTTATATTTTTGCAGAGTAGTAAAATTATTAGTAAGCCATTTAGCCCTTAGGGTGGCGGAAATGGGAAGGTTCGAAGAATGTAACTTCTCGAGTATGTTTGAAATCGGCTGAGAATGTTCCAATATATGGGATTTTAACTAAAACTTGGCGATTACAATCTCATTTTTTCTGCGATGACTTGTGCCAAATCACAGTTTTTTATCTTAATTTAGTACTTATTATGAATTTGTCCTCCCTTTTTTGGAACGGAACATGTACACCAAGTTTTATAAACTTTTACACTAGTTATCGCTTGCACCGTTAGGTGAACAAAACTTTTCTACTTTGTGCAACATGTTGCGAGAATATATATATTTGGTTAAATTTATATCATACTTAAGTAGCCACAGATTAAATATAAAAACTTTATTTATAATATACAAAACCAAATTATCTAAAAATTAATGTTTGACCTCATTAAAGTAGAAAACGTAAACAAAATATCACTTCTCCACAAGAATTCAATGGTTACTCATACGCACCGTCCTACTACTAAAAATATCTGTCAAACTACCATTCCATATGTAAGTATACTTATTATATCATAACCCATACATAACGCTTACATAACTAAAATGAAGCCAATCCACATTCATATTTGGATGCACATATGTATACATATACATACATGCATGTGTATGCATATGTATCTTCATAACACATTGCTCAAGTTTGTTGTCTGTTAATCGCTGCACTAATAAGCCATTTACACCTCATATCAAATGCAAATCGCTTCGTGTATAAAGGCTTTTTTATTGTCTTACTTTTCACGATTAAAAGATCTAGTCGTCAATTTGCATATCAACTCTGCGGCGGTGGAGTTGTGAGTACTGTGTTGAGAGGAAGACGAGGAAAAAGTAGTGCAAGTTTCAGGTTTTAATGTCGCAACTTTTTACATTTTGCGCGTTATGTTTCCTAATCGGATTATGATTACGTGACTACGTGGGTATACATATGTCTGTATATATGCTCTTTTGATAGGAAGTAGAAGGACATTCGCTGAAGGGAGTACATTTTATTAAGTTTATAGTTTGGAATGTTTGAGAAATGAGTACATCGTCACTTAAAATGCAAAATAATGTAACATTACCTTTCATAAGTTGACAGGTAAAGGAACAACGATATAATAAAAACCACTCACATTGAAACAAGATTTGGATTTTGGTTATAAAATGTTTATATAATGGTTATATCTGACGGCGGAAGCTGAAAATTTAATGTTACATATATGTAATGTTATGTAGTGAAACACAAGCAATAAAAAACTTAATTTCAATTTATTTTATGTTAATGTTTTTTTGCATTTTTGGTGACGATGTGCAACTTGAAAATGTTAGAAATAGTAGTGTGTTAAAAAAAAGAACTGGCATGACCGTATGAACTTCAAAATTTTAAAACAATTTAGTTGTTGTCACAAATAAAATTTATTTCATTTACCTTTTCTTAAAATCCACCGTACACGTATATTTCCTTAAATTACATATTTTGCTTTAAATTTTCCAAAACGACTAAATGCATGCGCCGATAAAAAAAAACCTCACAAAATTGAAAATTTATGACAAGCCACAAAGCCAAAAATCGAAGCATTTGTAAAATGTTATTTCACTTAAAGAAAATAAGCTGTGCGGAAAGCACTCGCTTGCACTCTATTGACCTCTATCGAGCGTCGCAGCAGCACATGCCAGCTTATTATCAGCGGCAACCACGCGCCGTCTAAGAGGCACACACACATATGAACACTGCTGGGACACATAGGTAGACACACCAGCGAAATGTTTTGCTTGCACTCGACTGTTGCGGTTCGAGTAGTTTCATTGTGACCATTTCACATTTGCGGTTGAATACAGAGAAGTAGAAAAGTCCCCGAAAAATACAGTGAAAAATGCTAAATTGAGCGTGCATGAGCATATGTATATGGGAAAGACCTTGTACGGGACTAGCCAAAAAGTGAAGAGGTAGATTTTCATGTATGACGATATATATGTATATTAGTGTATATGTGTATATATATATTAAGGTACTCGTATGACTTGTGGCTTTCATGCATATTGAACCGCATTTATACACACACACAAGCATACACATATAGAACTGAAATGAAGCATGGCAGCATTTTGGAACTGCGCCAAGCGAAAATTATCAGCAGTAAAGTATAAAACCAAAAGTCGAGAACGCTGAGGACAACATGCGAATTCCTAAAAAGAGTGTAAATCTTTCGCGCAATCTTGGCTTCTAATTTCAATGATTTAAAATCGGAATATTCGCTTAGTTTTGCAAAATTGTGGCTACAGTGAAAAGTATAGTAGTACTCAAGCATTTTAATTGCTTAAACATTCGACATGTGTTAAGGTTACTCATACAACCTGACGTACCATAAATATACGGCAGGATAATACAATTTATCTTTTAATTTAAATAGTAAGTAAGCGACTTAAAATACTTTCTGTTGTACCAAATTTTATATTAGAATATCATGCAAGACTATTCAACCAGTTAGAATTTTTAAAAAATATATTTTTTTATTTTATTTTCTTAATATACATATTTAAGAATCTCCTTCCTCTTTGCTGGCGTAGACACCGCTTACGCCATTATAGGCGAGCATTACCCTTGTCAGCCAGCTTGTCAAGCTCTTCATACTCATTTCATCATCGGCCTATCTCTTTTTCTGTCTGCAAATACGTCTCGCTTCCCTCTTCAACTCGCAGTATCTACCCAATCCCGCACGTATTGTGGTCGATCGTAACGCTGCGACGTAGGCAGCCTGTTTTCTCTCCGCTGCGACACGGCACTCCTCCTCGGACCAGCTGCTCTTTTGCATTTTCCGAAAACCAATGGTTTGGATGCAGCTTTACATAAGGAGCTTAAAATGCGAACCCTTAGTTCGCTTATACCGAGTTGCTCTCAAAGGACAGGAGTACAAGTCGAATCGAAAATCGTTCGTGGAACCTTCCTTGTGTTTGTTGACGTAAGTTGTTTGCTGCACAGAGACGGGGTCGGGTGCGTATCTTGGCTGCAAAAAGATAGTGATCCGAGTCAATGTTATGACGTTAGAGTGTATGCGCGTCTAAAACACTAAGGACGTCTCTTTCTTCTATCACAACATGATCTGATTGGTGGCTTTTCGATGCCGAGACAGCCAGGTAGCTTGATGAATTTTTCTATGCTGGAATCTAGTACTACAGATGACCATATTTCGGGCCCCGGCGAAGTCGATCAGCCTCAACCCATTTGAGGATGTTTCCTCGTGGAGGCTGAAATTACCGACCGTCGTACCAAAGATACCTTCCTTGCCCACCCTGGCGTTAAAGGCGCCAAGCATGATTTTGATATCGTGGCGGGAGCAGCTCTCGTAGGTACGCTCAAAGCGCTCATAGAAGGAATCTTTGATCATACCGTCCTTCTCTTTCGTTGCGGCGTGGGTGCAAATCAGAGATATGATGAAGAACTTCGCCAAAAGGACCTACTCATGTCAGTCCTTGTCCCGTGTATCGAACTTTTTGGACGGCTGACAACACCGCCTTCACTCTAACGAGGATATCAATCAGCTGGGTAGGGGCACCTTCCCAATTATGGGACTGGACATTGCAGTTACACACCCTTAAATCGTAATCCTTAACACATTTGCAGGGGTCGCCATCAAAAAGGGGGTCCCTCATCCGAGTCTGTTTTCTTGCTTGGTAGTGTTTTTTAAGTGGCGGGGCCTAAACCCAGCGCACAACTCTATGTAGTGGATATTTCACCTTCTCACTTTAGTTCGCCTACAAACGGATGTTCTTTGGCTACCCAAAGGATACTTGAGCAGCAGAAATAATTCAATGTCATCCATTATCAACGGCATCACGACCAACTAATACCAGAGAAAGATACCTCTGATCTAAGATATTGACCTATAAAAATCGTAATAAAATCATTTGGTAGTTCAAAAGTCTTCACATTAATTATACGGAGAAAGGAGAAGTTGTGACTCTTTTTTACCCTTTTTGAGACAACAGCAGTCTACTATCTGGAAAAGATTCTCCCTGAATTTCAATAGCATATGTATCTCACAGATTGACAAATACAAGGCAGCTATAGGCACTAGGGTCCACATTTTCAATATATAGAGCCTTGAAAATTCACCATCCGCTTTCGGCAAATATATAGGAAATTAGTGTGTTAGTCCTTATAACGGGTGATCCAAGTAGAAATACTTTTTTCCAATAGCCTTTGTTTGACAGATCACGCGTGAGTAATGTCTTTTCTTTTTTTGTTCATTATTATTTGGCAATTCATTATGGAAAGACTTACGTCTGAACGACTTTTACAAATCGTTCAATTTTAATATGAAAGAAACGTTCTGTAAAGATTTTGTTTTGGGTGCTTCACTCAACTTATGGTCAATATAATCGGTCTACTGAGCGCATTATTCGCCACGCCATCACCCATCTTGAAGCCCAACATGCATTATTGTATAATATTCGGCCGAATAGATCATGTCTAGCAGCCGTAGCTGAGAGGTTGCACGAAGACCGTGAATAGTCAATTCTGTGCCGTTCCCAATAACAGTAAATTTTACGTCGAGAACTTAAATTTAAAGTGTACAAGGCTGTATGCCTTTGCAAAAGCGAAAGCCGCTCGACTTCCCCAAGCAACATTGCTTCACCCTATGGGCTGTTGAAAAGTTTGGGTTAAGGAACAAGTTGAAGAAATTCAAGAGCTACCATTTCATCTAGAAAAACCAACGGTTTGCTGTGATTTGTGGGCCGGTAGAATCATCGGTTCATATTTCTTCAAAAATGCCGCCGATGAGGGCGTAACCGTTAATGGTTATCGCACCATGATAACCGACTATGCTATGCCCGAAATTGGAGCTCGTGATCTCGGCTGTATTTAGTTTCAAGAAGTTGCCAGATATAAGTAGGTTCAAATATACACTTAAATCTGTAAATATGTAACCGTATACCGACTCACTGCACCGTAACCATACACAAATGTACATTTGCAAAAGTCAAAGTCGAACGCGACAATTTGGTTTTGATTTCTGATTGCAGTCTGTTGCTTTCACCGATATCCTGTTGTGTTATTGACTGGTTGTGGTCGACGGCAACCAGCAAATAGCTGTGAGAGCAAACAAGTAATGCGCTCATTTACATTCATTCGGGTTCAGGTGTGTGCTGAAATGTTTCCCTTGCTTTGTGTTGTGTTTCGGTGCATGTTTGTGTTTCTTTGGTGGCTCACCACTTGAGTATCGCAAATCAATCGAACACTATCAAAACAATTTTCAAGTACAAAATTTGACATTGCGAAATGTTTGCAAAGGGCAAAACGCAATTGATTGATTGATTGATTGATAAGTGGACAGACTGGTGGTTTATCGGAAATTGCATGGAATTGACTGGACACATGTTAAATGTTAAGTACGTTAGTTGATATCCTTATTCAATTACATGTAAATACTTTCATGCTATCAAATTCAAAAGTTCAAAGTAACTATTTGAAAAAAGCTCTCAAGCTATTAATAAATCATCGCTCAACAAAATTTGGCTAAAAAACGTCGGATCTTTTGGAACTTTTCAAGTGTCCATAGAGCAAAGCGATTTTGAGTGAGAAGGTCGAGCGACTTTAGTGTTTGTATAAGTTGTATTTTGTACGCTTCTAATTTAGGACCTCGAGGAAAATGCGTGAAGTTGTTCCATTCGTCAGGCCGAGTCGATAATAATTATTATCTAAGGCAGCATAACAATCTCCGAGCTTGTTGTTCAGATCGTACCACTTACCCATCTTACACAAAACTCCTTAAACCTCATAGTTTGCTCATAGACAGCGTTTTAAACTCATCATATACATATTTAAAAGCTCATTGTACTAATAGCTTTCAGGGGCTAATCTAGTCTAGAAATTAAAAAAAAAATCGAAAATTTTCTTTTTTATATTTTCAAAGTTTAACTATTCAAAAATATGTGTACAAGAGGATTTTTAAAAATTCAAATTATTTTCGGAGATAGAGTGATTTTTCTGACCCGGCATCCAAACTGGTTCGGCCGGAACTAATCGAACAAAAGACATTAGAGAAACTTTAAACGTGTTTTTCTCAAAACTGACTTTTTCGGAACGATACCCACGATTTACAGGTTCTACTAGACCGATTTACTTGAAATTTTTATAGAGTCTTCTTTATAGACTTGTCTATGGTTGGAACTAGCCCCATCCTCAAATTTTTATTTTTTTTATTTTTAAAAAAGTGATCCAAAAAAACTTTTTTTTCAGGCAGTCGCCATTTTGTGAAAAAAATTTTTCCCCACTTTTCCGTAGTTCCGGCCATTGCGACATTATTCTAGATTAATAATCTTTTTTTTTTTTTGGTTTCAGATAACTATGAGGGTATGGTCACGTGGAAATTTTTAGAGACCCCCCACTTCGTCAGCTCATAATTTTTGAAACTTTTTACTTTTTTTAGTTTTTAATTTTTTTCTCTACTCTTCTAAAATTAACAAATAACTAATAAAAAAATGGATAGTAAAAATATTAATTGCCTTTTTTTTACGACACTTTAAAAATTACCTGAAATTCATGCTTCTAGACAAGAGTATCCCCTTCAGTGAGATTCCACTTGTCTCAATTGCAGAAGTTTCAACGGACATAGAGTGCTAAGGCTATTTAAAAACCGCGAGGTCACAACATATTGACACTTTCTTCTCGATAACCTAGTTTTCACTACACTGAGATTACAGCCTCCTGGATTTCGACGCTATACGAGTATATGAGAGTGTCTTGTATCAAAGATAGAAGTCCTTTTATATCATAAAGCCTTGCCTTGCTTCAAGTGTCCAATTCAGATCCCCTGATCACCTTCCCGAATGTTTGCAATAACATATGTCTCAAAGTATATGTCTATCTCGGTCCCCTATTTTTACGAATAGCTTCACTCAAATGACGCATGACCCACAAATAGTATTACCTATTGACAGTTCTGGTCTTTCAATATAACCTTGATTTTTGCTTCAACGTCTTAACGTCATTCAAAATCAGTTCTTTTTCCGGAAACTATTGATGCTATGCACAAACTGATATTAAAGGATCGTCTTGAAACCTATCGAGTGATTGAGGTAACTAGAGGAATAAGTGGAGCCATCACAATATCAATGTTGCATAAACATTTGACTGCAAAAGAATTGTTCAGGTTGAATCCCATACAATTTGTCAAACCAAAAAGACTCGTGTCGATTGGTGGAGAGAAATGTTAACAAAATACGATAGCGGTGCTTCGAAACATGTCTATGACAACATGAGGGATGGTAAATCGTGGATTTATGCGTACGAGCCCGAAAGTAACAGTCGACTGCATGGATGTTTCAAACAGAGCCGTATCTAACTAAAACTAATCCAAATATCTGCCTGTTTTTGTATTAAAAAACTGAATATGTCGCCACCATACCAATAGAACAACGCAAAACGCTAAAACCTGAGTGGTACCAACCGTTTGTTTGTCGGTTGTGTTTCAACATATCATGAGAACCATGATCCAGAGACGGATCACTCTACATCACGACAATGCGAGCTCTGACACATCGAAAAACTGAATTTTTGAGTACTCAGAACATCAATATTATGAGTCATCTATCGAATAGTCCTAACTTGGACCCTAATTACATCTTTTTATTCAAGGATGGAACATATAAACTAAGTGGTCGAAGTTTTTTGACACCTGAAGGGGCTGTGGAAGCGTTCAACACGCATGTTTTGGAGATACCTCCATCAGAGTGGAAAAAGTGCTTCAGCAAGTGAGAATACTTTAAAAAGCAATAAAGCGATTTCGATGATTAATGTTTGTTATTATTCTCTAATCACGAAATATAAAAGGCAACAAAAGTATATAGTACATATGTATATACTTGTATGTCTACCAATCTAACTACTTGAATACATATTTATGCTTTCGAAGTAAGATTTCATGCACAATTGTGCATTGCTATAGGTTTTGCTTGTTATCTAGAACTGACTACAACTATTTGCAGCTTTACATGAGCATTCAAGCACTAACACACTCAAATACACAGCCACACAAACAAGGCACTCATTCACAAAACACAAAAGGCGAGACATAACTAGTTACTGTTGTTGCTGTAATTGTTGTAAAATTTCTTTTAATTAAAATTGCATTCCTCTTCAAAATTTTCGTTTGTCTGTAAGTGAGTTGTGCCACATAACTTCCATGCAAATGTTGCAAAGCTGCCATATCAGCTGCTTGTATGTATATGTGTGTGTCCAAAAAGTAAATTTCACACATACATAGATAATCATGTATGCAAACTAACATTCTTTGATCTGCACTTTTTGGCGCTTGAGCACTTTGCTGTAACACACATACACATATACAAACGCATCAAAATATATGAAGTTGTATGGGAATGCCTTTGTTTGTGTGCTTCAGAGCGGCATAAAGAAAATGAAGCATTGAAGTGCTTTTCTTTCACACAATAAATAATAATGAAATTGCTGCATAAAATATGAACAGCACAAGGCATTCACATACTCGCGCACATGCCATGTGAGTTATGCCGCAAAGAGATGCCTGGAGTCAAGCGCCTGCATGCAAACTACACAATTATGTTATGATATACCATATGTATATATATATATAGTATATGCATATAAATATTCCGCAGTTCATTTGCTCATAAGCAAAATTGGGTGCGATGCGGTGATTGCACTTAAATTAGTTACAAATATATAATACACTTTTATATAAATAAAAAGCATTAAAATAAATTCAAAGCACTGAACACCTTCCAGCAGCAAGCTTGTCTATGGACCCGCTGAAGTGCTATAGATGTTCATATATTTCAGTTGAGTCTCCTTTAGAATCCAACTAATTTCGCATCACTCGTCAAAGTTATCTTACAACTAATTTAACACAGCAGATGAGGGCTTTACACAATTTTCTGGAAGAAAGAAAGTACATATATCTATCCTACATACACCTTATATATTATACGAGTATTGTATACATATCAAAAGGGATTTATATTATATATTATATTTATGATAGTCTCATTGGAAAAAGGAAGAGGTGGAACGCGCTACATTGTGGTAAAGAACAAACCCCATTATCTCCTCAACCTGGTAATTTGAACATCTTTATACACCCGAAAGGTATATTGTCTCTTGTCAGAACTTTGGAAAAGGCTTACTGGCAGGGTGTTAAGGGCACAAGTATTAAATTAAGCAACAAATGCATTTTTTAAAGTAAATATTGTAACAAAAGAACCACACAAGAATTGTTATCATTTTCCGAGTAAATTTGTGTAATCGTTGGGAATGTTGCAAAAGGCTTGTGGTTATTCAGTTTTATCAAAAACACAAGCCCAGAGAGTGGTAGATAAAAAGCCTTCACAGACGATCGAGAGATCGTTGAAAACATGCCTCATTCTGAGCGACCGTCGACCTCTTCAACTGATGAAAATATTAAGAAATATTAAGAAAGTGAAGGATGTGGTGTTTGAAAATCATCAGCCAAGTATTAGAGAGATGGCAAGAAAGCTCGTCGTCTCTCGTGAGGCCGTTCGAATGATTTTGACGGATATATAGAGTATGAAAAACGATTCGATCCCACATTCATGGAGAGCATTATAACTGCCAATGAGACATGAGTTTATGAATTTGACATACAAACAAGTCAACAATCATCGAAATGGAGGGAAGCGAAGCCGCTCAAAAATCAAGGTGATGCTATTTGTTTTTTATTTTTCGATAGTCGTGGTTTGGTGCATTAGGAATTTGTTCCGGAGGGACAGATGGTCAATACGTCAGAACATCCGTCGAAAACGGCCGAAATCGTGGAAGAACAATTCTTGGATTTTGCACGATGATAATGCAGCATCGCATCGAAACACGATTGTGGCCGAATTAAGAGCCAAAATCGCAATGAATACCATCCACCGATCAACCACCATATTTGCAAGATTTGACTCCGTAAGATTTTTTTGTAATTCTGTAATTTGGGACAAGGAATCACATCTCCTATCGATAGTGTTAAAATGGATTAAATCGAAATATACCCCGCTCACTCCCCGTATAACGGTACTGTTCAAAGCTACTAAAAGCGCAATAAATCAACAACTAGTTATGTGAGAGACATTCAATTTTAACTACGAGATGGTATGAGTGGACTTTAGGGGATGAACTTCAACCACGCCTAATTCCCATATAACACAATTTTAAATTCCATTTGATTCTTTCACTTTCCAGTACACAAATCATGATATAATTAATATAAATTATAATTTTGCCCTTATAATTTCTTGAAAGTATTATGACCATTATGACCGAAAAGTGCCCAGCACCAACCAAAAGTGTTTACCAAAAACTTTTAGACATTGGCTTTAACTTTCTCTATACCTCAGAATAATTTGCAAAAATACCAAAAAAATTATTCAGCTCATTGCGGAGATAGTCTAACTTAATTCTCATTTTTGCTCCTAGTGTTTGCAAGCTTGTCAGCATATTTGCCTTACTTTGGTGCTTTAAATAATATTTACATAGGAAAATTTTTACTATCAAAACGAAACTTTTCCAAACTTCACTTTCCGGTTCAGTCATAACTTTGATCTTTGATAAATACCCACATTTCAGGACCAGGACAAATAGTCCACCTTTGAACTTTTCCATACAAAAATTAAGAAATTTTTCAAAAATTCAATTTAAACAATGTCCTACCTCGTCCCCTGCTTTGAAAAATGGCTTTATCATATCTTGCAGGTACTTAATGACGTATTAAATCACTTAGTTTATTTGAGTTAATAATTTTGGCGTGGAAGTTTCACCATCTTATCCACTTACATTAGTTGACTGTACCGATGATTGGGTATTTGGCGACATCATGGTTTTCATAGAGAAAAATAGGATATTTAGTAGAAATGTAGATACCTTCAAGACTGATGTTAATGCTTTGGAACCTATATTTTTTCGCATATTTGCGGTAAGGAGCGATAATTGATCAAAATATGCATATCATATTAAGAAACAAAAGGTCACTCAGTAATGTGATTACCATATTCGTAATCTGGGCATTTTAAATCACCTAGAAAAAGCGAGGTTATTCAGGAACACAGAATTTCTTGGAAATACCTTGTCAAATAACTAAGTTTTCCATACAAGGAATTAGGCTTTATTTACATGACAGTTATATACTGGAGTTATTCAGTTTCGACAAATAAGCAGCTTCTTGGCGAGAAATGGTCATTTGCAAATTTTCAAAACGATATCTCCAAAACTGAAGATCTAGTTCTAGTTGATGGTCAAGACTAAATCGGCTCAGCTCAGCATTCTGGTCATTTATATGCATATATACTTTATTGAATACTCTTGTGGGTGCTATTTAGCCGTTCAACAATATGAAAATCAGAAAAAATACATGGGACGGACTTACCATATCTCACAAAAGCAGATTGTCGAAATCAAATCACTTGACTTAGATGGTTTTATTTTGACATCGCTGAATCATATAATTCAATTTATTTGATTTGTAGCTATTATAATATACTTTATACTATTTTTTTATGTTTTAATCAGGTTAAACCAAGTATGGTTGTTTAACATAGAAAGCTGACCATAAATGTGTGTTTAGAGCGAAGCAATGTCAACATATCGACTCTCCGCGTTCTTCGCGTACCCTCTCAGCTACTGTCACTATATTTTCTTTACTGCGTGCTGAACGTGATCTATTCGGTCGAATATTTTTCTATAATGAAGCTTAGGTCTCAAGATGTGTGATGGCCTTGCGAATAGCCGATTTGTTGACTATAAGTTGAGCGAAGCTCGCAGAGCACATTATTTTCAGAACGTGAATTTTCGTAACAAAGTTGAACGATTTGTAAACGTTGTTCAGGCGTAAGTCTTTTTATATTTCATCGTTCAGCCAAACAATGCTGAAATGACACGACTCACACGTGATCTGTCAAAAAGAGGCTATTGAAAAAAGTACCTCTACTTGGATTAGAGAAAAGATCATGATGCATAAGCGAGTTGATCTCCGAATGTCACCTTGTGTTCCTTTACCCGGTGGTTGGTATTGTATATGGGCGCAATGTGACATCACTGCGCCCACAAATCGCCGTTAATCGAAAGCTACCACGCCCTTTGTCAGTTTATACACCGATGTTTTCTAGCATCCGTCTATTTGTCAGAAGCATTACATTTCACACCGAAGATGTTGCTCAAAGACTGCAAAAGATCGTTGTTGAAATTGACCACCGAGCGTTGAATCCCATACCTCTAGGTGAAACTCATATCTCAAGAACTAGTCGATCAATTTCAACCAAATTTCAAATTAACTATTCGAGCAAAGATTTTTTTCAATTGCTCCGAAGAAAATAGTTAAAATGTTGCAGCTGGTAATTATATTTTGTATGCTCTCCACTTATTTTCATTAAAGAAATTTCAGTTTCCTCAGACTTTAAAATGTCCTTGAAACTTTGTTACCATTTTATTGTTTAATCGAATTGAAAACTTTCATTTCCTCGCAGATATATTTACTATGCGTTGCTAGGCGGCAGAAGCTGGAATGATGAAGAGGAACGTCAGTAAAGTATTTATATAAGGGTGATCCACAATTACCACGTAACCGTAATTTTGTGTTATGTGAATTGAAAGCAATAGAAGTTAAAAGACGATAAGAAGTCTTTTTGCATCGGATTGTTACTGGCAAAGAAAAATGGATCCACTACGACAACCTTAAGTACATAAAAACTTATATGAAAACTGGCCAACCGACTAAATCAACGCCAAAGCCGAATATTCACGACGCCTAGGTAATGATCTGCGTTTGAGGATATCAGAAGAGCGTGCCGTATTATGACCTTCTAAAACTGGATGAAATCGTTATTGGGGAACTTTACGTACAACAACGCGTCATGTTTAAGTGTGGGATTGCTAATAATACCAGATAATAATATTGATAAAAAAAACTATTCGGAAAATATCGGCTGTCAAGTTTTGCTTCTTCCGCCTGATAACCAAGACCTTGCCCCTTCTGACTATGCATAACGCCTTCACTGGCATGCAGTTTACATTATGATTGGGTTTTAAAAATTGTGTTCGTTCTTGGTCGCCCTGAAAAAAACTACACGCCCACTTCCCATAGTTCGATGATCTCTATCATCACCTTCAAATCCTCTCAGCGAAAGTTATGTTTCCTACGTGTCGACCTGGAGGCCCGATAGCAGCTTCAACACCAGGTTCGGGTTCTTAAATCACATGAGTACGGAAACTTTTAAAATGTGGTCCTTGTGGGTTAATATGATTCGAGAATATTTCAAATAGTTGAAAATAAGGATCGACCTAATGCTCTCTTATATCCACTCTAACGGATAGGATTATCCCATAAAACTCTTTGCGCAAGTGCTTACAAAGACACATACTCATATGTGTTGTGCTCGTATGATAAACAGTATTTCATGCCAAAACCTACACATCCACACTTGCAACATTTAAACGCTCCGTTATAATATTAACAACAACAACACCAGCAGTGGCAATTGTATTTTTAATTACTTTACAGTCAGTTGCAATGTTGCCGAAAAGTACTCGAATGTGAAGCAGATTACACATATTTGCACCTCACGCACAACCTCATGCTCATAATCTTACTGGCGCCTGTGCAGTCACCTTGCCCAAACCCCTTTTCGTGCATCAGCCGGTTCATCATATTTCTTGCTTTGCCACGGTCGCCAGCGGACCCCTTAGCCATTTTTATTTCGTGTTAATTAAATTTACAGAAATTTCATTTACGCAGACGGACACACATAGCGTATATTTAGTAATATGCCAGACAGTCGTTGCAATCGGAGCGTATTCCAATCCTCAGCTGCGGCGGTTGGCCAGAACTGCAAACGACAACGCTTTCACTAAAAGCCAACGCTTGAATAACTGGAGGGATTAGTAAGTGTGTACATCCATGGATGGCCTGATATGAATAGTCTGTGGACTTAATTTGGCGGATCATTACTGTGGTGGGTATGAGTTGCAGCCTGTATATATATTATATCTGCATATTTTATAATCTCACAACAATATTGTTCTTTTATTCTGCAAGAGATAGGCTAGGTTACTCTGGTATGCTAATGAGCCACGCATAGACCAGTTTTTGTCTTTTGCGATACCAGCGCAGTCTTGGCAATGCGGGACAAGTGTACAAAAGGCGCTCCATTGTTTAATTTGTGTCTTACTCTTGACATTTTCCGCAGTCTTCTCGATATGTTAGTCCCATTCTGCAGGTGTATTTCGATCATGTTCCTACAGTCCCTACTACCGAGTGCCTGTAGTATTTTTTGTACTTCCGATCTACGTTTTACACATGGCATCTGCAGTTGCGCTCTTATGTAGCTCGTTCTATCATGCTTCTGTCCAGCTCGTCGTATAGAAAATGCATGCGTTTTCCAATGTTAATCACGTCTTCGGCTTAATACCACTCTTGGCAATCTCGTCTACTACCTTATTGCCTTCGATGCCTTTGTGACCTGGCACACAGAAAAAGTGAAGTCACTTGCTTCCCATGACACATCTGGGCGATATGCGATACTCCCTTAATTGCTTCTGGAGAGCAAGTTCGCGTAGATATTTACTCTGGAGTTATTTACTGCTGTATTAAGGGTTAGCTCCACGGCTTTCGCTATATCAAAGACTTTTGCTTGAAATATACTTCAATGGTCCGGCATCTTATATCCCTGCCTTATGCCGAACTCTGAACTGCAGCCGGTAGTCGATCTGCCGATTTTGTCTTTCAGCGCAAAAGTTTATATACTTGTATAGATAGCAGATTTAACAGTGTTTCTAGAGCCGCCGTTGGAGTGACTTCCGATATGTGTATTTCTGTACGTCTGTCTCTCATACTTCCAACCTTGACCAGAACTGTTCTTACAATAGTTGGACAGCACCAGTGCATGAGAGGGGTAGGGAACACCCAGGTTGTGTCGAGCATCTGCTTATACGAATATAAGGCATTGCTAACCATTTTCACCCATTCTTCCACATTTTGCTAACTAAGACTACCCGAAGCAACTTGGTGCGGCCCTTGAGAGAGAGTTGTCTCTCATTTATCAAAAGAAACCTCCATGAAGTAATTTTGTATATTCTTGTGAACACAATCAGAATCAATACGCCTCTTTTCTCCTTACAACTTTGTCAACTTCGACAAGATTTTTAACCTTGCCGGGTGTCTATTGGACAATGTTTTGTAAGAACTCCAACGATTGCGGCAAGATGAACCTTGCCTTGAGAGTATTCCACTAGATCAGAAGGATTTCACAGGAACTGATATTCGACCAACGCTGATCATCGACCAACGCCTGCTAAGCTCATGCCCAATTAATAAGTCTAGTGGTAACACGCCGTCGGACAACGGCGTCTCCCTCCAGATCCTGCAAGATCATCAGCTTTATAGTTTCCAGCGATTACGGTTGAGTTAAGCAAGTCTGAAAATGAAGAAACTCAATGCTATTGATAGTTTGGATAGCCATTCTTTGATTAATTTTGAGCGCACAGAGACTAATCTCAAAGCTAGTACTTCCGCTCCGCTGTTAGAGTGAATACTCATGAATTTTCGTATAATCACACACATCCAATTGGTGAGAGCACTTATTTAACTAGACTCTGGAGTTTTTAAAACAAGCCAAGCGACATGAAGCAGAAGAAGCATTTCCGAATTTCGAACTTCAGTGGAAAACTGTGCAGAATGCAAAAAAGCCGAATCGCATTACGCTGACAAAAGCTTTTTACAGGATAATCATAATAATCACCTTCTCACCAAATGCTTCAACGGTAAAGCAAACCGATATGTGAGCGTGTGCACCGACGAGTGAAAATACCGTTAAGCATCTGTTATGCGAATAAGAATTTAATTAACTTACCTTAATGCCAGTTGCCATGTACACTTTGAGGCGCTTAATTTACCATGTTAAAAGCAACACAAACAGCAACAACAAGTCAAATGAGCAATAATCACCAACTCAATACGATGCCTTTTGTTCGGCACCGATGAAATTACGAAAAGACTAAAGGCGTTTGAGTATCGCTTTATTGCTGCTGATGAAACAATTTTCACAATAATTGCAGACAGACGAGCGTAGGCGACACGCGTGATTATTGTGTAAATTCGAAATTCGCTCGGCTGTGCGAAAATCGCCAAAGAGATACTTGCAATTTAATTTTCCTCCACTTAAGTAGTATTATTTCAGCCAAACTTAAGTATTTTTTATTTAATTTTCCGCTTTAATGTTCACTTTAACAGCCGTCTCTTCCACCTTTCCACTTTCAAGGTCATTCTTCCACGCTGTGCGAGCTTTCAGCTTCAAACCGCACATGCCTCCAGTAAAAAACCTTATTTATTCACGCAGCTAAATCTCTGCCGCCTTACGAATTCTCGGTATAATTTTCAAATGAAATAAATTTCACGAATTATTGCTGTCATGTTGGCCAATTCAATCGCATTACAATCATATAAAATAATAAAACCAACGATGCTGCCAGTGGACTGCACGCGCCGCTCACGGATGAGCGTAATGCTCGGCCGGGCCAGACAGCATCCAATGCCCGCTACATACACATACATATCTATATATATTATTTATATATTCATATACATTATATTCTTGGTGTCCAATGGCGAGGCAATTGTAGGCCATAACTGGCGTCCTTGGTTCAAGTCAATAAATTGTCCGTCTTTACGGCTGACTGCCGCTGTAATGATGGCCCAACTTTTTGCGAAACTTTCGATTTGTACGAAAAGGCAATAAACTAACAGAAATAATATAGAAGAATTATTTTATTCATGTTCTGTGCAATTATGCGTGTTTAACGATAATTTTTCAAGTGAGTAACTTCGCTGCCGCCTTATAAATTCTGCTTGACGCTTTAAAAAAATTAAATTTGCAAATACCCGAAAACATTCTGTGCCATGAAAGATGTGCTTCACACGGCCTCAAAAGAACCGATAGTTGACATTATTAATATACAGGTAATCGTATCAGAGCTGAGGATAGCTCAGATATTCACCAATCTTCAAACGCTGAGCAAACTGCAAAGGGCAAAAAAGACTCCGATCTTATTTATAAAGGTTTTAAGGGGGTATTCTACCCCAGAAATCAAATTTTGGGCAGTTTTTTGAATTTTTTTTAAAAACAAACCAAAAATATTTTTACTATCCATTTTTTTATGGTGTTTTTATTGATAGCTTAAGAATACAGGAAACAAATTCGACAAAAAAAATATTAAAAATTAAAATAATTAGAGGGGAGGGAGAGACAGGTGTAAAAAAAACAAGAAAAAACGTTAACTTCGGTTGCACCGAAGCTAAATACCCTTCACAGGTGCATTTCTGTTAGTATCTATGTGTCCAGTTTGTATGGAAGCTATGTGCTATAGTAACCCGTTCTGAACAAATTTTTTAGAGATTACACTGTTGCCTTAGAAAATAATATATACCAAATTTCGTGATTATATCTTGTCAAATGTGAAAGTTTTCCATACAAGAACTTGATTCCGATCGCTCAGTTTGTATGGTAGCTATATGCTATAGTTAACCGATCTGAACAATTTTCTCGGATATTACATTTTTGCCCTAGAAAATAATCTATACCAAATTTGGTGAAGATACATTGTCAAATGCGAAAGTTTTCTATATGAGAACTTGATTCCGATCGTTCAGTTTATATGGCAGCTATATGTTATAGTGGTCCGATATCGGCCGTTCCGACAAATGAGCAGCTTCTTGAAGAGAAAATGACGTTTGTAAAATTTCAAAAGGATATCTTAAGAACTGAGGGACTAGTTCGTATATATACAGACAGACGGACAGACGGACAGACAGACGGACATGGTTAAATCGACTCAGCTCAACATACTGATCATTTATATATATACTTTATAGGGTCTCCGACGCTTCCTTCTGGGTGTTACAAACATCGTGACAAACTTAATATACCCTGTTCAGGGTATAAAAATGGCGCATCCTGGTGACATTGATCCTGACTCTCCGGGTGGTCTGAAAAAAAAAATCAAAAGAAATTGTTAATCAGTAAGGATGCTGTTGTGGTTCGGGAACACGAAAAAAACAATTTTTTGAAAAATGGCGACTGCCTGAAAATAAAAATCATTTTTAACGCTTTTTTTTTTGAAATTCCTGAATTTTTTAAAAATATTGAAAACAAAATTTTGACATAATGCTGCTAGGAACGATAAAGGATTATATAAAGAAGGTTCACATAAAATTTCAAGTAAATCGGTTGCATAGAACTTGAGGTATTACCGGTACCATGTGAAAAAAGTAGTTTCGCGAAAAACGCGTTTAAAGTTTAGAAGACAATTCTAGTGAACACGGACGCCACCTCACAAAATCGGCTGTATCTCCGAAAATAAGTCGAGTTTTGAAAAATCCTTCCAAGGTCATATTTTTGAAAGTCTAAACTGTAAACATTTGAAAAAAAATCGCATTTTTCAAAATTCTAGAGTGGAATACCCCCTTAAGGTCACATTCGACCCATTGAAAAGGTATCAGAGTACTAACTAATACAACTAGTTTTCAATTTCACGATTTAATGGGAATTTCAACCAAGGTTTAATACAAAATTACAATTTACGAAAGAAATATTTTTCATAAGCGAGTAATAAAATCATATCCTCGAAATCCTGAGATCCAACGTGAAGAAATTTTTTTTACAGTGAAATGTTAATGCGATGTTGAATGTGTGCTGTTTCCACTAATGCCTAAAAATGTCTCAATTCCATGAAAGATCCAATTGTAAGAGTGCAATAGAATGTAATAGAATGTAAGAGAATGCGATGAATGTAATAGAATGAACGACTGCTGTAAGAAGTGTCAATTGTGAATTGGGAATGTCTTGTGTGCTTTGCTGGGCGAATGAGTTTTATCGTTCTCTTTAAAACTGACTGTCAACGAAGCGAGACGTGCTGCGCACGTACGAAATAAAAATTTAAATTAATTGATTCCGGCCATCACATCTCAGAAGTGGGATCGAGTTAATTTAAATCGACTGCCGCATAATTAAACAAAAAAAACACTGCCGAAACCAGAATTCTTCGTTTTTCATTTCACGTTTTCTGTAGACAGTGCATTTACCACGTTTTTTTTCCTGATTGTTGTTGTTGCTGCCACGATGTCGAATTTGTTATCACGTGCCCAAGTCATGAAAGTGCTACTGCAAACGGGTATTCAATTCGATCCTGATGCCACGATGAACCAGTTGCGACCGCTATATGATGAATACATTTCCGAGGTAACGAAAGCAAGTGAAAAAGAGGAAAACGCGAATGCCCTTGAAGATCCAGATGCCGCCGCCGACAAAAATACTCAAACTTCAATTCCCGCTACGATTGTGCAATCAATTCAACCTGTTGTTACGAGTGTACCTACGTTCATCGCCACTACGAGTGTTCAAAATTCAAATGTGCTTACAGATGTAACAACAACTGCCGCTTATGTCAGTGCTAAATTGTCAACTGCTGATACACGTGCATTGGTAACTACCCCCGCTATGAGTGTTGTTGTTTCAAGTGGTCCATCGGCTACTGCTACAACAAGTGCCCAATTGTCCACTGCTGTAACAACCGTGCAAATGAATACCGTTGTTCCAAGTGCTACAATTTCAAACAATTTGGACGAAGATGAGACCGAACGATTGCTGATCCAATTGCGTAAAAAACGCGAACTGTTGATGCTTCAAGCAGAGATTAATCAACTTACGCTACAACAGCAAGCACCTGCTGCAAAAACCCGTTGGACTGACGTAAGTGTCATTGAATCAATGATGTCTAAATTTACAGCCGATGACCATTACGATGTGAATAAGTGGATTAGTGACTTGGATGATGCTTTTGCAATGCTGCAATTCGATGAGCGTATGAAATTCATTGCATGTCGTCGTATGTTGAGTGGAACAGCCCAGGTTTTTGCACGCACGATTACGGTATCCGATTATGAAGAGCTCAAAGCTAAACTTATTAGTGAATTTGGCCGCATGCGCACAATGAATGAAGTGTATCAACTGCTGAAAAATCGACGCTTACGCCCTGATGAAACCACCCATCGTTACATTTTGGATATGCAAGAGATAGCGATGTATTCAAAAATTACGGAAGACGAATTGATCGAAATGATTATTAGTGGAACAGGTGACACTTCATCAAGAATCGGTCATTTGTTTCCAGCACGCTCTATTAATGAACTGAAGGAATTTGCGGAACGATATGAACGTCTACGCTTCCAACCACCATTAGGATCAAAACAAATAGCAATAATTAATCGTAATGCGGCCAGTGCACTTCAGCCAACAACTCATCGATCAAATGCGGCCAACGCCACGTCAGTTCGCCCTACCGCAGCTCCAACCATGGAAACAATCCGATGCTACAATTGCTCCAAATTCGGGCATTATCAAAGCCAATGTCCACTGCCGAAACGACCAGCGAACTCCTGTTTTAAGTGCTCATCCACCGAACATGTGTATCGTGAATGCCCACACCGTACCACTGTTGCTGCCGTCCTTAATGCCAACGGAATGAATGATGCTAGAGTGGAACCAATTAGTGAAATGCAAATGGTAAGTGTTGTCTTTGATAAGCCTAACCGTGAACACAGTGAACACAGTAAAAACTTTAAATTAAATAAAAATATTTTTTGTTTATTTGATTCGGGCAGCCCCCGCAGTTTAATCAAACGGAGTGAAGTTCCATTCGAATTACCAAATCAATTGAAAGAGACTCAGTACAATGGCCTAGGAAATGATAGACTCAAGACGTATGGGAATATCAATTGCAAAATAAACTTCCGAAATCAATCAATCAATCAGAAATTATTAACCTTGCCGAATAATCTTATGTCAATACCGATGCTTGTAGGCCGTGATTTTATGAAAAAAGCAAATATTACAATGTGTCAAATAAAATACATTTATGATACGAAAAGATTGAAAGAATTAAATAAAGCTGCCATTTGTACGAAGTTAGAGTCAAAACTTACTGATGTTCTGTGTTCATTTGATTTATTGGCCACTCACTTCTGTCACACAAGGAGTACAATTGAATCGCTTAATCAAGGGGTGTTACAAGGGAGAAAGAGAAAATAATAGTGAAACACACTGAAGAAAAGTCAAATATCAGCCCGATGGAGTTAGAATTTGCAAATTTATGTGCTATTGTGCCTTCCGATTTGAATTCCTTAGACATTAATCCACATCTTCCGTCAAGGTTGTCATCAGAGTTGCGACAAACAATAACAGAAGTTTATTTCGAATTTCCTTCAGAAAAAGTTAAGCCTTTAGAATATCTTATGAAAATTAACCTTACGCATGAAACTCCTATATACTGTAGACCAAGACGATTATGCCATAAAGAGAGAAATGAAATAAAAGCAATAGTAGATGATTTGTTAAAAGAAGGAATAATTAGACCAAGTCGATCACCTTATGCCTTTGCAATAGTACCTGTACCGAAAAAAGATGGCTCCCTCCGGAAATGTGTAGATTATAAACCACTGAACAAAATAACTATACGCGATAATTTTCCTATGCCATTAGTCGACGATTGCATTGAACACTTGGGGGGAAAAGTTATTTTTCGGTTATTGATTTAAAAAGTGGATATCATCACGTGAAGATGCATCCTGATTCAATAAAATACACTTCCTTCGTGACTCCTGATGGTCAATACGAATATTTATATATGCCCTTCGGTTTATGCAACGCTCCTGCTGAATTTATGCGCTTCGTAAAATTGATTTTAGGTGACCTCATCAAAGAGGGGTTAGTGGTAGTATTTATGGATGACATTTTAATAGCTTCGAAAGATTTTAAATCTCATTTGGAAACCCTTAAGAGACTTTTTGAAATTTTGGCTCGAAACGGTCTTCGAATTCAGCCCAAAAAATGCCGATTTGCTTACGACGAATTAGAATACTTAGGATACTTAGCCAACTCTGCTGGCATTTCACCCAAACGGTCACACTTGCAAGCAATTCAGGAATATCCAGAACCTAAGAATAGAAAGGAAATGGAACGTTGCCATGGTCTTTTTTCATACTTCCGCCGCTTTGTACCCTCGTTCTCCAAGATTGCCCGTCCAATGACTAAATTATTGAAGAAAAATGAACAATTTCAGTTCACTGAAGAGTGCAAACAAGCCTTCACTACCTTGCGTACAAAATTGTTAGAGGCCCCTATTTTATCGATTTACAACCCTGAAGCTGAAACAGAATTACATTGCGATGCCAGTGCCTCGGGTTTTGGGGCAATGTTACTTCAGAAACAAGATGACAAAAAATTTCATCCGATTTCTTACTTTTCAAAAACTACTTCCGCCCCTGAATCTAGATTACACAGTTACGAATTAGAAACTTTAGCAATTATTTATGCACTTAAGCGCTTCCATACTTACTTAATGGGCATTCCGTTCAAAATTGTTACTGACTGTGATTCGTTGGCTATGACGTTAAATAATAGAAGCAGTTCAGCAAAAATTGCTAGATGGGCATTGTTCTTAGAAAATTATAATTATTCAATCCAGCATAGACCTGGTACATCCATGGCTCACGTGGATGCCTTAAGTAGAACTAATCAAACAATTGCATACATTGACACTGCGGAATTAGATTTTCACTTGCAAGTTACGCAAAATAGAGACCCCCGCATTGTAGAACTGCGACAAAACTTAGAACAATCTGAAGTGAAAAATTTTGAGTTGAAAGATGGGTTGGTGTACCATAAATCACCTGCAGGTCACTCACAGCTATATGTCCCTGATGAAATGATAAATAATATAATTAGAACGACGCATGAGAAAATGGGCCACTTAGCTACAGAAAAGTGCTGTACAGCAATTAAAAAATATTATTGGTTCCCGCAGATGAAAACTTACGTACATAATTTTATTCGAAATTGCCTAAAGTGTATTTACTATTCAGCATCTTCAAATAATAATGCAGCAACTCTACACAGTATTCCCAAAATACCGATACCTTTCGATACGATTCATGTGGACCACTTAGGCCCCCTTCCGTCGATAATATCAAAAAGAAGTACATTTTAGTGGTCATCGATGCCTTTACAAAATATGTGAAATTATACCCGGCAACAGCAACGAGTACAAGAGAAGTCTGCAGTGCATTAGAAAGTTATTTTATGAATTACAGTAGGCCACGTAGAATAATAGATGATAGAGGAACGTGCTTCACTTCAGCAGAATTTGAAGAGTTTTTGCAAAAGCACAACATAGTTCAAGTGCGAAATGCAACCGCATCCCCGAAAGCAAATGGACAAGTGGAGAGAGTGAATGAAGTAGTGACACCGATGTTAGCAAAATTATCAGAACCTCTTAAACATGCGGATTGGGCAAAAAAATTAATTGAGATAGAATATGCCATTAACAATTCAGTACATTCCACCACAAAATATACACCTTCAGCACTTCTGTTTGGGATAGGACAACGAGGTAAAATAGTAGACGAACTGACGGAATATTTGGAAGAGAAGTCGAATGAACAGTTAACAGACTTATACGATATGAGAAAAAAGGCGCTGAATAACATAGAAAAATCTCAAGAGTATAACCTTAAGTACTTCGGTAAACACCACAGGGCGGCACCCGAATTTTCAGTGGGGAATTTTGTGGTTATTAAAAATGTGGATACCACGGCGGGTAATAACAAAAAACTGATTCAGCGATTTCGCGGTCCTTACGTAATATATAAAAAACTTCCGAATGATCGGTATGTGATACGGGATATAGAGGGGTGTCAAATTACACAACTGCCGTACGATGGAGTGTTAGAAGCAAGTAAATTGAAATTATGGATTAATCCAGACTCTAAATGTGTGCCAGAGGTGAGAAAAGACAACACTTCCGATATTAATATTAGTTAAGATATTTATATATATAAAAAAAAAAAAAAAAACAAGAATAACAAATATTAAGTAAATATATATTATCAGTAAACCGAGGTCGGTTTAATGTCAGGACGGCCGAACTGTAAGAGTGCAATAGAATGTAATAGAATGTAAGAGAATGCGATGAATGTAATAGAATGAACGACTGCTGTAAGAAGTGTCAATTGTGAATTAGGAATGTCTTGTGTGCTTTGCTGGGCGAATGAGTTTTATCGTTCTCTTTAAAACTGACTGTCAACGAAGCGAGACGTGCTGCGCACGTACGAAATAAAAATTTAAATTAATTGATTCCGGCCATCACACAATAAAGATCTTTCAATATCAGTGTTTAAGCACAGCATCAATAGTTTCCGGAATAACAACTCATTTTGGACGACCGTCCCGGAATTCATCTTGGAGTGATCATTTGAATTCAGCACACTATCGATCCTAGATGGAGCTTCATCTTTCAAAATTTGCATCAATATCATCTAAGCACTCTTGGTGAGTTAACCCAAGTCGAAAGTTGTAAAAAATAATTTAATTCCATTTTTTGGTCGAAAAGAATATTTTAAGTTACTGTATACCTGCATAACAAAAATAACACTCGTGTGTCAAAACGTTCTGAGTATGCATGTGGACCCTAAAAATGCCACACTCTAATATCCATTCCACTTCACATAAAATTTTACAAATTCGCTAGAAAATTACTCCCATCATAACAGCTGCGCGAATTTAGTTAAATTCATCGGAGAAGTTGCATTTTTCGTGTCTCAAATAAATGTTTACAGAGTCGCGCCAGCATGACATATGGACGTGGCATTGAATTTCGCTTATTTGCGGCTTCTAAAATTCTGCGAAACTCAACTCTGTCATTCTTCCTCCTGCCACCTCTTATGCTTTGTTCAGTTAATTTCGTTATGTGACGAATGTGTTCAGCGATTTTTCACGCCATTTAACACACACAGGCACACCCACTTAGTTGTGTATGAACATGGAGAAACACTTGTGTGGCAGAAAAGGTGGCGCCGCAAATTGTTGCAAATATCACAAATAAACCGGCCAGACAAGTGCAAACAAATTACATAAACTGCACTTGAACGCGATTTTGAGTGGGCAAATATGTGCTAAAAAAAACGCAAGCCACCCAAAAAAACGTGCGCATAACAACAAAAACAACAACATGTATGCATTTCACTGTAAATTTTTGTAAATTTCATTCGTCAAATGCACTGAATTGGAATTTTCCCAAGGCTCCGGAGCATAAAAAAGGCGAAATCAACAGGCCAGCTCTAATTCATCGTCGTCATATGTATATGTATGTGTGTGTGACATGCACTTTTTGCCCTCAACCAATTTGCATGTGTACTCTGCCATTTGCACAGCCTAAAAGTCATAGCTCTCGACAGTTAGCTGCACTGGCTCACCGCTGCAGTGCCATTGCGGTCGAGTGCAACATTTTCGAGTAGTGGACACACTTATTTAGTTGCAAGGTCAATATTTGCCTCCATCATCTGTTTCAATCTGTTTCAATTTGCAATGGCCAAGTGCAAATCCAGTGCAACATTGCATTTATTTGCTCGAAACGTTTTGCTTTCTGTGCTAGTCTCGGCTAGCCGACTGCTGTCGAATTCGTCATGAGTCGTGAGTGGCCAAAACAAAATAACGAAAAAAGCACACAAATTTTGCACATATCACTTTGCGCTGTTGTTATTGTTTCTTAGTAAATTCTATTTGTTAGTTGAGAGTACTATTGTTTCCACTGAATACCCGCTTATGCAATGTAGTGAAATAGAGTTAGTTAAGCAAACATTGAACATTAGGGTGCATCAAATTAGGTGATTACTGTCAGTAGATTCGGTGATATTTTCGGTTAAATTATTGACATTTAAGAAACGAAAGGACGGTGCTAACTTAGACTTAAAAACTTCCTTTACATGTTTTTGAAGTGGCACTGCAAACACGGAAGCGTCCTGGGTGGCCAAAACAGATTGGAGATAAGAAACTGGAAATACTACTCAATAAAGAATTTGCCAAGCACAAGAATAACTTGTAGAGGTTTAGGGAGTCACGCAAAAAGCCATTTCAAAACGTTCAAGAACAGCCGGATTAATTCAAAAATAAGGAAATTGGGAGCCATATGAATAATTGAAGTCAACAGACGTTGAAAGATGATTTTAGATCTCGAGAAATACTGCCTGTACACTACAGCAAGAAGTAATTTTTGCGTCAGATTGTAACTAGTGATAAAAAATACCCACTTATATTCAGTTGAAGGGTTCTTCTTCTTCTTTACTGGCGTATAAAAATGTAATAAGAACTATGATTTAAGAGCATGCATCGGGAATGTTCGGTCCGTAAATTGAGAATGTGCCGCTGCTCGGTTAGTTGGTAAAAGCAAAGGCTAGCATCACCGCCGTCCAAGAAAGGCGATGAAAAGGGCGGAGACGAGTAGATCCTTGTGGCATTTATTACAATGGCCCTATAAAGGATCCCAAAGGAGGATTTGTGGTAGGAGAAAGACTCAGTCGTCAAGCCATGGTGTTCACTCCGGTGAATGCGTTTGTAGCCATAATCCACATCAGAACAAAATCTTTCAGCATAACACTGATTTGCACCGACGTCCCGGCGGAAGAGAAGGGCGACATGACCAATGATGCCTTTTATGATCGGCTGAAATTGTGAATCCAGGGTGGACAAAAAAGGTATCTTAGGTACAACAGTTGGAAAATTCAGCCTCCATGGCCAAACCTCTCTAAATGAGTTGAGACCGATCGTCTTCGTAGGGGCTAAAGTATGGTAGTACTAGATTCCGGCACGAAAAAATTCATCGAGTTGTTTTCGGATCGAAAAGTTCGAAACCAGATCAAAAATGTTGTGATAGACGGACGATATGTCTCCAGTGTCCTTGATCGCGTACGCTTCTAGGACCTAGCATCGAATCCGACCTCTATCTTGTTGTAGTGAAGACACGCGTTCGCCTCCGTACAACAAAGCATGACCATAAACAAACACAGAAAAGGTACGACGTCGAGAAGCTAAAATCACAACCGATAGTTAAACGTTTAGCTGCAAGCGAAACCATTGATTCTGGGAAAGGTCGAAAGAACAGCTTGAAAGGTGGAAAACGTACAGCAATCGCCCATGCCTGGGTAAAGAAAACGGTTTTTACAAGAACTCAATTTTGATCACAATTTTTTCAAAGACTGCAACATTGTCTTAGGCAATAACCCATGTCGAATTTCGTGAAAAAAATCGCGCCAAATGAAAAAGCTACTTATACAACCACTTTATTTTGATCGCTCAATTTGTATGGCAGCTATATGCTATAGTGGCTCGATGTTCCGGCAAATGAGCAGTTTATTGGAGAGAAAAAGACATGTGCAAAATTTCAGAACGCATGTTTTGGAGGTACCTTGATCAAAGTAACAAAATTGCTTCAATAATTGGTTCATACGAAAGACCCTTTTTCTTTATTTAAATTCCAATTTAGTGGGTAGTCTCACGAGATCGTTAGATTTGGAAGTACATACATATTTAATGACTACTCAATATCAAGTAATAATAAAGTTTATCTGACAGATTTGATTCCAGTTCTTGAAACCACTTCTTGAAAATACTAAGCACTCTTAGACCTATGACCACTATTAGTATTACCTAGATGTTTGTCTTAAAACAAGTAGGTAATTCTGTAGCTTTCACAGCAAAAACTTATTTTCAATGACAAATATGAAGAACAAATTTAACTACTTTTATTAAACTCAGTGCCTCGTTAATGCGAAATAAAGGAAATGCCTAATAAATTCCATATCATTTGAGTTCATAAGAAGTAGACTAAATCAAACCAGCAGCACTTATGTATGCGCTGACCTTTGCACGTATCATGAGGTCACGTACACGAACGACTTGTCTGCCGGAAGGACACAGCGCATTTAATGCACGGATATACAACCGCACACACATACACACACATCCTTTGGCAGAATACAAGACAAATGCACACCCGAGACCATTCAACACTTGCGTGATATTTATGCCGACATACACACATACAAACATATAAACATAAATGCTGACTTTTATGAATATAAAGTTCAATACCTTCGTGATTTCTGTTTCTGAGGATATGCGTGTGCGTGTTCAAGATAGCCTTGCTTCCTGCCGCCACGGCGTGTCCATTTCAGCTGAGTTACTAAACCGACGAATTGTTGCCAATAATAAATACAAATAATAAACAAACATAAACGGAAATGGCAATAATGCAAAAATATGCCAAAAGCAAACCAAAGAAACTAACGAAAACGCAGACACGCAGCGCTGGGACCGACGTAGCGGCAAGGGCTAAAGCGAAGAGGTTGGAGGCAGTATGCTGCTGCAGCTATATGTGTATAGGTATGGGTGGATGAATGTATGTATGCAAGTCAACAGTTAACTCATTCCCCAGACAGCAGTCAATTCAGCGTCTCAACACATGGGTATTGCCAACAACAACAAAAACAACAAACTTCAACAAGAAAAATAAATAAATGAGAATGAAATGGAATGTTATAAAACAAAATTACGCATAAGAAGGTGGCAAAAGCAACTACAATAACTTCAGCATACCCACACATACACACATACATACGTACATGTATATATGCATTTCAGAAGTACATAAGTGTGAGGTGCTTGTGAAAACCTCGTCCACATATTTATTTACATTTATTTATTTGCTTCACAAAACGTTAAATTCGGCTGCGCTGAAGTCTCATACCCTTTACAGTTATATTCTTATTGCTTAAAGGGTATCAAAACATCTTCAGCTTGATTTTGAACAAGCAGTTTGTATGGCAGCAATATGCTATAACAGTTCGATCTGAGCGATATCTTCGAATATTGTAGCACTGCTTTGGATAATAATCTGTGCCAAATTTTGTAAAGATATCTTGTCAAATTAAAGAGTTATTCAAACAAGGACTTGAATGTGATCGTTCAGCTTGTATGGCAGCCATAGGCTATGGTAGTCCGATCTGAACAATTTCATCGGAGATTGCATTATTGTCTTCAACAATTACTCGTGCCAAATTTCATGAAGATATCTCATCAAATGAGAAGTTTTTCCATACAAATGTCTGACGTTTTCTGCAAAACTTCAAACAAACTTCACAGCAAACTTAATATACTCTGTTGAGGGTATAAATATTTATATTTACGTATTTACGTTTGTATATGTGTTTGACATTTTCTCATGCAGCAATGATAATTTTCGGGATTGCCAAAAAATACCATAGGGAAACACAAGCCACTGATTGAGTGCGTTGTTCGCGGTGCTTACTGCCGCCTGGTATGAATTGCTGGCGAATGACAAGTGTCAGTTGAAAAGAAAGCAGGCTGTGTGTTTGTGCCACAACTGACAATGCCGCACAACAACAATGCGATTTAAATATTTGTGCGAAAACATTTGTAAATTTGTGGCAAGAGATTTGACCAGCCGAAGCTTTCTGTACAACAGGGCGTATGCGGCTAATATGAATAACCGATGCGTTGCAATTGACCAGCAAATGTGTGTTGTTAAATTTTTTTGCATTGCCAAACATATCTTGCTATATTTTTATTGTGTCACAAATGCACACACAATTTGCTTTCTTCAGCAATTTGTTTGTATGTGAAAATGTGATTTGCTCTGTTTTCGTTTGGCTTCGGCTGTGCATGTGTCCTTGAGTGGTTGATTTCCTTGCAAAACAATTCAAGCATGTAAATCTTCGAAATATTCGGAGCTTCGGTTTCTGCATAGTTCGGGAGAACTTTGATTTTAGGTAAAATCATTTTATATGTTAGGGATAATTTCTTGATTTATTACAACAATGCGACAGTGCAAATAACCATGATTAAATTACATTATTTGGTACGCATAACAGATAATAATAACGAAAGCACTTTAACTTCAGCATGATACTAAAATTTCATTCAGAAATCGTCTAAGGACATATAGAAAAGAGGATGGATTTTCTATAAAACAGGTTATTTCCGAAAGTGTGGAATTTCAACTTTTCAGGTGGAAAACCAGTTTGGGACAAAACTAAGGCTCAGCTTGAATCGAAGAACTCAGTACGCATACCAATCGTAAAACATGTTGGTAGCAACAAAAAGGTTTAAAAAGCTGTTACGGTCTCTGGTCAGTTGAATATTTCAACAAAATAACGATCCAAAGCAAACGATGCGAATTCTTAAGGTTTGGCTGCTTTAATATGATGGCAGATAATCAAATATACCTAGAGGGAATATATATGAACATATCTATGGAATTTTTTTAAATTAGGAAAAAATATTTCTACCGTTGTTATACTCAAAGAAGCTCAAAATAAAACTGCTCCAACACACATTTCGCATAGTTTTTTTATACTTCAGAACCACCAAATAAGGGGTGTGTGTAGACATTTTATCATTATGAATGCTGACGCTTCGCTAACACAAATTTCAATTCTCAGTCGACTGACACATGAGTGTCGCTAAATTATCGACCATAAAGCTACCATCGAGTGTGGTTTTTAGATTTTCCCTTGTATTTGAAAGATGAGGGAAATAAAATAATACATGTTCGGTGTCTTCTTTATAGTCTTTACACGTCCGACAGTTCAGACTAATGTCACTGTGAAATCTGTAAAGGTAGCTTCTAAAGCACCCCAACTCCTCTGTCTATGTTTCGAAAGTGTAAAAAACATAAGCGCTATAGTCAAAACCTGAACCTTCGTTTATATTTTTTCAATAAGCAAAACCCTAAACATATACTATTTAGATTAAACAATGTCAGTTCAAAGATATTTCCATCCAATAAAATGATCTATATACGACACGAACCTGCTTTTAAGCGGCTGCAAATTGTGTATGATTTAATGTAAACAACTTTTTTAGAGTAAAATTTTCATGCAATATTGAATGTATATATAAATCAGTGTATATACTGATTTCACTAAAGTCTATGGCTCACAGTGGGGCAGAATGACCTAAAAGTTGGCATCAACTAAACGGCATAAGCTAGGAAGAAATTGGTACCCTGATTCCTCTTACTAAAGTAAGTATGTGTACCAAATTTCAGACTATTGCGCTTACAACCGAAGTTTTTAGACTGTATCAGATTTACCTGAACCGTTCATATAGTGATTTGTGGCGACTGCTTTATTTTATATATATATTTATATTGCTACTTTCATCACTAGACCAATTTTCGTTTTGTTGATCGTCATCATCGTAAATATCATCATATTCTTCATCGTTATTAGGAATAAGTGGACATATCAATAATTCCAATACTTCAGTTGGTAACTTTTGGTTATTAGTTCTTTTGAATTTTCTCTTTGAATATATTACCGGATCAGACCTTAGCATAAATGAATTGAATATGTCAATATTAGTTTCCACACGGCCGCATTTTCTTGAATGATGTTCGCGATATATTTTAAAATCCTTGTTGCAAGCCTCTTGTGGCTTCAGGGCCATGTATTAAAAACTTATGCATTGTTGGAGGCATACGAGACCAAGGGTATTTATCCTCAAAGTACCTAGCAGTGTACTGGCAATACTTCGTGAACTTTTCAACATTTATTTCCTGTCCGCTGGCTACAGTTATTAATGTATTGTGCAATCTTTCAATCAAAGTTAAATCATATTTTGTAATTTCGGCCGAAACCTCTGCCTCCCTAAAGAATCGTCGCGCTGTGTTGCCATCATTAGAATTTCCAAACCCTGGCTTTGGAATATCAACAATCAAACCGCAGTGTTTTTTAAATTCGTTTTGTATTCTTTTTTTTATTTTCAGCAACAATATTTTTTTCCAAGTCATTTCGAACTTGCCATTTTTCTACTGGCAGTTTATAAGACAGATGCAAAAGACACTCAAAGAATCGTATCCATCCGTGCAATATTGATAGTCCAAAGCTTAAGTTATCTGTATGTATTTCTCGTTTCACCATTCTGTCAATATTGTTAAAATCTTTTGATGTTGCACTACAAATGTAGCACTTTTGAGTGGATGTCCCATCCACCATAGTAAAAAGTAAAGCGTGCTCAACTTCAATAGATTTTCCATCACATATTTAAGATTTCCAATCTCTTCAGTAACTCTGTTTTTCTCCGCTATTAAAACTTCAGAGGATTCCTTAATAAATTCAAATTTCAAAGGCCTGCAATAGCGCGTCGAATATGGAGCAGGATTTTGCCAAACAACTTTTTCGCCCAACACAATACGAATAGGCACAATAACAGTTATGAAAACAGCAGAATCAGGAGCTTCAATACCATGAAATACTTGCTTATATGAGCTATGGCCTGAGCTAACATCGAATCCCCACTTTGTGTACATACGCAATTTGTGTAAATCCTTTGCGGGAATGGAATCTATTACAGTCCTCTGTGCAATAATCAGACGACATATTGTGTGGTCCAGTAAGGATTGTGAAGTTGCACAGACAAGCGTATTAGTTGCCTTGATGTGTTCTTTGGAAGGATAACATTTCTTTTTTTCTTCCTGTATTACATTATAGGAAGGAAATTTATCCCGAGAAGCCAATCTTATTATATTGTACTAATTCCTTATCAACTTGGCATCTACCACGACAGCCAAAGCATCTTCACCTGACAAACAAGTACTTTCGTAATGGCCTGATGAAGTTTTTGAACACATATTTGCGCTATCATAATTCTGAGATAAGCTTTTCGTAGATTCCCTCAAATCTTTTGTTTTCATTCGTTTGGTACGCTCCGCGCTTTCTTCAAAAGATCTCTCAGGCCGACCACCTTTTTGGCTTGAATTTTTCATAAAACAAATTGAGCAATCCAGCCATGTTTTATTAATTTCATTAAAAACGTCTATTTTTCGGTACGATTTGTTCCAACGAAGTTTAAATTCAGACTTCAGGCGGTTCAATGTTTTATTCAATTCTTCTTTAGTCACTTGCTGAAATTTTGTTTGTTTTTCCAATTCATTTTTTAAAAAAATAAACTTTTCATCAGTTGTGATTTTTTCACAACAAAATATTATTTGAACAAAATATTATTTCCCTACGATTGATAAAAATTGTTTTTGAACTAACACCTGAAATGAAAAGTTAAATCAACCACTAAAAGATTATAAAATTAAGATAGTATGACAACACTGGACACTACAACAAAAGGTAGTACATAGGCACATACATAAATGCGAGCAAATGCCAAAACGCAAAAAATCCGCACAATTTTTTTTCCAATTAAGTACATAAATATACATATTACAGGATAATTAAAAAATTTCCGGCCGATCATGCCGGGCTCACTAACTTTTCTAAAGTTTTAAAACTTAAACTGTAGGAAAATAAACTTATTAAGGTAGGTTTCCGAAAAAAAACGACCAAAAATCACAACTACGCACAAAGTGAATATAAATTAATCTTTATAAATACCCGATGTTGATGGTTCCATAAATAAAGTTGCTAAATTATAGTCAGCGACTGAAAAATATATATTCAAACTGTGAATAGAAAATGCACAAAAATCAAACTGCACTTATTGCGAAAATAAGCTTTGTGTTTGTAAGGCTCTGAAAAGAGAGGTGGTGAAAATGACATTGAAAAACCGTTGGTTTATTGTTGCTAGTATATTCATAAATCCAAAGCAATAAATGAAAAGTGCTACCGGCTATTTTGAAAAAATTAGTTTTTGCCAACTTTTCTGGTCTGCTGCCCCGTTGTGCGGCTGCCTCCATCTCACGAGTGGTTACATGACGACTTTGCACTATCAGTTTGCGCATAGCATCAATAGTTTCCGAAACGACAACTGATTTTGGACGACCATCATGAAATTGGCCTTAGAATGATCTACGATCTCGATTGAATTCACCGTACCATCGATAAACACTGGCCCTTGATGACTCTGTAAATGTTCAGAAGTCGCACAAAACCCAAACAGCCACTGTATTGGTTGCGGAACGATATGAGGAGAGGTTTTGGCAATAAAGTTACGAAGAACCAATGACAGTATGGCATGGTCTATTTTCTTAATGAAGGAATCAAGCGTGTTTCGTCCATAATTCCATCCATTTCCGACAAATAGCTCGACTGAAACAACATAACGATTAAATAACATTCTTTGTTGACAATTTGGTCCGGTGGAAGGAATTTATAGCGCACCACACCACAAAGATCCTCTCACCGTACTTTATGATCACAGCTATGTATGTATGTAACTACATCATACAATGTCTTATCTTTGTTATTTATATTTTAGCTAAACATTCTCGTTAAAGAGGTTTCCGTAAAATAAATAGCCCCGAGATATGAAGTATGTATGTACGTATTCAGGGCTCTAGAGAAACTCTTTGCCTGCGCTACACATCTAATAAAGTAAATGAATTAAAATGGATATTCTTCAAATGAAGGGCAACAGCTGGTCGAATTTTAGACAACACGCATGTATATTTATCTACATGGACACATAAATGCTGTATAAAAAGAAAATTTATTTTTCTGGATGCTGCGGCAAATAGCCACTCTGACTCCCGAGTATTAGAAAAAATAAATATGTTTTTCAGGTCGTACAGATATGACTGAATCAAGTGATTTCTCCTTAAGGTTTTTAATCAATTTGAGCAACTTTGAAACGACACAAATACATATGTATATGCACACATACGCACCTATGCGGCAGTCAGTTAGAGAGAAAACAGAGCGCACAAAAGAATCAAGGCCCGCACGCACACACACGTACTATACAAATCATAAAACGGGATATCAGCAAAAAACAAAGTCGAAAATTCACAGATCAAAAGCAGTTTTTCTGTTGAAATTGAAGTTAAAGCAACAAAAGTGGATGAAGCAGTAAATAAAACCATTACACTTTTGAGATAAAAAAGGCAGAGAGAAAAGCTGAGAAAACTTTGATGCATTTTCAAAGTCGTGAGTGAGCTGCACAAACAGACAAAAGCGCAAAAGCAACAACAACATACGACAGCAGGACTCAAGTGGATTGGATTACCAAGAAAAATTAAGGCAAAGAAGACAAAAAGTGCCAGCGAAAGTAGAGCAAAAAACGCAAGCGAGAACCCTTTTGCTGATAAGGAAACTTTGCCGGCCAATTGAACAAAACAAAATATAAACAAATCTCTTTGTAGCGCTCCATTTTCTCCCATATACATGCACGAGTGTATACTACATCCGAAGAGCCATCCGATTGCGTCAAAGCGTTAATCAAAGCCTCTGTTTTTAAGACAAAGCAAATAAAATGCGATACGCTGGAAAGTTTGTGAATAATTAAGAATTCAATTAAACTCAGAGGTAGTCGGATTAATTGAAAGTGCTGCTAGAGTTTAGCGAATGTAGAAAATATATAAATTTAGAGTTTTAAAGACTTTATTTTTTAACAAGCACTCTTCCTAAATTCTAGAAAAAGTGGGACGTTGGCAGCCTTTTAAACTGGGATTCTAAGCTTCCATGCAAACCTGAACTTTTCTAACCTTATTTTATTTTCAGCTAAGTCTATATATATATGGGGTATTCCATACCAAATCGACCACTTTTGAACCCGACCCCTTTAGATTTTGCTGAAACTTATCCATCTTTTCTACCCTTTGAAAAACATTTTTGAGAATTTTTTCAAAATTTTTTGTCCTACTTCAAAAAAGTTATGAATTTTTCAAAAAAATGGATTTTTTATTTTCAAATAGCAATCACTTTTTTAGAAATTGACTTTTGGGGACCTTTTTTTAAATTTTTGTTTTTGAATGAACTTTTCGCAAAAAATACGCGAAAAATATTTAAAACTTTCAATTATATCCAATAATCGGTTTTTTCGTTTTTTTAAGTTCGCCATTTTTTTTTTTTCAATTAATTTGACAACTATCCCTGCTAGTCCCGGAGTAGGCCGGTTTATTATATATTTTTTTTTTATTTATTTCGTATCAATCAGTGGATCTATTGAGAGAAGACTTCGGTGAGCAGACAATTTCATGTTTTGGGCCGCTAAGATCGTGTGATACTACACCGTTCGACTTTTTCTGGGGTTAAGTAAAGTCTATAGTCTATGCGGACAATCCCGCTTCGATTCAGGCCTTGAAGCAAAATCAATGTATCTGTCAAAATGGATTGAATGAGATATAATCAAACTACATTGTAACTAAGCCGATAATACGAATTTTTTGTATGTGGCGTGATTTCTTGGCCAGACCAGAGATTTTATAGCCCATCCCAGTAGTGTGCGCCACTTGAGTCAGTTTAACAGTTCTACTTGTATATCTTCCTGGTTGTCAGAAAAATAATTAAAGTTTATCTTAAGCGCTTATTTATTAAATTGAATAAAAGCTGAAATGCGGTTCTAGAAGAGTCTTCAGTATAGTCGGTAATATTTTAACGAATATTTCTTCTCATGACCTCTAAAAAAATTAACCTTTAAAAAAATTACTAAAGTTATGCACGTAAAGCATTTATAAATTGAAATTATTCTTAAATATTTTTAATAAGTTTGATCATCAAAACGCTTTTCTCCATGGCCATTAAGAAGCACTTAGAACTTTATGGGATTATATAGTATATCGCTTAAACTCTTAAATAGGCGGTTTGAATGGATAACATGTTAGGGTGTATCACCATAGGAAGCGGTATTTCTCTGACTTATAGTAATAATATATGATTAATTTTATAATGGCAAAACTCAATGGCATTATATACGCTTATATTTCTTAGAAAACTACAGGTTGCTCCTGCTTCATATCGGCGTGCAAAATACATTCGATGAGGGGCAAAATAATTTCCAATTTCTTATAGTGAACATAGTCAAACACAAAGATACATCAGCAAATGATCGAAGCGGAAACATCCTCGTGAAAGTGTGATGTATCAAAGATATACCATTATATTGCATGACTATCCAGATTATCGAATCGGAATCCAGCTGACGTTTTTTTAGTTATCTGAAACACAATGTATCCGTCAGACTATCGCCGAGCTCAAAGCAAACATTTGGGCCGAAATTATATCCATATTTTCCAAGATATTCTAAAAATTAATGGAAAATAAAAAAACAACAATTTTTTTGTAGACAATCGTGTCTTGTCTTGAACAAAGCACATTAAAATGTTTTTTTTTTCGAAGTTGTTCGATATCGTTATACATTCATATTCCTACAGATGGCGTCGCATATATATATGTGATTTACATATTGTCTCAAAAATTAATAAATATCCCAATAAATTCTATACCCAATCTTTCGAGGACTTCAAATAAGCCTGCGCTCATTTAACCATTTATATAGCCGTTGACTTAATATTTCTGATTTGCTGCAATAAAGTCACCAAAAAGTTCAAAAATATTTAGAGAACTCACACAGAATCTTCTTTACACTAACTTTCTACATTCAGAAAAATGGTCCACCCTAGCAAACGTAGATTAATTTCATATTATAACCATAAATATAATGAAGCTTAAATCCATTCGTTTAAGCTATAAAAATATGTTATGTTAATTCGAATATTAAATTCTTAAAAGACCACATAGCTCAGAGGATCTGAATGTTAGACGCTAGCAATAATAACGATAACACACACATACGTATAGATACATACATGCATACGCCACCAACAATGCAAAGCCAATAAACATTAAATTCACCACAAAAGCGTAATAAAAGCTGGGTCATCTAATAAAAATGCCCACAATACAACAACAACATTGCCCGGATGGCGAGAAGCAAACGCGAAGAAATTGCGACAACAGTCATCAAATTGTAATTCCAGCAGACCACATAATATTATATAACAGCATTAAAATCAACGAAATTGATGGTCAGCGTGGGTAATACACCAACACACATATATATACATACATATATATGTACATACTTGTATATGTAAATAATATATACGTACCTACACATACTTATGCATACCTACATATACATATCTACCCATGCACAGGCGGCAGTTGAACACAACCCAATTATCGGGCAGCAAGTCAACAATGTTGCAATGCTTAGTTGCGGTCGCAGCGGGAGGGGGCCATTAATTACTTATTTTATCATAAAACGCCGCAGGATGTATAATTTCTATTACATAACACCAACAGAACTCAACATCATTAAAAACCTTTCAGTATAATTATGTGGCACACACACACACGGACGCCGCGCAGCTATACATTCAAATTTTTCGGAAAATTTGAGTTTTTTTTAAATAATGTTTTATGATAAGTATAAATTAATATTAAATTTTCAAAGAGACCACAAAACAATAACATCTAAATATTTCGTTAAAGAATATTTTTATGCCAAATATTACATTGTATTAAGCATTTGATCAAATTTGTTTCGGATTGGTCCATACATATGTCTCACGATGTTTACCCAAAAAAAATTGAAGAACTTATTTGCTTAAAACTTTGTGTCTCCAATGAAACCTCAGTTACGAAATCGTTAAAAATTAAGAAGCTTTTTTCGGAGTTGAAAGTGGTAAAGTCATAGAACACTTGCCTTAAGCAAGTCACCCATCCTCCCCATTGAAAAAGTTAAAGAGACGGTGCTTCAACATTTTAGTGTTGGCGTTAGAGAGGGAAAAGACGATCCCAACATCTTTTCTGGATTAACTCAACCATTTTGTTTAATATTTTAGATAGCAAGAGTGTCAATGCTGGACTCGTACCAAATGTTCTGAATCAAACGACGTCAAGTAGAGGTCGCATAAGGAACACTTGACAGCGGATCCTAGGTTAATCCAACTCATCATTACCTATGACGAGAGATAGATTTATAAATATGACGTCGAAACTATCCATCAATTTAGCGAATAACCTGAGGACCATCCCAACCGAGGCACTTAAAAAGTGTACGAAAATTGGTCAATCTTATTACTTTGGCTTACTTTTGTTGGCTCAGTAGTCTTTTAATAAAAAATTTTTTAATAAAAAATGCTTATATTGAACTACGCAGAAACGTTGTTTTTCTACGAGATATTTTGTAAACGTTAAATAACGTTTAAATACAAAGGACTGCCTTTTATACCTCAGATAAATTCATTTAATTACGCACTTTACAATTTATTTCTATTATTTTTGTCGGAGACCATGTAAAATGGATTTAGAAACGATCAGCTTGACGAGCTATTTTTGAAATATCGCTCTATAATTTTCATAGAACCGTTGTTATTGGATCACTATTGCTCATAGTTCCCATACAATCTGCCCGATTTAAATCAGTTCTAATATGGAAAATTTTTATTTGTTAAGGAAATTCTAATTACGGCGAAGTGACCAATTATGGCTTTGGAAGTAAGTAGTCATGGCGTTTCGAGAATATAGAGTTGAATGTCTGTTCCCAAAACACGAAATCTTTTCTTCGGAGCGTGCGCGCACCGAATGGAATAGGTAGAGGGCGTTCGTAGCTAATAAACGAGCGGTCAGTTGTCTCCGAGCATTTTCGCGCGACGTGTCTCTGTGAGTGGTGCAAGCCGAAAATGCAGCGTTTGTTAGAGCAGAGGTACGTGATTAAATTCTGTGTGAAACTCGGTAAATCTGCGACAGAGACGATTGATATAATCAAGTAGACATACCCAGATGTTGCTTTAGCAAGATGTGATGTGTTTTTGGAGCGATGGGAAGTGGTCGCTGATGAAGATCGGAAGAATGAGCGAATCCAAAGTGAAAACGGTGCTCATTGTCTTTTTTGACATCAAAGGCATCGTCCACCATGAATTTTTTCCTCCTGGACAAACCGTCAACGCCAAGTTTTACGTGGAAATCTGCAAAAGACTCAAATGAAGGGTCAATTGGGACCAAAAAGACACCGCAGACGATTGGAAGTTGCACCACGACAACGGCTCGGCTCACACCGCCTTTCTTGTGAACAGCTAACTAACTTTTTTTTGTTTCCTTGCCTTAAAAAGCCGATGAAAGGAAGTATTTGGAGACGACAGAGGCATGCACCTCAGCTCTTAAGGCTATTCCGCAGAATGCCTTCCGTGTCGCCTTCAATGCGTGGAAATGATAGTGTGCTTAAATCTGAGTCCCTAAACATGGAAGGAAAAAGTTTATCTCCTCTCGCTGTTAAACAACACCCTTCTGAAAAGTAGAAACCTTAAAAAATTATTAAAATTATTGCTAGTTGCCAACCTCAATAAATTCACGATTGACGCTTAGAAATACTTAAAATATTTAGCATAACCTCACCTATTTTGATTGCTTCACAATTGCTTTTTTTCTAAAAGTGTGAAATTATTAATTGTTTAGTTAACATTTATGCCGGAAACAAATTCAAATTGTTTGCAAACTAAATATAAAATTCAAATATATTTATTCCGTCCAATTATTAATCTGCAATTGCATAAAAATTATTTTGATTGCACAATTTCCACCAACAAATATGCTGTGGTCGCACTTCCTATTGCGTTTGAAAATATTTCATTTCTAGGTTATGTTTTATTCGCAAACTTTTAAATATTTAATTAAACAGCCACAGACACCACAATTCTGTTTTGAAAATTCAAAAGGCGAAGCTTTGCAAAGAGCAATTAAAATTTATTAAATTTTGGTTGCAATTACTAACTCGTTGGTCGAATAAATTAGTCAAAGGTATTGCGGTGTTGAAAGAGTTGTAAAAATATTTACAATTTTTGTTTATCAAGAGATTACGCATGGATGAAAAAGTATTTGTTACGTCCATTTCTAGCCCAATGATTATGTAAACAAGCCAAATTGCCGCATTTTGAACGTAGAGCTACCTAAAGAGTTTTCAGAGTTACAATTGCATCCAAAAAACGGTTTGGTGTGGTTTGTGATCCGGTGGAAGCATAGGCCCATATTTCATCCAAATTGAAGCCAATGAGACCATGACAACCGTTATCGCACCATGATAACCAATGATCCCTGGAATTGAAGCTCCAGATCTCAGGTTTCAAAAACACGGCATCACTTCCCACACATAGCATTAATCAATCGATTTATTGAGAGAACACTTCGGTGAGGTGATAATTTCACGTTACACCTTTTCCTGTTGGGATATGTAAAGCTTAAGGTCTATGCGGACAATCCCGCTTCGGTTGAGACCTTGAAGCAAAACATCACTTGTATCCTTCGCCAGTTACCAGCCGAAATGGATGGACCATTTGAAGCGTAGCCACGGCCAAGATTTGAAAGAGATAATCCTCAAAAAATAAATGACTGGTCGATCAAAATACGGACCTTGTATTGAAAACTTCATATTTGAAAAGATATCATTACGAAATTTTGCAAAGATTATCATACAGGACAACGCTGCAATATCCGAAGATTATGCTCAGATTGGATCACTTTAGCATTTACATAGCTACCGTACAAACTGTCGGAACAAATTTAAGTACTTGTTGTTATTTCATGTTTTATTGAAATTTATTTGTTATTTTCATGTTTTATTGAAATTTCAGTTACATTTGCATTACCCAATATGCATATTCATCAAATTATTATAAGCCAAATGGCCAGCGAATAATCAGAGAAATTCGAAAATTCAAAACCTGTAACAAACACTGTTGTTGCTCCCAGTAATTTGCACTCGATTGCCGCAGCTCAGACTTTTGAGCGTCCAATTCAACACTTTGGCTGCTGCGTAAGCATTTTGTTGGCGACAAAGTTCCACAAAGCGTACGGCAAATTGACGCCAAAAGGGGCTGCAAGTGTCACTGAAATATTTTTACACACACACTACAAACACACGAAAGCGTTCGCTTATGGGAATATGCTATAATGCATAACTATCAATGCAAATATAAATAGGTGTGAATATGTAGTATCCATGCTTCTGAAACGCCACATTGGCAGCTGTGAAATGAGCAATCATAGCATCCTATGCAAATGAATACATACATATGGTATATCGCCAGATCAATGCTTTCAACGTCAACTGCATTTTCACTAAATTGCCACATCGACTGTAATGTTGACACAATTGAATGCTGCAGCAATTGAAAGGAACGGTAAATATGCTGCTAAGCGCAAGGTGTCGAGTGGCAATTTCAGCTAAGCACCCAATTGCATATGATTATATCTGCATTTGTGCATCTATTTATAAATACTCTCATATCCTGCATATATATAAGCGCTGTTGGCATATAAAATTAAATAAGTGCACAAGTAAATCACAAATAAATATTATTGATAATTTTTGTTGACGATACATTTTATCACTCAATTGAATTTCGAGCAACAAATCACCAGCGTAAATAGCAACAAACTAATTTTTGGTTGTTTACATCATTCCATACTCATATTAAAGCTTAAGATATTTTTACTTAAAACGACTGGTTATGAACAACTTTACAGCTAATAGATGAATCATTTCGAGGTTACCTACATTTTTAAAGAAAACATTCTTCGGCATTTAATTTTTGGATATTATCTCTTTCAAATGTTGGCCGTCGCTATGTCTTTGATGGTCCATTTGTTCTTCTTTTCGATGACTCGTTCGAGCATTTCGACTGGTAAATGACGAATTACAGGCATGATGTTTTGCTCTAAGGCCTTAACCGAAGCGGAATTGTCCCTATTAGGCTTTACATATCTCAACAGAGGAAAGAATAACGGTGATATAGCACACGATCTTGGTGGCCATCGATCTGCCCAAAATGTGAAATTATTTGCTCAACGAAGTGTTCTCTCAATAAATCCATTGGTTGGTGCGATTTGTGGAAGTGACGCCGTGTTTTTGAAACCTGAGATCACGAGCTTCAATTCCAAGGATCAAATAGTTGGTTATCATGGAGCGATAACGGTTGCCATTGACGGTTACTTTTTCATTGGTATAAATTTGGAAGAACTATGGGCCGATGATACCACCGGCACACAAACCACACCAAGTCTTTGTTTTTTCTGGATTAAATAGCAGCTCCTGAATCTCTGAATCCACTGAGCCAGAAATGGGCCACATGGCTGAACAAAATTTGGTTTGGAAACGTCGAAACATGTCGCTTGGGAAAGTCGAGCGGCTTCAGTACACAAAATAACCCTAAAACTAGTCACGCCCGTGAATACCTCGCTCTCGAAATTCTTTTTAAAAATCAGGAAATTGTAGATGGCTTTAAGCACCTTGAGCGGTATAATACTATACATTATTTGTGGTTTATATGGGAAATAAAAACTCATTATGTAACAAAATATTTCATAATTATTTTCTTTTATTTGCAAACATTACTAACCAGCTATCTCAAATCCAATGAAGAGGTCTTTTGAAACTCTTCTGCGACGAAATTTACGATTTACATTTACTCGTGCTTACCTCTTTTATTGTTGATGCTCCGTTAAGTTTTAATTAGTTGCAGTTTGTTATTTAATTTGCGACAATCAATTAAACCACAAAGCAGACAGTATCACATCAACTTTCGGCTGAGCCGGCACTTGCCGAAATCGTTTAGAACTGTTGTATACAATGCCGCACAGCATCTTTAAGAAAACGTATGTTGCTGTACATAAAGGGGGTAGTACCTTTGATTATTTGTGCTTATGAATATCATAAACTATGCTATAAGTAACATAAACTATTTAAAGGTATTGAAAAATTATATTGCCTTCAAACCCTTCAACGATTATGTTCATATTCCAAACTGGGTACATAACCTGGATGAGAGAATTCCTTTCTGAGACTTCATTATAGTCTTTATACCTTGATAAATCCAATAATATATTGCATTTATTAGGCGAAAACAGTAATAAGTCGCAACATCAAATTAAATATGAAAAGAGATGTTGAGAGCTGTAAATATCCCTTTACACTCACGAAATGACTTATCGGACTGAAATTCACTCTTCCTTCCGTGAACACTCTATGCTCCCTAACTCTTTTACAACTACACCATTAACTACTTTTACAATACTTTTACTTCTTCTAACTAGAGTTAAGGGATTACATGGAGTTCCTCAGTTAAAAAAAAGTATCTTTTCAACAATTTGTTTCTAATATAAAAAATGGCATATTTTATTAGAACTTTTTATTGTTACAAACATACACCATTAACAAAACAATTCTAAAATTTTTGGAAACGAATGTTTTAAACTCCACCATTGCGACGCTATTTCCGTTGACCCCTCGAAAAAAACTCCTTACAGGATCATCTAAAGTGAAAGACATTACTCGTTTTAGTTGAAACTTTAATTTAGCACTTCGACAGAGGAAAAGAAACTGAAAATTTGATTTTTGACAAACATTTATACAAAAAAAAAAAAAAGAAAACTTCGTGATACTTTTTTTCAAATAGTTCTAATCGAAAAAAATTCCTTCGTCCACGTCTTTAAGGCATGTATTTGAAATACCTGTGTAAAATTTCATGAGGATCGGTTGAGTAGTTCTCGAGAAATTTTGCCAACCGACTTCAAAAACATAGTTTCGAGAAAAACGCGTTTAAAGACGGCGCCTTTAGCCTAGTTAGCCTCTAGCGCATAAGTTCTCAAGGCTGTACTCCGAAAATATTACTCGGATCAACTTGAAAATTGAGGACAATATTCAAGGGATGCTGTAGAATTTAATAAGGCGATAAAAAAAATTGTATTTTGGAAAATCGTGAACCCATGTAACCTCTTAAATATACTAAGTGGAAGTTAATTACATAATCCAATGCTTGCAGCTTACATAAATTTATAAAAAAAACGTCCAACAATAAATAATAAGGCGACTGAGATATCCTATATAACATGACTTATTAAAACCTCGACCATTTCATTTTTATTTCCTCTAATAAAATCCGTAATAGCTTTTATTTTTCTTAAATTTCTTTTCGATTGTTGTTAAAATAAATTTATATATATTATGATAATTATTTTTGTACTCTGAATATCAATATCTTCACAAAATTTTGCGTGGATTATTATCAAAGGCAGCGCTATAAAAACCAAATAAATTTCTCAGATCTGACAATTATAGCTTATAGCTGTCATAATAATCGTGTTAATAAAAGGAAAAAAAGTTATTTTTATAAACTTGTATGTCATAAGTAAGAATTTTGTCAAAGTTAAGAATTTTGTTTGCCTTTTCTTAAATAAAAACTTTCACTTGCAAAATTAGTCACACCCCTAATCACATGATTACTTAATGTAATTCGTCTTGTTTTCTGCGTAAACACATTAAATAAAATGTTGACAGGCAAACTTGTACATCGAGTTACAACGACTTCACGACACCTTCCAGCCGCTCGCTTGAGCCACACACTCCAATGACATGTCATCAAAAGAAAGGAAATTTGTCAAAGTGGCAATAAAATCAGCGCCTGCGAAGGGTGCAGCCAAACATTAGCACCCAAAGTAAACAACACACACCAAAAGTTAACACACTCCAGTTTATTTCTAATTATATATGTACATACATACATACATACGTGTATGTGTAAACTCACATACACACGCTGTCACATACGCAAACACGTCTAGTAATCCGCATATACACTTCCGCCAGCATGATTGCATGATTTAATGTCGACAGCCACAACAATGTCTGCAGCGTAGCATCCTTCCTGCTTTGCCTCAACTCCTCGCTCATCTGTTAAGATTTATGACAATGTAATGTCTTTTGAAATTCGTCAAACGTGCTGACTGTCACTTTTTGCGCTCGCGTCAAATGTGGATATGCCTGGTCGTACAAAGTGTTGACACTTTTCCTGTCATCGGCATGTCGCTGCTTTAGGAGTGAGTGCATCAATAAGTCGTTAGATGGGGAGGTGTGTGTTATGTATATGGAAAGGTTTTTGAACTATATTTTATATTTGAAAATGTAATTTAAAATATATTAAATTTACATATTTATGTATTGATTGCGGTTTAAGATGGAGTAATGATTACTTTGAAGCGCTGGATCTCGTTAAATAAAGTAGCTTAGATATTTACATGGAATTCAAGTATAGTCTAAATGAATAATGTATATGAGCTGAACTGAAATTCCCCAACTCAAAAATTATTAAGAAGGCGGTAAGATTATAAGAATTTTCTAAGAAAAACTCAGAACAAAGAAAAATTTTAGATTGTAAAATGGTAAGAGTGACTAAGATCCTTGAACGTGTCCAAAAAGTGGCTCTCATCGGTGTCTGCGGACGACATCAACAATGGCACTCAAGGCCATTCTACTCACAGCATTCGTGGACATTACCGGCAAATGCATTGCGTCGAAGGCCGCTCTAATTCTCAGCGATACTGAGTATATGACGAGGTTCAAACAGGATATCGGTGAATTTCTCTGCACTTTCGATTCCATCCCTGTAAACTTGGACCACTACATCACAAAATCGCCGGAGTAACGACGCAGCGAGCTTCTTCAAGGATAAGACAAAGCTAGGAAGGGTGGTTGAAGTCTTCTGTAAGGAGTTCTCTCCACAACAGAGTGACGGCATTAACGTTGAGTTCGTGAAGTTCGTTCAAAGTAAGTCAATGGTTGCCTGTCCTCATTAGAAAAGCAACAAGCTCGTTTTGGTCAAAACGGAATCGCTGGAAACTGTAAACGTAATAACCTTTCGAGAAATAACACCCTTAGCCCGCCCCCATTGCAGTGCGAACACGTTGGATCTCTATTGTGATTTTACGTTCTAACACTGACCTTATGAACCACACGAGCGCTTAGCAGGCGTTGGTCGACGACCAGCTTATGTGCGATTGCGGTATCCTTCTGGCCTTAAGTAGAGCGAAAGAGATCTACTGAACTACTTGCAGAGTTCAGTTTTCTTCTCTTTCCCTTAACACCAGCTAAACTTTTTTAAGCATATGAAGACCAAACATCTCCGAGAATCGTGTGACATCACACCGTTAGACTTTTTCCTGTTGGGATATATAAAGTCATGCGTGTCATTCGCAATTTACCAATCAAAATGCTCTTACGAATCATCGAAAATTAAAGTAAAAGGATGTTGCATCTGAGACGTGGCAGCGGCCAACAAGAGATAATCTTCAAAAAATAAATGCTGAAGAATATTCTTTCTAATGATAATAAACATTCCCCATTAAATTTGAAATTTCTGTATCTCTTCTTTAAAAAAGTAGGGATCCTCGAAATGGAACTACTTTTATGATTTCTTTACTCTGGTTTTTACTTATGTCACAGCCCATTTTCTAGACCCACCCATAGATATTTTCCATTAGGTTCAGTGTGGCCGCTATGCCAACGGTAACCACTTATAACAGCAAATCAATCTTGTAGATTATTATTAGGAGGAAATGGTAGCAGAAAAAATATAAACAATTTACATATGTACGCCTTTATTTGAACAACGCCAATATTGCTTGCGGCGATCAATTAACATAAAACACAAGCTGATAATTAATTTGCAATTATTTCTAAACATTTACAACTCTTTTAATCGAGTCCAAAACATTTATTGACTTGTTGAACACAATGAAAATGCAAAATAAGAATTAAATCTGTTATAAATTCACGCTGTGGGCGCTCAATATCAGATAAAAAGCAAAAACAATCGCCAAACACAACAACAACTACAACAACACATAGTAAACAACAGTAATTGCAACTGGCATCGTCAATCAATCAGAGGGTGGCAAATAACGGCTACACCGTCAAGCACCGGTTCCATGGCATGTTTGCTGATGCTTATTATTATTGTTTTTGTTTTTTTTTTGTTGTCCATTCAATAACACCCAACAACCGGCATCACAATGTCGGAGGCAAACCGGTTGTTTACATATTCATTGCCAAACAAACGGCGCTTTACACGTGTTGCAACATACGACCCACAAGCTGCAACAAATCGCACCAACATGTTCGTATGGTCAACGAGCCAAAAGCCGGAATTTTGCTTTAAAACACAGTTAATAACTTAGTGCAAAAGATTGCTTCAGTTCGACGTTTGGCTAGCGACCAAGCTGGTGAATGACTAGTGTGGATTTCGTGGAGAGAATTTTCACCATACTCGGTGGTAATTTTGACCACACATGCGCAGAGCGGTTGTGTAGAGTGTTGCCGCTTGCCAGAGAGTTCACCATCGTCTCCGTTTATTTGGAGCTGTGGAACGTGGAGCCAAAGAGCACGGTTGTGGAGTTCAGCCACTTTATTCTTTAGTGCAACTTGTTTAGTGTTCTTTAAGCAACATTTGTAGAGTTATTCAAATTGAGGATAGTTAATTTTTGATTCACATCTGTCCATATGTAATACTCTTACACCAACGATTTCTCCAGTCCTCGATAAACTTTTAATAAGCACTTTTAAGGATGGCCTTCAGCTCCGATCGACTGAACGGTAACAAATCTGGTGCATACGGTGGTTGACCGATGGTATTCAATACGTTTTTGGCTTTAAACTCGGTCAAAATCGAGACTCGAGGCGATGTTGCTTCACCATCGTGCAAAATCATGAATTGTTCTTCCACAATTCCAGCCGTTTTCGGCGAATGTTCTGATGGAAACGCCTCAATACGGCTAAATAGTACTCCTTATTGACCGTCTGTCTCTCCGGAACAAATTCGTCTCGTTTTTTCCCCTACATTCTGATTATTCTGGATTTGTTTGCATGTCAAACTCATGAAGGCATGTCGCATCAGCAATTACAATGCTCTCCATGAATATGGGATCGGAATTTGCACGATCAAGTATGTATAGCCAAAGAGGCTTGTTTATTGTACACTTTTTGAAAAAAAGTCAGCTTTATCGGTACGAGTCGAACAAAAACGCACTTCACACACAAAGACGGACTCACGAGATACTTGTATGACTTTTGCCATCTCTCTAACACAACACTTACATGATGATTTTCAAGCACCATATGCTTCGCTTGTTTAATATTTTTATCAGTTGAGAAGTCGATGGTAGTCCAGAACGAGGCATATCTTCAACGATCTCTCGACGGCTTTGAGGGCTTGGTACCACTCGTATTCTTGTGTTTTTGATAATACTAAATCACCGTAAGTCGATCGGTCGGTCGGTGTCCACGCCAGTAAAGAAGAAGAAGTTGGGGTATTTGAAGTTGGGCAAAAAAAAACAAAAATGACGAATTTCCAAAAAAAAAATTACGATTTTACTTAAAAAAAACCGATTATTTTATATAGTTGATAGTGTTAAATTTTTTTCGTGTATTTTTTCGAAAAGTTCATTCAAAAACCAAAATTTAAAAAAAAAGATCCCCAAAAGACAATTTCTACAAAAGTTATGGCTATTTGAAAATAAAAAAGCCATTTTTTTGAAAAATTCATAACTTTTTTGAAGTTGGACAAAAAATTTTGAAAAAATTCTCAAAAATGTTTTTCAAAGGGTAAAAAAGGATGGATAAGTTTCACCATCTAAAGGGGTCGAGTTCAAAAGTGGTCGATTTGGTATACCCCATATAGATTTAAATATAAAATCCACTTTTGGTTTTTCCGGCAATATAAATTCTATAAACCTTACCTTAAAAGTATAAATTATTACTTACTCTCTCTACCGAGATTGATGGCGGCGTTCTGATAACGCATCCTCTATTATACTCTTATAAAAAGATTCCTAGACAACTTCGATATTTTTTTGCCCTTCTATACATCGCTATCAAGATTTATCACTACTCAAAACAGAAAATAGTGACGAATTGTGAATCTGAGTTAGTTCACGACTTACCTTCATTTTTTTCCAAAATAGTATTCCCAAGCTTCAGTCACGGATTTACCCCGCAGAAATGAATATTTGACAGGAATGTATAATTTTTTGGAATTAAAAGCAAGTAGAAACGATATCTTCGGCTGCATTGAAACTATAATATCCTTAACTGGTGTTATAGAGGTTAAAAATATATGAATTGTCCAGTTCCAAGACATATCTTCCAGGCCTAGAGTAGAAATCTTTTTTTCAAGAAAACCTTTAAAAACAACATCAACATCATTTCAACATCTATTTCTTCAAAATAATTTTCGAATGAATAAATCGTCAAGTCCAAAATTTTTTCTTTTTTATTTTAATCTTAATATTTTGTCGTCTCAATTTTTTAAATATCTCCCTCTTACTAACTACTACGTCACAGCAGTAAATGAAGCTTATAGTTTACACTCGGTGAGATGCAAATTTAAATGTCGGCCGAAGTAAATACAAAAAGGCAACATTTTCGATAATAAAAATTTCCTATGAAAAGCCATTCGAGGATTCTTCTTAACGCAAAATTGAAGTTAAAATGAAAACACGGATTAAGTCTTTCAATTTTCAATTGTTATTTTTTTATTGAATCATATAGTATAAAGGATAAAGTAAATTATGGTATAACACATCGACCATATGCACTCGTTTTTCGGAATTTTCTAATCCTATTCTACATAGAGCTTCTTGAAATTTGCAATTCTTGTCCACGATGTCGAATTGAGGTTCGTGCACTGCTTTGATATTGGCGTTTGAATGACTTATTTTTGGATGACCAGTGTGTTCGGCATCTCCAACTGATCCTGTACCCCTGACTTTTTCAATAAATCTCCTTACAGTTGACGAAGTCATATTTAGACCATATTTAGTAGGAAAATTTCGAACTTCGGCTGCCAAGTTTTAGTTATTTTTGAAGTAATACAGACACTTTGTTCTATCATGTATCGCACCATTTTAACTAAGTCAAACTGTCATCTGTCGATTTGTTTTTTTTTTAGTTTTTTCAAAACTTTATTAAATAAATGGAGAGAATTTGTATATACTCAATAACACTTTCTGAACTTTTTCTTTGTTTCCAAAAGAAAAGAACTTATTGACTACGGTCTAGTCTAGAGACCTCACGACTAATTTAACCCATTAAGGCAATGTACCGTGCTCAAATTTAGCATAACTCTATCGCGTTCTATCTGGCAGCAGCGACTTATATTCGGTATACATATATATTTTCCACTGAGATATTGATAAAAGAGAACAAAAGAAAACAGCTCAGTAAGACATCATAATCACCATAGACAAGCTTTATAATCTAAGCAGACCACGAGTCCTTTGCTCAAATGATAAATGAAGTAGAAAGCGAAACAAACCAAAAAACGAAAATTAACCGTCCAAACGTATAAAATTCCAACTTCTCGGAACAAATCAATGAAATTTCGGTTTTTATTGCACCCAGCTGCACCCAATTGCTTCCGCCATACACCTCCTCCTTAAGCCACCAAGTCTTTGGTGAATCGTATACCGGCGTCCATTGGACCAGCTGCATACAATTGCATTGTTGCTGGCGGCGAATCAAGCTTGATTTGAGACTTCGCACACGCCAAACTAAAGATACCAAACTAAATCTAAGCACTCCGAACACTTTTCTACGTCTGTGGGTGTATGTGTGTACGTAGCACACTTCTAACACTGCTCACAGGCCAAGCGCAGTTCGTCGCGCCGTTTGGCTATAAAATTCCGAACATTAACGAAAATTTATCTACTCTAATTTAACCTAAATTCCAGTCATAAAAATATATCAGGTTGTATGTGCGGATGTGCATGGCCAACGATTCGACATGGTCGCGCAAAAACTAAACTACGAGAGAGTGGCGTAGATGCACCACGGACCGTTGTAGCGCAGCTGTTGACCACTGCGATCGTAAGCGTTTTTGCGCATGCGCACCCACTGCTAGTCATTTCGGCTGAAGTGTTGCCCGCTGCCCATGAACGTAATTTTCTAGGTTATTATAGTGATTGTTTTATTTACGTGTCTGTTGTTGTTGTCGTTGTGTATTCTATGTTGTTGTGAGTTTTTGTTTCCGTCTTTTGTGCGCTACAAATCAATTCAGCCTCGCCTTAGTCCGCTGACGCCCGATGCTTGTAGCCTGTTGTCTGCTTTTCCTTAGCCTTTCACTAAATAATCACCGCAGTTAAGGTTACATGCAACAAGGTTTTTGTTGCAACAGACTGCGTCTTTCACTACCCTTTTCTTTTCTGTTGTACAATTTTCAAAGCTTTCTTTAAGAACTGATGCATATTGCTACCTTGGAGGCAAACTAATTAAGTTCAATTAACGAAATGTACCACGCAAATATCATACATTCCTTGGTTCGTAGTTCTTTCGATCTACTAACTCGTTTATAAGCAAATTTTTACCAGCTTTCAGTCTTTTATGGGGTGTAATGGGCTATAGTCTTGCGTAACCTCCGCCCACCCTGGAAATGTGGGTAACCCCTGTGGAGTCTGAGGCCACAGCTAAAAGAGAGGAAGCCACTCCGACGTATTTTGTTTAATGGTTCGCTGATGTCTAATTGCAGTGTCTGTTCACCAGAGGTGCGAGCGGGCGTCGGTCTTGAAACAAACGGCTCACTATATAAATGTGTATAAAACTTTTTACTACTCAACTAGCTAGGTTGTGTGCTGAGTCTCCAATGAAAAAAAATTAACAGGCTCGGATGAAAGACACAGTTTTAAGTCCATAAGTTGGGAAGGTGTCGGAATACTTATTGATGTCGTCGTAAAAGTAAAGGCTGACATCACCGTCGTCAAAGAAATGCGATGGACGCGACAAGCACGAAGACTAGTAGGTCCTTTCGACATTTACTACAGCCCACTGACTCATTCGCCGAGTCCTTGCATTCACAGCGGTGGATGAGCATCTAGCCACAATCTGCATCAGAGCAAAGTTTTTCAACATTAATGCCTTTTATGAGCAGTTGGAGCGCGCTTATGACGACTGCCTGGGCTAACGCCAAAGCTGTTTTTGTACAACAATCGGAAAATTCAGCGTCCATGGCGAAACCTTTACAAATGGGTTGAGGCTGATCGAATTCGCAGGGGCTCGAAATATGGTTGTCAGCAGTACTAGATTCCAGCACAAGACAATTCTTCAAGCTACTTTCTTGTCTCCGGACCTTAAAAATTCAAAGCCAGATCGAAAATGTTGTGATTGGGGGACGACAAGTCTCTAGTGTCCTTGACGCGCACACGCTCCGGCGAGCTAACATCAACTCCATGAGGACTGTCGTGTTGCAGTGAAGATATGGTCTCAAAACGTTCGGATCGACCACAAGTGGCGGGATATGTAGACACCAAGAGTTGAAGAGGGAAGCGAGATGCATACATATACAGACAAACAAAAGACTGGAATACGTCAGTATGATGAGCTCAAAAAGCTGACCGGCAGGGGTACCGCTAGAAAATTCTACGAAAAGATTCGCCGACTAACGGAATGTTACACGACCAAAGTATATATTAGGTTGTAAAAAAGTCTTGCGGTATTTTTATTGAATGCTTTATTGAATTTATTGAAATAGTTTATAACGGTTAGATGACTCATGCCCCGCTCTTGACCGATACTACGGCGACTACTATGCCGGTCTCTTTCGACCAATTCAGGGATTTTATCGCAATTTTCGACGACAGGCCTTCCGGAGCGTGGCGCATCTTCGACCACCTCTACGCCAGAACGAAAACGTTGAAACCATCGTTGTGCGGTGGAAATGGAAACTGTATCGGGTCCATAAACTGCACAAATTTTATTGGCGGCTTGAGAAGAATTTTTGTCTTTATCGTAGTAGTACTGTAAAATATGCTGTATTTTCTCTTTATTTTGCTCCATGTTTGCGACGCTATATCTCACGAACGACTTAAAAGAAACGACAATCAATCAAACACGTGTTAGCGCGTGAAATGAGAAAAGGTATAGTATGACCCGATGCGACGAATAAAACTAGAACTACGCGCTTTCAGCGCCAACTAGCGAAAATACCGCAAGACTTTTTTGACAAACTAATATAATCTTGTAGGACCCAAAGTGGCTATCCAGTGGCTAATGTTCAGAGCATATTGAAGTTATCGAGTCTACTGAACGGCAGTGAAAGTGCTACATTTGGATATGGCGAATCCAATCACCCAATCAACGACAATGAGATAAGCCTCCTTAATATCGCATATAAGGTCTTATCGAAGGTAGACAACTTTTATCCAAAGCAATGAATTTTTAAGAAAACAAATAGTCTAAATATATAAAAATAAATATTTCACCGAAAATAATATAAATTTGCTATTTTGACTATAAAAATCAATATATTTATGATTATATGCTTTAATACTTATTACATCAATTGTTGTCTCCACCCAGCAATCACTTCACATACGAATATAAATATAGCTAAAGTCCAAGCATAACCGAACATGGGCCAAGCGAACGACATGTACTGCATATCGAGCGGTCGCAGCTCTGTATCGGTATATGTTATGTTATGCATTTTACCCGAGCTAATTGCTTCTAAATACGCAGCATCAATCCAAAATAGTCTTAAACCATGATCAACGACTCTTGTAAGAAACAAATTTAAAGCATCCTTGAAAATTGAGTTCGGCTGCAATGGTAGACAGTAGACGATTTCCTTGCGAACACACATATCGGTTAAACGGAATATGGGCTTCTTGAGTGGTCTCATTCTCAATTGCATAAACTGCCACGTAAATAGATCCACAAGATAAGCATAGCTAGTATTCAATTTTTGAATTTCCCGTCGAGATTGCTCCTGTGTCTCTACCAAAACCAAATATTTTTCTAAATTTTCGCACAATTCACCACACCATTGAGCAATGTATTGATAGTTATAAGCGCTAATCAATATTTTGTGACCATTTTTATTTAAGTCCTCCCATTGGCTTGGATTCGGCATCATTGTCGGTTCAGTAATGAAGGTATTTAGATTTGCCGAGAATTGTGTGTGAACGCATAGAGTCCATACCATGGATAAGAAAATCAATATGCATAAAGTCCATAAACGATTCAGGTGTGTGGGATGAGCTGTTCCAACGTAAAGCGACATAGCGCTCGGTTCAGTAATCGCCAGAAGGAAATTCTGATAACAAGGTCTTCCAGCACGTAGGCATTGCAGACGACAACACCAATAAAACAAAGTGTATACAGTTAGAACACCAAGCGAAGTTAAAGCAATATATATTCGAATTGAATACATGCTATAGAAATCCTGGAAGGTGTAGTACCACTGAATTGGTGCAATGACACAAAGTCCGCTAATACTAAACGGCTTGGAGGCCGTGCGGAAAGTTTTTGAAACTTGTAAATACATGCGAGCCATTGGTATGTCCATCTCATTGCTGCGTGTCATATTGAGTAGAGAGGCTGGAAAGTACATGTTATCTATAACTAAAGGCTTGGGATAGGCCAACGAACCATTAACACTTTTCGCAAAAGCCTCGAGGAGCTTTTGTAAATAACCGGCTACTTGTATATGTCCATCCAGCTCGTAAGCAAATGAGAATGGAAAGATCTGATCGGGAATTGTGCGTATGCCATAACCACGCAGATTCTTCAAACGTTTTGGAAACACCTCCACACCTCCGACACTAAGCGACTTTTCCTCCAATTCAAATTTGGGAAAAATCGTATAACTGTAAAAAGTTTTCGTCTGAGGAAAATCCGCAAAAATTGTAACAACATTAAGCATTTTCTCTGCTTCGCATAATCGGAAAATTCGCCTTAAATATTGCTCAGTATTTGACTTAGTGCCGACCTCGACGTCGATGAGAATTATACGCATCTGTCGCACGAGATCGAGTATATCCGAAAGCACGAGTAGTTCCACATCAAAGCTCTCTAACTGCGCTATGACGAGTGTATTTCTATTGAAGATATCTGCAATTTGATAGGAGGAATGCTTGGTTTGAAAAATGATGGGTTGTTTGAAGTCTTCGATGGTGATGCGTAACAGCAATGCCAATGTTTCACTACTTCGTACTTCTCCGTAAATCAAACAGCTTTCAAACTTCTTTTCGGCATATATTTTCGCAAGAAAATTATGGTATAATTGTACTTCCGGATTAGTTACCAAAACAACTGCAGTTTCCACTGATTTCGAACAAAGCATTTCGAAAATAGTTACCAAAACCGTTTTCTGCCAAGCTCCCCACATAGCGACAAAATTTGTTGTGTTCACGCGAGTTCAGTCTTTACTACTGTAATCAGTCCCAAGTTGTTAACCATTTATACTCAAATTCAACTACATTTTGTCAATTTATGTTTAATATATTTTGTATTGCAGTTTGTAAAAATTTAGAATAATTTTCCCCGTTATTACATGGCTTAATTAAATATTTATACACTTGGAGTATAATAAAAAAGTAATGTAGTAGAATGTAAGTTACTTACAAAAATGACAGGGGTCCCATAGGACCCCGCGGCACATTACATGCCAAAAAAGTGTTGTAACTTACATTGAAAACATCTGAGTATATCGACAGCTACATCGTTATGACCTTGTCGTTTCATTCCACCTCTCCACTATGAAAACTTCGACAGTATTTGCAGTTACTCCAGTGTGAGTATATTACAAGGCAAGGACGGTGACGCTTTACCTGGTGTGTAAGTCAATACACGGGTAGCCCATACAATATAACACCCAAAACCATTGAGAGCTCTAAAATTTTGCATTGCTTTGCGGTTATAGCCGAGTTTACAACAGCGCCAGTCGTTTCTTCTTTTCACTTTTAGACGCCAATTCGAGATACCAAGTGCAGTCAGGTCCTTCTCCACGTGATCTCTTCAACGAAGTAGATATCTTTCTCTATTACCTCCGGTGGGTATTTTGTTGAATACTTTCAGAGCTGTAGTGTTTTCATCCATTCGGACCACATGACCTAGCTAGCGTAGCCGCTGTCTCTTCATTCGCAGAACTAAGTCAATGTCGTCGTATAACTCGTACAGCTCATCGTTCCATTGAACGCGATATTCGCCGTTGCCAATGCGCAAAAGGTCCATAAATCTTCCGCAGAACCTTTTTCTCGAAAACTCCTAGCTTCGACTTATCAGATGTTGTCATCGTCCAAGCCTCTGCTCCATAAAGCCGGACGGGAATTATGAGCGACTTATAGAGTTTGGTCTTTATTCGTCGAGAGAGGACTTTACTTTTCAATTGCCTGCTCAGCTTGTAGTAGCACCTGTTGACAAGACTTATTATACGTTGGATTTCGAGGCTAGCATTTTTGCTGGTGTTAATACTGGTTCCAAGATAGACGAAATTATCTACGCCTTCGAAATTATGACTATCAACAGTGACGTGGGAGCCAAGTCCTGAGTGCGACGATTCTTTGTTTGTTGGCAGGAGATGTTTCGTCTTGTCCAACCTGGGGAAAACAGAACTAACGGCGCGGGTGTTGAGGCCAATGATATCAATATCATCGGCGAACGCCAGCTGCTGCATAGTATCGAGGCATAAAACTTACAACCACTGAGGTTAACTCAGGAATCATTGAAATATAGTTTTTGGGCGTCTATACAATGACTTGGGTATTAGTATCCCTGCAATTGCAACAATTTTGTTTATTAACATACCCATTCAACCAAAAGTACTTCAACGTTGAACAAAATTTTCGTGTGAAAATCGGTGGCCATGCATGGGTTCAAGCTCCTTTGGCAAAGTTTTCCATTAAGCGGATGGACACAGCTCCAGTTGTTCCGCACGGCGGCGGATGGATACTCTGCACCACAGCAGCAACAAAACCGTAACATATTTTCATTTACCAGTTATCCTATACAGATATGTGGCGCTGAGCTTAGTTTAAAGTATTTATCAACGTTGATTTATGGGTTTCATCTTTCGTGCTCTCACCTAGCCATAAACGATACAGTTTTAAAAGTGCCGTACATCTCCATGCAACAACCGTTGTATCAACGGAGCGAGCAGAATTATTGATAGAAGATTTGAAAGATTTGAAGATTTGAAGCATTTTGTAAAAACCAAATAGCAATATTTCTAAAATTGGTGCAACCTTGAAACTATAAACTATGTAAGAAAATAAAACACTTTCACGAAACACATTTAACAATTTATTAGATCTTACATTGAAACATTATTTTTTTTTTTTGAGTTGTTTTCTGGCAACGTCCAATTATCACTTCACATGCAAATATCAAAATACTCATGATCCAAACCACTCCCAACATTTTCCACACTGATGAGATGTAAGCCACATCGAGCGGTCGTTCCAAGTGCACAGTTCCGGGAAGTGTACCCTGAATCTTAAACCGCTCAGCTTCGAGATACGTTAAATCAATCCAAATTTTGTATAGACCATGATCTGCACATCTGGTTAAGAATAAATTTAAATTTTCTGTGAAAATTGAATTTTCCGGCAAGCGTATGCTAGAAAAGATGTGTCTTTTGAAGCACATATCAGTTAAATGAAATATGGGCTGTTTTAATGAACGCATTTTCAGTTTGAAAAAGTGCCAAAAAAATCGATCAGTAGGATACGCATAGCTGGTATTCATTTTAAAGCACTCATGTTGAAGCTCCTCCAAAGTATCCACGAATACACAAGAACCCTCAGTATTTGTGCAAAAGTCGTAAAATATATTGGTAAAAGTCCGCACTAAATAAAACTTTATATTCAAGTCTATTTAAGTCATCCCAGGTTTTAGGATTCGGTGCTAGAACTGGCTTAGTCAAAAATGAATTTAGATTAGCCGTAAAATGGGTGGGAATACATAAAGCCCATATCATGGAGATAAAAACTGCAACTCGCACTGTAACCAAACGTGGCAATTTAGTCCGATTACCCAACTCCAAATGGCTGGTATAATAATTTGGTTTGGTGAACGCTCACCAAAAGTTCTGATAACAAGGTCTACCATCTAGCTTGCATAGCAAACGTTGACAGCAATAGCGCAAGGTGATTGTAAGAAAACCGACCGCCACTAAATAAATTGGAAAATTTATGCTATTTAAGTATATCTCGTCAAAATTCTGAAAGGTGTGGTACCACTTAATTGGTGTTACGATACAAACACTGCTGATACCAAAAGGCATCGACGACCTGTCGAAATTCTGCATTCTCAGCAAATATGTGTTAGAAGCGGGTATATCGATCACATTGCAGTATGTCATATTCGCCACCGTTGCTGGACCGTATTTTTTTAACTTTATCGGGAATGGATAAAATAGTGTTGCATTTATGCTTGTGGCAAATGTTTTCAAAAGTTTCTGCAAAAATCCTCCCACTTGTATGCGTCCATCCAGCTCGTAAGCATATGAGTATGGGAAGATCTGATCGGGCATTGAGCGTATGCCGTATCCAAGCAGATTCTTCAAACGCCGCGGAAACACCTCTACACCAGCGGTGCCAAGCGTTTTTTCTTCCAATTGAAATGTGGGAAAAATCGTATAACTGTAAAAGGTTTTCGTCTGCGGAAAATCAGCAAGTATAGCAACAACATTTAGCAGTTTTTCTGCTTCGCATATTCGGAAAAGCTGCGTTAGTTGCTAATCGGACGTCGACATCAGATCAGGCTCAGTGCCGATGAGTATTATACGTTTTTGTCGCATACGATTAAGCGTATAGGCAAGCATCGACAGTTCATTTTCAAGACACTCTAATCGAGCGATGACGAGTATTTCACGGTTGAACAAATTTCCAATTTGATAAGAATTATTTGCGTTCTGTAAAATTATCGGCATCGTGAAATTTTCGATGACAACTCGCAGCAACAAGTTTAGAGTTTCACTCTTTCGTAGTTCTCCGAAAATCAAACAGTTCTCAAACTTCTCTTCGGTATATATGTATTTGCTCTATAAAATCTTTATAGAATTGTGTCTGTTGTATAACATCCGTAGGGATTGCTGTCTCTACCGGTTTCGAACAAAGTACTGCCAAAATAATTAACAAAATCGTTTCTTGCCAAGACCGCATCATGTTAAGGGATTTTGTTGTGTTAGCGCGCGGTGAAACTTAACTGTTCAAAGTCCGTTGCAAATTGCTTAGAAATTCAATAGAGTTACTATAATAGCTTTAGAGTTCCTAATAATACATTACAATAATTTAACAGTAATTTACTCACTTGGTATTTATCAGCCACTAACAATAAATAATAGCTCAAATAATTATTTTAAATTAGTTATTAAAATTTTTCTACATATAACACTGCATATTAGGAGTAAGGCATTCAGGCGTACATACAATATTCTAAAAGAAACTCTGTCAATGTGCGAAATCAAGAATATAAAATACACCCTGCTCTCTATGACAAAGCGAAAGGCCTGCCTCTTTCAATCACCTTTTCTGGAAATGTTTTAAATACATAAATAATTTACTGCAAAAAAATTCTAATTAAGTTTATCATGGCCTCATGGCGGCCATGTTTGTTTACGAATTTACGACAAATTTTTTCAGTGTGTTCAGTAAAATTCTCATTTCAACATGTCAAGTTTCACGTTCGCCATCAGTCCGTTTAACGTTGTCGATTGCGCGTGGGAAATAATGGAAGTGAACGAAAATTTTCATCGAAGAATCATCTTTTCGGATGAGGTCTATTTCTGGCTTAATGGCTTCTTGAACCTACAAAAGTGTCGCTATTGAGGTATAATATGAAGTCGACACACTTTTTCCGCAATTTAATGAAGTCGAAGCGAACGATCTCAATTTCTAACAAGACCGTGGACGTCTCATGTTTGATCTCCAAGCATGGGTACATTGCGAAATTCCAGCCGAAATGCTACACAGGTTCCCTTTCACAAATACAAAACATTTTCGAGGGCTGCTATATATATTTCTGGCCTAATAATGAAAATAGGCATATTTATCAACGAAAATGTCTTTTTTTTTGTTTTTTTTTTTCGTTGGATTTGGCTCGTCTTGGAAGACCTACACGGTCGATTGCTGTTTTGTTTCGGGCTCATACGCATAGATCCATGATTCGTCACCTGTGACGATCTTATAAACGTCTTTTGAAGCACCGCGATCGTATTTTTTCAGCATTTCTTTACTCCAATCCACACGAGCCTTTTTTTGAGCGATTGTCAAATTGTGCGGGATCCAACGAGAACAAACCTTTTTTAAGGCCAGGTGTTCATGCAATATCGAATGTATGCTGGTGAGAGAAATGCATAGGCATGCCTCTATCTGAAGGTATGTTACATGACGGTCTTGCATTATCAGTTCACGTACGGCATCGATGTTTTCTGGCACAACGGCTGTTTTTGGACGACCTTCACGGAATTCGTCTTTGAGCGAGCGTCGGCCTCGATTGATTTCGTTGTACCAGTTTTTCACAGTGCTATAGGATGGTGCTTTATAGCCATACAAAGACTTTAGTTCGTCGATGCACTCTTGTCGTGATAATCCACGTCGAAAGTTGTGAAAAATGATCGCACGAAAATGTTCACGAGTTAATTCCATTTTTTGGCCGAGATGAATTTTTTAATTCCCTGTAAATAAAACAATTCACGATTAAATGACAAAACGTTCTGAGTGGTGTTATGCTAAAAAATGTCAAACTTTCCAATGGAAATGTCAGATTGCACCTGGCAACACTTGGTGTTGCCTAGTCCAGAAATATATATAGCAACCTATGTACAACAAGAACTTGATTTTGATCGGTCAGTTTGTGTGACTGCTGCATGCTATAAGTATCATTATATATAAATGGACGGACAGATCGAAGGACATATTTTGCTTGCTTCAGGATCATGTTTCTATCGTTTTTCCAAAAGTTTCGTAATAAAACTTTTTTTAATCGGGCTTTGCAGAAGCACCGCCATATTTAAGAGAATGGAGTCCTAGCCTAGTAATGATTCCATATATTTTACAGAAATTTTTTTTTTATTTAATTCGAATAGCTTTTTCGCTATAATTAAAACTATTTACTGTTATTGAAAGTAATTTAAAAATCATATTTTCTATCTTTTCTAAAGAGCCAGAATGTAGAAGATTTTAGACGAAACTGAATTTTAAACAGAAATATACAACTTGCAGTATACAAAAAATCTCAAACTCTCGCACTACTTTGCTTCGGTAATGCAGTTAATTGCGGTCAATGTCAGTCAGTCTGCAATTACAATGAGAAAATATTTTCATAACAAATCAAGCGCATAATGATGTACAATGTGGCTGCGCAAGGACTGTGAAGATAGTATAATGCGAAATGACGTTCAAAGACCCCCCGACGAAAGAGTACAGAAGAAGAACGGCACTCAGTCTCGAGATAAAACGCATATATTTTCCTTTTTGTGGACATTCAATTACTGAAAATGCTTTTATTGTATACCATCAATTGCTTTAAGATTTTATTAATAAGATCTCCGTCGAGCATATGGCATTGTATTTGTAGCAAGCCAATGGCGTTTCACAAAGTATCAGACTACAGTGGACAAAATTAAATTGGGAACTTGCAGATAAAATGAATAATTAAATAAGTTAACATTGAAGCTTAGTAACCGTGTGAGGTGATAAACGAAGATCTGAAATAAAACAATTATAAGTCCTCCCACCTAAATTTTTTTGAAGAATATACGATGTGCTGAACAGTCCAAAAAATAGTCCAAAGAAGGTACACATGATCTCAATAAAGAAGTGGATACCCAAATACCAATCATATTATGAACATAGCTGAGATTCGGTGGAGTCAACTTGCTCATCATGGAATATGGGCCGCACATGCCGACTATTTAAATCCAAAAGAAATGATATAGAAACTCTGGTAGGAGTACTCTAATTGGTAGATATGCTAGCAGTCTGAGTGTACCAACCAATGACTACGGTTTCCCGAACATGCTTCGGAGGTAGCACAGATAAAACTGTTTGTATTGGTGAACTTCATCTGAAGCACTCTGTGGTTCAGAGAGGACATAATAGAGTGAGGGAATTTTAGTCCCGGTAGTTTCACAATGTGCCTCCTAAAGATGTGTGTGTCGTCAAACATCCACTCTCCCTACCTACTTACCAAGATACTGGGTATATCCTAAACAAGCCGAAATTTTTGCATATTTTTGCATATTTTTTTTCTATTTCATTTATAGGAATGCTCTTCAGCACCTTGGTTACGGTTGCTCGAATGGCTGAGATACATCATAAAATGTTCTCTTCATGTTGGTTTTCAGTTTTGGAAATAGAAAATGTTCACATAACCCCAGAAATTTGTAATCGTTCGTTTCTCCCCTAGAAGATGCTAATTCGTCGAAACCGCCGATTTCGGACGTATAGTTGTGGATTTATAGTTGCAGGATCCTGCATAAATTAGAAGGATATAAGCAAACTCATATCACTTCTTGCTAGGTATCCTTCGTCTCTTCGACCGACGGAGTGACAATGAAAGCCATGAACTCAGAATTATAATTGTCGTTTGTGTTCTTTGAAGGACTAAATTTTATGGCAATCATGGCTTGGGGGAAAAAAGATAAGTGTGAAATGAAAGTTGTACAAGTAGGAAAATGTTCCTTACTATTAAGGCGACTTTATTTTGATGACCACCACCGTATAATGATGCATTCTTACATATAAGTTACCACAAAAAGCAACTTAATTGCTGATGTTCCAGCACAATGATATGCCACGCGCAAAGAAATAAATTAAATAAAATGCAACAACAATGAGAAGCAATGATAATCAGTCGAACGTTGATAGTAAATTATGAGCTTGCGACAACTGACTACCACATGCCACATGCAATTTATGAGCCGACCAGACACAGTATGCCCTTTCGCTTCACTAAGAATGCACGAAGCTTTACGCTACTTCAGCAGCATTCGAAGATGCCACAAAAGAAAGTCCGCCGACAACGACTTGAAAAAACCCAGCAATTACGTGTGCAGTGAAATTCCACTTTTACTCATTCGCCGCTCGCATCATTGTTGCAATAATGCCGTTATAATCTTGACAACTCGCAGACCAACCTCCCAACTCCCACAATAGCGTGTAGAGGCAACAATTGTTGCAACATCAAGACGATGATTACCGCACGACAACGTGTATGCAACAAATTGATGATAGCCGCCCATTTGTTGGTGCAGCGAAAGTTCAACGGCAATCTCTCACGATGCTGCTTTTATTTCACACAATTTTTCACATTTTTTCTCTTATTACTTTTTACTTCGTTTTTGTGCTTTTATGTGTTTTCTTCGCCCCTTTAACAGGATCTTGCGGGTTTTATGGGTATAATTGCAACTGCTATTCAATTGTCTGCCACTGCAACATTTATGCATATGTGATCATGTCACACATGTTCATATTCACACATTCTCATAAAGATCTACAAAGTGCTGAAATAAAAGTGTTAGAGGAACTGTAACAGAGCGTCCTCGTTCGAAGAAGCATTGTCAGCATAATCACCATGTGACACCACTCATAGTTCCATAGTATATCGTATATATGCAGTTCATTTCGGGAACATTTGCCATAAATATTTCTATAAGCTAACATGTGATGCAATTAAATTCGGTCAACCTAATCATAGCAACATTACAATTTAAACAAATTAATAACGGAACCAAGAAGACTTATACTCGATAATTCGTACAGATTGTTTTATAAAAAGTTAAAGGTTTATTTTGAAAAGTCTAATATATAAAATATTAATCAGTTTCTTATCTTTGCCTTTGTACGGTTCCTCATTCAGGGCAATATGATTTTCTGTGAATGGATATTGTCTTAAACTCCCTCTGATACTAAGTACCTGCGAGTAATTTTGAATAGCAAACTTTCATGGAGACTCAATGAAGAGGAGATAGCGAGAAACGCCCATGGTGCACTCTATGGATATAAGATGATGGTAAGGTCTATAGTAAATGGATTCTCTGTGCCTGGCTTCATGTATCAACAGTACTCATGCCAATTTTGATTTCCCCTTCTTTAGTGTGAGGCTCTAAGAAAAATATCATACTGAAAACCGTTGGAGCGGATACAACGACGCGCCTTTCTCTGACCTAAGAACCACTCCAACGGGTGCAATTGATATTACACTCGATAGCTTTGCAAGATTAAACGCGTTAAGTGAATTCTCAACAAAGACCGTGGGGTATAGCTCGGGTATGGCTCCAAAAGTCGGGGGTTGGTGGATAAAATAGACCATGTACCTTAAAGCTTCATTTGGCAGGAAAAGTTTTAAATCACTAAAAGAGAGTGGATGGTGCAGGAACATGCGACTTCGCAACGGAACTTGCAACATCTACAGAGACGGATCAAAAATGGTTGTAGGATTGGACGCCGATGCGAAAGGTATGGCAGACGGAACAGGGTGAAATGGAATGCTTTAAGAATATGTAAGAGCTCAGAAAAAAAACGTACATACGTTTTACTCACATGGTCTCGAAAGGACGGACGAATGCGGGATTGTTGGCCTAATGAGAGAGACGCAAGAGAATCTCTCATGCTTCTGTTCATCCTTATTTACAACTCGTCTTCGATATTTAGGAGCTTCGCAGTTGAAATAACTAGATGAAATATCAAAATTAGATATTGAATCACTCTTAAAGTTAGCAAAATCGTAGACGTCTTGCTCAAATTAAACCAAACCTCTATCTGGTATTACTAAAGACTAGTAAATACGAGGTGTGTTCAAAAAGTATCGCGAATTTTGTGTTTTTTTCAAAAATTATTTATTTATTCATGAATATCCACCTTGTCCCCTTCAAAGTAATCCCCATGAGATATTATACGAGTATATGGATGATGTGACAGCTGGCCAGTATTACCCAACGTAACCTTAAGAGGGAATCATCTTATAAATCCACCTACTACTATATCTGTTATCTATTGTAAGTTCTGCATGATCCCTCACACTTAGAGATTGTAGCTTAACTGTATAGATGACAGCACAGGGTTTTTAATTTTACTTTATATGGTTCAGGCTGTACTTCAACTCCACTTTTATACGAGAATAATTCTGTAGTGCTCGCGATATAGAAGAAATGTAGAATTACAAAAAAGTAGTTGGCATGTCCAGCCCTCGGAAAGGAAGGGCAAACCGTATTTCCGGCATTAAAAAGTGTGAATACCATCAGGAATTTGGGGAAATTTAAGTGATGAGGTGTAGAGCTAAAGTAAGAATTTTTGATTATACGAGAAATTTAATTGAACTTTTCAAAATCTATAATCAAAGAAAAATCCTGAGATATCATAATATTTTGTTCAAACCCTTGCAACATGCTGCTACATAACGGGTGATTTTTTTGAGGTTAGGATTTTCATGCAGTAGTATTTGACAGATCACGTGGGATGTCAGACATGGTGTCAAAGAGAAAGATGCTCAGTATGCTTTGACATTTCATCATGAATAGACTTACTAACGAGCAACGCTTGCAAATCATTGAATTTTATTACCAAAATCAGTGTTCGGTTCGAAATGTGTTTCGCGTCCGTGTCCGATGAGCGATGAGGCTCATTTCTGGTTGAATGGCTACGTAAATAAGCAAAATTGCCGCATTTGGGGTGAAGAGCAACCAGAAGCCGTTCAAGAACTGCCCATGCATCCCGAAAAATGCACTGTTTGGTGTGGTTTGTACGCTGGTGGAATCATTGGACCGTATTTTTTCAAAGATGCTGTTGGACGCAACGTTACGGTGAATGGCGATCGCTATCGTTCGATGCTAACAAACTTTTTGTTGCCAAAAATGGAAGAACTGAACTTGGTTGACATGTGGTTTCAACAAGATGGCGCTACATGCCACACAGCTCGCGATTCTATGGCCATTTTGAGGGAAAACTTCGGACAACAATTCATCTCAAGAAATGGACCCGTAAGTTGGCCACCAAGATCATGCGATTTAACGCCTTTAGACTATTTTTTGTGGGGCTACGTCAAGTCTAAAGTCTACAGAAATAAGCCAGCAACTATTCCAGCTTTGGAAGACAACATTTCCGAAGAAATTCGGGCTATTCCGGCCGAAATGCTCGAAAAAGTTGCCCAAAATTGGACTTTCCGAATGGACCACCTAAGACGCAGCCGCGGTCAACATTTAAATGAAATTATCTTCAAAAAGTAAATGTCATGAACCAATCTAACGTTTCAAATAAAGAACCGATGAGATTTTGCAAATTTTATGCGTTTTTTTTTTAAAAAAAGTTATCAAGCTCTTAAAAAATCACCCTATAGTACAATAGCTAAAAATAATCGAGTTAGATATAAGGTTAAGAAGGGCGATCCATTTCGAGGTACTCTACTTCTTTAAAGAGAAAAAAAAAACAGAAACTTCTAATTTAATTAGGAATGTTTATTATCATTCGAAAGAACATTCTTTGGTATTAATTTTTTGAGAATTATCTCTTTCGAATGTTGGCCGCGACTATGTCTCTGATAGTCTATCCGTTCTTCTTTTCGATGACTCGTTCGAGCATTTCAACTGGTAACTGGTTTGTTATCACAAGATATTGGTGGCCAATCGACCGTGTGGGAAGTGCCGCCATCTTGTTGAAGCCAAAAGTCGCCGAAATCCTCAAATAATCAGTTATCATGGCGCGATAATGATCGGTTAAGTTCTCACCGGCACCACATCAAACCGTTGCTCTTTTTGGACAATATAATAGCCCTTGAATCTCACCAGGTTGATCTTCGTCCCAAATGCGGCAATTTTGCTTGTTTACATACCCCTTGAGCCAGAAATGGGCCTTATCGCTCAAGTGATAAGCTGTAGTTTGTACGCTTGCAATTTAAGTCCAAGTTACTACAAAGGACGCGGATTCAACTCTACACGGTTTTCGAGTACACTCTTACTCTCGCTTCGACTGTTATATTTTCTTTACTGCGTACAGGATCTGGTCTATTCGGTTGTATATTATCCAATAATGAATACTGCTTCTCAAGATGGGTGATGGTGTTGCGAACGTTACCCTCAGTAGGCCGATTATATTGACCATAAGTTGAGGCCTCTCTATGAAATGTCAATCAACGCGACTCACGAAGGAGTACCTCTACTTGGATCATCAGTTATAAACTTGGACAATTGAGCGAACTTGCCGAGCATTTTTCCATACTGGCAACTTTGGAGTTTTAAGAACATTAAACCTTTATTTCTATGTCATAAACAAACCCAACAGAGATCATAGCCGTCTTCCAAACTGTTTTCTTTAGCTTTTCACCAGTTGTTAAGGAGCTTCAGTACTTTTGCAACACTTCATTGACCAATTTTTATAAGGCTCTGAATATTTAGTACTTCATCGTCATTTTTTAATATACTTTATATGTCGATCGCTTTGTTTATCGAATATCAACACGACTTACATCACATACAAACAAAGGTGCCGCTGGGGAGGGGATTCAGCTGTTTAACATTTATTGCCAGCTGTTCGCTATTTTTTAAAGACTGTTTTGACTTATTTTCACAGCAACGCTATTGTGGTTTTTGCGGTTTCGCTACTCACTCAATTGTGGCGTCAATAGCTTAATTGATTAACGCCCGTGAGAAACAGTTATTAGCCACAACTGTTGAAAAAGTGGCAAAGTAAACGTGTAAAGCATATAATTACATAAGTACTGTCTGTCTACTCTCGACACTCTTCACACATTTACAAAGAAGAATAATAACAAAAAAAGTCCGTTTAAACTCAAAGGCAAATATTTGCACGGCTGCCAATGATTTAATTCACTTAAAAGTCGGTGCAAAGTTTTAAAGCACACACGCACACACACATATATATACACACATGCATTTTTGCGCAACTTGTTTATTTGGCTTTTTGTTTTTCAATAACTTTTCAGTCAAAGCAAATGATTGTTGGTAGCAGTTAGCAGCGCTGCACAGCACTCCGCACACGCAAAGGAGCGAACTCATAAAGCATCAAATTTCGATTCATCAATTTTCATTCGCTTTGCGACCGCCATGCGTCGAAATATACGAAACGAAATTTTTACCCCGGCGCGCTTTTCATTTACTTTTGCATACTCACTAGTGCGACTACCGGTAATAAGTTTCTGTATAAACTTCATAAAATAAATTGATTTAAAAAAGAGCAAACGTCTGGCGGCAACAGCAACAGTGGCGCTAAAAGGTGAGGTTAGAAGCAGTTGGCTTGAGAGCGAAGGGAAGGGGTGCGAATGTTTTCATTGACTTGCTAAGCAACCACGCATTAGATGCGGTACACTGTGAGGGGGCGCAGATCTCGCTCCTTTTCGGAGGAGTTGTGAGACTCACAAGGACCTCCCATTCGAAGAACTGTAAGTGGCGGCAATTTCAGCAAATGACGCAACATCTTTCATGTCATCTGATAGCAATTTCTTATTTCTCGCTTTTGTCCCATCATAAACTTGCTTGGCGCTTTCGTGGAGCACACATATTCCAGTAGATATTTTTATGCGCTTTTTTATGCGAGTATGCATGTCCGCATGTGAGGCGCTGACAGCAACTGATGCATCTTGAAAAGATTACTCGGAAGTACAACTTACAAATATATATATATATATGTGTCTGTTTGCGTTTGTAGTTGATATGATAGTTCGTCTTCCACTTCGTTTTTCTTGCAATAATTTTGTAAAATTCGCAGCACATTACAGCGGCCACGGTTGCCACCTGCTGCCGACTCCCTCACAAGCGCCGACATTCATCAGTTGCCAATCGAAATAGAGTGTTTGCATAAAACAGGATTTTTCTTGTTCATCTGGCAAATGATGTATAACTTTGCAGGTGGCAACCACGGCACCTCCCATACATACTGCCATCATATTGTCAAAGCGTATCAAAGAGTGAAATTTACCGTTGATTGACCGTCTTTGAGCATATTTTCTCATTTCTTTACATTCACCTATTTCACCTTTTATGTTAATGAAAGAACCATTTTGCTTATATTTCTTTTTCTAATGCATTTTTATGAAATTATTGCTTCTTGTTTACTGTTATTGTATTCGGGCGTAATACCAACTTAAATTTTTTTTTTCAGAATTATTTTATTAAATAGAAATGTATGTGGAAAGAAAAGTATGTTTTTAAAGAAAAGGAGATTTTGAAATACAGTGTGCTAAAAGTACCAAACACGCTTTACAAAAACTTAATTCCGATCGTTCAGTTTGTATGGCACTTATATATTGCGGATGCAGCATCTTAAGAAGAAAAGAATGTGAAAAAATCTCAAAGTGATATCTCATAAACTCAGGGACTAGTTCTCATATATATTAGGTTGTCAAATATCTCCCTTCCGCTTTTTTGCTCTTTGTTCAATGCTTTATAAAAAGTGTTACTGTGATCGGATTTAGTTCAAATATGCGCCGTTTCGTTCCACAATCTATTTCCATCTTGACGGCAACTTCATTATACTCTCCTGGCAGAAACCCCCCACCTTATTTGAAAAGAACTTGGACAACCACTTTTTACAAGCCTCTTTTGAGTTCAACTTTACACCAACAAGGGCGTTCACCATGGACGGGAACAGGTAGTAATCACTTGGCGCTATGTCCGGGCCATATGGTGGATGCGATAAAACATTCCATCTGAAGTGTGTGGTCTGGCGTTGTCTTGGTGGAGCACTACACCTTTCCTGTTGGCCTATTCTGGACGTTTCTGATCTATCGCCAGCTTCAAGCGGTCCAGTTGTTCGCAGTAGATGGTAGAATTAAGCGTCTGGCCATATGGGAGCAGCTCATAGTGGATGATTCCCTTCCAATCCCACCAAGTCCCGGTTTGGCCACTGTTTGCGATGCTTCACCGGCCTTCGACCACGACCGTTTTCGCTTGATATTGTCGTATGTGATTCATTTTTCGCAGCCAGTCACCATCCGCTTCAAAAATGGTTCGAGTTCGTTCCGTTTCAGCAGCATATCGCAGGCGTCCAAAAATTTTTTTGCGTCAAATCATACGACAGCCAAACATCAAGCTTTTTTGTGTATCCAGCCTTCTGCAGATGGTTTAAAATGGTTTGGTGACTAACTTTCATCTTCTGGGCGATGTCACGAGATGCCACATGCCGGTTTTACACGATGTTTTCCATGATTTGTTTGGTACTCGTCATCACAGGTCTTCCGCCGGGTGGCTTATTCATGGTGTCGTTTTCACCCGACAAAAAGGCGGAAAGGAGATATTTGACAATCTAATATATTATTTATATATATTTTATAGGGTCTCCGACGGTATCTTCTAGGTGTTTAAAACATCGTATGTAGAAAACTTAATATAAGCAGTTACAGTAGTAGTGCTATATCCAATTCCTACCATTGCGTCCTCGCCGTCGTCAATAACCCTTATGTAAGGTGTGGTAGCCAACGCGAGTGAAGGCCAAGGTCACGGCTAAAAAAGAGGAAGCTTCAGCGGAGCCACTCCGGCATTTTCGGTTTAAGGGTTCGCTGAAGTAATAATGCAGGGCCTGTTCACCAGAAGTGAATCGATCTTTGAAACAAACTGCTCGCTATATATTGTGTATATGTATATAAAAAGAAATAGCCTCGGATGAGGGACCCCACTTTTAATAACGACCACAGCAGCCGTAATAAGGAGTTTGATTTAAGGACATACTCCTAGAATGTCCAATCCTTAAATTAGGAAGGTGTCGATAGCCAGCTGCTTGATGCCCTCGTAAAAGTAAAGGCCGCCAATCCGAGAAAAAGGCTTTGCGGAATATTTATGGTCCTTTGCACATTGGCAACGGCGAACATTGACATACTGCAGCGAATCAAGAGACAGCCGCTGTGCTAGGCAATGTTGCCCGGATGGAAGAGAGCTTTGAAAGTCGAGTAGAAATATGCGTCTTTTCTTCTGTCACATCTCATGGAAAATCGTGTGGGTATCGTTAATCAAGCATTACTCTATGTATTAGGTATATTGCTTGAAGGAAGAACTAATCATGCCCAAGTTATTTAGGCCATTTATTCTGACTTTCTTCATGCTAAAAGGGATAGAATCTATTATTGATACAGAAATCCAGTCGAAGACGCCAAATAATTCTCATACACGCAAATAAGCACGAAGTTTTCTGGACAACGGAGAGGTGGCGATAAAAGTAGATAAGTAGAGAAAATGAATATTTCAGTACCAGTACTCAGGATATAAGCAGAAGCCAGGATAGCTGAGACCACTGTGGGAGAAAACAAGATTCATACTGATACTAAGATAGGAAGCCTCAGTGAGAGGAACTGTCGCCCTAAGCAATGAGATATATAGTGTCCAATTCTTTTTCCTAGCAAATAGAACCAGATTCCATTCAAATCTGAAAAATCTTGCCTTTATCAGCGTATCAAGAACGTCGGCACTAAAAGTCATTGTGTAACTCTCACCTCTACTACATGGAAAGCCAAGTCTATCATACTAAACATGCGAGCAGAAGGGTATCAAAGACGGAAATCCAACTCGCTTCAAAAAATTAAATCCTTAAGTGAAGAGATTGGCTCATCTCCTAAGGGACGGCATTACCAAGAAGATAAACTCTCTAGCTCTATTCAGTGTTACACTGATCGAAAAAATAAAGAGCTGTCCCGCAAAATAATAAGAGAGTTCAGGGAGGGATTGTTGCCAATTCCACAAGCATGAACCATAAAAAACTGTTAATCGGGTGTTACAATCTCAATTTCACATTGCAAGTTCAGTACATAACAAGCAACAGTACATAACCAATATGGGTACAGGCTCTTGAACAAAATGCCGTTTTAGATGAACTTATCCTTATCAAAATATATGGAGTATAGCCCTGTTCAAAAATCATTTAGAAAACGTAATTTTCTCTTCAAGAAGCTGCTCATTTGTTGGTACTCAGACCACTACAACATATAGCTGCCACACAAACTGAACGATCGGAATCAAATGCTCGCGAGGGAAACTTCCTCGTTTGATGATATATGTATCTTCATGAAATTTGGTATGAGTTATTGTTCATAGAAATAATGTAATATCGAAAAAATTGTTCAGATCGGATTACTATAGCATATAGCTTTCATACAAACTGAACACACTTTACTAAAAGAAATGCACCTGTGAAGGGTATATTAGCTTCGGTGCAGCCGAAGTTAACGTTTTTTCTTGTTTAAAATAAAAACAAATATATTTAAAACAAACCAAACCGTTGTTTCTTCTATACAGATGAAATGGCAGCTCTTGAATCAAAATGCAGCAATTTTACTTGTTTCATACCCATTGAGCCAAAAGTCACTCTCATCGCAGAACAACTTTTCAAGAGCCCATAGATAGAAGCGATGTGGCTTGGAAAGGTTGAGCGGCTTCAATTTTTGTGCTTGCGGTATTTTGTTTGCTTTCAATTTAAGATCTCGACGTAAAATGTGTCAAGTCGTTCAATACGTCAGTCCAAGATACTGCACACGGCGCCGAATCGACTCTCCATGGTCTTCGTGTACACTGTCTTTGCGGCTACTATATTTTCTTAACTGTGTGCTGGACATGTTCTATTCGGTCGAATATTATTCAATAATGAATGCTTGATCTCAATATGATTGATGATGTTGCGAAGAGTGCGCTCAATAGGCCGATTATGTTGACCATAAGTTGAGCTTTAGGGCGCGAATAATATTATTTACAGAACGTGAGTTTTCGTAATAAAGTTGAACGATTTTTAAACATTGTTCAGGCGTAAGTCTCTTCACGATTAAATGCCAAACAATCCTAAACAAAATGCATGACAGCTTAACAAAACACTATTGAAAAAGTAGCTCTACTTGTATCATCCGTTGTAAATATATATGCATTTTTATAAGTCACGCTACACGCTCACTAGTTTTCTCTAAGGTATAAAGTAAACCGAAAATTCGAAAATCGTTGTATTAGGTACCATATTATTATATATGTATGTCGGCTACGGGAAGCTTTCATCCAATTCAACCCGTGTTTGCTTACAAACATATTGTTAGGAAAGGATTTGCTTTCAATGCCCAGAACTTATCCTAAAGATTGACTGATATTATCAACGAAATTTTAGCAATTGGAACTGCAGTTCTCATATTCGGTATCTGACTTAACAGTTGTAGTTCAATGTTGACAATTTTGGTGACAAGGTGGACTACTTTAAGCGCATTATTCGGAGAAAGTTTTCATTCATCAAAAATGCTCTTGACTGGTTTGATATATAAATCAGTTCATATACAGACTTTCTTCAAAAGTATTTTTTGACTATACCGGAATATATGAATATAGGGATAGCAAAACTTGACAGTTTGTAAGAAGACAGAAACATCTCATTCAAACATTTATTTTTCGATCAAATAAATAAAATAAAATATGCTGACTATCAATTGTTTTTCAACTTAGAAGTGAGCTGTAGCAAAGTAGCTACTTTTGCATTGAATTATTGAAATTTCACCTCTTTGAATTTTTATTTTTTCTAATAAAAATTTCCCACATTTTAGAGCTTGCAACATTGTATGGAAGATATGCGCATATGTGTGAGTTTGAAAATGCAAAACACTAAATCCAAAATGAATCGAAGAAAAATAAAACTGTCATTTGAATGCAGACAACTGAAGTGAGTATTGATAAAAAAAAATGTTATTTAACCAAAACCTAAGAGGGAAAATATGCAGAGAGTAGCAACTTTTGCTTCACCAATGAAAATTTATTACAAAATATCACAGATATGCACTTGAGACAGGGCAAGCAATCACGCAGCGCACAGTTTGAATAAATTTTATTTTTATTTTTGATTCCCTTGCCCTCAGACTTTTGTTACTGGAGTTGAAAGAGAAAAATAACTTAAGTGAGATAAAGGGAGATTTTTGTGCCCAAAAGTTGAAAGCAAAAATTGTGACAATAAAATTCGACTAAATATTGGAATTTGTAGGTAAAGCAAAGCAAAAACATTTCAGTGTCTGTTAGTCTAATTGGATTTCATTAAAATAAATATTTGAAAAATTGTATCCAATGTACAACTGAGGATTTATTTAAATATAACTGTAAATAAATTTAACAAAATCTTCGAGCCACACACATATATATCAACCACACAAGTTTTTTTCGCACAGAGTTAAGAATGATAATGTATGTATGTATGTGTTTATGTAAGTGTGTGTGTTTGAGTATTGGGTTCTTGAATGACAGTCGTGCGGTCCGACTCTTTAGCAGCGCTATTGAATTTCAAATTGCTTCCGCATGAAATCGTAAACGCAATCAGTCAACAATGCCACATTTACATGCAACATATGTATGTACACACACGCATATTGTTGGTGGTGCATAAGTGCACTTGTCATTTAGTTGTGCATGTGAGCTTATAAATATTTTGTTTGTAACTCTGCGGTTTTCAGCTGTGCCACCCGAGTGACTGCGCAAACATGCAACACCTTATTTAACAATTTGTTAAACAAATGCGGCTTCGGTTACCGAAATGTCGGAAGAAAACAAACGGCACAAAGAACCGTATTTACGACTATATCAGAAGTTAGCAAGCGACGCAGAATGAGGGCTGACCGAGAATAATATATATATTTTTTCACATATTGAATAAAACAAGACAATAGCAAAGGAACCTCTAGGAAATAGATAGAATAGAGAAGCTTTGTTGTTGTTTTCAGTTGTCAAGTTTCATCACAAATTTACCAAACTCACAAAAAATATATGTATTTATACAAGGTCTGTCGCAAAAGAAACAGGACTGTTAAAAAAAAACAACAAAAAATTAATATTTTTCAAAAGTTATATTTTTTTATTCAAAGTAGTTTCCTTGTGCTTCGATACAGCGTTTAGCCTGGTCAATTAGCATTTCAAATGAGTGTTTAAGGTCAATTTTCGGAGTGCTCCTGAGAATATCGGTCGTCGCCTTTTGGATAGCTGAAATGTCCTGAAACCAGTGTCCTTTCATGGGCAAATGAAGTTTTCTAAATAGGTAAAAATCACAGGGTGCCAGATCAGGTGAGTAGGGTGAGTGATTAATGGTTAATATGGAGTTTTTTGTCAAAAAATAAGTGCCAAACGTCGACCGATGACACGGCGCATTATCGTGCAACAGGCGCCAGGACCCTGCCTCACGGTGTTGTGGTTGAGCACGACGAATGCGTGACAAAAGACGCTTCATAACACCAAGGTAAATCACAGCATTAATCGTTTGGCCAGGTGGGACGAACTCTCAGTGTACAATACCCTCGGAATCGTAAAAACAAATCAGCATTGTCTTCGACGACTTTTTCTCGGTGACTTCTGATCGTCACAGAGGTCCTCACGACCTTCTTGGAATCGCTTAAACCACTCATGCACATTACTACGGGATAGGCACTGATCACCATAAACTTTTTCCATAATTTGGAATGTTTCAGTAAACGTTTTCCCAAGTTTAAAACAAAATTTAATATTTGCTCTTTGCTCAAAATGCATTTTACGACCGATGACCAAAAGCTGCTGTCACTTTTTGATCGACAACATCGATTGTTGTTATCCAGTTGTCTTAAAATTTTTACGAAATGTCAACAAGGGATGAAACTTTTTATTTCATATACCCACCAATAGGTGGCGCCACCAGAAACAGTTATATTTAAAAAGTTCTGTTTCTTTTGCGGCAGACCTTGTACATCATTGTCTTGAAATAGTATGAATTCTTCACTGAAACTGTGCTCTACTTCCTAACCAAGTAGTGGTATTGTATGAGTAGAAGAAACGATTGCTGAACTAAGAGTAATGTTGTCTATATTAGACTGAACAAAGCAGTTATAAGCAGTTGAAACCTGCAACCTGCTGCAGTGTTAAGAATACCTCGAGAATACTTCGAAAGCCAATAAAACACATTTTAAACATCAATTACCAGATATCTAATGGAAGATTGGTATCCGATAGCGAAATATCAAGCTTCGGTATTCCTAAAGGGAACCAAGTTTAATACATAATCATGTATATTATACTTTTCCTCACATATTCAACACCTTTACCCGACTACCACCCCTCACATACATACATATGTATATGTATAAATATGTAGCCAATTCATTCACATCGTGGCCGGGGCGTACGCCTTTTACGAAGCTGTCACCAATAATATAAAATGTTACAAGCGTATATTATGTAGCCATGCAAACGCTTCGTCAAATGCCGACATTGTATTTGACACATACATACATATGTAAATATTGTGGTATCCGTTACCAGTTGACACCTTCGGACAAGTGTAACCGAACACTTTGAGTACAGATAAATTTACCGTTTAAATATTTCAATTGGCGTTAACCGGCGCAGCAATTTCCAGCTGCGCTTAAATTGATTCTGAAGGAAGAAGTTGGCTAATCGCGTTGTTGTTGTAAGGGTTGCAGTAAGTAGCTTTGATTGCTATGTACGAATATACATATGTACATAAGTATGTGCATAAAGTTATGTATGTTCAGTGATTCCTTTAGTTTAGTGGTCAGTTAATGGCGGTCTCCTTTTTAAAGTGAACAATGTATTGATTCGAAATCTCTTTCAGGTTAGTTAAAATTGGAAAACTCTAAACTACGTCAGTCATAGTTTTCACGATAAATCGCGAAAAAGGCTCAAAATAAGGCCGGTGTCGATTGTTCCAGAGAAATACTAACAAAATACAATAGCATTGCTTCGAAACATATCTATAACATCGTGACTAATGACGAATCGTGGATTTACGCTTATGAGGCCGAAAGAAGAAATGTCGCAACCTTACTGGAACAACGCAAAACAGTAAATTGTGAGTGCTTTACAATCATTTCTTTACCATTTGTCTTTCAAGAAATCAGGAAAACCAACCGCCGAAGAATAATATCTTTTCACCACGACAATGCAAGCTCGCTCACACCGACTAAAACAACTGCATTTCTGAGCACTCATCTGCCGTAAAGTCCTGACTTGGCACCGAATGACTTTTTTTATTACCGTTTGTAAAAAAAAGAGGTCAGCACCTGAAGAGGGGTTAATGCGTTAAAATGACACTTCTACGAGATTCCTCAATCAGAATGGCAAAAGTGCTTCTACAATTGGTTCAAATGCATGCCAAATTGCATAGATGGAACCCTAAAACATATACATAAGTTGTTCAGTAGGAAATTTGAACTAGTCCATGAGCTACTTCTTAAATATATTCAAGCTTCATTCACAACAGCCAACCATCACCACCGGAAACTATTCTGAGTCCAGATTAACAATTTGCCAAGATTTTCATTTTATTTGTCGTGGCTAAAAAGCGACTACTATTGGCACAAAATTGTAAGACTATTTATTCCATATTTTTTCTAGATTGATATGACTGTCAGTGACATCTGTGCCAAATGTCACATCAAAATTATCATTAGTGTTTAGCATACGCTTTTCTTTCCGAAATACATAAAGTGCATTCGACGATTTTTGCGATGAATAAAGGTTTTCAACAAAGAAGTTCCTTTAATTTTATATGCGAAATCAAATTTCTTGTGCCGAAACGTTGCGAAGTGTTTTTGATTGGTACAAAGTATTCAAAGAGGGTCGAGAACAAGTTGCCGATGTATCACGATCACGACGGCCATGAAAATCAACTGATGATCCGCACTTCAATCAAATAAAAGAATTAGTGTTTGAGAATCGACGACTAACAGTCAGAGATCGTTGGCATCATTGGAGTATTGGAAGGATCCAGTTTTTGTTCACTTATTTTCATTATTTCACCTTTTGAACCCGAACGAATTTTCAATACCCTCTTGGTAATATTATCCAAACTACTAAAACAGCCATTATACATAGTATATGCTTATGCAAATTATAAATTTCAATCCTTTTTTGCATCGTTCACTGGAGCACCTAGTAACCCTAATCGCATTGGATATTCATTCAATTGTAATTTTTGTACTTGTACTATTCGCATATTTACGAGTATATCGTCGGTATGTAAACAATTCTACGATGAACTCTTCCCTTAAAATGAATATACAAAGAATCAGGTGGTTGCATGAACAACTACCAAATGCTAAATAATAGCTACAACTATACATACACGAGGGCAGTTCGATAAGTATTCAGCCTAACCGCGTGATGGAGCCAATATCGCAAAAGACATTGTCGAACTAGAAGCGTTCATAGATTTTAGAAATACATAATATAATAAATACATAACAGAAAAATGTTTGATTATTCTTTTGTAACTCACCCGGCATGCCAGCTCCGAAGTACTACTTTGCCCAAAAAATAAGATGACATTTTAATTTAAACTGGGCGCGTCGAAGGATTTGGAGAATTATTTTTTTTTAAGCTGGTAGTACTGTCAGTTACATTTATGTATGTCAAATTTCATGTCAAAATATTCAATAGTGTTTGAGATACGTGTCGTTTTTTGAGCTGCTAAAAGAGAGTTTTTCGTTTTTTGCTATGTCGAAATTTGTTGAGCAAAGAATTTGCATTAAATTTTGTTTACGGAATCAATTTTCTGTTACGGATACATTGAGGATGGTGCAGAAAGCCTTTGGTGATGAGGCTATGACTACAAACAATGTTCACAAGTGGTAAAGTGAGTCCAAAGCCGACCGTGAACGTGTCGACGACGAAGAGCGTTCAGGGCGACCATCAACCTCAACCGGCGAAGCTCACGTTCAACAAATCAAAGATTTGGTGTTGAAAAACCGCCGAATAACAATTAGAGACCTTGCTGATGAAGCTGGCACATCGAAAGGCTCAGCCAATACCATTTTGAAGGATGTTTTGGGCCTCAAGCGCGTCAAATCTCGACTGGCACCGAAAACATTGAATTTTTTGGAAAAAAGGCGTCGCGTGGAAGTGTGTGAAACGATGCTTTCCGACTACCAGGGTGTCATGAAACGCATTATAACTGGCGATGAGACTTGGATCTATACTTACGACCCCGAAACAACCTATAAATCGAGCGAATATTGTGCCAAAAGAGAGCCGAGTCCAAAAAAAATCGCGCCAAAGTCGCTCAAAAATCGAGGTCATGTTGACTGTTTTCTTCGATTATCGTGGTGTTGTGCATTATGAATTCCTTCCAACCGGTCAAACAGTCAACAAGGAATATTATTTGAACGTTATGCGTCGTTTGCGTAACGCTATCCGCCTAAAAAGGCCGGAATTGTGGAAAGACAATTCTTGGTTTTTACACCACGATTAAGCACCATCCTATACTGCCCTCGTAATTCGTGATCATTTCGCCAAAAACACAACCCGTATCGTTCCGCAACCACCGTATTCACCTGATCTGGCGCCGTGTGACTTCTGGCTGTTCACTAAGCTTAAAAGACCGCTCCGGGGACACCGTTTTTATACGATAGAGGAGATTCAAGCCGCAGCGAAGACGGAACTTAAGGTCATCCCGGAAAGTGAATACAACCAGTGTTTTGAAGATTGGAAAATCCGTTGGCATAAGTGCATTGCATCGAAAGGGGACTACTTTAAAGGGGATGAAATTGATTTGGAAGAATAAATAAGGAATTTTCAAAATAAATACAAGGCCACCTTATTTTTGGACGCAGTCCACTACGCCAAATCAATGAACCGAATTGTGCAAAAATATGGCAATAAAAGTGAGCTTTCACTATGACGATGTGCCTACGTACACCCTCACCATAGCGTCGGCCAAATTGGTCAAACTTGGCCAAAAACTGCTGATCCAACGCCAATATTCGCCAGATTTCACCTCGTGGAACTTCTTCCTGATTTGCAAGCGTGAAAAGACACTCGTCGGGCGGAAAATTTATTCAAATGAGGAGGTTATAGCAGCGACGGACGACGGTTCTGCTGACCTCCAGAAATTTATTTAAAGAAGTTGGTGCAACATACTTATCGGGCCGAACTCGTACTTACAAACATATGCATTAGTTACATGTCATTGCTGTCGTCATTCGTGCATGAAACGGAGACTCAACAGTCACAGCAATGTTAAGGGCCGAACACACGAATCATTGGATAAGTAAGTCAAATAAAGTTCGCATCAGTTGGAGAATTGTGTGTCAATGAGTATTGATTTAGCCTGAGTTGCATAGGAAACATGTACTGCATATTATCGTATTATCTTGCCTATGCGCATATGATTGTATGCTGGAGGGATTGTGATAATGGACTCATTTGCTCGCTAGCATGAGCACAAGGAGTACAATCAGGCTAATTGCAATAAAAACCTATTTTTGTTTGGAAATAGTTATCAGCTGCTTTTGTTGCTCTTACTCTATCCCTCTTCCTCTCCCTTTCTCTCTATTCGACACACACAGTATTTTTGGGAAAATATGTAGACAAGAGCAAATTCAATAACCTATAATAGGTATGTTATGGCTTTTGGTTGAAAAGGGCAATTCATACATATTATTACATCCTCCTCACACCTCAATAGTGCCTTACGATTTTTACAAGGGATAAAATTATTGAACAAAGAATTTGCCTCAAATGTTGCATTTCTAATAAAATTTCAAAAGCTTACGGTGATTCGGCTTTATCGAATACACAAATGGTGTGAAGACCGTCGAGAGATCGTTGAAGACATGCCTGGTTCTGGACGATCTACGACCTCTTCAACTTATGAAAATATTAAAAAAGCGAAGGATATAGTACTTGAATACCATCTTCATGCTCCTCCCTATAAAGCATTTTTTTTTTCAAAACGATAACCCTGAATAGGTCTCTTTGGACAGGCTTGATAGAGGGAATTCCGACGCCACTTTCATGGAGAGCATTCTAACTGCAAATGAGACATTGGTTTATGAGTTTAACATGCAAAGAGATCAACAGTCATCGAAATGAAGGGAAAAAATAAACTGAAACCAAAAAAAAAACACGGCAAAGCCGCTCAAAGATCAAGATAATGCTCATATATTTTACCACTAAATTTTAAATTGCGATTGTATTAAACCGCCCGTAGAAGAATTAAACTAGCTTTGAATGCTTATTAAATTCCTTAATAGAACACTAATTCTTCTGTACTACAATATGATATTTTGCCAACTACGGTATTTACACTAATAACTTCCGCATAACCACAACAAACTAAATTTAATCGCACTGGCAAAAAAAGGCAGGAATTCTAAATATAAATATTTTTCCAGGGCAAACGCTGCCAAATAACAACAACAGTCACACAAGTGCAGAGAAATGATAACAAAAGCAACAGATGCGCCCTGCCGACTCGGCAGCACAGGGTCCAACCGACAGCCCAGCGGCAATCAGCAAAAGGCGGAAGAGGAATAATATTTACACAAACCTTCTTCCACCGCATACTCGACGGTCTTCGGCTGCTGGCTGCTAACCGCTGCCAGCGCCAGTGTATTAGCATGCAAAGCTTAAAACAAGAAGAGCGAAAATTCAATGAAAAACATTTTAACGTAATCCTGGAAAATCCCCTGGAAAAAATATGCACATTTCAAATAAAGAAATAAGGAAACAATAGAAATGTAAAATGTAACTACAAAAACAACAGCAAGAAAGAATAAAAATAAGATCGCCAATGGCAAAGCATTGCTTCGGGCGCCTAAACAGCTGTGGGTAGCATGGTCAGCGGTTGCAAGGGGGACGACAAATGTCTGCAGCCAACGAACCTCAACTAAATTGAAGAAAAGCTATGCGTCCACAGCCATTTAGCTAAAGCCAACACCAGCGTCCCACTAAAGGCGGCACCAACGTAAGCCCAGCGCCATGAGCCAAAGCTAACAAAAATATGCGTTGGTACCGTTACAAACGCCAACTCGTACTGGTAGCCGCACTGGCGAGTTGAGGGTTCCGTTTCACCTGAAAATGAGAATTCAACAAAACCACTCAACTGTATCTTTGCCGGGCAGCAAACAAAACAAGGCTTGTTTATGGTCACGTGGAAATGTGGCGTGGTAGGGTCGCTATGAATATGGAGTATGTGTGTGTATGTGTGCAATAGTGTTGCATGCGTAATATCGCCTTCAATTGCATGCAATGCCGTATGATTGTTTAGAAGAGTAGAAAATGTTGTGAAATTCAATTTTGAATCTCGTCCATTTGATGCTGAGCGTATAGTTGCAAAACGTTTTGGCTTCGGCCGTTAGCCGTTAGCCGTTAGTGGCAACATTGTAGTCTATTCATTTGAAGCGCCAACATATGTATTGCCGGAACACTTATTTACCTACAGCGGCAAGAGTGTGAACTCGTGTATAACAAATAAACAGATATGGAATATTTTCAACCAACGCACAACCAGCTCTGCGTGGCATTACATAAAAATTTGTTCACATAACCGCTGTTTGGAAGAGCTTAACGAGATTTAGTTGGATATTTGCATAGTAAAAATGTTCAATAAGCGGGATTAATCGATTGAAAATAATATACGAATATTGTCTGCCGCGTGCGATTCAGGCGCAACTCAATTGATTTAAAGAAGGATTCTAGCGAAAATATAATAAATTTAAAGGTATTTGGCTGCCTCGCTGACTTTGTTGCTCAGACTCAGGCAAACTGGACAATTCGGCGATTGCGGAGCTGAGCACTCTGAAATCCTCAAACACTTTGATTTCATGCCATAATACGTAAGTTACCAGGTCGCCGAGCCTGGTCCTAGCTATGTTGTGCTCACTAAAGCTAATTATATAGCTAAGTCAGGTACTTCAGTCACAGCTGTAGATTTGGAACTACTAGAAGCTTCGCTGGCTTCTAGCGATTCACTACTGGATGCTTGGGCCTCAGGCGAGCTCGGCAACTGTGCAATCACATAGGTTTTCTACCCCAGGGTAAGTCGTAAGAGATTTAGAAAGCTCTTCGCTCTCAGCAAAGCTCCCCTCAGCACTGAACTATCGGAACTCATGCGGTAAGATTGAATATTTTACCGAATACCAGTTGCATCAGCTGCTTGGAAAAAGATGAGAAAGAATCATCTCAACACTTTTTCCCGAATATCCCCTATCGCTATATAGAGGCTAAAATATCTCGAATCTCATACTTTTAGACATCCTGGCGAAATTGCGGAAATGAAGCACCTGCTTAGGCCTGTGATGGGTTCAATTCACTTTGTAGAGAGCTAATATCCAACCACACTAGTGTTTATCAGACTGTACAAAGGCACTGCAGCAGTATAATTGTGATCAAACGCCATCTTGGGGTTTAGCTATCTATGCTAATTTGTTTTCCGCTTTGCAGATTCGTTTTGAATCCAGCATTAAGTAAACTGCATGGTATTTTCATTGCAGTGTGGATACAGTTCTACATTCGTTGAATATGGGAGAGCAATGTACCTTATATGCGGGTTAAGATTACAGTGAGCCACGAGGTTTGACAATTAAGTAATGAGACTGATTTTATTGCTGCGTTTGTGGTAAATATATGACCTTGAAATTCCCTTTTTCTTTTTCCGGCATCCCTCCTCTCTCTATTGATATATGTACCATCGCTCTAGCTTGTTTAGTTCGAAGGTGAAAACGATGATATTGTCTACTATTGCCAAGTACTCGAAAGATAGCGAAAATGAGTCAACAGGGTACGCCCAGACATCGCTCGTAACTGGATCCTTCATCACGACAACGCGCCGTACCACACCGCCCTCAGCGTGTCCTTGTATTTGGGCTCTAAAGGGATCGCCGTGTTGCAACAGCCGCCTTATTCGCCCGACATGTCACCCTATGACTTTTTTGTTTCCTAAAACAAGGTCAAAAGAACCCATTTCGAGTCGATTACGGACATCCAGGCGGCCGTGACGAGAGTACTCGCGGACATACCAGTCGAAGCGTTCCAGAAATGTTACGAATCATGGAAAACGTACTGGAGTCGCTGTATAGCTGCCCAAGGGGACTACTTTGAAGGGGATGGCAGAGTTGTAGAATGATTTTCAAATATACGGTTTTTATGGAATCAGTCTCATTACTTAATTGTCATACCTCGTATGTTGATACAGTGATAAAGCTCACTCGTCTAGCTTAAGCACTTTTTATAACTTGACAGCTTCGTATCTTTCGTAAAATCGATCTTTCGAAAGCTCGGAAAAAAAGCCTCATCGGATTTTTCTATGCTTAGACGAAATCGCTGAAAACAAAAGCTCTAAATGATGCTGGTAAAAATAATTCTTGGTTTCTATAAAAAGAGTCCTGAATTTTAAAATTCAAATCCAGCCTGCCATCTGGAGCCATTTTTTTCATTAGAAATCACCTGACGAATACCTTGACGTTCAAGTTTAACCCAGGAAAGAAAAAATCACGGTTATTTTTTTAACACAAGTTTCCATTAAAATAAATTTTAGGCGACCATACCACTGCAGTTCATTCTTTGAAAAAAAGTCGTCGCCTTGTACTCAGATAGTCAATCATCAATCGTATCATTCACTCGAAATACAAATGAAGAGGAATCTTTGAAAAGAGCTGAGGCATGGCTGCTTGATTTATCCCGATAAAGTTGATTTTTTTTTTCAAAAATGAAGTTGTTCCGGAGGAACAGAAGGTCAACAACGAGTTCTATTTGGCTATTTTGAGGCATTTGCGTGAGAACATCTTTCGAAAATGGCCGGAATTGTGGAAGAAAAGTTCATGGTTTTTACACGATTTCAATGTACCATCGCAACGAGCCACAATTGTGACAGAATTTAATGCCAAAAACGCAATGAACTCCATCGATAAATCACTGTATTCACCAGATTTGGCTCCGTGTTTAATTTAGTTTGTTCTCCAAACAGAAATCGCCGCTCCGTGAAACCCGTTTTCAGTAGATCGAAGAGGTACACCAAAATTCGGTGAAGGAGCTGAAGGCCATCCCAAAAAATATTTATGAATAGTGTTTCGAGGACTGAAACAAGCGTTGGCACAAGTGTATTTCATCTGGTGGGGGATTACTTTGAGGGCCACAAAATAAATATTGATGAATAATTAAATATTTTATGTTATGTACAATTTCCGGGAACTTTTTTGACATTCATATTTTTTGTATTTCTTATAAGTTTAACTTCAAAACGATTGTGAATTTGCAAGTAATAAGCAACAACATATTGAACAAATACAAAAATACAAACCGATCTACCAAAATATGAAGTTGAATCACCATATGAAGTGTGGCAAATTGAAAAATATGTATTCAAAAACCCTTCCAGCTACACCCGCTGATATAAATTCACAGCATGGGTTCTAAAAGACTGCAGAAGAATACACAAGACACAAAATGCAAATTTGTTAAAATCGACAGTACAGTCTTCTAATGTATACACCCAAGGGATATGTATATAAAACTTGTATATATGTGCATGCAGTCATATATAGTATATTACGCAATGCTTGGCTTAAGTGATACTTATGCAAGTAAGTTCAGGTCGCAGTCTACCTTTCATGCAATTCGTTTTATGCTCCCATAGCCCCATAAATGAAATAATAGTCTCCGATCGCATAAATAACAGTCTTTTACCATTTAATGTTGATCTTGCACGCAATGTTTTCGTTTTCTTTGTGTTTTATTTTCTACTTTTTGCTTTGAATGCTAGTGCAATGAACCTATGGCGAACTGAAGACAGATTTACGCGCCAAAAATACTTCAGGAAGGTTTAAAAAAAACCTTCAATGGTTTTCCAAAGTTACTGCTTTTACTTGCTTATTTATATTTATTGTTTTGCATAGTCATATTGTAATCGATGAAATATGAAAAAATTACCTAGCTACAAGTATGTTAGTTATTTGTGGTAATTTTCGGTTAGTTGACACACTAACGACCAGAAAGTATTTTCAAAAAATTAAAATATTCGCATTTGAACACAAAATCGCCATATTTTTGAAAATACGAATCAACTTAGTTCCAATACATTTTTAATTATCCAACGCTTTTTTCTATAATATTCCAAACACATAGAACTGACTGATCCAAATGTTCAGTGTTTGTCTATTCCGATCATTTCAGAGGTTCACCTAGAGTATAAACGTCCCGTGAATAAATTGACCAACTTTAAATTTATTTATTCATTAGAAGAGAAGTGTTTTCCTTCGTGCTACAAAGAACTAAAGCTCTATAGGCTCTTTAAAAGTTCCAAAATGATTTGACGTTTTCGAACAAAATCTTGTTTAGCGAGGAAGCCCATTTCTAGGGATATGTAAATAAGCAAAATTGCCGCATTTGGGACGAATACTAACTTAAAGAGAATCGAGATCTGCCATTTTACTCAGAAAAATCAATGGTGGGATATGCGCCGGTAGTCCATATTTCTTGATGCCGTAATGATAACCGACTGCTTGTTGCCGAAGATTGAAGCTCATGATCTCGGCGACATTTGGTATCAACAAGATGGCGCCACTTCCAACACATCGCATCAATCAATGGATTTATTGAGAAAACACTTCGGTTAGTAGCGGGCCGGTCGATTGGCCATCAAGATCGTGTGATATCATACCGTTAAACTTTTTCCTGTGGGGATATGGAAAATTTAAAGTCTGCGGGGACAGTGCCTCATAGATCCAGGCATTGGATCAAAGCATCACGCGTGTCATTCGCCAGTAACGAGTCAAAATGCATGAACGAGTCATCGAAAATTGGACGCAACGGATACACCATCTGAGCCGTAGCCGTGGCCAACAATTAAAAGTGATAATCTTTAAACAATAAATGCCAAATAATGATCTTTCGAATGAAAATAAACATTCCTCATTAAATTCGAATTTTCTTTCTTTTTTCTTTAAAAAAGTAGTAAACCTCAAAATGAATCACCCTTTATAAATAACATTGATTAACGAGGCTACAGGATTTTTTTAAAAATTTGATGTTGCCATATTAATAATCTAAAATTTTAAATCAGTACTAAGCTTTGTTTGTAACAAATAATATACGGAAGGAACTTCTAATGAATTTACTGAAGCTCAATCTTACAGTATAGAGGACAGGCCAAAAAATATCTACTTTCAGACCAGAGCAAACTAAATAACATTGTAGAGGCTATCACAGAGCATCTTCTTAGAAGATCACAACTTGTAAAGATGTTTTCATTTTTCGATAGGTTATAGCGGGAAAATAGCATGCTCAAATTTTAAACTGATATCTCAATAGTTTTTAAGCTGCAGCTATTTAGGCAGCAGGTTATCTACCATATAACCCGTTTTTCTCAATTCTACATTTTTGAAGGGGTTGATTTCCCCATTTACTATTCATCGACCATAGCTCCTTGTTTAGACAATGTCTTCTAGTAGAGATTTTTTAGGTTTCATAGATGGATATAACTGGAATCGCTGTAGCCGCTTAAGGGCAATCGCCCGCGGTCAACCAACCCACCCATTATTTTAGCAAAGTTTCGACTTTCTGACATGGCTTTAGACAAGATATGTCTTCTTTAACAGAATGATATTTCATTGTCAACAAGATGTACAAAGGATGCCGGAAACACCAATATTTCACATCCATTAAGGCCTTAATAAGTAAAGGCTGATTTTTCGTGAAGCCACAAATAATCCCACTGGGACAACTAGAAACCTGTCCATTGTTATGCTCAGAACTCTTAGGTATCATTCAAAGACAACCTTAAGCTGGTAAAAGCTGGAAAATGGAAGAGAAAGTGTCAAGATTTGACAAGTTGCGTCCTCAAAAATATTTAGCCTCACCGCGTGAGCGCCAATGATAAATTGTCCAGTTAGGGCACCTATACTTGCGGCGATGCACCGACAAGTTTTATATGGAAGTAGCTCGCAGCTAGAGAGATCAAGCACTCCTTCACTACCTTTGAACTAGTTTTCGTTAAACGTGGTATCACTCTTCTCCATGGCTTCTTGTCGAAGAAAGTTACCCCCACTTTCGAACGTCTGTCTCTTCAAAGCTTATAGGACATCGCTCGACCCCACTCTTCATCGTAGCGGTTTAAGTTCTGATTTACTAAACGAAAACCGATTTCAGCTTTTACGCTGCGGTCACGAGTCGCTTCCGGTACCAAATAACGGGGCATTCGAACCATTCATGAAATTGCTAGGGAGAAGGTAGTTGGTGATTCCGCTTCGCACCACAATCCTGCTTCCTTACTAATTGTTAGGTTCCTGCCTACTCTCACTAACCTACCACACCTTTCGAGGAGTACTTACACTAACAGGAAGGCGGTTCCAACTTCCCAGGTAATTACCGCCAGCCAGAGTCATTGATTTGTTTTTCACAAAGGTCGATTCCGACCTACTTCCAGAACCGCTATCTATTGATCTCCCGGAAGGGTAGTCGCCTTTCATGTTGCCACAGTTGAGAAGAGAAACGATGAGGCCTGCCAAAGTATTTCGTGACTATTTTTACTAATGAAAATTTTCTTAAACTTAGCCTAAAACAAAAAGAACATTAAGAAATAAATCACTTTTATTGTAAAGAGCCACACAAATAATTAAATGCGCGAACCGAATAAACGACAGCCTGAAGTAAGTTTCAGCATCCACAACAACAAGAATTGCTTTACTGCTAATATATGCAAACAAATACATACATACAAACAATAAACAGCAAAATGATTGCCATAAAATTTAATTCATTTAAAATTTTCCTCGCGGCCAAGACCAATCGCTGACGTCGTTAAGGAGAAGCGCCCAATACAAACCGATAACAACAACAAGAGCAACATTACATAATAGCAACAGTAGCCAAAGTAGGTGGTGACTTTCGGGTGCGCTCACACCACCAAAAACAATAACAAAAAAACGCTAAAAAACGATTTATTTGTTGTTCACCAACTGGCCAAGCGACTGGCGACTGCGCGAACTGTCTGGCAGGTCTGTGTTTTATTGCCTGCGCATACATAAACCTTCATTTATATGTTTGTAGTACATTGTGTATGTGTGTGTGTGTGTACACTGGCTGTCATATAATTATAGCATTTCAAAAAAGCAAATAAAATTATTGATTACAGTCTTTGTCCGCGTTGACTTGTGCGGTGTTCGGTTATTATTATCAATGTTATTATTATTGTTGTTGGTATTTTTTGCAATGTAATTTATCGCTTGTTGCTTGCCACAGCAACTTGTCTGTTTAAATATTTATTGGCACAGAGCCATGACGTTGACTAAAACCGCTTGAAATGGCTTTTGCGCATGGGTGCGGTTGTGTGTGTTTGTGTGTTGGCGCGTTCATTCATCTTCATTGCCCGCAACCACCTGTTTGTACATATATATGTAATTGTAAATTCAATTTCATCTTCCCTTGGCTATGAATCATTTTAAATTCTGCTAAATGCCAAATTGTACCTTGTCAATTGGCTACTTATTGAATTGATATGGTTAGAGACCCAATAGGAATTTTTTAGTAATAGCGCATTAATATATTTGTATTTAGTTGAGTCTGAAGCATTCTATAGATGCTATAGAGGAGCCATTGGCAAAGGCTGAAGTTTATCACCGAATGCGATCCTCTGGCTTCATAATACCAAGTTATGACGCCGTTACATTCTCAATAAGTCACTGTTTGGAGTTACATATAGGCACAGGGAATCATTGGTTCATATTTCTTCAAAAATGAAGCCGAATATACGAGTATTATTATAATCAATACGGAACTAACTCTAGAGTCATGATTAACGACTTTTTCCTGCTTGAGTTTGTGTTTATGTGGAGTCAAATATTGGACCCCTCGAATAGAGTTTACTTAAGCCAGCCACAGTCGTCACTTGTCTGAAAAAAAATGGTAATCCTAATTCTCATTATTGGTGGCTATTTGACTGGGCCACTTCTCGAAATTAACGAGTCGACAAACCTTTGACGCAATGTTTCTATATTCGCACCGATTTCATCAAATTTTATGAAAAAAGTCGGAAGAAAATAGAAGAACTTTAAATTGAATGGGAAATTTTTATTATCATTCCAAAGAATATTCTTTGGCATTTATTTTTTGAAGATTATCTCTTTCAGATAATAGTCGCGGCTGCGTCATCCATTAAGTCCTATTTTCGATGATTTGTTCGAGCATTTCGATTGTTAACTAGTCAGACAGTCTCATAGTAGTCTCCGAGATCACGAGCTTCAATGTCAGGCATCAAATAGTCGGTTATCATGGCGCGATAACGGTCTCCATTGACGGTTACGTTCTCACCGGCATTATTTTTAAAGAAATACGGTTCGATAATTCCAACGGCCCACAAACCACATCAAACCAGTTTTTTTTCGGATGTAATGACAGCTCTTGAAGCCCTTCAGGTTGCTCTTCATCCAAAATGCGGCAATGTTGCTTGTTTACATACCTATTGAGCCAGAAATGGACCTCATCGCAAAACAAAATCTGACCGGAGACCAAACTGTAGTTGTACGCTTTTAATTTAAGATATCAACGTAAAATGCGACAAGTCGTTGCTGCGAAGGGAGCCTAATTGACTCGCCACAGTCCTCCTGTACACTCTCAGCTACAACTGCTATATTTTTTTCACTACGCGCTGGACATGGTCTCTTTGGTCGAATATTATCCAATGACCATTCGAGATGAGTGATGGTGTTTCGATTAGTACGCTCAGTGGGCCGATTATGTTGACCATAAGTTGAGCGAAGTGCGTGAAACACATTCTTTACAGAACGTGAATCTGGAACGATTTGAAAAGTTAGTCTTTCCATGATGTAATTCCAAACAATACTGAACAAAAATAGCATGACAGCTTGACACGACTCCAGCGAGAACTGTAAGAAAAAGGCGTTTGAAAAAAGTACCTCTACCCAGATCACCCTTTAGCTTCGATGCAGCCGGAGCTAACATTTTTTCTTGGATTTAATGCCAAATTCCTTTTAATAAAGTATAGTATATTCAATTGGATTTCATAATACAACGTGCTCTTTACACTTCCGCATTTCCAACCATGCATACACACATACTCTCATAATAACTTAAACCCATTCATATACATCTTCTTAACACATAGTTACAATCTTATAGAGCCTTCGCACTTCCACAATTAATTGCAAAATACCATAACAGCCAAGCAATAAAAGCTCCTGAGGTCATTAAAGGTCCGGGCATGCAGTTAAAGTTTCGCTTAAATTTGTATTAATATGTAATAATTGAAGGTGATTTGTTCGCATTAAATCCACATTTAACGCGTCTGCGGCCAAGCACAAGAGCCGCACTCCTTCGCAACTCCTTTTTCACACAAATCAGCCAACCGGCTAATCAAGCAGCCAGTCAACTTGCCACATGCAACATGAAACCATTATGGGGCACAGCGCAACATTGCCTCGTATGCCAATGACTTTCTTCTGCTGCGCGTAGAGAACCAGTGCTTCCTCGAGCTACATTCACAGCGTTCATTCATTCACTCATTCGCTCATTCACTCAATCCATGCATTCCGACAAGCCGTTGCAATTAGTATCCATTAAATACTTCATTTCGAGTTGTCCGGTATTTGCGCGCGGCCTCTTCACTTTCATTTGCTTTTATAACGAATATGTTGTTGTTGGTGTTATGGTTTACTTGTTTTCGTTTTTACTGTTAATTTATTTCATCTTTTTTCCGCTACTCGCTTATCTGCATCGTTTATTTGTCTCGTGCCTGACGTTTGGCAACGCCTTCTTCTAGCAACTTAATTAAACGCCCAACTAGTTGATCGAGCTTCAGCTCAACTCCTTCGCGCATTCACCGCTTTTCTGAGAACATCTTTTTGCGTGAGTGTGAAGTTCTTGCACGAGTATTTGTCTATTCTGTTTGGCATTTGTCTGTTTCGCTTCTTTCTTTGCTTTAACACCTCCAACTATTTTGAGTTACACACTTCTTGCATCTACTGTCAAGTTTGTATGAAACCCAACTTAATGGCTGCGTCAAGCGCGTAATTATTAACACGTGACACGAGCACACCTACAATCCGAAGCTTCCACTTTAACTTATATTATATATTTGTCGGAGAATTTTTTCATATTAACACTTCCGCATTTTTAATTAAAAATCTTAAATTATTTTACCAGTATTTATGTATATAAAAGGCCAAAGGGTACAGCTTGAAAAACACATACACTTCACATTTAATGGAGAACGTTTATTATCATTCGAAAGAACATTCTTTGGCATTTTTTTTTTTTGTAGATTATCTCTATCAAGCATTGGCCGCGGCTAGGTCTCAGATGATCCATAATTTAATTCCGATTTTTGACGACTCGTTCGAGCATTTCGATTAGTAACTGACGAACTACACGCATGATGTTTTGCTCCAAGCCCTCAATCGAAGCGGGATTGTCCGCATAGACTTTAGACTTTACATATCCACACAAGAAAAAGTCTAACGGTATGGTATCAAATGATCTTGGTAGCCAGTTGGCCCAAAACATGAAATTATCTGCTCACCGAAGTGTTCCTTAGTAAATCCATTGATTGATGCGATGTGTGGGATGTGGCGCCGTATTGTTGAAACCAAAGCTTACGATATCACATGATTCAATTTCAGGTATCAAATTGTCGGTTAACATGGTGCGATAACGGTCGCTATTGACGGTTACATTCTCACCGGTATCATTTTTGAAGAAATATGGACGGATGATTCCACCGACCCGCAAACCACATCAAACCGTTGTTTTTTCCGGGATTTAATGGCATCTCTTGAAGCTCTTCAGGTTGCTCTTTGTCCCAAATGCGGCATTTTTTTTTTCTTTACGTACCCACTGAGCCAGAAGTGGGTCTCATCGCTAAATAAAACTTGCTTTCTTGGAACTTTTCAAGAGTTCATAGAGCGAAGCGACGTCGCTTGGGAAGATCGAGTGGATTCAGTTCTTGCGGAAGCTGTATTTTGTACGCTTTCAAGTTAAGATGTCCACGTAAAGTTCACAAAGTAGTTCCATGCGCCAGTCCGAGCTGCTGCGACGGCGCCGAATCGACTCTAGACGGTCTTCGTGTACACTCTGGTTGCTATATTTTCTTCACTGACTGCTGGACGTGGTCTATTCGGTCGACTATTATCCAAGGATATTATCCAAGGCTGATAGTGTTACGAATAGAACGCATAATGAGCTGATTATGTTGACCATAAATTAAGCAGTCTTTCTATGATGAAATGCCAAACAATACTGAACAAAAATATCATAACAGTTTGTCACGGTTTACGGGTGGTATGGCTGTCAAAAAAAAGGCTATCGAAAAAATTATCTTTACTTTCATCACTTGCTATAATAACTTTCATTTTTGGTATTTGGAATTCCATAACTATGTTTTTAAAGACTATTCTTCTTGATAAGAACATAAAAATATGGGTATTGATACTGGAAGGATTGATTACACTACTCAACAAAACTGAAGGATTTTGCGACTGTTGTGAGAAAAGGTCTGTGGGGTATTTGAGGTGTCCAATTTAGGAATTTGAGTTAAAAAAATTTCAATCGTGTACTTTTTTCATATTAGTAAATGGTGGTGGTTACACCGCTACACCCCTTGACTATAACACAAAAGCGTTACATGGTAAAAAATTTGTAATTTCTTTTTCGATTTTAGCAACCCAAAATTAGCGAGAAACAACTTCTAACATTTCAATTTCAAGATGACTATAAATTAGTTTTATTTTAATCTTTTGCTAGATTTTTCAACGAGCTTTTACCCAACAGAGGATTCTGCAAGTTTGAAGTCGCCTTCGAAAGACAAGTGCAAGTTCTTTCAGAACATACCATACCATAGTAAGGTGAGGTGATCATCGTGGATAATCTATAAATTTCAAAATGTCAATAAAGAATATCATTTTAACATTAAATGTGGTGTATTATTATTGGTTCTTCGCGACTTTTTTGCCAAAAACTCGTTCCATAACCACCATAGCCGCCTTATTTGGCCCCGCGCGACCACGGACCATTCAACTAACTAAAAAGTTCAATGCAGGACGCCGTTTAGACACGATTCTGGATACAAAAACCGAATAGAAAAAGATCTTCAAGAATATACCGGAAGAACACTACTACTCTTTCAACTCTTTTGAGAAATGAAAAAAGCTTTGGCAAAAGTGCGTCTTATCGAACGGGGACTACTTTGAAAGAGGTAAAATTGATTTTGAAGGATAAATAAAGAATTAACATTTTGCAAATAAATTCATCTTACTTTTTGTTCAGTTTCGACTTAAGTATTAAAATTTCGGCAATTTTAAAAATAAATAATTATTGCAAATATTAGAGGCTTTTTTTTTTAACATAAGCAGCTGAAAATAAATTGAACAAGATACACACAAATAATTTAAATTTTATTATAAAGTTATATATAATATTTAATCACATAACATAGCATACTTACTATGTTAAAGCTTCAGAAATATTTGGAGCTGACTTGTTTTCTACAAATACTGAAAGCGTAAGCTACCTAGTACACATATTTAAACTTTAACCGCAAACTTATAGAAAGCCGTTAAAAACAGAAAGCATAAAAGCGTTTTTTTTTTTTTTTTTTTTTTTTGTTATTATTGCTCGGCTTCCATACTCATTTGCGTTTTTAGAAACTAAAGACTTGTATTTAAAGCCACCATTGAAGGACTCTGCGTGGATGCCAGAACAACGATTCTAAGGGGAAGTTGAGGTTTTGTGCCATATAATTTCACATTAGCTGGAAAAAAAGCAGAACATAAACATTTCAACTTTTATAAATTATGAACTTTCACTCGCATACGCAGACTTGTACGCGCAATCATGTTGCAGGGGCCGCAATAACGGTACACCATAAAACGCACGTGATTCGCGTGGCAAATATTAAATGCTTAGAAGTACTACGTACAATATATAGTATGTATGGCATACAAGTTTACCTACACGTATTTATTAAAAAATAAACGCTCGTTTTGGTGGAGTTCATAAAAATTCGTTAAATGAAAAAATGAGTAAAAATGGCAACAAAATGTGTAACATGGCGAAAAATTGTACAACAAGAGCGAATATGTAGAGTAATTAAATTCCGAGCTGGAAGAAGGCGTGCGTGAAAATACATCAACAGTAGGGTCGCCGATTATGCCGTAGAAATCATACCATTCACTCATAATTGTGATTATACACAAAGAATAAATTTTCTTTCAGGAAAGACTGTTTTCATTTAGGTTTTTTAGAAAACTAGATGCCTAATTGAAACTTGAAATTACAGATTTGCAATGATGATCCTCGTTATGGTTTTCAATAGGAACGCTACAAAAGTAGCCCAATAGCGACAGCAAATGACGTCAGATTTTTTCCGCCATTTTGACATTTCTCTTCATTAAAGATTTACCATTTCAAAAATTTCGAAATTATTAAAATTTAACACCGAAATTCCGAGTCATTAGTCCCAATTTTAAGAGCGCTACACCCAATTTATGGTCGTCATAATCGTCCTGTCAGATTAACAACCAAGCATCTAGTGGAGAAATCCACAACCACAGTCCAAAATGTTCTCGTGGTAGTGAGAAAAAGAAGTGCCGTAGTGTCGAGAATATTGCTGCCGATACGTCACTCTGAAGCGTTGGGTATCTCTGGGATTTCGTTGTGGCGACTTTTGCGAAAAGATCTGGGCCTACTAAAAAGATCAAATTGACGTAACCACTTGACCACCAGAACCGTCGTATGTTTGTAAATTGAGCTGAGGAACAACTTGAAAATGATCCGGATTCATCAAAATCATCAGCGATTTGGCTCATTTTTGGCTGAATCACTTCGTCAATAATCAAAATATGCGTTATTGGTGCTCCATGGTTTGATGCGGCCCATAAGGCCAGCGACGTCATCGGGCCGTACTTCTTCCGTGATGATCAAGATCGGCACTTTAATTTGAATGAGAATCGCTACCACTCAATGATAACGGAATATTTTTGGTTCGAATTGGATGATATGGACTTGGACAGTATGTGATTCTGACAGGATGATGTCATAATCGATTTATAGAAAACCAAGTTTGGTCAACGTGCTCTCTTAAAATTGTACCGTCAGTTGTCCGCCTCCGTCGTGCGATTTGGACTATTTCCTGGGGCGCTACTTCAAGTCTACAGTCTATGCCAACAAGCCAGCGACAATGTACTTCCTACGAATATCAAACGTCAAATTGAAGCAGTATCGGCCGATTTACGCTTGCAAACGGTCGAAAATTGGGTTCAGCGTCTGGACTCAAACCGTTTTTGCAGGTGAAATTTGCTATAGTATTCTCGTAGACGTACGGAGTGTATATGTGATATTAAGAAAAATTTAAAAGTGCAATATCGTTCGGTGTTTTGATTATTGCTTTTAGAAAAGAATTCGTGCTGTGAAATCAAAGAGCCGTTAGAAGCTGTATGCGGTGACACTTTTCCTTCAATGATTACTGTCAAAAATTAGTTTAAGTTTCATAGTGGTCGCACGTTAATCACCTTATCAAGGGTAATGTGACAAGAGTTCACAATCTCTTAAAGAGATACCGTCGATGAAATGTGCGCAAGATGGCTGATAAACATCTAAAATGGCCGAGTAAGTCATGTCGTTTGCTAACTTCGGGCAACAGTAACCGAAAGACCACATCACAGCAAAGTTTGACGCTCTTTAAGCTCAATCCGAAAGAGTTTCTGCTTCGATCTGCCAAAACATGAATCCATTGATTGTCAGTAAAGATCGAGGAATACTAAAAACAGTGTACCTCGCGGCGAACATGCTATAAAGAAGACTCCGCAGGGATTCACTAAGTGTGATCTACATAGGCTATCTGGAGGAGAGACAGCCTGACACATGACTCCACTCAGCCAAATTATTGAGTCACAATTTTTTCAAAATCTGAATTTTTCGTTCATATTGTGAAAATTTGTAGCTCACTTTTTAAAAACCCCTTAGATTTAGATTTGAACTTTTGACGCTCGACATTTCGTTAAATATTAAAGAATTCGTACTCTTTGTTTGATATAGCAATTAAAAATGTTAACTTCGGTTGCACTGAAACTAAAGGGTAAACTATTTCGAGGTTCCCTTCTTTTTTAAAGCAAAAACACAGAAACTTCAAATTTAATCGGGAATGTTTGTTATCATTCAAAAGAACACGACATCATTTTTGAAGAAATCTGGACCAATGATTCCACCAGCCCACAAACCACACCAAATCGTTGTTTTTTCTGAATGAAATGGCAGCTCTTGAATCTCTTCAGGTTGCTCTTTGCCCCAAATGTGGCAATTTTCCTTGTTTACATACCCATTCAGTCAGAAATGGGCCTCATCGCTGAACCAAATTTGGCTCGAAAACATCACATCTTCTGGGTACTTTTCCAGAGCCCATAGAGCAAAACGATGCCGCTTGGGAAAGTCGAGCAGCCTCAGTTCTTGCACAAGCTGTATTTTGTATGCTTTCAATTTAAGATCTCGACGTAAAATGCGTCAAGTCGTGTTATGCGTTAATCCGAGTTGCTGCGAACAGTGCCGAACCAACTCTCCACGACCTTTGTGCACACACTCAGCTACAGCTGCTATATTTTTTTCTCTGCATGTTGGACGTAGTCATATCGGTCGAATATTATTCAATAATAAATACTAAGTCTCCTGATGGGGGATGGAGATTTGTAAACGTTGTTCTGCCTTGCTTCTTTCCATTGTGAAATGTCAAACAAAACTGAACAAATATAATATGGAAAGCTTGACACGAAAAAAGGCTACTGATAAAAATATCTCTACTTGGATCACCTTACTATAATTGTCCAATCTGAACAAATTTTTCAGAGAATGTATCGTTGTTTTGGGCTGTAATCCATGGCAACCTTCAAGCGAATGTTTTGTAAAATAACAAAGTTTCCTATAATCTAAATTATCTAAAAATCTGAGGAAATATATACAGACAGACAGACAAACGTACGTGGCCCGTCGAGCTGATCATTTATATATATGTATTTTATAGAGTCTTCAACAATATCTTCTGGGTATTAGAAAATTCGTGGCAAACTTAATATACCCTGCTCAGGGTATGAAAAGTAGCACCAAAGCTTACAACTGAAAATAGTCACGCTGACAATGGTAATTTGCAGCAAATGAAAATAATTAAGTTCGTGCAAAAAGCGTTCGTTGTCTGGGAAATATTGCACCGTGGAAATGTATGCAAAACTGAGCGGACGTGTGGAAATTTTAAATAGCACACAAACAAAATGTGCTGCCGGCAGTGTTGAAAAGCGGTAAGAAAAGAAGTTTTTCTTTTTACTTGCGCTTCTTTTGAAAGCAAAGATAGATACACTCGATTTTACCTTGAATTGTTGCAGCAGCAATCAAGTGGCTTTTCACGCCATTAATTGTTGCCATTTTCTCGTACTTTTGATTTTTGCGCAAACAACAACAAAAGAACAAACAACGCGACGGAACTTACTCAACACCGAGGACAACTTATGAAAAAGTATTCTTACGAGCGCACAAAAAGCGCAGAGCAATGCCCAAGAAGACAAGAAGACAAGACAAATGAAAGTACAAGAAACCTGCACGCCCCAAGCAAAAGAAGTGGAGCGAGCAAAACGTCGCAATAAAAACAGCGTCCAACTTGAAAGGGCACATGGCCACTACAGCCATTGACGATGGCTACTTTTCCGGTGCCTCGAGTTCGCTCGGCATCAATCAGTGCGCAACACTTCCCATCAGCAACGCGACACTTTTTTGCACGCTCCATCGTCTTTGTTATTGTTTTCCTTTTAATTGGTTTTGGTCACTTCTTGCCATGTTTGTAAAGAGGACCGAACTTGGCACAGAAGGACAAACCGGTGGCGTGGGTTTGGCGAGCGAGCGTAGGAGGTAAGAAAGTACTACACAAACAAATGACAAACTTGGAAATTGTCATTAATTTATTTAATGGAGTGGTTTACGCCTACAATGAGCACATCATACTCGAACTCACACCTCAGCCCTGTCTCGCACCCGCTTACAGTCTTCTGTGCTCGTCGCTGGCTTTCCGAACAAAGTGCTGGCACACAGCGCTTTGTCCACCCCGCTGGTCTACAATAATATTCTTTCTCACACTTTCCTTTGATTACTGTTGTGCTGCTTGATTTTAGTTTTTCTTTCTTTTAATAGAATAAAAAAAGGACACATTTTCCGAGCCACTCACTCTACCCGAGGGTGTTTAAGTGCGCGGAAATGCAGAAAAAATTAACAAGAAACACGCTGAAAATGAATGTCGTCAGTTGGTGGCCCCATCATTCAAACGACAGTCTTACATTGCTACAACAACATTCGTTACAGCCAAAAGCTTAAATAAGCATTTCCTTTTAATTTCGCTTTCTGTGACTTTCTTCGGAACAAGTCTTCAAATTTTTAATTGTCCCCGCGCCTGGCAATGTCCCTTCTGCCTTTTTCACTAGGGACATAAAATTTTTAATAAGCCAGGCGCAGCTAACGAAATATTTCATTCATAAACGTTAATTACCCTGATTTGAGGCTAATGACGGTCTGCGCCCTTGGAGTGAGTGAGGGTTTGTTTGATAAGAATTTAGTTTGGTCTTAAAGTCTTACAAGTGATGTTAGTTTGATAATTGATTATTTCAATCGGAATATGATCGAAATATTTTGGTCATTAGCGTAAAGCTAGTATTGTCTGACGTGAACAGGAATAAACTTGATTGTTGACTAAATATTCTTGATTGCCTGATTCTGCCAACCAAAAGTGTCTCCTTAAATTGTGAATGTTAGTCAGAAAATACCACGTGTGCGCACCGGTTCGGCCAAAATTCGAAGCGGAATTTCCACTGCAATTCAGACGAAAAAGTCAGTCATTTCCTAAACCAGGGATTCACATAGGCTCAATTAAATATTTAAACAAGAAAATCCTTCAACTTCTGTTGCACCGAAGCTAAAATAACTTTCATAGATGAAAAAAAAATGTTGCATTGAAAAACTTGATTTTGATCGGTCCGTTTGTAAGGTAACTTTATGCTATAGGAACAGAGAAAATTTTCAGAAGCATATCTGAAAACTGAGGAACTAGTTCGCGTATAAACCGACTGACTTGATCAGTTCGTAACGCTGACTATATATTTTTTTTATAGAGTCTCGGACGCGCTATTCTGGGTGCCACAAACTTCGTCAGTAAACTTAAGAAACCCTGTTCGGCGTATAAAAAGCTTCGGTCATAACACTAACACTTAACAAGTAAGGAAAGACTAAGTTCGGCTGTAACTGAACATTTTATGCTCACGCACTATGCAAATTAAGAAACCTTACAGATTGTCCAATATATGAGGTGTAAAGTTAAATGGATCTTTGAAAATCCGAATATTAGATATATGGGAACTAAGAGATTCTTTGTCGATTTCAACGGAGCTTTTGACAGCAAGAAAATGAGCTGCCTCTATGCCGCTATATATTAATTTGGTATCCGCGAAAAATTATATAGCTGTGTAAGCTGACGTTGAGCAACATCAAAGGCTCCGTCGGAATCGCGAAGAACCTTTCCGAGCCGTTCGATACCAAACGAGGTTTCAGGCAAGGCGACTACCAATCGTGCGAGCTGCAGAGCCGAATAGAGGAGGTACAATCTTCTATAAGAATGTAAAGCTGCTGCGTACACCGATGATAATGATCATTAGTCTCAACAACCGCGCCACTTTGGTTCTGCCTTCTCCAGACTTTATAAGGAAGCGAAGAAACTGGTTGAAGCGGATCACTATTTCCCAGAGTGTACTCATATTTTTTTTTTGCTTATAGTTTTACCTATCGGAGGACTTTTTAAACCGCATACACTGGATTTTGTAATATTACAAGTAGGTTCAATATTAGGTGTTTGCAACTCTAAATTTGTCGAAGTTAAAGTCGCAGAATTTTTCTCAAACTTTATATATTCAGGCACATTTTGTGGCCTTATGTATATTTTAAATTTACAGGTCGTTGACAGCTATATTAAAATTGTTTCGATAAGAAGGGTTTCTTAAATGATTTATCCAACTGTAATTTTTCGATCGGAATCCGACAAAGCGACTTTTCAAAAGACTTTATCAAAGACTTCCTGTTCTTTGGATAGATTTTGTAATAATTTCAGTTTTAAAGAAACAGCTATTTTTGGAAATGTGGGTTAGCTGAAGGTTTTCAGAATATTTATCTTTTGTATTAAATTAGCAGATCAACTATCGATTAAATCTTGAGTTAAAAAGCAGATAGCCATAACGTAGCTGCCTACTAAAGTTCTATGAGTTGACAGAACAATCCGAAAACCTTGTATACTTATTTTCTTCTTGCTTTAATTATAGTGTTAAGTCTGTTGCTACGTGCGAATGCATGATAGACCATTAAAATCCTCTCAATGTTTTGGCAGTTGTGGCTTGTTGGGAATGGTTTCTTAGGAACCAAGTTCATACTTGTACGTACACTTTGAGAAGTAAATTAGATTCGGAAACAATTAGCTCTTAAAGGTAAGATTCCAAAACAACAAATAGGCTGGAAAATAAACTTCTTATGATCAGCTCATATTTTTGAGTCACTTTAAATACATTATGTAAATAATTATATACAAAATAGTTTTAAAAATTTAAATTTTACAAAGATAATTTAAAATCCCCAACCATAGCTTCACAAATAAAATTATATATGAATGTGTTTCTAAGTGTATTTCTATGATTTTTTTACAACACATATGCAAATTCACCCAGTTTTTCACTTTCGCAAAAAGCAAATAGAAACCACGAGAGTTTCAAAGGCGGCATTGCTGTGCAGGTGTGCTAATGTTCCAGCTACCAGATATACTATACATATACATAGATACGTACGAGAATACACACCGGAAGAGTTTCCGGCTCACCCATTCCGCCTTGCCTACTCTATTTATAAAAAGAACCGACATACTTACAACTCACAATGCTTAACCCAATTCTCTCCGTTCTATTTCACGCTCATGCCACTACATTACATTATTTTAGTGACTTCTAAGCTGATTTCTGCAGCGATTTGCATTTCATTCAATTCAATTTCATTCTTGGGTGAAATTTGTATGTACAAATATGTACAAGGCGGTACATTTCTTTGTTGTGAACGGCCGCCGAGGCCATTATGTTTGGCTTCTGCTTTTACCTTGAGCAAGGCAATTGGGGTTGACTGCTACCCTATGGCTGTTGAGACCATCTGAAGATAATCTCCAGATGGGAATATAAATTCAATGCTAAATTGTAGGTCTGCGAATTAGTGCGTTTCCATTTTTCCTACCACAGAAATATGCACAAATCTAAATACATGTATTTGAGGTTATATGTACTTACATATACAGATGTTGGTATGTCAACAGTAATAATGGGAGTTCAACTACAGACACTTGATTTGAAAGTGTGGATTATACTTGTTGGGTTCCATGATTATTTACATACATTTTGAATTATACCATATACATATATAAGGCAAAAATAAATTTTCTTACAGTCCTCCCTCAACAAGTATTTTTTAAAACTTCGAAGACATTGCCGCCTTAAAATAGCCTTCCATAGGATACGCTCACTGAGGTCTTAGCAAATAGTATATACTTGTACTATATATTAGAAAGCCTCTATATCTCAGTTATAAGCTATATGATAGGTTCCGGGAATTCTTCCATAAAGTGGATGAGCACAACTCCAATTGTGGCACACGATGGCGAATGAACTGATTCGGTTCTTCTTGTTGCTTAAATTATCGACTCTGTTTTCGACCGAATAGTAGACGCAGCGGGCAATGCGTCACGCTAACCGAACCATTATTTTTGTAGTGAATTTACACAAAACGCAAACGTTTTTTCGAAGTAGGTCTATTGAATATGAAATGTCAAACAAAACTGAATTTAAATCGATTAATATCTGTCAAAATGACCAACTTGTTGGGAGTTTTTGGACTTTTCTATGAGAGATATTCAAAGATGTTGCGTTGCCTAATGAAACTTATTTACCATTTAGGGATTTAGCATCAAACTTTCCATACAAACCTAAAGTTTCTTGAGATATAAACCTGACGGCAAACGTGGAAATTCAACGGTTGTTAATGGCGCAAAATCTTAAACTCGAATTTGCGGCGGTGTAAACTTATGTAATGTTTAGCAAGAAATGTAAAAATACTTTTCGATTACTAACTAATGTGGCAGTCTACTACTAGATAGAATTGTGAGTCACGTGAAAATTTACATTATTCTTATCTGTAAAATTAATAAGACATTAAAATTGTCAATAAATTAATTAAACATTTAAAATTCTCAAATAAAAGGATGCTATGAATAATACAAATTTATTCGGGTATGATTTTTGGGAATGGATAAGCAAAAACATTTATCCTCTCTTCTACTAGTATTTTTAGTTAGTAATAGCACGCATACGCACCGGTGTACCCACGCCCGTTTTGCATCCACACGGTATATATATAATATGTAAAACCACAGGCACATATGTATGAATGTACCTACCTCCTTATTGTATTATCCAAATCAGTCTCAGATTCAGTCTGTGTGTTTGGCGAATCATCGAAGATATTCGCTCCCGCCATCTGCCTTCCGCTGGATATACAAAAATGATTACAATCTTCATTCTATTGTTTCGCTTATTGTCTGTTGTTTTCTAAATTGTTTGGTTTGCATTATCTGCGAATTGTTGAAATTTACATTTCTCAAGTGAACTCCGAAGTAGAATAGCAAAAGCAAAACAAAAACAAAAACAGAAATGGTCACAGCAAAAACAAAAAAAAAATCAAGCAGCAAGTCCTTTTTCCTACCATTGTGTTTGAGGTTTTTATCTCATTTATTTTTAACCTCACTCTATTTGTTTGTGCAATTTCTATTATTCGTGTAATCTCTGTATCCTTTTTCATTTTTTATCGTTCACCAGGAAGAAAACTTCTCGATTTTTGTTTGTTGACTCAACCGCGTGCCTCCTTTTGTAATGAAGTCGACAACAAAAAAACGAAAACCAATAGCTTTGCGGAAGTTTATGAGCGACGCGGTAAATGAAGCAGCATTTTTATACGCATTATTAACGGTTTTTATCTGTAGGTCATTTCATTAATAACGGAAGTAAAAACACGAATTTAAAAAAATACAGAAATATTTTTTTGTTCTTGTTATTATTATTACGGTTATTTTTGGCAAAATAAATATTTAATGCGTATTTTATGCCTAAAAATGTGCATAATTTTTTGTCTGCATATGTGATTGGCAGAAGTTATACTCAAATACCTAAAATTTCCCATTACGCCCTCGTCTCAAGCAAATTCAAATATTTTGAAAAAAACATGCAAATTTCCTCAAATTTCCGCTTTCTCAATATACTTGTATTGAAAAATTCGCTCATTAATTCCACGCACGAATGCCACTTGGGCTTAAGCTTTATGCATGTAATTGCATTAATTTCCTGCTAATTTATTGTCTAAAAAATATTCGCCATTTTAAATATGAAAATTTTCATACTCTCGCAACATGTTGCAAGGTACAAAAGTTTGTTGTATAAAGTAATTTATCAGTATGTATACACTGGGGCCCCGGTTTGCGTCGTTAATGGGGACCGTAGAGACGCGACGCAAAACGAAACGACGCAAGTCGAAACACATTTCCCCATATACTTACTGCAAAATATTTTTAATTTGTTCCTGAGTTAAAAAAATGCAACTTTTTAAGAAGGCATTTACATAGCATACAAAACATTTATTTTAATCTATATATATGTATATATCTATAAAAACAAACTCACATTTTTAAAGCAAAACAGCAATTTAAAAAAGAAATGCGATGAAATTAAAACCTTAGTCGTCCATAATTTCTTCGGGCTGAGTTACATTTTTGCATAAAAATGCGTCCAAAGTTTGTTGTATAAAAATTGCTTTTTTCTCCATGTAAACATTTTTGTAGCATTGTATGGCATCGGGAAGCGATTGACTTGCCTTGGAACTACGATTTTCATCGGGATCATTGTTGCAAAAAATTTCAATCGCCTGTTCTACCAGTTCCATCGCTTTTGCAATTTGCGCAGTTGTTAGCTTTTTTGGTTCTGTTTGGATAACGGTCGGATCAGTTTCATCATCCAACGTACCAAAAGTTAATAACATTTCGTTTGTGAGCTCTTCGTCCTGTAAGTTTAACAGTTCGTTGATATCCTCAATCCCCATTCCTTCAATATTATTTTCCCTAGCCAGATTAGCAATTTCTTCCCGAACAGTTGGTGTATCGTTAATCGGAACATTGTTTTTAAGCAAGCACTCTGGCCATATATTTCCCCAACTTCCATTCATGCAAGTCACTTTAACTTCTTTCCATGCAAAACCAATATTTTCGACAGCCATCTTGATATTGTAATCCTTCCAAAACTACGGTATGGTTAATTTATCTGCTTTATCAGTTGCTTCTATAAGTTGAGAAAATGTTCGCCGTAGATAGTAAGACTTAAAGTTGGATATTACGCCTTGATCCATCGGCTGTATGATAGAGGTGGTGTTAGGAGGCATAAAAACAATTTTTATATTTTCAGAAATATCATCTGAATATATGGGATGTCCTGCAGCATTGTCCATCAGTAACAGCATTTTAAAATCAATCTTTTGAGAGCAACAATAATCTTTCAGTTCGGGAACAGCGCAATTTTTAATCCAATCTGTAAATAGCGTGGCAGTCATCCATGCTTTCTTATTAGCACGCCAGTGAACCGGAATATCACTTCTATTCACATTTTTAAGGGCTCTTGGATTCTCAGACTGGTAAATAAGAAATGGCTTGAATTTAAAATCCCCTTCTGCGTTTCCACCTAGAAGAAGGGTAAGTCGATCTTTAGAGGCTTTATACCCAGGAGCAGATTTTTCGGCCTTGGAAATGTAGGTTTTTTTAGGCAACCGCTTCCAATACAAGCCAGTTTCATCGACATTCAAGACCTGCTTGCGAGAATATCCCCCTTCTTTGAATATAGCTTGTAGTTCAAGCTTAAATTTTCCGCAGCTGGCTTATCAGCGCTAGCCGATTCTCCTTTTAGAGAGATATTATGCAAATTTGCCCTAGATTTAAAGCGTTGGAACCAACCGTTACTTGCTTCAAATTTTTCAGAACTTCCACTGCTTGTTGATGGAGTATCATTCTGTAGATCATGAAAGATGCTGAAGGCCTTATTTTGAATAATCATTTTGCTCAGGGGCACTTTTCTTTGGTTCTCATTTTCAATCCAAACCGACAGAAGAGCTTCCATTTTAATCAACAGCGGACTTCTTACTTTGACTTGTTGTGACTGTAGCGAGGTAGCAGTTTTTGCAAATTTTGTGATTTGGTCAGCATCTCGGTTGCAAATTGTCCTTACAGTAGACGAAGCTAAGTTAAGATGTTTTGCGATGTCAATGGCTTTTTCACCCGACTTAAAACGTTTTAGTATGTCTAATTTCAATTCGACACTGATTTGTTTGCGCTTTTGACTCATTTTTTCGCGTGATTAATAGCCAACTGAAACCGCAACTGCGACGGAAATTCTCTGCCGAAATTCATATTTCTATGTGCAGCACTTGCATATATGCCGATAATTGGGAATCCCCTTTTTACGGAAAAATTGTTTTCTGTAACTGAATATGTATGTATATACATATGTACATTGCTGCATACGTAGGCATTCAAACGACCGAAACTAAAATTAACGACGCAAATTGAAAACATTGTACAATACATATGTATGTACTAGAGGTCTCTAGTATGTACATACATATTTTGCGACGCAAATCGAAACGACGCAAATCGGGTCGACGCAAACCGGGGCCCCAGTGTAAATGAAAAGACGAGTTGAACTCTGAGTGGCAGTCCTGGTCCCACCCTTAACAATTTAAAGGTACATATCTAGCAACCCAATAATGATGTATCAACTTAGGAATCCCCAATTCAAACAAGTTTATAACATATTGTGCAATTCAGCCATTTTCTCTGCGAATACAGCTAAGCTTACTTTCAATATGCCGGATTTTTATATTCTATCCGATCTATCACTCTTCGTCTCTCGTATAAATACTATTCAAATAGGACCATGACTTTTCAATTCCACCCGATCCCGAACTTTTACCGAAATTATCTTTCAATCTGTGACACGTATTATTGACATTTTTGATTAACACGTAAAAATAAAAGAATTGGTGCTTGAGAACTAACTAACTAACAGTTAGAGATCTAACTGGCATCGTTGGAATATCGGAAGGATCAGTGAAAACCATTTTGAAAGATCATTTGGGCATCAGACAAGTGAATGTAACGTCTGGGAAGCCATGCTCTCTGACTATCAGGATGTCATAAAACGTATTATTACGGACGGTGAGTCTTGGATCTACGCTTATGATCCCGGAACTGACGATCAATCGGCCAAATATCGGGCAAAGGTGAGCCGAACCCGAAAAAATACTTTGTAGGTCAAAAATCAAGGTCATGTTGACAGTCCTCTTCGATTATCGTGGTACACTACCGGCACCTCTGTCAACTAGGAACACTATTTGAGTGTTATGCGCCGTTTTCGCAAAGCTATTCTTAACAAGTGAGAAAAGACTTACTAGTTCAGATGCAAGCGAACATTTTATACTCTTGCAACTTGCCAGAATCAACGCCAGAAAAGTACTTTAATTTGTAAAACGACAACCAGAGGATGTTAATTGTCACTTTATAAGTATCCCAGTCTCACGCATAGACTACAAAATCTATGATAAGTTTAATTAGAGCCTGGAATAGACTCTGCAAAATCTTTAACCCTTCACTCTTTGAGAACGGTGAATGAACTGGAATTTTGAACTGCGCTATCTTTAGGCAAGAGCTATACAAGAGAGAGCAAGAGGATAAAGCCAGTGACACATTGAATTGGATATTTAACACGCAGAATCGTTCACTGGTAGCATAAAAACGATAGAAGCATGCAACAAAACAAGAGAAAAACTCGGCCAAATATATTTAAAATAAGTATGTACATATATATTATATATCACCAGTATAAACCTTACCATACCTTACTATATACTATACATACATATGTAGAAGTAAATGTGAGCGCCACTATGCTGAATATTCTTTTTTATTGAAATGTGGGTCAGTGAGCAATAAAAAATACTGTTCTAACAGTTCAACATGACTCGGATACAAATTAATGGCATTCGTCCTTTTGAAAAAAGAGAATAAATAAATCCATATACGAGTGCAATGTAATGTAAGCGGCAACAGGGCACCATTTGTTCGGGCCGCTTATCGCACTTTGAGATTAATTGACATAAAATTGCATGCTTTCTATTTCATTTGGTGTTTGCGCACCAACAGATGTCTATCGGCTGCAATGCAAACAGTGTCAATGTAACTACAAATCTCAACCGACCAAAGCGGACAAAACTCATTTGCAAATCCAAACGTTTTCCCATTAAAGAGCACATCAGTACACCGCCGCTTATATGCGTCGTGCGGAAAGTGAGAGTCAGATATTAAAAATGCCGTTGGTACGTGCAAAGGGAAATGTTTTCATTGAGGAAAAATAAATAATTTTTTCACAGATTTATTTTTTTCACTTCGCTTTGAGTTGTAAATTAGAAACTGATTTTTGCTCGCTTTCAGCGCCAGCTTTGTGAGGCATATGTGTGCACGCGCGTGAAGTTCAACAAACTCACAAAATCAAAATTCCAACTAGCAGTCCCGGGCAATTTATCTCAAAGCAGCGCAGAACATCGCAGCGCAGAGCAGTCGGGAACACGCCTCCAACCAACTCATCATCAAAGCCGGTCGCTCTGTGCGCCTGCACCGCCTGCACTGAGGTGTGGTTCACCTGCAGCTATGAAATTTTGCAGTCAACAATAAAAAAATTGCCTACAATTTGCTGCTATTTCTTGGCTGCTTCATCAATGCTGTTTTTGTTACGCTTTTGCTGATGCTGCTGCTATTGCTGTTGTTGTTGTGCTATTACCTTTGATTTTTGTTTCTCCTTGAGTAACAATGGCAATTCGCATACTGAGGATGCTTAATTTTGACAGATTGCATCTCATTATGTTGACCCTCAAGGGCGCATCAAGATAAAAAAGTAATGCATAACCAACAACAGCAAAATCAGCAAGAGCTATATCGTCTAAATCAGAATGAGAGTGCAAAAAAGAATCAAAAACGACGCATTCATCACCGATCGGTTATGCCGGCGTTGGCTGGCTCTGCGTCGGTTGGTGCTTCAAATTGATGAAGTATTCGCAATTGCAGCAAACGATCAATCGATCGTTGGCCGCACAACTTTGTTGCACTTTTCGGTTGTTGTTGTATATTTTCGGGTTTTTGCTTTTGCTTGAAATTACTTTTTGCGTAACAAATTTGCACATCGCTGAGCGAACTCGTCAGTGGCGTAACATTAAGTTTACCTTAACGGAGGTCAAACTCCAATAAGCAATTTCATTCCGCTCTTGACAAGACCTAACTTTGTCATACCAGCCCCGTTAGGATCGGGAAGAGCCCCTGCGACCCGTTCGATGCCAAACGAGGTACCATACGAGGCGATTCCCTTTGGTGCGACTTTTTCAATCTGCTCTTGGAGAAAATAATTCGAGCTGCAGAACTGAATCGAGAAGGTAAAATCTTTTATAAGTGAGAAGTACAAGACGAAATAGCTTCTGTCATCAAACAAACAGTCATCGTACTCACCACTTGCCCTGCCCCCGCGTCACTATTGGCAGTCACAACTTCGATGTCGTAGATAATGTCGTCTATCTTGGAACCAGTATTAAAACCAACACTAATATACTGAACTCAGAATAACTCTTGCCAACAGTTGCTATTTCGGAATGAGTAGAGAATTGAAAACTAAAGTCCCCTCTCAACGAAAAAAAACAAAAATCTATAAATCACTCATAATTCCCGGGGGGACGTTACGAATTTTGGATAGAATGGTTTTGCGGAAGATTTATAGTCCTTTGCGCTTGCAAGAAAGGGCATTCTTACTCATTTTTAACCAGGATGGGAACTACTACTAGCTCTTAGCAAGGTTCACGTCGCAGTTAAGATATGTATTCTTCAATTGAAATTTACGCGATGAGACTATATAATTTGGGGGACGAAAATTCTTAAAATTTCAGGAAGGAAGTTAGGTGGAAACATTGTGACACTTTCTCTTCCCCTGTTCGGCCTTTGCCAGACTAAGACTGAAGCATCACTGTTTGCCATACTTTTCCTCTTATTTCGGAAATTTTCAGATGAAGATTAAGATTAAGAATCCTGCCTTAGCAAAAATGTTATCATTTTAAAAACCGTTAAACAATAATTAGCAACTTTTCGATAAAACAAAATATCTCGAACTTTTGTAAAATGTTATTTTACTTCGAAATCACTGCCACAACACACCCTTCCCGTGTTGCACCTCTGTCTCTATTAATTTGTAGTTGCGGTGATAAGTTTTCGCTTTATTTTTTCTTTTTCAATTCCACGCTTGTTTTTGCGACGTTTCGTTTCGTATTTCCTTCTTACGTTTTGAATTATGAGCACTTAAAATTAATTTTCGCATTGAAGCATATTTGGACATTTCTTACACTGCTTCTTCTTGCGCTTGTGTTACAATGTATGCTTGTGTTTGCTGCTACCTTAAAAAAAAGAAGTTTTCATTGCCAATTTCTGCGTAAGTGGACTCTTCAGTAACCTTAGTTCTGATTTAAAAGCTTTTGCAATATTATTAAGGTTGCCAGAAAAAATATTTCATGTATACATACATAGTTATAAATTATATTAAGTATAATTTTAGTAAATCACTGCTTAGAAAGCAAAAATCCAAAATTTTTGGTTCCGCATCTGTTTTATCAAAAAAAAAATTATAGAATTGTGGTGTTATATCCATATTATTATTGTAACATCTGCTTTTCCAATCGACCTACCACGAAATAAAATTCTATAACAAATGTCACGAAATAATTTCATTATTGAATCTAAGAACCAGCATTTAGTTGGCTTTATATATTATTAATAAATTCATACCTTCTTAAGTCATGAAAGAAAAAAATTTCATTTGGTCACCTTAACAGCAATATTTTTTCCATACCGCCGCCACGCACTTGAAAGTATTTCCGGCTGCTCTTTGATAGTCAAAAGAACTTGCTACCACTAAATTATATTTAATGAATGATTGGCAAACAGTAGTAAGTACTTGTGGGTTGATAAAAGTTCCAAGGAGCACACAAAAGTGGAGACATACAAATATGCAATTCTAACGTATGTATATATCAGTTAAACTACAGCCTCAAATAGGACTAAATTTTACACTAAATTTTATAAGAAATACCTATTTGCAGCACTTGATTTAAGTGTGTAATAAGAAAAATTAGTTATTTGCTTGTAGTTAGTATTCATAATATGATGTTTCAAATAGGTAGACCTCGCATTAAGTCTGGAAATTTTGCTTTTATATTCCGACACTAAAGTATAATGAAATATAGGCTTCTGTTCGTTTATTACATTTTCATGGCAAGACATAATAGAACAAAACTTCATTTCCTTAAGGTATTTTGATTAAAAATTCCTCTTTCTTGCAAATAATGCTCTGTCTATATATAAATGTAAATCTGATCAAATCTGATAAATTAATTGATCTGATTTTAGATATAATGAATTTTTCATACACTTAATATAAGTCTCGACTGGTCAGCACAGTTCAGTGTCTTCAGCGAATGGATTTTAATGGTGTCACAGGATGGCAAATGTTGCAAATACGGTGACTGAACAACAACTAATCCTTCGTTGTTTGCCAAAAAATCAGTCACAATCACTTTAGAATGCGTCGGCGAATTATTGTGATGAAAAGTTCAAAAATTTTCTGCCAACAGATTCAGTCATTAGGAGAAACTGCTTCACATAAACATTTCAAACCGGTCAAGGATTATTCCTTACTGGCCTTTTGATCCGGTGTAAAGAATTCATTATGAACCACACCACGGTAATCAAAGAAAACTATTGGCATCACTTTATTTTTTACGGACTTTGACGTGGTTTTTTCGGTTTCGGCTTATTTTGTTGTGCCATTCGCTAAATTAGTGGTTAGCTACAACCGTATATTCATAAACTCTTTCTTGCCAATAGTAGCGAAGCGTTTGGTGAATGTGGAGCCCTCAGCTACATTGTCAAGCATCTATTTTGTGACCGCTTCTCGATCTCGTTTTTGTAAAAAATTCTGGCTTCTTGGTATGAGCCTAAATTGGCAAGCTTCACACCCAAAACATTAATCAAACTGCTTTGAGTCGATCCGTAAGAGAAGTTGGAATCTTCTGCTATCTCTCTGATGACAGCATGAAGATTTTTAGCTTTCTCTTTTAAAATTTTTTAAAGTTAACATCATTTAAAGAGTTGGATAAACGATTCCCATGAGGTTAGTGACTTCTCGACATTCATACCTAATTCAACGATAGAGTTGATTGAGAACAGTATATTTCTGATGGATCGATTGAATTCTCATTAGCCATAAAATCACCAATTGCTCGAATGAAAAACGAAGTTTGACTTGAGTTTCATACCAATTCGATTGAGTTAATTGTTATTAAACAAAGAATTGTCACTGTTGTAGTGGTAGAAAATGTAAAGAGATATAAGAATTTGGGTCCGCTCTCAACTGTCGAGAGAATGAAAAAAGTTACCGTTGTTGCTAGAACAGGAGATGCCAAAATTCTTAATTTCTTCAGTTGCCCGATCTGCTAGGAAGATTTCCAACAGTGATACCCTGCTAAGAATTACCATTGATTCATGATTGAGATTACAAAGGGGAATATTGTAATCTCTGCCTTTTTCTGTTCAGAGATCTATTGTTATGTAACCGTATAAATTTTGTGAATATTATACGCTGAGTGTCTTGAAATAACTATTTGTAGGTAAATTCTTATACTATGACCTCTGCTCTTTTTAAAAATTTATGACCGAAAAGCCTAATGAAAGCATAAACAGTAAAGAAAAATAATAGAACTAGTAAGAAGTTTATCATGACTACCAAAATAACTAAGCTATTCAAATGCGGTCCTGACTACATGCACATCACACCTAGACAATTTTACGATCACATTATAAGTATCAGGCCATTCATAAATAATACTTACAATAATTATGTGCATGTAAGAGGCATTATCATATTAAATGAGCTGGAAAAGTACGCGTAAAAATAATAGACGAATTTAATGCAACTCTGCTGGAAAATTATGGCGCGTTCAAGTAGCAGTCAGCTTCAACGCCCTCGCACATCCTTCAACTAAGCCTATTTAAGTTTTACGACTTTAATAGTTGGCCCACTGTGTGCTGCCCGCCTGACTAGTGTACGAGTATATGGAATAGTAGTGTTTCCGTTGCCGGCGTTGAGCAGCAGCTTCCTTTCCTCCGGCACTTTTGTCTGTGGCGTATTGTTTATGTGTTTATGTGTTGACGTGCTTGTGTGTTTGTGTTTAAATATTACATTATTCTAACAAAATATTTTGTTTTCTGCATGCAATAACAGTCAATGTAAGCAACGTCGTACAACTCATAAATGCAAAAATCGCTGGGTGAAGAATTATGTTTCGCAAACCAACGTAAGTAATACAGAAAGTATATAAAGCTGTTGTCTCATGGTTATACCCTGGATGTTATAGATATTTGTGAATACCTAAAACTTTTGTAATCATACCCAGCATTACACTTTTTTTTTAAATAGACAGACAAAGGAAAGTCCTGGTCACCTCACTATTTCAAACTCCTTTTGCGGTGTGGTAGCAACATGGGCATGCCAAAAGAGGAGTGCAAGTTCTAAGTCGAGTATAAAACTAAATCCACTATTATTTCATTCGACTTTTGTGTAAGCGATATCTTTGAGGAGTCCTTTCCTAGTAATGCGTTTTGTAAGATCACGAATTCGTAGCTTCTTTAAGTTTTATAAATAACAGGCCAATTGAAAAGTTCTCGGCCTAATATGGTAATTCTACTTTTTGACATATATAGTTACCTTTCAGGGTAATAAGCTGATAATCATCCTTATAAACTGCGATCATCCAACTCTCGATATTGTAGTATAATTTGTATTTTGATTCAAAATAGGCCTCAGTTTCGACGATCATCTTTTCAACATTGAAATGATATCAATATCATCGGCATACGCCAGCAGCTGTACACTCATATAGAAGATTGAACCTGATCGATTAAGTTCTGAAGAAGTCACCTGATAGGAAGGCGCCTTGTCTAAAACCCGTTTGGTATCGAACGGCTCGGGGAGGTGTTTACCGATCCTGACGGAGCATTTGGTATTACTCATCGTCAGTTAACCAGCCGTATTAGTTTTTCGGAGATACCAAATTCAGACATTGCGGCATAAAGGCAGCTCCTTTTCGTGCTGTCGAAGGCAGCTTTCAAATCGACGAAAAGGTAATCGATTCTCTTCTCAAGGGTCTTTTCAAAGATTTGGCGCATGGTGAATAACTGGTCGGTTGTGGGTTTTCCAGGTCTAAAGCCACACTGATAAGGTCCTATCAGTTTTTTTCGCTGACCTTTAATCTTTCACACAATACGCTCGGTAGAACTTTTTATGTGATGTTGAGGAGGCTTATCCCACGGTAGTTGGCGCAGGTTGTGGGGTCTTCCTGTTTGTGGATTGGACAGAACACATTTAAATTCCGATCGGTGAGCATGCTTTCCCAAAGAAATTCATGAAATCCACATGTTTAAAAAAACCAACTTTCATTAAAATTTCGATTTTATGAAGGGTATTACAGTTTCGCTTAACACTTGCCTACAAGAGTGTGCAAAAAGACCTCCAACGCAACTAACATTTCGCCACCTCATTTGGTCTCGGTCTCTGGTTGAAATTGCGAATAATTTAACAACCCGTTGAGTGAGTGCTAAAATTAAATTCATAAATCATTTCAGTGCTTCACGGGCCGACATGTAGCACCCAGAATTTTAGATGCTGCAGACCAAGCGCTGGGCAGCATGCTAGCAGTCATATATATGCGCTTACCAACAACTATATACTTACACGCCATTAGAAATCCAACTGCCCCCACTGGAAATTCCTACTCGACTTCTACCACAAATATCATTGTGTTGTTGCTGTCATCGGCACCAGCACGGGCTTTCAAGTCGGCGTTTACGCTTATTTTCATTTCATTGTGTGTACAAGTAATTTGTAGTCAAACGTAAGAAAAACATTTAGAAGACAGTTTGCGTATTGCGAAAAGACACAGACGATTTTGCATGCGCACAGACAAAGCGCAAACAATGCATATCCGAAAATTCCTATTATCGTGGCAAGAAATTGGTACCAAATGACTCGACGTAAGCGCGCTTGTTGCACTAAGAGATAGCTCAAGTTTACAGCGCCTCCGACCCAGGGTCTTTCTCGAGGCTACACAAACAACACATACACTGCAAGTGATAACTATTAGATACGCAAAATTCGCTGCTGACTCGGCGAGTTATTTTCGGGGCACACCATCAGAACGCCAACCAAACAAATAATCACTCGACGGAAGCGTAGCCACTCAGTCACAGGCGCAGTGGCAGTCTTTGGTCGCAAGTAATTTATAATTGAATAATTTATATTTTTATTGTGTGCTCTATAAAGTGAAAGAAGTACCCTGCCCAACACCAACAACTACAATGGCTGTCTGAATAATTGTCTCCTTTGCAGATTTACCAAACACGACGCTCTCCGCTCAACAACCGAAACGACTGAAGCTACAACAAAACTTCCGTGCATCATCAACAAGGATAAAATTTGGCCTTCCTCCACTGGAATATTATTTTTGAGCGCCGACATCAATGCCAATGTCATATTGACAGAACTTCTTATGCGCATACATACTTACGAACCGCAGTTTCTTATGGCTTACATCCCCCAGGCTTGAAGTTGTGCCTTAAAACCGTCTGTTGAGTTATTCATTTATTTTCATATTTGAGCAGCTGAAACTTTATTGTCGAATGTGCATTCATCAAATTCATCATTACTTTGTTATTACAATTATCTGTGCATTTTTGGACAGCGGCAGTAAGGAATATCCATATTTTCGGCATAATAAACGTAGAAATAGCCACGGCGTAGGTGGCGCCTGGTAGTCAGCAAAAGTTCGGCGGTTAGCTCAGCTTCAGAACTTGCGTGAGGGGTCGAAGCTTTCTGGGTATTTTGTTTGTATAGCAATTGTTCGGCTTAATGAGTGACGGACTGCTGCAGAGTGGTTAGTGGATTAAAGTCACGTAAGCAGCTTTGGTTGACTATATTCGAACGAACGGCCAAACTACCTTAATCTCTTTTTTGAAAATATTTCGGCGGAATATACAAGTAATAATCAGCCTATAAAGTCTATATGTGAGACACAGAGAACGTTAAGCTCGTAGCCTTTTGTGGACTTTAAACTATTTCTACGTTAAATGAATATACAAATTGAAATTTCAAGTTGGAAAGAACTAAGATCTTTGGGAAAATACACTAGCTCTTTCGTTTCGTTCCGATTAAAGAAATAAAAAATCATCAAAAAAGGCGCCCATTTTGCTAATTGTTCCAGTCACCGCCACCATGAAATTGTCGAAATTGTTTGGACTAAGTCGAAGTCCTTTTAACAGTTGTTACTTGATTTATTGTCATTACATAATAAATATACTTACCTCGGAACAACGTTTATAATCATATTTATTACCAAAAGAATGGTTCGGAACGCGCTGCACCCACTATACAAACAAAATAATCGTCCAGCAGAGTTGGTAATTCAAGCAACCATGGATCGTGGATAATACGTGTCCTAAGTGACGCCGTACAGGACGCACAAAACTCGTTGGGGATCCATGAATACTCGAATGAGTCCATCCAATGAAGTGCACAATAAATGGAGCCGTGTTCACCCACTTTGTGGAAGATTTTGCGAAAGGAGTTTGGTTTGCGGGCTTACCGGGCTTAGCGGGCTGAAGCCGATTTTCATAGGATTTTTTTCAGCGATGAAGCTCATTATTAAACAAAACTGCAGCAGTCACAAGCCACTTTCTGGTTTGCTCTTTGTGTTGAGGGGATCATTGGTCCATACAGTCGACGATACAAACATTTAATTTATTGAAGGAAACTTTTGGCGAGTGAATTATCTCGTCTCATTATTCTTGGCGGGGTTACTTAAAGTCTACGCATCTAAGCTCGAAGGATTGACTCCTCGGCAGAATATATTTGGTGCATTATTTCTGCCATATAGCCTCAATTGCTGGATAAAGTGGTCGAAAATTCAGCCTAACTATGTTTCGATAAAGCACACATAATATTTGATAGTATCAACAGTTCTTAAGAATAGCATCGTTTAGTTCGCAGGTTATTTAGTACGACCGAAGTGGACTTAAAGGAAGCTGCTACCATCAAGGAGTTCATCAAGGACCCCAGCAAGTTTGTCGCTGCTGCTGCTGCCTCTGCTCCCGCTGCTGGTGTTGGCGCTGCTGCCGAAAAGAAGGAAGAAGCCAAAACGGAGGAGTCGGAGTCCGAGGAAGACGACGACATGGGTTTCGATCTCTTCGACTAAACAACTCAACACAAAAGTGAAAAAAAGAACCCAATGTTATCCAACAGTTATGTTGGAATCAATTATCTAAATAAAATTAAACTCAGTCTGTCACCAACTTTAAAGGGCCGTAAAAATATATTACCAAAGTGCTTTAAGCTCATTTCTGAATGTCAAATTGTCTACACTTCCGCCTTCCGGTACAAGTTCATGACATTTTCAGCGGCGTTGAGTTCATTGCACAAATTGATTGTACACAAACATGCAAGCACACCAACGTCTGTCCGTCTATATATTTATATGTGTGTGTTTGTATGTGGGTAAGTATGTTTAAGCCAGCAAACGAACAGGAATACTTTTCCGCTATTCATCTACTTTATTGTGTCAATAGGAAAAATTACGCACAAACAAATTGTAAATGAATGAGCGAACAGCATTGCCATTCATTCACTCACTTTTGGCTCACAGCGTACAGTGGAGCAATTCATGACATTTTGTGATCTTATTAAAAATGTTTATTAGCGTAAATTATAACAAAAATAAATTTTCTAATGATTACAAAAATATTCTGATATTATAGTCAGTATTAGCCTGTTGCGCCAGTTCGGTAAGATGTCTGAAGGTATGCGCTCTCAAGTGCTTAAGTCTTGACCTTACAAACGCGGAACACTCAAGAAGGAAGTGTTGAGTTGTTTCCATCTCATCTTCTTTCATATAGCTTCTGCAGATGTCTTCTGGTAGGATTCCTTACCTTACAGCCTAAACGCCTACAGGGCAATGGTCTTTTGAAAGCCCCACAACTAGGGAGAGGCTAGCTTTACTGAGGGCAGAGATATTACTAGAACTCTTACCTTCGATCTTGGGACAAAGGGTTTTTTGACAACGCATGTACCGATGGTGGCTCAGTGGTGGCCAAACTTCCGCTCCCATTCTACGATTCTTTCCTTGCTAATTCATCAGATTTACAATTTTTTGCGATTCCGTTGGGGCCTGGCACCCTTACCAGTCTTAACACAAAGACACTCGATGCTATTGACAGCGAGGTTAGGCACTCCTTCGCTGCTCTGCTATCTAAATGGATGGTCACTTCTCTGAAGGAGACTGTACTCCGGAGCAGTAAAAAACAGCTACCTTACTGACAGCAACCTTGGCTTGGAAAACACTGCAGTAATCACCCAGTCTGAAGCTGGAATTGGTAGAGAGCTCCTGACAGTAAGCTAAGACTTGACTCATTCGTAAAGAAGCTCATTGCTCCTCTCCTCCAACGGCTTCCACAATTATTAAGTCCGATTTTGAGCAACTATATGTCAAAGAACTACCTCAACTTGAAAAAAACTTTGCTAAAATTTGAGACACACAATTATTAATCTCTATATTTTCTATTCAAACAATTTCAGTCATTACTACACCACTGTGCCGAACAACAAACATACAAGCGAACAGCGCACCAGCCTTCCAGCAAACACTGGTCGGTTCGATGCTCAACAGAAGCTGCAGAAGTCATCGTATCTTGGCTTTGCATCTTTGATTGCTTTTCATTATGTGCTGCAAAAATATGTGTAAACAGAAAAAATGCAATTCGCAGTGGCGCATTCTGTAACCAAACAGCCGGCAGACGCGACAGACAAATGAAAACATAACATAACGCTCACATACACTTACACTGGTAAGTCGGAGGGCACAAAAGACAAATCGAAAGAGTTGAATGAAGCGTAAAAATAATGAAACAAAAACAACAAGTGGCGACATCAGTATTCTGGCATAAGTTTGTATGATTTTCATTCCAAAAAAGAAAATATTGTAAAAAGATTTGACACACAGCCTTACAAATTGGCGCTGGCAATGCAAGAGAAGCTGAGGAGGACGTTGGCATTGGTGCAGGGGATATTGACATTGATCTTAGTCGTAGTGGGGTTGGCGGTGAATATCAAGGATACCGACACTTCCGTTGATTGCGTTGGCAAGTGAATGAAGTGCACGGTAGAGAAGAAGAGTGTAAATTTTCAGGTTATTTCGATTGGGAATACTTTTTCACAGGTTTCTTCGCAAAAACTTTGGAATTATTTATATGAAAAAATATAATTTTTTACAGAAATTTCCTTAAAAACATACGTAAGTGGGAATATTATTAATAAACAACAAATTTAGCAGTGGTTGTATTGCTCCCATGCCCAGAGCTACTACTCAAAATACCAAGATATGTCTGGTATATAAAAAGTCTTTAGTTCAGGAGCATGATGTCTTCATCATGTGATGTAGCCACTGTCACACTGAAACTTATTTCACCACAATAAATGTAAAAGTTTGTATTACTCCAACACGAGCCGTAACACTCAAGTCTGGTACGGGCTCACAGCTTTATCCAGACTTATGCTCATATCATAGTAATAATTAATGAGCAGCACAAAGATTTTAAAGTGGACACTGTACTAATATTAACTACTCACATCAATGTGCTAATATTCCAGGCGCCCAAGAAAGCTTGTGGAATACTCTCATTTAATCTTACCTTCAATTGTCATAGAATGGCCAACAAGTACACATAAAAACATAAAAAAACAGCCAACTGGTCGTACTACTCGCTACACACTCACCCATCTTGAGACCCAGCGTTCATTGTTGGACAATATTCGATCGAATAGACTACGTCCAGTACGCAACGAAGAAATTAGAGCAGCCGCAAAGGGAGTGAGAGTGTACATGAATACTGTGGAGAGTCAATTCGGCGCCATTCGTAGCAACTCCGACTGAGTTTGCGCGTTTTACGTCGAGAACTTAAAGTGAAAGCATACAAAATACAGTTTGTGCAAGAACTGAAGCCAGTCGACCTTCCCAAGTGACATCGCTTGGCTCTATGGGCTCTTGAAAGTTCCAAGAAGATCCGACACTTTCGAGCCAAATTTTGCTCAGCAATGAGGGCGATTTCTGGCTCCAATAAGCAAAATTGCAGCATTTGGGACGAAGAGAAACCTGAAGAGATTAAAGAGCTGCCATTTCATTCATAAAACACAACGATTTGGTGTGGGGGGCCGGTGGAAACATCTTTCTATAGTTTTTTAATAAGAGTGAGAATTTATGCCGATGAGAACCGTCAATGGCGACCGTTATCGAGAGACTGTTATCGAACCTAGGAACTTATCTTTATGGTCGGGTCTGACTCCAACGCTGAAAAGTTTTGTTTACAATCTCATATCCGATTGTAACCAAAGTAACTACTACTTCGACAGAGGTCTGATAGTGCTTATACAACAAAATAAAAAGGGAAAGTTAAATTCTTGCTCGGCATATTTGACCGAGTGATGCTCTAGCAGAATAATAATACTTTTTGCTAGGTCTGTGGCACTAAGCTTCAAATCGATTTAACTTTTGGCGCGGTGAGTGACTTTTTCAAAATTGAAAAGCAAATTAAGTAACACAAGTCCAAATCTGGAAAATTACGTAGACCGGACTATGGGTTGGAGCCTTATTCGACGATTTTGCCTTAGCAACTGCGGAGGTGTAAGTAGATACGCTGTCACAGTGAATGGGTACTGTTTCCTTCGCCATAGGATAGTCTGACTACAATTGCAAAGGCCCAAATCAGAAGGCCATCTCAGCTGAGGCTTATGAGAAGTATATAAAAAATTGAATTAAGCGTTGTCATGCTTCCTTTGACTTAGGAGCATATTATGAATTGAATTGCATTTTCATTCCAAGTCCAAATTTGATCAGATGATTTAGCTTACATTTGTTTCTAGCCAAATAAATTGGATTAGACATAAATAACCAAATTCATCTAAATATTGTCGAGTTTCTGGAGCTCCTACAATATCATAGATATAGATATGATTTGATTATTATGTATTTGAACATGCGTCAGATAATAATAATCATATGTTTTACATAAAGCCAACCAGCCAAATCTTCGGTAAAGCCGAATATCCATGACGTCACGATAATGCTTTGTTTGGTATTTGGTGGGATCAGAAGAATGTGCAGTATTATGAGAGTCCAAAACTGGGTAAAATAAATAATGGGGAACGCAGCGGCAACAACTCATCAAATTGAAGCGAGCGATTACCGAAAAAGCCAGAAATTAGAAAGAATAGACCCGAGACAATAACTTTCCATCACGCTAACGGGTTAAGATTTTTGGAAAACAGCGGCTGGGGAGTTATACTTCACTCACAACTTGGCATTTTTTACTAACATTTCTTCCGGTCCATACAGAACGCCCTCACTGGTACACAGTTCACATATCCATTCTGGCAATTTGTGGATTCCATCCCAAAAGAAGAGTGTCAGCTCGGTAGACTGTACTGATGTGAACTGTATTCCAGTGAGGTCGTTCCAATCGATCGGAAGAAAGTTGAAGAATCTAAACAGAAGTCAATGTTAGATTATTCCACAGAATATAAATTGGCTTGTATAGAAACACTGTTGAGGTGATTAGTCGACTTTGAGTCTCATACTAGTTGTAAAGTACTTTATAACTAGTTAATTTCACTCCGAAGTATATATTTATGTTCGTATGTATGTAGCACAAGCGCATGTGCACACGTACGCTAATAAGTAGCAATTACACTTCGAGCCGCATCGTTAGCGCCAAAACGCAGGCAAAGTTTGTTTAAATAATCTCAAGTGAAAAGTATTTGCACAACTAACTTTAACATAAACTTTCAACGATCTGCATATTATCATGCGCTCAGCAGTTATTTCAGCACATCTCCATAAACACAAACAAACAACCATAAGAGGACGCACATGCACATACCACATAATAAATGGGTGCAACCCAGGCAACTTGGCGAAGCGCGCCGCAAGCGACGTGCCACCCACCAACCGTCTCGAGGCAACGTAACATGTACAGTTCACACAACTTTCGTGGCAATTTGTTAATAAATACCCAGCAAATAAACACACAACACATCATGATTGTTTTTGTTGCTAGCGATTTTTGCAATGCTACTTGGCTATTACTGCTATGAGGGTAATGCTGCAGATGAATCTCAGATACGAACAAATGAGCTGTTTGCCACAATGCCTCTGCATGTATTTGTTGCTTAAGTACTACTATTGCTACTGCAAATTTAATAGCAGCATACCGACGAGTTGCATACAGATGTATGCAACGTGCAACACGCCGCATATGTTGCCGCAAATAACTTCGGTGGCAGTGTCTTCACTAGCACCCCGTGCAACCATCGCCCGACGGATATTTTAATGCCGCTGCATTCATTTAAATTCAGTAGCTTCATTTGTTGCAGCCAACAGCAACAGTAGCATTTGCAACAATGAGCGCCAGAACACAAACAACAACTGTGCGCGTTGCCACCTTGTTGGCGGCAATAGCCACGCGGCAGTGGCAGCGAAAATTTGCGCACATTTTCAGTTAACAAATTGAATTCATTATTCCAAGCTGGCCCACGGCCAAAAGCTACTTAGGAGCATCAACAGCGCACGAGTCTTACTTACCAAGTACTGCTTAGTCCAACCTGCAGGCGTTGCACGGACATGCTTTCTAACTCTGTCAGCTTCCTACCTATGTTTGGTTAGCTCTTGCACCTAAGCTGCACTTACACACACACACATACATACTTATGTCTATAAATGGGTACCTGCGCGTCTAAAATTATGTTAATTGAATTAATTATTAATGAGCGCGCATCTTTGGTCTTGGTCGCGGTTTCAGTTACTAAATCTGATTTCGTAATATTACTGCGGCTGTGCGGACTACAAAAACCGGAAAGCTTTCTAAATTACTTTGTATACCCGCAGCGTTTGTGAGGAGTCACTGAGTGTCTCTAGATACAGCTTAGTTAAGGAGGGAACTGTTTAATTTTTATAAAATGTAAAGTACCCGTCAAAAAAAAAGAAACCAAGTAAAACTGCACAGTTTTATATTCTTCTCATCAGAAGAAGAAGAAGAATTATTTTAAAGAAATATTTTATTTTGTTATTAAAACTCGAGGTGAGTATGCATTTAGGTTACGATTGATGTTGAAACATCGATTATAATGGTCTTCCAACATTTGAATATATGCCTTAAGCTGGGGCTCGGCCATTCAATGCCACTAAATTTCTTCCTATTTTTTACTAATGTTCAAGTGCTAATAAGACAAGAACCGCTCGAAGTAACGAAAATATTGCTGCCATACAGGCAAGTGCTGCTGAAGACCGCATTTTCTCGATTCCAAGACGTTCTCAAGAACTGGGACTGTCTCAAACCAAAGCCTGACGGATTTTGAGAAAGGATTTGGGTTTGAATCCGTATAAAATTGTTCTCGCCATTGGACCACCGTAAATGTCGTGAATTTCTTGATTTTGCCTTGGAGTAACTTGAAAACGATAACGATTTTTTAAGGAATTCATCTCATCTCATCTCATGATTGGTGTTGTAAATAAACAAAACTTTCGAGTCTGATGCGAAGAAAGACCACAAATTATTCATGAACAACCATTACGTTCACCTAAATCGATAGTTTCGTGTGTTTTTTTGGTCTGGAGGATCATCGGTCCGTACTTCTTTCGAAATGAAGCTGGTAACAACGTTACTGTCTATGGAAAGCAGTAAACATCGATGATAATTAACTTTTTATGGTCGCAATTGGAAGAAGTTGATCTTGAAAATATCTGGTTCCAACAAGACGTGGCTAAGTGTCACATAGCACGTGCAACAATCGAATTATTGAGAAAGAGTTTGGAGGCTTGGTTATTTCAAGAAATTGTGACATCGAATAGCATCCAAGAAGTTGTGATTCAGCTCTAGACTACTTCTAGTGGGGTTATTTAAAGTCATTGGTCTTAAGCAATAAACTAGACTCTCTTCAAGCTTCACAAGTCAATATTGAAAGTGCTATTCATGGCATATGACTTGATTTAGTTGAAAAACCACTCGAAAATTGGGTTCATCGAATTCCTTCCTGCCAAAGGAGTCGTGAAGACCATTATATTCAGAACATAATTGTATCGATTGTTATTTACATTAAATAAGAAACATTTAAATTTCCTTAACAATTAGAGTGTTTTTTTTTAAGAAATCATATCACTCTTAATGGAAACCTCTATATTTATAGTATGCATCTTTGGAAGGTCACTTATCTCACATCTGAGCTTACTAATAGTGCGCTCAAAACTAGTCAAGGAGTAAATAATTTATTCAGACAAAATATTTCAACGGTAAAACATACAAATATCATTTCTCATGGCAGAATAATTAAATCTGTTTTAGCTTTCTGCTTTTTAGTTTTGCGTTCAGATGCCATTTCACTTTTAAAAGCCAAAAACAATTGACGACAGATAAAGTACAGCACCTCACAAATACCGACCAATGAGAAGCCCGTTATAATGCTCACAATGTTGCCAATAAAACCTGCAGAGAAAATTGATACAAAAATTATTAAAAAATAAACATTGATTTGGAAGTTATGCACAAACTCACTCAGTACTTCAAACCAAGTGTCCTTGAGCACACGTCTAAAAATCTGAATATGCGAGACGCCGAAATAAATGTGAGTCAATGCAAAGTTCGATAGATTTTCCGCGTCTATATCTCTGTAATTGAACAAAGTATATGTTTAATTTATATATGTATACTTAGTCGGAATTGGAATTGGAAGCTTCGTTCTGTGATGTCATTGACGTGTCAAAATTATTCACCCTTTCGGAAGCGTAAGTTCGTTATATTTATAATTTATATTTTATAAGGATAAAATATAGATACAGATATAGATATAGATAAAGATATAGATATAGATAAAGATATAGATATAGATATAGATATAGATATAGATATAGATATAGATATAGATATAGATATAGATATAGATATAGATATAGATATAGATATAGATATAGATATAGATATAGATATAGATATAGATATAGATATAGATATAGATATAGATATAGATATAGATATAGATATAGATATAGATATAGATATAGATATAGATATAGATATAGATATAGATATAGATATAGATATAGATATAGATATAGATATAGATATAGATATAGATATAGATATAGATATAGATATAGATATAGATATAGATATAGATATAGATATAGATATAGATATAGATATAGATATAGATATAGATATAGATATAGATATAGATATAGATATAGATATAGATATAGATATAGATATAGATATAGATATAGATATAGATATAGATATAGATATAGATATAGATATAGATATAGATATAGATATAGATATAGATATAGATATAGATATAGATATAGATATAGATATAGATATAGATATAGATATAGATATAGATATAGATGTAGATATAGATATAGATATAGATATAGATATAGATATAGATATAGATATAGATATAGATATAGATATAGATATAGATATAGATATAGATATAGATATAGATATAGATATAGATATAGATATAGATATAGATATAGATATAGATATAGATATAGATATAGATATAGATATAGATATAGATATAGATATAGATATAGATATAGATATAGATATAGATATAGATATAGATATAGATATAGATATAGATATAGATATAGATATAGATATAGATATAGATATAGATATAGATATAGATATAGATATAGATATAGATATAGATATAGATTTAGATTTAGATTTAGATTTAGATTTAGATATAGATATAGATATAGATATAGATATAGATATAGATATAGATATAGATATAGATATAGATATAGATATAGATATAGATATAGATATAGATATAGATATAGATATAGATATAGATATAGATATAGATATAGATATAGATATAGATATAGATATAGATATAGATATAGATATAGATATAGATATAGATATAGATATGGATATACATACGAGTACACTATCGCATTCTGTATCAACATGTTGCAAGATTAAAAAAATTGGTAAACATTATTACAAGATTCTTCACTTACGGAAAGGTACGCATATTATATGAAGTCAAAGGCAGTGCGTTGGCATGAACAACGTAGCGCTCCGAAGAACACATCGGTAAGCATTGCGGGCAATAAAGAGAATCCTCCATTTCACGTTCGAGTCCAGGAATATTTTCGAGTTCAGTAATAACATTAGACCATTTGACTGTGAAAATATATTGGAGCAGACAATATAACAATTACACCAAACACATGCTCTCTTTCTCTAACTCTCTCTTAAACTTACAAGAGTAACGGTCCAAGCAGGCTTTGTGCCTCAGCGTACAATAGACATATTCGGTAGACACATCTAACAACTCATTGGGATGCATGAAAAGCAAACAATTGCATAACACCAGTATGCTATACATACGACAACGTGTTATACAGCTATTGTAACTGTATAGTTTACCAAATATCCGAGCTTGCTCATCGCCAAAGTAGCATTTGCGCTTTACAAAGTGAGCGAGAAAGGAGTTTAAAAGTATTTTAAATAAAGTTTTTCAGTATTCAGTAAAATTTTTGTTTAATGTAATGTGTCTGTAGGATTAGATTGATCCTTTTAACTGTTTTTACTGCGGCACTCACCACTGACGGCGGCAATATGCGAGCTTCGTTGACAGTTTCAATGATACCCGGCTTAATGGTCATGTATGTATGTTTGCCGCTTTCCACGAAACGTTCCTTTACCGAACCACTCGCGATGTCTGCGTAGTGCCCATGGGAATGTATATAAAACTTTAAGAATATAAAAAACAATAATTGTAATATCATCAGTATATGTTATTATGAGCAGATAATGGATAGAGAGACGTCAAGAAACCATGGTCGATATTATTACTCAAATTATCTCTTGCACGGACAGAGAGACTTCCAAAAATTAGTCCATCTCCTCATCCTAGACAAATAAATGCGAAATTCACCGCGACCTACGATCTATTGTGCCCCTCATCCTGAAATATTATCCATAAAATTGTATCCATTTCGATTAGCTTTGGATTGCGAGAGTTTACATGGTTTTATATTAACTGTCTTCTTACGAATTACGAATCATTCAGAAAGACAGACACTGACCACGAACTTTTGAAACCAATTTGTTTTATTTATATCATTTCAACTTACTGCGAAGCTAGCTGATAGTGATGCTTTAAAATATTCATCATTATTTGAAGAGTTTAGTAATAAAACGAGACCATTTGGCTCTTCGTAGAAACTTAAACTTTGAGGTCGTGGCTTCGAATATCTGGAAAGAATGGAATAAATAGATAACAGTATACAGCGAGCTTCTTTATTCGTATTCAAATTTGTAAGTAAGTATCTATAGGAATAGCTCTGTAAGTTTACATAAGCTCAGAAGTAAAAATATGACCGACAAAGCTTTCGGCAAGCAATATTTTTTTTTAAAGGGTGAACCATTTCAAGGAGCCCTACTTTATTTTATAAGGAATGGCCGCGGCTATGTCTCGATGACTCCTTCCAGCATTTCGATTGGTAAGCGGCGAATGCCACGCGTGATGTTTTGCTCTAAGGCCTCAATCGCAGCGGGATGGATTTTCGACTTTACATATCCCCACAGGAAAAAGTCTAACGGTGTGATAACACACGACTCACGCGTAATCTGTCGAAAAAAGGCTATAGAAAAAAGTACCTTCACTTGGATCACCCATTAATTGTGACTTTCGAGAATTTTCAGATTGTCTTCATATATATTCTAAAAAGCTTACAGGCCATCGTCATTAAAGGTGCAACAAAATCCATTCGCTGTTAAAGTTTCAGTAAATTTCGTCAGACAATCAAAGTTCTCTCCGGCCAAACGGCAGCGGACCAATATATCCTTGCAATTTGGTGTTAACTAATGAAAGAAAATAAGGAAGGAAAATAAGGAAAAGAAATTAGGAATATTTTTGTTTAAAATATAAATACTAAGGCTGACATATTAACTACATTTTCCTTACGTATGGTTGAACAAAATTTTCGAGTTTAAATTCGGTTCAATTTAAATAGCTTCAAATTGATGCTAACCTGCTTCATACGATCTCTGGTATTAAAAAATACTTCACTATCTGTGGTGTCGTATATATCCAGAAAGTTTTGAAATTCTAAAAAATCTTCATAATTCTCGTCTTTTTCAGTTGCCTTTGAATATGGAAAGCTCAATTTTCTTATTTCATGGTAAAAATAGTTAAATCCTCGTTTGTATGGATCTTTTCGCTGGCTAAATAAATATAATTTCAAAAATATATTTTTTAAATTCTTTAAAATCGAGTTTTGGTCTATGACATATGTATATATGGTGAGTGAAAGCAGGCGCTTACAGTGTCTCCGCATATCTGGTAACGGAGGCGTTCGACATGCGATTCAGCGTGCATATTGATATTGTGGGAAAGGGCACCTTATGTATAGGATACAATGGATCAAACATGGTTGTGCTTAAAAATTGCCCCTCGAAGATGGGCGTTCTCCATAGAAAGACAATCATTACGCTCATCATTGTGATATGGAATATAATCCAAAAGAAACTGCAAGTAAATGAAGAGCGACAACAAAAGGCTGTTGATTAAATTCTCGCTCCAACGGCTCCGACAAACACTGATGGCAGGTGATATTGCCAAGTACTCACCGTTCGTGGAAACGCCGATGAGGCTCCACTAATTTTCCATAACAATGAAATGACACATTCCGCAGAAAGTCCTTCAATGCCTCGGCAAATGAGATTTTCCGCTTGCTATTGCGTCGTGCAGCTGGTACCGCCGGCACCCACCAAGGTGCACGCCCCAGCATAAATGGTGGATGCGTTTTATTCGGCGCTTGTTGAGGTGTATAGCGCTTTTTGTGCCGCAATAGTGTTGCCATTTACGTTCGGATAGCAGTCGTGCCAGGTGAAAGAGACTCAATCCCCGTATACACTAACGTTGTTTGACAACCGACAGTCGCACTAATTGTAGCTCTAATGGCAAATGCCATGGGTTTTATATACGAAACATACACCAATGAAATGGGGTGGTGAGTTGGTAAGCATGGGTTAGCGGCACTTGTAGATTTTCGGTTGCCTTGTACCTATAAATTAGAGTCGTTTTCGCTGGCGTATTAGCGTCGCTTAATTGCTTTGGTGTCAGTCGTTACTGATATGTCGAAGTGCCAGAGAAGAGTGCCGCTGTATGTGTGTGTTGGCATGTTCGTACGCATATTGAACTAATTACGCGGCATTATGGCTTATTAGTGGATCGTTTAGAGAAGCAATCAGGCTTACAACTAGACTCTATTGTTAGTCATTGAAGATGAGAGAGCTGTAAAGATTTGTAAAATGCTTAATCTCATTGTACGTTCGTAAAAATGTATATTCTTCCACAAGTTACCGTAAATTGGCAGTAATTGCTTGCGCTAATTGATTATTTCTATCGAGTGTACAAAATATTGTTTATACTTAGTTTGATGCCTTCAGTAATAAAAGTGAACAGCAAAAAACTTGTAACTCATTTAATACTTAATTTTGTCAGTAACTTCTGCTATAATGCTACCATATTCTGTATTTTTTGAAACCCTAGGCAACAAGACCATTGTGGAATGCGAGGTAAGGCATTATCAATATTAATCATCGGGAGAAAGTCCAGACGGAGATAAACGTTCTCTGAGTGCTTCGTTGAAACAGATTCTTGTCTTTACGTCATTGCATCATTATACCTTGAGGGAAATTTGCAGTCCGCTGAATAGTTGTTGCTAAGTTTAATGTACATATATCCTAAACCAATAAAGACACAATAATCAAATTAGCCCAGCAAAAATATTACGGTAACCCCGGCCAACGGTGTGAAAGTGAATTAAATCGGAAAATATCCCTGTTCACTCCTCATGTAACGGTACTGTTAAAAGCTACTAAAAGCTCAATAAATCATTAACTTATTCCGCCAGTGACATTAAATTTTACCACCGAGATAATATGAGTAGACTTTAGTATCTCAAGACCCGACTAATAAATTTCGACTAAATATCGTGAAATCGGACCACAACCTCGCCTAGTTAAGTATTATTTCATTCTTTCACTCTCAGGTACACAAATCAAGAAGCAATTGATATAACGGAGTAAAACTTTGCAGTATTAATTCCTTTAAAGTATACATCCTTATAACCAAGTAATGACCAAATCCAAACAAAACTGTTCTAGCCCAGAATTTGTGGACCATAGTATCTATATTTGACTTTTGACCATAAAGTCAATAATATCGGTCAATGTGTGAGAGATAAATATGAAATTCTAACGGACAAAATTCCTGACAATAGTATTTGCGTATATCAAAAATTGGTTGAATCGGGTCAATACTTCCCTGAGCCCCCATACACCTAACATAAAGATTTTCGAACTGTCAGGTGGCTTTATGCTGGATAACTCAAAGAAAATTGTCTGCCAATATTGAAATCTCTGATACAAGTTTTAGGCTAATAAAAAGCATTGCAGGCTCGAAGTTTACTATAATGGAAGTATAAAAGAAGAAGACTTTTAAAGCGAAGCTATAACACCTTTCAGAGGTTCATAAAAAAATATAAAAATATCTTTATTTTGATTTTAGCAAAAAATCGTGCGAAACTTCGTGAATATATCTGGTTTCCCACACAATCACGTGTACAAAATTTCAGATCGATATCTCAAAAACTAAGGGACTTGTTCGCATAGTATGTAAATTATATATAGATATATATTTTATAGAATATTTGACGTTTTCTTTTTGTTATGTTAAACATCGCGGAAATCTTGATATACCTATTAAGAGTATAAAGTAAACTTTTTTACAGTAACATTTCGAAATTATACCGACTTAAGCACTATGATAAAGTCGATGTGTAAAATCAGTAAAATATTATTAGAAAACCAGTATGGTAACTTGAGAGAGTTTTGGAAATTTTATATAGCTAAGGTCAACGATCCCAATGTGAACCTAGGCAACATAAAGCGACCGGTAAAGATGTAGAAAAAGTTTGAATATCGACATATCTAGAAGCTTTCTTCTTTATGGAAAAGAAGACAATAAACATCTCTTCGAAATTGAGTTTATTTCAGAAAAAGAATATTTAAAGATGCATGGCTTGGCCTTTAACAGTAAGTTATGTTTCTTACCACCTCTGAAGCATTGAATCACTCGTGAACAACCAGAGGAAATAAATAATAATAATAATATCAAAATTGTGGCTAAAGCTTTAGTGACGTGTACATATCTACCATAAAACATCGAATGAATTACAATGATAACAAATATTTTAACTTATTTAAGGACATATATAGAGTTGCATATCGTCTTTCTTTTCGCCTTTTTTATGGTCTTGGCTTATGGCTGATCTGATTGCAAGTATTACGTATTTTGTTGTAAAGAAGCCAATCTCAAAGGCTGCAACAATAGAGAAGCCCAGAAATATTGAGGTTACATTACCAATAGTGCCTAGAAATGCAAAAGAAAGAATTGCTCGAGGCTAATAAGATTTATAAACGACATAACACTTTCAACTATGTACTTACACAATGCTTCATACCAGGTATTACCCACCACGCGCTTATAATACTTTGCATATGGCTCATCAAAGTGGATACGCAATACAGACATCTCCTCCAAATCCAGTCCGATATTATCCAATTCACTAAAATTAAAATTTACACCCAAAGAGTTCTGGCTTAAAACATTTATGATATGGATAGCGAAGAAAATCGGTGAATTGTACCTTCAACATAACTGTATCTCATTTTAACTTACGCTTTTGTAGTGGTAGCTAAGAATCGATCTATAGGCAATGCCATGAAGGACACACCATATTGTATATCGTTGCAGGCTGGCAGGCATTCTGGACAGTACAGAGCTTCTTCGTAGGCACGTTGTAAACCAGGCACGAACTCGCGGTGTGTAAGCACATTGCTCCATTTAACTGTTAAAATTACAATATATATATTCATGCTTAGGGCTACAGAGAGATCTGCGCAAACTCACATTTATAGCTGAGCAGGCAAGACACATGTTGCAGAGTACAGTAAATGGCGCCATCTTTATCCGACAACAATCTAGTATCCATATAAAAGGGTATACAACGACACAACGCCATAATACTACGAATCCGGCAGCGTGTTACGCAATTGGAGAAACTATAATTCGATTGAGTATTTGTTTCATACAGAGAAAACTCATCTTCGAAATAACATTTACGCTAAAAGTAAAAATATTGAAAGGAATTTACAAATTTCGCTCAAATTAGTGGCATCTCCCACTTACTGTATGTGGACTAAATGAACTCAAATTGGGTTCTGTGTAAACCAAAAGAGCATGCAACGCCAGAAAGGATTCTTCGCCATATGTTATAAATAGCTCGTGTGACTCACCCGATGTTGTATCGGCAAAGATATCGGAATCATGGACGATGACAATGTAACCATCTATATTCAATAAGGACATAAAATCATCTTTATGACTGGTATTCAAAACGACCGTCAAACCAAGTTCCGCGTTGACGAATTGATCACGCATTTTACGATTGTTGTAACTGTAGATGATGAAAAAGAATATAATTGCAATAAAAATATTTAGAAATTACCCAAAAAGCGAGTTCAGAATGATAGAATTTTGGAACCAGTACTGAAAAAATGGTCTAAGAAAATATACTTAAGAGAACGTCGATAATCAATATCGACAAATTAAATTTGGTTTCAGTTTGATTGAGGAATTGTTGGGTGTCAGAAGTGAAATTATTCCATGGAAGCCGTCAAACTCTGACTAAATAAACTCCACAAATATTTACGCTCTGTATTTAACCCAAAGAGCCAATTGACCAGCATTTCCTAATTATCAGAATTAACCGTCAATTAGTATCAACTCAATACAATGAGAAGTAAAGTCCACAAGTGTTTAGAGCGAATGTCGTGAAGCAAATATTGTAGATGGCAAATATCTAACTATTTTATTCGGAAACCCAATGGCGTTATTTTCGTCACAGAATGTAAAACACAGACCACATTGTTAAGAATTCGAAGTATACAACTTGAACATCCTGGAAAGTAAGTTTTACTGGAATACTTTACTTACATTCGAGAATACAAATTGCATATCCTAGAAAGTAAATGTTAAAGGAATATTTTTTTTTTTACTGTTCGAGGGAGTTTTTCGGATACTTAAACCAATTTCACTCACAAATTTCCTGTATTAAAGGTACAGCAAAATCCATAAGACGTCAAACTTTTCTGAAATGTCTTACGGCTGAAGCATTCGACTTCGACACCTGATAGCTTGCAATTGCGTATGAGACTCTCACAAGAGGGCGTGAGCTGAAAGTACGAAAGAAGATTAAACACATTTATTAGTTGAGCTTCTGTGCTATATTTATATGCCCATATTTACATACAAGTGTATATAAACAGAATATAAATGCATTAATAAAGAGGATTGTGGATTATTACCATTCCGGCAACCCTCCGTGTATCATAGAAAGTATCATTTTCATTTGTATCGTATTTGTCCAGCAATGCTTGAAAATTAGAGAAAGCTTCAGCATCGACATCCAAATCAAATTTCTGATAAAAATGAATGAAGAACTTTAAATGTTCCATGAAATAATCAACGCTTCGGCCTTGAAGATCCTTTGCACTCCTATAATAATAAATAAATAGATGTGTTCAGTGTTTTAAGTGTGTAACGCATACGGTTCTGAAGCCGTGCACATTTTGTGCGGAAACGAAAGGTGCAAGTTGCGCTATTGGGTACTCTAAAAGGAACTCCGTTTCAATCGTCTGAAGGCAAAAATAGTTCTATGACATGCCACAGTGGAGGCAAGTTCTCTCTGACAACCCAAACAAACTTAATCAGTTTCCTTTTCTAAAAGTGTAATCCTCTTAGACTGTCCCCCTTACTACAGTAATTTCATAAGAATATATGGTATTTCTTTATATTGGTTGGAACTTAAAAGTATATTGTTATTATAGTGCAGCAGTTCAACCTCCTTCTTCTCTTCTTTAATAGCGTAGACACCGCTTACGCGCCAATCCTTTCTCCATATAGCAATTTGGCGACAATTCGAGGTACCAAGTGCAGTCAGATTTTGCTCCATCCGATCTCCATATAGCAGGATTTCGAGGCTGACATTATTGTTAGTGTTCACACTGCTTCCAAGGTAGACGAAGTTATTGATATGACTTTGAAGTTATCACTGTCAAAATTTACGTGGGAGAAAAGGCGAGTGTGACGAGTGTTTGTTTGATGACAGGAGATATTTCATCTTGCCCTCGTTCTCCAACAGACCCAGTTCGACCTAATTGCCCTTTTCTATGGCACCGGACTTGCCAGTCAAAGCAGAAACTCACTTCAGGGCTTCAGTTAAATCCAATGTTTCGGCCTGAAAAACAGTTTTTTGATTGTAGAGTTTAAAGTTAATTTCTCATGGCACCGTAACTACTGGTAACTGTCCTTTGGTTAATTTTTCTAAGCCAAACTGGTTTTCATTTTCCTTTTTGCCCGCATTTATTAACAATTATTATGCTGTTTCCGTGGTAGACCTTAGCCTATGCCTGACACTTTGAGACGGCTGGCTATAAACACTAAACCTAACTTTGTATTTCTTATTTAGTTGTGTCTTCTGGTGGGTTTTTCTTTTCAACAGAAGTAAAGCGAAGGTTTTCTCTTGAGGATGGTAATCTTTGATTATTAGAATACTTTACGCTTTGAATGCTGTAAACAGGCAGATTGCAAACGAATTCTAAAGTGCTCTTTTGGTATATATTTCGCTAATAAACATGATGAATATACCCAACCGGTTCTTAAGCAAGCTAGGAATAACAATCGCACTCTCACAGAACTAAGAAACTGTTTTGTCTGATAATTTCATGGCGACTCAACGACGCTCGCTGTTAATTACTGGTAAATGCCTTTCGATGAATGCATACATTCAGGCGTGCTTTGTGGTCTGTGTGTGTGTGTGTGTGCATTTAATACCTACAATAAGTGAAATGTCAAACTCACAGCTGCTTTGCATACGCCAATGCCGCTTGCCTTGAGATTCTATTGTTCGAGCAGATGGAAATTGATGGAAATGCCACGGATTCAATGGGATACAGTGGATTGGATAGGTTGATGACAATGTACTGAGCGACAAATTGTTCCCATATCAGTGACAGAATCGTAAACAGCGTGAACATTGTTGTTATATGCACAGCCAACCATATTAATCTGCAAATATGAGAACATATCATACACATATATATGTATGTAAACACAACGGTAAATGAACAAACCGATAAATGAAAGTACAGAGAAATTCATGTATTGAGGCGCACATACAGGTAAGAATATACCAGTAAGTTTAAGCCAATTATTGAGTAAATACAATGGAAAGCCTGGTTTGATACTGTTTAAGTGCAAACTGATAGCATTCTTGTGTCATTTCGTCACCGTTAACGAAATATGCAAACGGTGGTATCCGTCAGACACCAAAGGACAGTGGACTTCACGGCGAACGTGCCTCGAATCAGTTGAAGAAGTAATGTTCACCGTTTTAATCGGGTTCACAATATTCACAATCTTCTATACCTAATTGTCGTGAAGGTATTTTGTTACGCAATATAGTTTTCTGTACAAGAACTTGATCTTGATCGTTTAGTTTGTATGGCCGCTTTATGTTATTTTGGGCGGAAATCGGCAATTCTAGCAAATAAGCCGCTCCTTGGTGAGAAACGAATGAGTGCAAAGGTCAGATCGCTTTCACAAAATCAGTTGGACTGTTTAGCGTTTAATATAGAGAGACATACAAGCAGACGGACATGGCTGAATTGCCTCAGCTCGTCCGGTTAACGACGTGTTCTCTAGGTAAACTTAATATTGGGTAGTCGAAAAAGTCTTTTCGTATTTTGTCAATAGATGTCGTTGCAGTCGGTTCTCTCCAGCGCTACCAATCACATTGTGTCATATCATATACATATAGTGTATGAAAGAACTTTTTCGACCATCCAATATATGCTGTTAAGGGTATAAATATTATTGTATGGCGATGCCGATTTGATCGCTTTATTTTATGCTACGAACGCGCTGTAGCTAATAATACATTGGCATCAGTACAAAATCTTAAAATCTATAAAATTGAGAATAATTGATTTCTGGGTCTTAGTTACAAAGCAATTTTCATTATAAAAATACTTAAGGGGCTATACCAGTGTGACGCATGAAAAATTAGGCGATTTTCGTCAATTTTTTTAAGAGAAAGTACGCGATTGAATATTTCGAAATTCTTTGAACGTAATAAGGTATATTTTCAGCTATATTTTAAGATTTTTTCTTTACAAAAATGTTCAAAAATAGCGGAGTTATGGGCTGTCTTCGGAGGTGCCAAAAAAAAAGTGCCCCAACTGCTGATATGATTCCAGCCGAATGAGTAGCTGAAACAAAAAAAATTGAAAAGTTTATTAAACTTAAAGATATTTCCTATACAATGAACTACGATCTTTGAAAAATATCAAAAATTAACAAAATGGTGTAATTTTGAAAAAAAAGCGTTTTTTTTTTTTAGGAAAGAAATGGTCGTTAAAAAAATGGTCGTTTTTTAATGCGAAATTGACAATTTTCAATCAATCAAAAAGATCGTAGTCCATTGTACAGTAAATGTATTCAAAAATACTCAGTTTTAATTTGAAGTCGATCGATCAATTTCTGGTTGAGTTATCCTGCCAGCAATTTTGAAAAATGTCGTTTCGAGAAAAACGCGTTTAAAATTTCACTTGTATATGTTTGCACCTCCGAGCGGTCGCTCTTCAGAACGCTGCCATCCGAAAACTATTCAAGATACGACCTTGCCGATTTCCCAGGATATTTAAGGAAATATGTATATTCTATCGAAAAAGCAAATAAAAAAAAATTTTTTTTTTTTTGAAAGTGACACACTGGTATAGCCCCTTAAGTCAAAATTTTATTAAGATATGAACTTCAGGAAGAGAATTATAGATTTGAGCTTAATTTCTTATTGCGTAATCTCCTCGAACTGATGATAAGTAACCATTCATACTACATGCAGTCAGACCTAGTCGCTTTATTTAATTTATTTAAGTTCAGCTTAAGCTAAGCTGCTTCGACACCGATCCGATAACGAGCCAGATATGTTCACAACGACTCGACTGACCCTTATTAGATTAGCACCAGTGAAACTGTGACCAAATGGTAAACTCATATCAGTAAAATGTAACTTCTACTTCATTATATAGGTTCTCCCATATAAAATTATATATAAACCGTTTAAGAATTGAAACCTTACTGTGTATAAACAGCACTAACTAACAATCAACGCTGCGTATGAGTAATATTGCGTACGAGCGTATTCCTCCCTCAATGCAGCATTAATTTGCTAGTCTTCATTGTTGATCTATGTGTGCATGTATGCGTATACTCACTTCTCCCACACATTCAATGTGTTGTCGACCAATTTACCATACGCATGCATCGATATGTTGCGAAATAGATCCGTCATGTCATTGCTGAATCTGGCGCCAACTGATTGCTTTCGCTTTTTTATAGCCCTTTTCGATGTTTTCTTTGGACTCTTTATCCACCAAATGGCACTGGATGTTGACTTCATTTCGCACTTCTACACTGCTGATTCGTATTTGCATAAACTAAGTATGCACACACGCACATACAAACACGCTTATGATTCCACTGAGCTGCTATTCGGCTGTGTGCCTGCTTTCCATTTATTGCAGCTGCCTCTTGGCTTGCTAATGCTGGTGATTTACTGCGTCCGTGTGTAGCGGGAATGTTGCAATTGTTTGTCCGCCGGGGATGGGAATTGGCACTGCAGCAACGGTATTACTTTCACGGTTCAGTGATTTTCACGCAACACACGGTTTGTCGCTCGTCGCTCGTCGCCGCGTGAGAACAACGGCTGCGTTACAATCGCTGTTAGCGCTGTGCTGCGGATAAAGTTCAAGTGACAGCCAAACGAGGTATAAATGCCCTTATATACATAGATGCATGTGTGTTGCTGGTGTAGGCAAGTCGTCATGTGTGTACACCGAGTGCGCTTCGTTCAACATGCGTTGACGCTTAGGCTGCATTGAATAATTGCCATTGTCACTGCAGGGGCGTATGTGCGAGAACTTGTAATGGATTTTCATCATTAGCGACACAGGGACACATAACGCCTACTTAACCGAAATTCACTTAGAAGTTTCAATTTTAATGCAAAGCCACTGTCGACTCTTTGAAACTTGGCTGGGTCGTCGTTGTGTTGCAAACTTAATGTAACTTTTAAGGACGATTCAGCGACGCTATCTTCGTACCGTATGAATCTACCGTTAGTTCAAGCAGTCATTTAGTCCAGCTTTCATACATACATATATTAGAGGAATATTTTATTTTGGAACACTCCAAATAAAGAGGTATAATATTTATTTCTTTAGGTTAGGTGGAGCGTTGGCCAAAAAATACAATCTTACCTATTTAATTGGGTTTCCAGATTAATGTCAGATTGTAAAAGTAAAAAATTTTATCGTTTGGAAATTAAAAAAGCCACAATTCTTAAATCACTCGATAAACTTTAGCGGCCGGTGCTACTATAGCGTAACCTATAGACGTAGATCGGTTTACGTAATTACAGCCGAGTTAACAACAGCGCTCCAGTCGTTTCTTCTTCTCGCAAGGTGGCGCCAATTAGAGATTCAAAATGAAGGTCCTTCGCCACCTGGTCCTTCCAACGGAGTGGAGATCCTCCTTTTCCTCTGCTTCCCCCGGCGGGTACTACGTCGAATACTGTCAAAGTTGGAGTGTTTTCAACCATTCGGACAATATGACCTAGCCAGCGTAGCCGCAGTCTTTTAATTCTCTGAACTATGTCAACGTCGTCGTATATCACATACAGCTCGTCGTTCCATCGAATGCGATATTCGCCGTGCCCAATACGAAAAGGATCTACCGCAGAACTTTTCTCTCGAAAACTAGTAACGCAGACTCAGCAGATGTTTTCTTCGTCCATGCCTCATCACCATATAGCAGGACGGGGATGATGAGTGACTTGTAGAATGTGGTCTTTGTTCGTCGAGAAAGGACTTTACTTCTCAATTGCCTACTCAATCCGAAGTAGCAGCTATTGGCAAGAATTATTCTGAGTTGGATTTCGATCCTGGCGTTGTTAATGGTGTTAATGATGGTTCCAAGATAGACGTAATTATCTACGACTTCGAGGTTATGACTGTCAACAGGACGTGAGAGCCAAGTCGCGAGTGCGACGACTGTTTGTTTGATGACAGGAGATATTTCGTCTTGCCCTCGTTGACCACCAGACCCATTTAACAGTTTACCGATTCGAAAAACTCGTGAAGTATAAATTAAATATTCACCTTTCAATTTGATCACAGTAGTATATGATTATGCCATGGTTTTGCTTTTGAAATAGTTGCTCGTTCGATTCGTCACATGACGTTTATATGAATTGTTAAAGAATCTAAAGTTGACACTATCTCGAACTAAGTATAATACCCATTTTGAAAGAAAATTTTGTTAAAAAAAAGAAAATTTTGAAAGTTCAGTTTACATTGGAACACATATTGCCCTCACTTAGCCCCATTGCTAATGTCGCGTAACCAATGAGGCTTGCAGTAAAACTTAATGGCTGGCTACTTACCGTTGCACACGTGGTGCTCGCTAACTACCGAGCTTTAATTCTGTCTGTAGGAACTATGCGCAATACAGAAGGAATAAATATTTAGTATACTATATAGCACAAATACTACACGTGGGCTCGTACGGATATCTACTAAAATACTATTTTTATATACTTATGTACATATGTATGTAATTGTTTGTAGGTCTCTTTTATGGGTAGACGACCTCAGTTATCAAAACAATACGAATTTTGCATCGGAGACCGATTTCGAGTGCCAAAAGAAAATAAAACTTAACGGAAAATGTGGAAAGGCGCCAATGACAAAAGAAGAAAACCAACAACACACCAGAGTAAAACCACAGCAAGGACAATACTTAGTTTAGAGCAAATAGCACTCCGTCCACTGCCAGCGCGCAAGTGCACTCAACGGACATTTTTCGTCGAAAGCAGCAGCAGCGCCTGAAAAAAAACACAGCCATTATTAGAATAGCATTTATTAGGACAATTGGCCAACTGGACCAGTGCCACCATGGCTGACTGAGTGAGCGCCTACGATTTGTTTGCCTTCTGTGCTCAATTTTGTTATTGTTGTAATAAAATGTAATTGGTTCGCTGCATTGCGGCGCCCATATTGCTGGTAGTCATTTCAATGCTGTGTCCCGCGGCGCACGTAATCCACGCTGTAGATACAGTTGTGCGGAAGTGCTTGCACAAGCGAACGATTTTAATGATTGTTTTTTTTGTAACGAAAATATATATGGTATTATTTTTATTGGAAAAATATCCGTTATGCTGAACAAAATTAGTATATTTAACCACGAGTGGATGATATCCGGAATGTAAGGGTTTGTATTGGCCGGAAATATGCGAAGACCGAAGCACTGGGAAATCTTTAGGTGCATATTGTAATTGGAACATAACTTCAATTCATATTGAGCCCTGGTTTGCAATCTCCGCAGCATTCCCTAAACTATGTGAAAAAGATTTTATTCTGTTACAAGAACAATACACGACTGAGAACTGCTAATTTCATTCCAAGTCCATATTAACAAGACGGACTGTCAGAGGTTAGTCATATGAATATTGCCACCGCTCCATATGTAGGAGAGCCAAGAGGGCGCACCAATTGATCGCGACGATGGTAAGAATCGGAAAAAGTGCGCTAATACTGCATTCCGTTGGTTTTCACAAGCCAGCACGAACGATGCAATTCACAACAGACCGACCGAGACTTAGAATTGTGAAGGATTCAAGTCTTTTCCCTAAGTATTACAGGTATGTAAATTGAGGATTTGCGTTTCAATCCGATCCAAAGGAGATATTGAGATCCTCAGCTGCCTCTTTGTTGCTAGTTTTCGATTTTCAACGAATAGACATATGAAAATCAAGCTTCAAACGAAGATAAAAAGGGTTATACGAATCTAGAAAAACAGTTTTAATCGATCCAGGTCAAATTTGATCAGATGGCTTGCAAATATTCAGCACTTAAAAAACGCAAAATTAATGCTTTGCTACAAATGTGAGTTTTAACATATTTCACCGCAACAGCAGTTAAATCAATTTTATTATATATATACAATTTATCAGTGCATTTATATTTTATTACGTAATAGTTTTGTTTATGTTACATAATATTTATATAAAAAAGTTAATTAAAGAGTTAAAATGAATTTAAGATAAATTTATGAAAAAATAAATAGTAAAACAATGGCTTTAACGAGAAAATTTTACATGAATGTGATTAATTTAAACAATGACACATTTGATATGTTGCATGTTGTTCAGTACGATTCAATATATCTATGCGCAAACACAATAATCGAGTAATTCAAAGCAGGGAGCTACACTTAAGGCAGAATTTTAACTCTTTTGATGATATTTGTGAGATTATTATAAAAATATTTGTATTTACATCAAGGAAATACAAATCTTTCTACTTGTTGTGGTTGTTTATATTCGACACAAATACATATAAGTTAAATATTGCTACAAAATCGATATTAAAACTAAATATTACTACACACACAGATAATTTTAACTGGTTTGAAAGGATTTTCTTAATAAAACAAGACGTCTAACAGATAAATTAGCTACATACAGTAAAAACAATATTAAAGAAAGCACTAAAAAATATAGGAATAAAACGATAATATTCGATTTAATTAGATTAAAGGAAGTGTGTAATGCTTTACTTATTTCTTACAATGCGATTATGGCTCTCAAGTGGCGATATCTCGCATATTCACTAGTCAAACTTATTGGGTAAATTTGTATTGCGGCATACAACAGTAATACAGTGACCCCCCACTCACTAAGCAGTCTTAAGCCATGTGTCTTTAGTCTTCTAGCGTGAAATTGGACAACTTTAAATGTTGCAAATTGTTGCGTGCTTCAAAATAAGCCGTGTCGGTGGGATTATCAGGCGTTGGCACAAAGGGCGGTTCAACGGTTTCAATATTCTGCCAATCTATGGACTCGAAGAAGCGCATTTGCTGCACCTCTTTGGCTGCAGGACGCTCTGTGGGCTCGATTGTTAACAGCAGATCGACAGCTTCCATCGCTTCGGCTGATAGCGCTTCATCACCTTGTGGCCATTCAATATCTATAAGCAGAAGTGTTTATTTATGAAAAAATCCAAATAGTGTTAGTTATACTTTTATTTAGAATGTTGTCGAAAACTTTTTGTGGTGTTTCATCGTTGAAGGGTGCCACGCCTGTCAAGAATTCATAGAAGCAAACGCCGAGTGCCCACCAATCCACAGCCGGTCCGTGACCTTGCCGCAACAATAATTCCGGCGCCAAGTAGTCGGGTGTGCCCAGTATGCGTTCAAAGGACTGACGACCAATACCGCGACGTACCGATTTCGGTGTGCGAAATGGTGTATTTATGCATTTCGGTGTTTTCGGCACATTGTTGCCCAAATTAATGGGTGACATGGTGGGATCGTCGGCAGCCATTTTAAGATATGACGTCTTCTCTGTCATTGGTTCGATTTTTTTCGCCTCTATCGAGAGTGGTAATGCGAAACGTGTGGCCTTAAGCTTACCCAACAAACCACCGTCACGACGTGGTACCTTTTGCGATGACACAGGTGTCGAGAAGACCACATTTGTGACGTGCTCATTGAGTGTCGGCGGCATTTCATCATCTGAGAGTGAACGTATTTTCAGTACGCCACTAACAGCTTTACGCTTTTTAGGCGTACTACTACCGATGTCCAGCATATCGATCTCTTGCGTGAGTCCGGTGCTGCCAGAATTCGATACAGAATTGGAACCGTCCGCCTCCAGATTGGATGAGGTCTCCGAACGATTTAAAAGATTTAGCTTACGTTTCATACCCCTAAAGGTGATAAATAAAAAAATAGAAATTTTTTTTTATTAAAATTTTTGTATTTTCAGTTAATGTGAACAACCTTAGAAATTCAGGACGTTTGAAATTTTTCGAAAGGTTGCGAAACGGTGAACGCATACTGCTGGTTTCATTGGTATTATTCGTGTTATAGCTAAAATTACAAATAAATCCAATGATTTTCATATTATTTTGATATGTTTTAAATAGTTCGTGTATCTTACCTGCGCGAATAGTCCGAGCAGCTGGTATCATTTTTCGAAATAAACATATTCTCAACCTTATCTAGCGAATTGGTTGTCATGTTGATCTGCGATAGAGAGTAGTCACTTTTACGACTCGATACGCCCGAGTCTTCGGCGACTTTGGAAACACGCAAACGCTATATTTATGTATAAAATATATGAGTTTAAATGGCAACAACAAAAATTAAAATACATAAGGAGTTGATAAAACAATGCAACAGTGAGAAAGTATAGTAAATATTTGGACGAAAAATACCACATAATATTGACAAAGAACGCTGCATGCAAAAATCGGTAAAAGTGTTAAAATTTAAAATAGATAGCAGTAAATAAACACTTTCTTTCCAAAACCCCACACGCAAACAATAAAAAAACAGCTTACACACCTCATCCATGGAACTCTTTCGAACCATGCTAAACTCAAATGAAGCATCTTCCTGCTCTCTCTGCTCCACTTTAATCAAAACCTTATTATCTGTGTTATTATCATTTAAATGTATATTTTTTTCCTGCTTGCAACCCTTTTTAATGATAAGAGCAATGAAGTTTAATATAATTTTTAAATTTAACAAAAAAATTTAATTTATTTTATTTTTTTTATTAATGTTTTACTCACATTGCAATTCGTTCGGGCTGCAGCAGCTGCAACCTTGAGATCAATACTAATGTCTACGAAGCCAACATGTTTTGTATTAGAGCCCGCACTTCCGACACCGGTACTTGTATCATTTTTGCTTATCTCTGTGGATGTGCACGTATGGTACGAAGAAGTGCTGTCGGCAAGTTGTGGCTGCAAACGAAATCGCAAATAAATTTACTTATTTTTATGTAAAGGAATTCACAATCTCTTCACAAACTCACATTAATAGTGCATGTATGTGAAACTGAAACATTAATCTCTTCGGCGGAAAAGAACGGTGAGACGCCAGATATTTTGCTATCGCTTGTGCGTTCAGCTTCATTAAGTGATGTGTCTGCCTCACTATCCGAAGACTCAGTTATCATATCTGTAGCATAAAATAATAACCAATATATAGTAACATAAACATATTCACAATCATACTGCGCTTATTCATAGCATTCATCAGATTTGAGATGCCAGTGCCACACTCCATTTTCTTCTCTGATCCAAAGGATAAATGTGACGTAAGGGAAAGCAACTGGCCAGGTGTACGTGTATTTAAGGTGGGCGATATATTTATCAAATCCGAAATTTCCAAATCTAAAATAACAAAATGTTATAAAAAAAAATTATAATAATATAAAAAAGCAAAATCATAATTACCTCTACGATTGTCAATTTTGCTTAAACCGAAATCGGTCAATTTTACATGACCGGTCGCTGATAACAACATATTATCTGGCTTTATGTCGCGATGCACAATGCCGTGCTCGTGTAAATATTGCAACGCTAGCGCAACTTCTGCAACGTAGAAACGCGCAACTGCTTCGTCAAAGTACCCGTACATGGTGAGAAGCGACTTTAGATCACCACCTACCATATACTCCATAACTAAATAGACGTACGAGACCGATTGTAGCGAATAAAAGAGGCTAACACAAAATGGACTACGTGATAATGCCAACGCATTGCGTTCCGTAATCACTTGTGATACCATATTTTTATTTATCATCTCGGACTTTCGCATAACTTTAATGGCATATAATCTATTTGGATCATTATTTTTATATCCCAGAAATACCTTTCCAAATGCACCGCGGCTAATTGGCTTAATAATAACGAAGTCCTTTATGGTTGGTAGCTGAAGAAATAAATTAGATATTTTTACTCACATTGCTTTAATAAAATTATAAATAGAAAACGTTGTTATTAACATAATGTTGAATTTTGTGATGATTGTAGAAAATACGAAAGACAGCTGCCAAAAAATTCACGTTTTATAAAATAAACGCAAAGATATGCAGCACGAATACCACTGGCAGTTCGCTGAGTTAACTGCACATTACGATTGTGTTAAATTAAATAGAATGCACAGCACTAACAAATATGTGCGTTTTATAAACTAATTACAACACAATTGTTATTTATAAAGCCATCAAATATCTTTATAAAGATCCTCCAATTAGTACCTTTGTACATGACTGATTCTCAGGCCTTGTCGTTAATATGTTTATTTTATCCAATAAGCGTTCGCCATCTATTATCAAAGATGACTTTTTGGGTGTCTTATAATCGCTATGATGATACTGCACTGTTGCAGTCTCCTCTTTTTCCATGTTACAATCGGATAATTCTAGATGAAATTTTTGCCGCGCACTTTATATTAGATGTTCTGTGGTTACTATAAGATGTATTAAATTTTAAATAACCTTTACTTGAACGTATTTGAATTGTCGTTTTTATTATTTATTCCGTTTACGTCATTTAACCAAACGGTGAGTTAGAAATTGCACACAAAATTATAAAATGTAGCATAATTCTTTCAAAAATTCGACCGAACGTTGAAAATGATGAAAATTAATTTGACATAACTGCCACCCCAAAGTACTGCCAAGTTATTCAAGAATCAGAGAACGTAAATTATGAAAAATTATATACGGTCTCTGCGAGATGTTGCCAGCAGTGCTGCTATTTGCTAAGAAATAAAGGTGGTATAGACAGTATTACTGCCGTACTTAAATAAAGGCGGCGGCGGCAAATTACTGTCAAAATTTCCCCATGTCCGTAGATTTTGTATTGCACATATCTAAATAAGGGAGTCGTCAACGGTGAGCATTGAAAAATTCGAGTTTGAAAGCGCGTTATGAAGTAAAGTTGGTTACAGAAAATAAAGAAACTGTAATTTTTCTGAAAAAATATCTTGTTGCGCGATGTTTAACGCTTGAACAAATGGATATAAGTATTATTAATAAAAATATTTCGTTTCTTTTGTAAAAATATCAAAATTTAAGCGCAGCTTTATTTAGGAATGTTACTTCGGCGTTAACGGTGGGCGAGAAAAAACGCGCCGTTCAACGTTTTTATTTAGGTATGTCAGTTGGTGTTATAGGCAAAATTTTCATAGAAAATTAAATTTATTATTAAAAAAAAATTAAAAAAGTGTAAAATCATAAAAAAATTTTGAAAAAATCTTTGACAATTTAAATTAAACTCTTGACTGCAACAATGTAACGTTTCAAAATTTCAAACAAAAAAAAAAAAACAATTAGTTGTTGTTAGTATCCTCCCTTTTCATTCACCCAATAAAGATAAACGTGGACAGTTACCTCATTTTTTGTTTAGTTTCGGAATGGTCTAATGAAGTTAAATTTTAAACGAAGGCTAAGAATGTCAAAGGTTTGCACCATGGTATCTACCGTGGTTTGCACAATAGCTCTAAGTAATGCAGCTGCAGTGCCAACGCTTGGTCAGCTGTGTATTCAAATCCGTGACGGTCATGCAGACCTCTCTTTTCAAGAAGGAACCGACATTTTTCTTTACCGGTAGATGCTTTGGTAAGAATCTTTTTTGGGTAATGTATGATTTCCGATTGAAATTAATTTGTTTTCAAAAATCCCATAATTCTCAAATGAACCTACTCTACCAAGAAAAAATGCTCTTCTATTTGTATAAAATCTCCTTTATTTTTACGAATATTGAATATTGTTAAAAATTGCCATAAATTTATGTACGTGTATGTATTTATATAATCATTGTAATGCATGAGTACAAATATATATATGAAGTTATTATGATCGACTGACAAAGGCGTTAAATGAAACTCTGTTATTTTCAAACAAAAATTAATACACAAATCTTATGACGATTACAAACAATGAACGTTCGTAAGGTACTATAAATACGTACATACTTGTATTGTATGTATTACATAAGGTCTCTTTAAATACATATGCTTACTTAACATGCAAAATGCAAGTGGGATATGATTTTGATTTTAAACTAACACTAAATTATTATAATTTCTATAATGAGCAATCAAGCAAACTTAAAACATTTTTATTATGTTTCTATAATTCTGCAAAATATTTATTCTTTTACGCCTTTCTGCGCAGAAATGTTTGCAGAAAAGCCTAAAAGATAATATTTTATGACACGCGAAATGAGATGAGTCTGAAATTAATTTGATTATTAAATATAAATTTGTTGTTGCAATAATATAAAACAATCTATCATACGGACTACGGTTCTTTGTTAGCGATGTGACAAATATCTCAGGGAAACTGACACTCTGGTAAACAATACAAAACCATAGCGAATGGTATTGTCTTATATTTTCTCAACAACTGTTACTAAATATTGCAAAATTTTACTTTTGCAAATATCATATTGAATTTCACTTTAGTTAAATTGTACATTTGTACATATTTTGTATAAATTGGGTTCATCAAAACAAAATTTTAATGTGTTCGGGTTGCACAACTCTCTTAACCCATCAATTTCAACTGCGCTTAAACAAATATACTATATGATGAACGTTAGATAAGTGTGTATGTGTTGAATATATTATATGTGTGAACGTAAATGAGCAAACGGGGATATGTAAGTATTACGAACATAAAAATAATGTTTAGACGTTTTAACACACAAAGATGATAAGCTAAACATCTGACACATTTAAAGAAAATTATGATAACTATTATAGACAATACTCTTAATTTCTCGACAAATACACTTTACATAATATGACATCTCTTATTTTTAGCCGAAGAAACGGATGTGTCTGCGATGCCTGCTGCAACCTCATGTACATTCGAGGACTTGGATGCATCCTCCAGCTCCTCGTTCACTTCTTCGCCCTTCTCCATACCACACTTTTCGTCCACCTTCATTGGTGAATCCGTTTTGGGTGTAGTATCGTCGTTAGCATTTTTCCCTACAGTGACGTCTTCGGTCGCAGTCTTTTCCTCACTTTCACCGCCGTCGGTGGCATTTTCCTCTTCAATCGAAATGCCGGAAACATTTTGTACATCAGCTTCATCCTCATCTGCGGCTGCTAGTTTACTGGCCAACTTCACCGGTGTGCTGCTTTGTATGGTAGCTCTCGAAAAACGCGAACGTAACATTGTTAAGGGAGAAGAAACTACGCTAAACAAGCTATACATATCGAGGCGTGCACGTTTTGGTGGCGAATAGTCAGCGTCAGTTTGCACCTCCATAGTGGATTGCGTTTGGCGCGGTGGGGTACGGTCACGTTTACGACCACGTCCGAAAAATGAAAAAGATGAGTTGTTTGGTACCTCAGAGCCAACTGTCACGTTCATGCTGCTATTGGTGGTTGAACTGACGTCCAGTTCAGTGTTAATGCGACGATAGGATTCACGAAATTGTAAATTACTTTGGAATTTCGAAGGAGTGTATTCGTTAAGTGGACGTATGCTGCGACGTCCACCGATATGTGTAATAGTGCGTGGTACACTCTTGCGATCCGGTGAACTCCCACAGCTGGGTGCATTTATCGGTTGATCTGATTTGGCATCGATGGTTTGTGGTTTAGTCTTTTGTGTTGCCATTGTTGCTTTGCCGGGAGTCGAAGTGGCGGCTGGTGGCTGCTGCACAGAAGCAGCTACCGCTGCTGCGACCACGGCTGGTGACGTATTCTCTTTGGACTTAGCTGGTGAGGCCTCCACAGCTAGTGGTTCCATTTCAACATCATCTATAACTGTGGTGACGGTTTTGTTACGTGGCGAAGCAGTTGGTTTATCCACCGGTTTTGTGGGCGTACTTCTGCCAGATTTCTCGACACCCTTTGTAGGTGTAGCCCGGGATTTAGCCTGTCCAGCACTGGATCGAGATGTTGGTGTAGCTACTTCCATTTTTGTTTCATCGCCTTTGTTGGCTTCACTTTTATCTGCTTGTTTCTTTTCCGGCTCTGTTGCTACCGCTGCCTCATGACGTCGAGACCTAGTCTCTTTTTCAACAACTTTTTCTGGTTCACTTTCTTTCTTTTTCTCCTTTTCCTTATCCTTCTCCTTCTCAGGCTCTTTTTCACTCTTTTCAACGGGCTCTGGAAGTTTCGGCTCCTTAGTTTTTGTATCTTCCTTTGCAGTCGGCGTTGCAGCTTTTTCATTTGACTTTGCATTAGTCTTGGCGTTGGCATTACCATTTGAGTTAGGGGCGACCGTCTTGGCGTTGGTGCCATTACTATTACTATTATTGTCCTGTTTATCACTACCATTTTGCTGTTTCTCTTTGGCACCGCCGTTTGTAGAGGCTTTGCCACTGCCATTCTGAGTTTTCTTCTCATCAGTCTTTTCATTTTTCTTCACTGTCTCATTATTGGCGGATTGCTGTTGTTGCTTTTTGTCAGCGTTTTGTGGCTTCTTCAAATCTTTCGGTGTCGACTCTTTTACATCGTTAACACTGGATTCTGTCTTCTGACTTGCAGAATGCTTATTGTCATTTTTAGCGCTAGCGCTATTATTTGAACTGCCGTTGGATTCTGTAGATTTGCCGCTATAATGATTTTGACTCTGCTGTTTGCCGCCGCCGGATAGCGAAAGTGGTGCACGACGCGTGTGCTGTGTTGTAGCCTTTGTCGACATCTTGGCGTTAATTAGTATATATGAACTTTATTCGATCGCAACTTTTATGTATCTATGAAAACAAAAATATATATATTTATTATTCCAAATATACTGAAAATAACACAAAAAAATTACGGACACTATAAACAGCTCTGTAATTGAAAGGAATTTAAACACGTATGATTACATTATAATCAATTTATTCAAGCTTTTGGCTTGTGATAAAATTTTATTATACATTCTTTAAAATGGAAGCAAAGATATGTATGCTACCCTAACTACTTCAATTATAGAAGCACATTTGTATGTATGTTATCAGTGTTTGTTTATATTTCGTTGACTTTATGTGTGCGTACGTCTAGCACAACGCAAACATTACATATTTATGTATGTATGCAAAGCGTAAAATAGACGCGTGTGGTGGAAATAAAAAAGTCGACGCGTTTTCCTAGTTCTTGAAAATGTACGAGTTTAAAGTGATCGTTTAAGTTGGTGTTAGAGATCAACAACCGTATCAGCGTTCTACTGCATAACCACTTAAGATTTAAAAATATAGGATATACGTACATTTTATATGATTGGCGCTTAGTTTCTTTAAATAATTTAAAGAAAAAATCAGAATCCATATGATTATCATACTCCTACCAGCAGCAGATTAGCCTGCTTTGGAAAATTAATAAACAATAAGTAAAAACGGTGGCATCAACTGGACCAAAGTTATAGCAGTTAGAATGATAGTTATACACTATTGTGTGTATAATAATATTCAAATAAAAATTTCAGCAAGAAAGAAAATTATAACTAGTAAGTCTGATAGCGCCTTAAAGCATTCAGTTATTATGCAAGCTTAGAGGCGTTAACTATGCAAAAGAATTTATTATAATATGTATATATATATGTATTTATATACAGTAGTGGCACGATAGTTAGAAACATTAATGTTTTACAATATTTAATTGAATATTTAGTAAAATATATACATAGTTCAGGTTGCAATGAAACCCATAACTATAACATAATTTAAGCTTGTTACGAAGCAAACAGACAAAACTATGCAAAAAAATGTTTCTAATTATCGGCCCTCTAATATATGTAGATGCATATCAACGAACCGCGTTGAGCGCAATCACATTCGCGTGGCTGTGAAGTTTACAATGAATGTTGTTGCAATTTTATTATGCACACTTAAACAAATTTAAAAAAAACGGTTAACCGAGAATGGAATTTAAATCTATTCAGAATACTAGTTTTTTAAATAATTAGTTATACAAATTTGCAAATGTATATGTACACAATGCTTTAAGGTGGGTCTTTAACACCAAAGAACGCTCAGCTGACTTATAAGCTGTAAAAATAAATCGAATAATATAAGTTTAACCCTGATACGAAACACTATTTGGTGGAAGTACAATAATATTTCATGAAAGAGTTCAGGTAGCAGTTTTTGAATATTTGCCCGTGTATGCACATAGCACAATTTATGCATGCTTTATTTCATTTACCAAGGTATAGCCATCAACGTCGCACCACCGGTAAAAAATACCCTCATTTCCGGTACCTATAGCACAGAAAATGTCAATATGTAACACAAGTAAATGACCTAATAGGTACGAGAATTACACCCAAATATACCTATTGAATATGTATTATGCCGCATTTGAAATCCGTTATGCCTGAATAGTTATTAGTGTTACACTTCAAAGATTTCGAAGAAAAAGAACTCAATTTAAGTCAATTTTAGTGCGAACCTTTTGAATTGAAAAGAGTTAAACCTTATGACAATCTGTCTAATATAAAAGAATTATGGCTATGAAGTTATTAAGAATTATCATAAACACTGGGCGAATTGGATTCTTAAATAACGCAATAATTACAATACTACACAACTAAAAACATTGTCAACATAAATCATAAAGCAACACTCACAAAATTACACATTGATAAACTAGTACACAAATGTAAAAGTCAGAATTGCATTGTAAAGTTGATATAAATTCCAAGCATAAATACCAGGCAAATCAGTTTCTGATGCCTTTTTGTCTAAACCATTGGCAACCAAAAACAAGTACATCGACAGTCGGTAGGTAGTCAGCAACCTGGGCAATCATAGCATGGGCGCCGTTTTGTTTTACAGTGGTGGTATAGGGAAACAAAAAACGACAGGAGGGTGAAATACATCGCACGGAAAATGAGCAAAACAAATAATGGAAGAGAAAAACAAAACGAGTTTTTACCCGGGTGAAAATTTCTTTAGTGATTTTCGTCTGCTAGTTTGCGCGCTACAACCACTACTGTTTGCTTATAAAATGTGGAAAGGTATAACGACCTTTTATAGATAAGAATATTTTTGAAGATAACGTTCAAATATTAGAGGTTAGCCGTATATGCTACTTCTCTGTCATCAATAAATGTTCTCATAATTGTTTAAGATCCCACTCTAAGTTTAAAAATATATAGGACTTTTTGGACGAGAACACAATCAATAAATAAAGCGTGATATATTATATTACAGAGTACAATATTTTCTCACAAGGCTCACGCCAGATGATTATTTGCAAACTTGCCTAGGCAAGAAAACACCAATCATTTCTCTTATAATTTGCGACAATGCATGCACATAAAAACCATATTCACGAATAGAAAGTGCATCGTACAGCTGTCAGCACAAACAGACCGTAGACCCAGCGTTTTTCTGCTAATTTCTGCTACATATAGAAATAAATGTCAGCGGACAGTTGCACCATCATTAAAGTGCATGCATACATATGTATATACAAGCATACATCTTTGTATTTTGGTTGGGTTTGTTGCAAAGTTTTGAACAAAATCAGAAAATATACTTATATATGAATGTGATTGGAATTGTTAATTATAGGGTGGGACACTATGCATATGCGGAACTTGCAATGACTACAAATGCATGCAGTTATTTAACACATCGTAAGAATCACATGTTATTCTTAATTTATAATAATTAATATGGTAGGCGCCAAGTGAAGGGCATAGTGATAATTAATTTATAGAGTATTAATATTCAAAATAATTTATTTAAAAAGTTTAATTTTACATATCGAAGAATGAGCTCCACACAGTAGTCTTTAGAATGTAGTGTGGGGGACATGTTATTTCACTTTTTTGTTTTCATTTTACCATTCGCAGTACAGAACACGAAAAATAACAGGAATTATTGTACCGACTACAATTTGAGAAAATTGCAAATAAAAAATAATAATTAAATCCCAAATTTATATTTGCATTTTAATGTACAACAAAAATACGTATGTTTAGCACAATTAGATATATTCAAATATATGTATGAACACCTAATAATCTGAAAATATATTTTCTCTATCTCAATATTGTTCGCCACTACTGTAGCGCACAAAGGAGTCGCTAGACTCGGCCCTGGCTTTTTAAAAATGGCGGTTCGTCTATTTTTTTCTCCGCGTTTTACTACAAATATTCCTTATTTGAAGGTTATATACAACTTTATCCTTTATATACACTAAACCTTTGTTCTTACAAATATTCAATACTGTAATTTATATTAGCAAAACATTACTGCACTTTTGCAGCTTCATTAATCCCGGCAAATTATCGTTATGCAAAATGTCTCTATATCAAATTGAAATTTCCTACCTCAACAAGAAAATTGCAGACGCCACTCAAATTTCAGCTCTTAATGCCGCCAAAATATTGTATATAAAAGCTAATTAATTTAACACTTTATAAACTTTACACACAAACCTTTATTTTGTATATTGTATACTTTTTGCTCTGCGCGTTGTATTGTATTTTCTGATCAATTATTCTTTTATCGCAAATAAAATGCAGTTATGGTTCTCCGCTTACAATGCACTCACACACGTTCGCTTGAATGAAATCCCGCACAATTACATATTCACAAGAGACGAAAGAAATCATGAAAACGTCAAAGAAATATCCCTCCGCGGTGAAAACATGTGAAGGCATGGGTACAGTTGGACACAGCAAAGACTTAAACCGCTTGGTTAACATAAAGTGGTGAGATAGAAAAAAATCGCATGAGTCTTGAAAATGGGTACCCAGCAATTTACGATTCGGTAAATCTGTAATACATATTAGAGGAAATAACTTGAAAACTCACACATACACAACATGCAAATCGTAGATCCTATACGTAAGAAAGAGCTGAACGTCACACGTACACAAGAGTTTTGGTCTGTCAATTCGTTTTTGAGAATTTATTCGGAACTTTAATAAAAATCTCTGGTAATGCTCTTGTGTAATTCACCAAAGAATTAACCTATAGTTGCGTTTGACAAGTCTGATTGTTGTTATTAAGAATAATAGAACAAAATAAAGGATAGCAGGAAAAGGATGATTTTACTTTTTGCCTAATAAAGATTAGATAATAAACAGTAAATACAAAATCCTAAAAGGGGTCATACAACTCAAAACACTTATTTTAATGAAAAAATTGTTTTTTTAAATTTTAAATCAAATACTCAAAATTTTGACTAATGTAGATCAATATATCCAAATGCGAGTATAGTATACGTTAATTATAATTATGCATACTATTGTGAACTAGTATGGTGAGAGTTTATTCCGTTATAATTGTGAATAAAAAGTCATATGAAGAAGTAGCACCAAATAAGCGGGTTTCTAATTTGTTTTTGTTTGAATTTTATTAAAATTTGTAAAATGTCTGAAGAGAAATATAAAATCTGTGATATTTGTAAAGATAAGACAAATTGTACCTTTGATTTATTAATGTTCGGAGATTGGCAACATAGTCGAGATATTAACGTACATTACTTTTGTTTGGTATGACAACATTCTACCAAAATATCCTCATAACTTAAATAATTTCATATTTTTCTTCGCAGTTACTCTCTACTAATCTGCCACAAAGAGGCAAAGACTGCAGTGGCATAAACGGCTTTCTAGTGCGGGATATACGCAAAGAAATTGCTGCCGCTTCCAAACGTCTTTGCTGCTATTGCGGCCGTCAAAATGCATCAATACAATGCTTTAAATGCAATGAGTACTTTCATTTAGTTTGTGGACGACAAAATCGATGTCTATACACATTTGTCGACGATTTTCGTTCATACTGCGATGAATGCGTCCCCAGGAAAGAGCTTCAACCGGTGGGCCTAAAGAGACGCCCATCCAGTTTTGAACGCTGTAGCATTTGTCGCGATCAAATGGGCTTGTACAATGAAATAATGTTTATATTTGGTAAATGCTGCAATCGTGGTTATGCCCACAATGTATGTGTTCAGCAGTATGCATTAGCAGCTGGTTATTATTTGCGTTGCCTTTGGTGCCGTAGCAAGGATTTTCGTGAATCTGTAAGATCGCAGGGAATTTTTGTGCCTGATAGAGATGCACGCTGGGAGACGCAGAAAGGCATATATACCGACCTACACCGTGGACACAACACTTGTAATATGGAAGTGTGCCTTTGTCCAAGAGGACGTGATTACCAAAGTGGTTGGTTTTCGCATATATTATATTTTTCAGTTAATTCCTTCAATTAATTTTTGTATTGAAATTTGGTTTTTTTTTAACTACATTTTAGGCAAATGGTCCGTGATATTATGTTCATTGTGCGGCAGTGTTGGTGCCCATAATCCTATATGTTTATTAGGCAGGGAAAATGCTAAGGAGCCGTTAACCACATTTAAGTGTGCGACTTGCGCGAACACCGAAGCAAATGTCACTAATTTGCAAGAGAAGGAACTGTTAATGGCGAATACTAATGATGTAATCGATAAGAGCATTTTTATGACGAAAAACAATGCAAACGTTAATAAACCAACCGAGTTGAGTTTTGTACCTACCTTCTCCGAGGAAGATGAAACAATGTCATCTGATAGTTTTGTTACTGTAATTCAACAAGGAGAGTCCGAATTGAATGCATCCATTAGATCATCTTCGGTGTTTAAAAATCGTACAGACGATTCAGTTAAGGATAATAGTACAATGCTTTCAATAGGAGCTAAGTCTACTCAGAGAGTTGATAACGACACTGTAATTGCAGTTAAAGAAACTGTATTAGTAAACTCAACGGACAGTGAATCGTCCAATGAAAATTCAATAATATTGCAAAATGATGTGGTAAATCAAGCTATAACCCAAACAAGAGATAGCAATTCTTTCATTGAAGATAACACAAAAGTAGTGAAAGAAACACAGTCACAGCAACCGCTATTTATTGAAGATGATGAGACACAAGTATTTGTTGCAGACACACCCCGCGAAAATATCACCAAAGAAACTCCAATCCCGAATAAAGAATTAAGTTATGAGATTCAGGACGATGAGACTCAAGAATTTATTGAAGATGTTTCTAAAATAGCTAACGCAAATGCATCAATGGCGGAATCGCAAAATATAATAGTAGCTTCGAGCAGAACAACCGCAATATGTCCGGAGACCACACTCGGTTTGGTATGCTCGCAAGCCAACAATACATCGGACAATATTAACCAATCACCTGTCGTCTCATCTTCTTCCCAACTTGAAGAGCAGGAGGAATGGGCATGCTTTCAGGTTTACGAATATGATGATGCGGAAGGAAAATGCGTTGGTAGTGCCACAGTACGCATTAATTTAAGTGAAGAGAGGTTTGCTGGTTTGACCCTAAGGGATATTGAAATGAATTCTAGTAAACTGTTGAGAAATGATGATATCATAGAGCGTTGCGATGATATTGGTATCTTTGCCAAAATCCGGTCAATAATTGCAATGTACGATTCAGTTCAAAATTAGAAAATTAATATTCAAAATTCGCTTAAATACTTTAAATATTAGTAAAAATGCCAATTTAAAATATGAAATTTATTTTTTTAGTTTATATGCTGTTATACATGATTAAAAAATCTTTTGTTGTTATAAAAATAAACTCAAAATTAAATTCAAGTGAGTTATCTCTTAAACTATTTCAACTTAAACAAAAAAAATAGTTGATAGTTGAATGCAGTTATACAGTAGGTACTGTTGTTGTTGTGGCGGCAGAGTTCTGCCAAGTTGGCAGCCTTGACCGGATACAAAATTGGGGTCCGTTCCAGTTCAAAGTGACTAGTGAAGTTGAAAGACTTGATAGTAGCGGAAGGTCCGAAAAAAACTTTCACGATTCCGGCTGGAAAAGAATTGCTCGGAGTATCAAGGAAGATTCCATAATATCGGGGACCCTTCCAGTTACGTAGACCCGACTGTTGTTGTCGTTATTGTTGTGGCAGCAGAATTCTGTCGAGTTGGCAGTCTTAACCGGATAAACAATTCGGGTCCGTTCCAGTTACGTAGACCCGACTGTCGTGTAATCTGTTGATCGTCGAAGGGCAAAGCTCTAAAAGCTGAAAATTTAAATAAAACTCTAAGGCTGATACACCATAAGAATGCAATCGGATCTACAAGTGGCAGTAACCTTATTTTCATCGAAGGAATTATAAAAAAAAATTGACTTTTTGGCACTTTTAAAAATAATTTAGCTTCACCAGCAGCTAAACTCAATTGATATGTTCGTTGCTGCTTTAGTGGTTGAGGAAAGGCTGTTGGACAACGTTAAAAGAGTGTTGTCACATACCCACCAGAGTCCAGTCCTCAATACCATTGAACGATGTAACGAGGCGCAAATAGCAGAAATGAGGTTAGGTTTGTTCTTCAGGAAGTGTAGTCCTCTTGTATTTACACATAATTTGGTGCTATCTATAAATTAAGACTACAAGCCGTGATACAGGCCAAAGCTGCACAAACAAAGTATTCATTGTTTTAAAGTTCCGGTCAAGTCAGTCGATATGTATGGCTGCTATATGTTACAATGACAGTATCTGACGCAATTCGAATGTCTGAACATCAAACATGCAATGATCGCAATTCAGTGGAGTCATAAACACCGACTTCCACCCAGTGAATGGCTTGCTTTGAGTGAAACCACCACCACCCATTGCAGACGAAGAGCTCGAGTTGCCGCTAGAATAGAGAGTGACCCTGGCGCAGCTTCGTTCTAGATACTACTCGACCCCGACTTATCCAACACACATATGTCACGAACGAACGAGTCGCCGTATAACACTAACCACCTCTTCGCATGCCCAGCTCGACCTACAGATTTGACACCCATCTCATTATGGTCCGACCCCGACGAAACACCACGTTCCCTGGGCTTACCGTTAGATGACCTCGATGCAAACTTATTTGAATCTTACTATTCTAACGGGAACTAGATAACTGTTACAACAACAACAGAGTAATCCGTGCCAAATTTCGTGAAGATATCGCGTTAAATGAAGAAGTTGTCCATAAAAGCACTCAAGTCCAATCGTTCAGTGTCTATGGCAGCTGTATGCTACAGTAGGCCGCCGATATCAGCTTCTTGCGGAGAAAAAGTCACGCTCAAAATCGATCCAGCTCGTCAAACTGATCAATTATATATATATACATATATATATATATTTTATAGGGCCTCCGGGGTTCCGTGAAAAACTTACTATACCCTGTTCCGGGTATAAAAAGGGGTTCTCCGGAAAGGAAACGACTATCTTCTAGACATTTCTCGTCTCTTTTGCACTGCGAGAAGCTGTATCCTCTTATATGACACTCTCGGCGGTTTTCATTTTACTAACCTATAGTTTGTTTTATGATGCCAAAATTGCAACGGACACTAATTCGATATTACTAGTTGTGGCTTTAGCTCGAACCAGTTCAGAGCCAAAACGAAAACATAAATCGATGAAAGAGGTAGAAAGGTAGAAGAAGAATCGAAAAATATCGGCACGACGATCAAACTAACGGTTCTCACGACTGCCAGGTTCACATAACCGGAACTGGCCTCATCAGCATCCTTCAAAATTATTTGGGGAATGTTTTGTGTCGCTATAAAAACCACAAATACCGGTGTATGACACTATGAATATTGATGACGTAACCAGGCTTTGCTGTTTCTTTAGCTATTTTGAGATGTAGCCTTCACATCATGCCGAAAGAGTCCGTTTCTTAGACCGACCTTTAGACGAAATCGATGACCACATTTCATTCTTACAAGCAAACAGGGTGATCGCTACAAAGGCAACAATATCAAGCACTCATGCATAGTAGTTTCCTCAGTGATAAATCTTCACCGGTGAAAATTCGCAAAGTCCGCGCTGAGCAAACGTTGCACTCTGACAAGCGGCAACTTCCGGCCGTCCATATTTATAGCAGAAAATATTATCAAAACTTAATATTAACAACAATAGATGACATTTGGAAAACACACATGTCTACACACTAGAAATCTGCAGCTAGTTATGCTAATTAATGTCGCATTTTGCTTTTGAACATGATGGACACACTCGCGCATGCGCATAAAAAATTGAAAAATGTATTAATTAGCTTTTATGCATACAAAAGCCGTGAACTTCAACTTCTTCAGCGAAGAGTTAAACCAAAGCAAAGGTGAAAACGCATACATGAATTAATTTGGTCGGGGTGAAGCTGCCGTGTGGCTAAGCTCCGAAAAAGAGCATGCTAAGAAGAACACGTGATAAATACTCAGATTTGTAGTATTTGTTTTTTTTTTTTTGGAACTATTGAAATGTTTAATATGAAAAGACTAGCTGCTACAAAGCGTTTGGCTCTGATAATTCAATGCCTACTCCTTGACCAGATTTCGTGGTATGAAAGCATGAGGAAGTGCCTATTAGACACTCAAAATTAATTTTGAACTGCATTTTTTAAAGCGAATTTTTGAAGTTCATCAACCTGTTGAAAAAAAAACAACAAAACTATACATGAAATAATATATGAAATAATGATTTAAAGATGTTTACTGAAATAATTTTGGGTATTTTTGGTCGGCAAAAATTCCTCTTAGCTGTGTCCTTCTCAATGGAACGAGCAACTAGGTTGCAAAATGGTAAATCGGAAGTACACAAAATTCCTATTGGCACTCGATAGAAGATACTGCAGGAACATGACCGGAATACTAGCAGGTAAAGGTCTGGTGGCAATATCCGGCCGCAGAATGGGGTTGACAGATTGATAAAAATATAAAATGTCTGGATCAAATCACCAGGAAAACAGTGGATCATCTCTTGTGCACTCGTCCAGCATTGGCAAGACTACGCTATAAGCATCTGGGGAAGCATCACGGAATGATACACTGCAGAAGGTTTAGATGGCGAGGCCATAGAATCTGTTAAAATTCGCGTCAAACGCAGGTATCCTAAAGGATGACTACTCCTCATGGACTAAAACTGGTCTACGTGTGGCTCCAGACTAACCTAACCTAACTTTTTGCCGTTTTTGGCCTATGAAAATATGATTTTTGATCAGATCAAAGAACTAGTAACATTATCTGGATAACTACATGCATTTATACAAAACATACAGAAAAAATTTGCTAGTGATCGGAATATTTTTTTGCGACTAATCACTGAAGACAATTTGAACTGATGGAGATTGTTTAGACCTGTGGTTCTCAATTAGACAACGCTTTTTTCAGAGTTGGGCTTTTGACAGTTGCTAGTTGATTTGCCATTTGATATTTGACGGAACAACGTTTGTAATCGTGCAAATTTTCTATGAAAGTAATGGTTCGGACAACGGAGACGGTAAATCGAGTAACCATGGATCGCTCCTGTGTAGCAGCCTATTGAAGATTGTGTGGAAGGAATTAGGTATTGTCGCGAACGGTCATAAAACGAGATGACCATCAATCCCTGAAACAAAAGTGTCGCATTGGGAGTGATGATAATCCACAAGGCATTGTTGAGAATCAATGGTCCATATTTTTTCAAAAATGAAGCCGGCCACAAAGCTGTAAGTAATGACACTTTCGTTCTAACATACGCTGAGTGGTATAGGGGACGAAGCTTTTTGTGGAGCTATGTGAAGTATTTTTTTTTTAATTGCACACTCGGTGTGTCCCTTAATATTCACATCTCGCAAGCTACTAAAGCAATAACCACCAAACTTAATTTTTTAAGCATTAATGGTACAGTGTGAAATCATGTAATAGCCACTACTGCTCTGACTAACCATATTTCGAACATAGTATTCCACTTAAGTGTGCAAATTCTCCTGACAGTGCTACTAAAGGGTAAAAAATTAATGAAATCGGTCAATATCTGGATCTAGGCGCCATATACCCATCTTATTATAATGACTCCCACATCTCCGATTTTAATTTATATTAAATTTATTGGTTTATATTTTAGATATTTTAATGAAATTAAGTGAATATGTTATTTATGGCTTAAAGTGACCTCTTACTAAAATTTTATAAAATCGGTCCATGATATCGGTGTGTACCCTTCATTAGCTCTAATGATTGCTGTGAATGCTGTTAGTGTGTGAGTTTGTATATATGTATATAAGTAAATTTTTTTTTTTTCGATTGGTACTCAGAAAAATAGCTTCCTAGACACCTCTAAGAAAGCCTCTCCAAATATGAGTTTTTAATTGTAACGGGAAGGTCCTCCTACATATAGTTTTCTATTTTTTCTTGTTATTAGATAAAAAAAATTTTTATATCGCTTCCAACTACTTGAAAAAATATCTTGTTCCTTACATTTTGTAGGAAATTGAATGCCCTAAAAAAAATTTCCTGTGATTTTTTCGTAAACCCAACCAAAACATATTAACAGTTAAAGTTTGATTATTTCTGGGAAAAATTTTTATTTCTTATAGATTTTATTACTCACTGAAAAAAATCATTATGAATGATTAGCAGGGAACCATCTACTATGAGCCTAAGGCCAAGCTCTTAATTCGGACCTGTACTGTCAACTATTGGAACGTCTGAAGAAAGCAAGTGTTCAGGAGCGACCAGCTTTGCCAATAGAAGAAGAATAGTGTAGCACAACGATGAATGACTGGAAATAAGCTCCAGTTTCTTGGTGGGAAGGTTCTCATGCTTTCACATTATAGTCCGAATCTGGAGCCACTTTGCCGCACAATAGGTGACCGCTGTTTTATAAGCTTCTAAATCGGGTGAAACCGCCAGCCTAAAAAATTAAAGCGAGACACCAAACTAACCAAATTTGCAGCCAGGCAGGAGGAGTAGGTTTTTCAATAAGGACAAAACTCGACCTCACATAGTTAGATCGGTTAAAAATTATTGGCTGGAAGTTTTGCCTCACCCAGATGCCAAGATCTTGACCTTTCTGATTACCATTTGCCCCGGTTGATGCAGAACGCTCTCATTGGAATTTGATTGACATCAGAACAGAATATAAAAAAGTGACTTGACTTATTCTTGGTCACCAAGTCAGCAGTTCTTCTGAGAAGGAAAGAGAGATGAGAAAATGTTATAGCTTCAGATGGGCAATACTTTGAATAATGCTATTGCACACATTCTTATTAAATAAACTTTCAAATTTCGAAAAAAAACCGTCCGAATTATAACATAAATACAAAATACTAAAATTATGTACTTCGACCGCACTAACTGAAAGTAACTTCAAGTGTTTCTATGTAACTCCTTCCATTTCAGCACAGTTCACAAAAGTGTGTGTATATTCACAACAAATTAGAAACTACTAACTCACGTTGAATCTGCCTTTAAAAGTTAGATTGTGTATTTTATTTTTAGTTGCAGTTGGATCCGCAAAAGTCTCGGCTAAGTTTAACTAGCTGGCAAACAAAGCCATCTTCTTTGCAAACTAACAAATGCAATTGTTTGTGGAAAATATCTGCGTTACCCCATTACGTTACGGCCACCTTGACCATTTTACTGTTCTCTGTTATTTTCGTGTTACTTTAGCGCGTTGAAAACCAAAACTGAGAATACAAAACTTAAACAAATGACAAAAGCAAAAGCGCAAGACATAATTGCACACGTTCGGCGAATGAAATAATGCAAGATCGCCGCGACACAGACAGCTGCAGAGCCGGCATCGAACATGTTCGATTTGAAGCTTAGCGATGATTAAAGCACTCTGCATACACACACACATACACATACTTGCATAGTTGAATGTTGACATTGTCCTTAAATTGCTGGCGTCACAACAGCGGTCAGCCGCTCGGCTACGGATGCGACAATGCGAGCGAAAAGCGCAGACAAAGGCGAACGTGCATGCGAGTGTGTGTGTGTGTGCTGCGACAATAATGGTGGACCATTCAGCGTTGCTTATGCGCTTGCAAATAAGCTCGCATGTGTGTGTGTTTGTGGCACGCCTGACTGCGTTCGATTGTGTGACGCTGTGCGGTGTCTAAATTTGTTTATTTATACACCTGCTGGCATAGAACGCGGTATCAGTGTCTTCTTGGCGGCCGTAAATGACGGCCGATTTCAGTTTCGGGAATAATACCACTAAATACTAATAAGTTGTTGTTGTTTGTTTGCTATTTTAATATAAGTGAGTTTTGATTGTTTTGTAGCGGCTACGCACGGACGATAATTCTTAAAGCACACGACACGCAGCTGTACGCGCTCGCATCTACACGCACGCATACATACTTACTTGTGTGCACAACAACCGAATTGAGGGCTGTGCTCGGCAAATTAGCTAATCAGTACGGTTTGGCAGTGATTGTTACAGTCTGACAGTCTACCAATTTGGCAGAACTTTACGACGGCGTTTTGTTTTTGGTGCGCATAAGAGGTACGGAAGTGTCGAAAATAATTACGGTGTATGAATATGAATTTTCCTAAATGTTAAAAAAATAATAATGAATATTGTGTATTTAGCATTACATTATTGACTCATACTTTTGGTATAGAAATTTGTATACACAATTTCTTGCACGTAAGCTTGAAATAGAACGTATTTCAAAATTGTCTATTTTGGAGTTGTGGTTCCTTGTTAGCAAGGAGCTCTACATATGTGTGTGTGTTGCATGTTAAAGTGGTTTTAAACTAGCGCATTTGATTTTTAGCTATTTATTTTAAATTTTTCGCACATTTCCTGATGTAGAATGATATATTAAGTTGTAGAAAAATTAAAAAAAGAGAAAATCATTAAAAAAAATGTAAAAAATATAAAAAAAAAATTTTTAAATTAAAAAAAAAAAATTAAAAACAAAATTAAAAAAATTTTAAAAATTAAAAAAAAAAAAATTTTGGTATTTTTTATGTTAACTTTTGTTCAAAAAAGTGTTTTGTTTCGGCCTTTTTATTTTTTAAATTTTTTTGTTGTTGTATTTTTTTTTTTTTTGTGTTTTATTTTAAATTGTGATTCCTTATCAGCAAGGCTCTTTCTTTGTATGTATGTTTGTTTTATATGTTGAAATTATTGTAAGCTGACGCATTTTTAACTTTTAATTTGAAAATTGTTGCGAGTTCCCTAACACAAAATTATATGGAGTTTTAGAAAATTGAAAGAAAATTAATAAAAAAAATTTTTTAAAATTAAAATACAAAAAAGAAATTTATAAAAATTAAAAAAAAAGTTTTAAAAACTAAATTTTTTTGTTCATTTTTTTTATAAAGAAACTCTTTTGTTTTCGGTTTTCACTTTCTAATTTTTTGTTTTTTTGAATTACTTTTATTCTTTTTATTTTTTGTTGATGTTTTCTTGTTGTTCTATTTTAAATTGTGATTCCTTCCCTAAAAGGTTCTTTAGTAACTGTAAACTTACGCATTTGATTTCAAAATTTTAGTTTTAAATTTTTGCGATGTTCCTGACACAAAACTATTTAAAGTTGTACCAAAAATGAAAAGCAAATAAAAACATTAAACCTTAGATCCGTTTTAAATATTTTTCTTAATTTTTTTTTTTTTGAGAAATTTATTTAGTTTTGCTTTCCAAAGTCAATGAAAAAAATAGGAAACAAGTTCGTTACTTAAGTCTTTTGTGCAAACCAAGCCGCCAAGCCTTCGCTGCTAGGGAACGAGCTCTTCACTTAAGTCTTTTATATTTTGCTAGTTCTATTTTAAATTCAGAGGTAATTTTGAACTTGAATTATTAAAAAAGCGCGTGATTATTTTATACAAATTTCTCCTCAACCCATAACGTCAATGTACAATTTATGGCATGCTATTTTTGAAACTCGCTAAGCAAAGCAACTAGTTACCACAAATATTGATTCAAATGATCTTAAATAGTGCTCAGTTGCTACGCTTTTAATCTTATTCTAAATATTTAACTTCTGTTAGGTCTTAATTTTTTCACAATATTTTCTTAGCTCTAATTGCCGTTTTGTTTTGATTTTTTTTTTGTTTTTTTTTTTTTGCTAATTCTTTTCTTGCTTAAACGTTCGCTTTTTCTAGTTGACCTTAACCTAAAGTAAACGCTTATTTATGTCTTATACGCACAAATACATGCATAATAAATAAATTTAGTAATAATTACTAAAGCACATTTATTTCTATGACGATTTCGAGGCATTGAAGCTGCTCTGACTTAAGCTAGTGTTTATTAGTGGAATGAAATTGAAATTAAAAATTTGATTGGGTTTAGTATTTTACAGTTTTTTGCTTACATATAAACTCATAGACATCCGTAACAGCGCATAAAAAGCCGCAATTTGAATAAACTAAAATCCAGTTGTGCTAAATTTATTCCTCTCATATTTGAGGCTTGAAAAAAGCAAAAAAGGTTGCTATTATGACAGTTGAAATAACAAAAAAAAAATTTGTAAAGTGTTGCCGAGTTGAAGGGCTTTTATAATATTTTGGCTCTAGTGTCTTAGTGCCTTGAGGCTATTGAAAGGTTGGGAACCATTTCTTTTTCTTCTAATTTAAGAAAGGGCTTGACGTGAGCACATATGTAATATCAAAATACTTTCCAATCTAGTATTTATATATATTTAGAATCAAATGATTGTTAAGGTCAGTTTTTAGCCAAATATAGGTCTTTGCTATAAGTCGATGTGTACAGATAAACATCCAACGTAGCTATCGTAATGAGCGTATAGTTATACTCAGTAATAGTCAGGCAGCACTAAAAGTGATCTCTGCATACGAGATCAGATCGCTTTTGGTGTAATAGTGTATAAAACGACTGAACAGTCTATCCGATTATAACCAAGTTGTTAATGTGTGATTACAATCTTAAAGGTTTAAATATGTAGTCCACCTCTCAAGCGACAAACTCAGGCTACTTGTCTTCTGCACTGGCAATTGTAATCTCAAGAAGCACTTATATAACATGAACCTAGCTTCTTGTGCGATTTGCCGGTTCTGAGACATGGAGCCTGAAACTCCAGAATTGACTGCAAAGCAGTCTGTTAACGCAGGATCCATGTTTCCTAAACATCGCCTAGCAGTATATTGGAATTTATCAATATGCTGTGGCTAGGCGAGGCGTTGTGACTCAAGATAGGGCACAATAGACTTTAGGTCACGGTGCAATCCTCATTTATTTATCTATCTATCTAGTTTTAGATCTATTTAAGACTTATGATGGAAATTCTATGAAATATTCTTTAATAATATTCAGTACCAGAATCGTTACATCATTGAATGATTGATAAACATTGAAGGCAATAGGTTGTTGTTGTAATTTTTTGTATATACATATATATATGTATATTAGTAAAAAATTTTCTGTAATATTTTGCAATGTTTTATGAATAAATTGTTTTATAAAATCTTTACAAAATTTATTAGTTAGGAAAAATAATAGTTTTTTTTATGATATAAATGATATTTTGACCCATCATACCATAGCAAAAAAGCGTATGGGTATCATGATTTGACAGAAAATATTATCATCCTAATATATCACTACTGATTGATATATCTTCAAAGGAACTATTACTAGCGCGACATACAAAAAGATTGATATACTTGTACGAGTAGTATGATTTTCAAGATTAATTCCCTTAATCATTAGAGAAAAAAAAACAGAATTACATTAAGCTTAAAATTATGAGTATTATATAGTAGTAACCAACTAGAACCAAGGCAATTAGCTCCAAGCGAAAACGCGAAATTTGCCAATTAAAAGAATAAAAAATAATCGGTGCTTAAGTAAGGCAAAGAGTTGCCGACTTATGTGCTTACACAAAGGCACCACCTTATTTGAGCAATAACTTAATTCATTCTTACGCCAGTCGTGTCTATATACACGAAAAGGACACTGACTTTTACCTGGCCAAGTATTGTAAATGCGGAAGGCACTTCAAAACTATTTGGGCAAGCTTTTTGTCAGTACAACAACTACAAAAATAATGTATTAGTTATAACTACGTGTTTTAGTTTAATTAATTTTCACTTCAAACTGATTTTCGTCACTGAAAACGTTTGATCGATGAATTTGAAGACGGATGACTGAACGTGTGACAAATATATATACATTGCAATATGTATTGTAAACCTTTCTTTCAAAGAGTTCTTGATCTGATTCATTTTCTTGTTGTTATATTTTTTTGTTTTTTTTTTACCTGACAAGTAAGTGAAAAAAATGGGAGTATTAATTTGCATTTAATGTAAATTATTTCCCGCTTGCCTAGTTTGGTTGTCGCCGCACTTAGACGTGACTTAATTCAATAAATTCAAATAGCGCAAGTACCTGTTTTATTGATTTTTTATTTTTTTCGTAGTTTTTTTTTTAATTTTTTCATACTGATAAAATTATGCTTTGAGTAAATTAATGAGCTATAGCTCAGCTATGACTGGCTGTAGCAAGGGGGTTGGGTGCAGGCGATAGTGACGACGTGTGAAGAAAAAAGACGCATGGAACGAGCGGGAGCGGAGGTGTGAGGGTGAGTGGATGCGGTGAGGTGCCGTGTGATGGAAGGTTATGTTGATGAGCGCTGATTGCTGCTCATCTGATTATGGGCAACTCGGCTGACAAATAAAGTCAACGGCAATGGCCAGACAAGGCGAATGGCTGACGTGCGATTGGGAAACAGTCAGTTGAAGTGAAGTGAAATCGAATTAGAATTTAAAATAAAGTGAAGTCTGGAAAGAAATAAGATCAATAAAGCAAGCTTGTCAGCGGTACGACGTAAAGAAAGGTGACGGAGGAAGTAAGCACGTGTTGAATTTTTATTCCAATTTAGTGTGAGCGTTATGTAAGAAAGAAGAAGAGGAATATAATGAAATGAAATGATTTCAAATAAAATGTTTGCCACGTTTTTCGTGTTGAGTGAAGAAGCAATTTGGAATTTAAAAAGTTCGTATAATTTTGCATTTCTGTACATTCCTTGGTTGCAGCAATTTTTTAGCGCAAATTAAGAAGTCAAACCTTCTACTCGCACGTTGTATCCATTTTCGGTATTTAACAAGCGTATCATTGCCTTAGCGCGTATAATTTTTGTTCACTCGTTTTCATTGTTTTTTTTTTTGTGAATTTTTTTTTTTGTTTTCTTGTCAGTCTAAGTGCTGTGGGAAATGACTTGTAGTGTCATTCGAAAATAGCAAACAATTTGTACGGTTCACACATAAATAATGCCAGCAAGAGCTACAATTTCAGCGAGTCTGGCGGCGCTGTTGGCTTTGACGTTGATGCTGACAGTCGTCGCCTAGTCATAGGTGATCGGATGTTGCGCCTTCACCGGCCGCAAGTAAACAAACCCAAAAATGTTTTAAAAAATAGGAAAAGAAAATAGAATAGTATATGAATGATGTTGTCGAGCTGCTTCATGCATAATTGACGGATATTTACTAAACAAACTGTGTGCACAAACGAATGGACTTGGAGTAAAGTTTGGAGGTTTAAAGGCTTTGGTAAAAGCAAAGTTTACGGAATGATACTGATATCAGCATTGGATTTCGAATTCTGCTTTGGTCTAAATTTTAGTTTTATTTTATCACTCTTGCAAGTTTGTAAACTTTGCTTGTTTTTTATAAATTATTTAAATTCAGGATTTTCCAATAGGACACACACCAATTCTTACGAAAATTAAATTTTTCAATTCAATTTTCAACTTGTTTTACTTAATATGAAGTTTAATCCAAACAATTAAGTTCTAAATATTACATCATTCAAATGGCCGTCACGAACTATTTTGCGGAAACGAATTCGATGAACCAAATTTTCAAGTACTTTCAATATTGACTTCCAAAGCTTTGAAAAGAGTTTATTGATAAAGAGTGATGACTACAAATAACCCCACAAAAAGTAGTCTAATGGTGCTAAGCCACAACTTCTTGGAGGCCACAATTTCTTGAAATAATCAAATCTCCAAACTTTCCTCGCAATAAATCGGTTGCTACACGTGGCTGTATGGCACGCAGCGCCGTCTTGTGGTAACCAGATGTTGTCAAGATCAACTTCTTTCGACTGCGGCCATAAAAAGTTGATTGTCATCGATCTATACCGCTCTCTATTGACAGTAATGGTATCACCAGCTTCATTTCGAAAGAAATAATGACCAAAGAAACCACCAGATCAAAAACCATACCAAATTGTCAACCTATGTGATGGTTGTTCATGACTAATTTGTGCATTTTTTTCCATAATCGACAGTTTTGTTTATTAAACATTAGATTATATTATTAAAAAAATTGATATCGTTTTCAAGTTGTTCCAAGGCAAAATCAGCAAATTTACGACATTTACGGTAGTACAATGGCTTCAGTTCTTGAGTGAAAATAATTTTATACGGATGCAAGCTCAAATCCTCTTTCTCAAAATCCGCCAGGTCGAAACGTTGCAATTGGCCAACGATTATTTTAATAATAAAATTGAATAATTTGTAAGCATTGTTCTTGCACATAACTTTCCATGATGAAATTGTAAATATTTCTGAATACAATGAAAGGAAATTACGGTACACGACAAATTAAAAACGACCAAAGCACACTTAGAAATCATGTCATTCCTATTGAAAAGCATATATTGTCAAGTTTGTGGGGGTCTTGTGGTAATCACTTTAGCCAGGATTCTCTGAAAAATTAGCTGACAACACCAAACCCGTATTTTTTATTTAAGAATTATTTAAGCGAACTGTTTTCATGCAATATACAACAAAAGTATAAGGACTGGTCGAAAGTCCTTCTCCCCGTTGCACCTATTATTGTTTATAAAGATACCAATTAATTTACATCAAGGCTAATTGGCCTTTAGTCTCATTTTTGAACGAAAGTCTTATTTAGAAAATAGATTAGCCATTGGAAGACCATAGACTGGCATAATGTAGTACAAACATAATAAATGACTGTTATACATCTTTACGGAGATGCACTCTCGCTTCCTTGCTGCCTTTGCCTTAAAATTTTGTAAGAAGTAAGAACTTTTGTGTGACTGTCTAAAAAAAAAAAGATTTTTGGGAATTAAAAGAAAAAAATCTAATGTACCAATTGTTTAAAAATTTTAAGCATATATATATATATATACTAGTAAAAGTACGCCCTAAAATTTTTGAAAAACAAAAAATATTTTTCATGTTAAACAAATCTTCGACGGCGGTTAAAAGAGCTGCAATGATTTCGGCTTGTTCCGTGGGTGAAATATAAAAAAAAATTTCTTTAGAAAATATTATAAAAATTTAAATGGCGGCGTTTTTAAGGTTATAATTAAAGAACAAATAATTTTTCACATAAAAAATTAAATATTTTGTTAATTTTTTTTATTATTACAAACATACACTATTAACAAAAAAATTCTGAAATTTTTGGAAAAAAATATTTTAAACTTGGCCATTGCGACGCCAATTCCGGTGAATCCTCGGAAAAATGTTGCGCCCGCTATGGCAGGATATCTGCTTACAGACTCATGTAAAGTGACAAAACACATGTTTAAGTTAAAACTTAAAACTTGGAAAAAGGAAAAAAACTGAAAATTGTATTTCAGCAGACATTTTTATAAAAAAAATCACAATTTCGTGACATATTTTTTTTTCAAATGGTTGTGATCGAAAAAAATTCTTCGCCCAAGTCTTTAAGAATTCTATCTCAAAGAGCTGTGTTAAATTTGATGAAGATCAGTTGAGTAGCTCTCGAGAAATCTTGCCAACTGACTTCAGAAACACAGTTTCGATAAAAACGCGTTTAAGGACGGCGCACTTAGCCTGACTAGCCTCGAGAACCGCCTCGAAACTATTAATCGGTTCAACTTAAAAATTTGGATAAATATTCTCTGTTGTAGAATATATGTAATAAGACAGTAAAAAAAAACGATTTTTTTAAAGCCGTAAACCCATGTAAAGGTAGCAACCGCTTTTCAACCTTTTTTTGACTAAAGTAAAAGCTTTGAAACTAGATTTTTCAATTAAGTTTCCAAATAATCATTAATATTAAAGTGAAGTGTATTTTAAGTGAATTGGCAACTCTGTAAAAAAATGTTTGATAATGAAGCTTGCCCAATTACATTAAATTGGAAAAATATTATTATGTTTCAACACTATATTTTCCCCATTGAAAACATGTGCAACTATTTCTGAGTTAAAATTGCGAAAAATAGTGTATATCCAATACGAGTTTCCCAAAATTAGTTAAATATTTAACATAAATAACTATTTAAAACTAATTTTTATAATTGCTAAGCTCAAAACCTATAATCTATAAATACAATTCGTATTTTCACTTTCTATTCGAGTCTGAATAACAATTTAACTTATGATAGAGTGCTCAAGTGTTATAGGTCAGACTTCTAGGTGGCTATTGATTTGCAAAACATTTTCAAACTCAAAAATTTCTTAAACTTGAAATTTGTTAAGTATGCGCCTCCGAACAGCATATTTAACATACTTACATAACTGCATACATACAAACATCGAAGCATCGTGTATTCATGCTGTATGATATTTTGATGTATGTCTATAGGAAATATTTGCATGGTAATTACAGTGTAAACTTATTTAAAAAGAATTACAACAATGTAAACATATGCTAACACTATACAAAAACATACATATAGACACCTACACACCCGCATATATTACATACTATGTTGTAAATTACAAAAAAAAAATATGGAATACATCATAACAATTACTTATGTTCATACGTCGGCCTTTGACAAACAAATATAACTTCGACATTTCATTACAGAAAATCATTTAAATATTTACATGTTAAGTGCAAGTTTACACAATAAAAGTGTCAACACACATATTAATAAAGTGTCAACAATTTTCAAGCTTGCAATAAATGACGGCGGAAGACTGTATACTAGCTAACTGTAAAGGGGAATTTTTCAGTACAAATTCTCTTACAGCTAACACATACATAGAAATATGACAAATATGTAAGCATGTATGCACTTTATTTGAATATTGCACTTAAAAGTGAAAATTAATGCTTGAGTGATAGTGCCAGCAATATTCTCAAGCCTATAATTAGTCAATACCTAAATAAATAGCATTATATTTTACATAAGTATTTACAAGCTCATAAGTATGATGCATCTGTAGTAAGTGGAAATATTCACACTTTTAAGTGCACTTAATATTTTAGAATACTCTATTCTATTTACCTTTTGCTGGTTTTTTGTGAATAAAATGTTATGAATGATTTTGTTGTTAAGTAAATTTGTTTTTGTACAGAGGGAATAGCGTTACAATGTAGTTTGCATATACAAATATACTTATGTGAGTTGTACTTTCATTAATGTACTAAGTTTTCTGAGACCGCATTGTGTCTATTTGGATATATGTAGTATTGAACAATTGACTGAATTAAAGGGTCATGTGAACAACGGCTTTACCTGTTTTTCACAGTAACATATCCGTTTGGGAAAAATGGATGGAAGTACGACTCAACCTAATCGCCTGCAAAAAATGGAGCGTCTTACGATTTTTAACACTTTCAGAATGGATAATAACTAGTTGTCACAGACCACATAGAATTCTTCAGACTATTAGATTAATTGGAAGATTTTTTGTAGTAGTCAGAATATGCATTGGTTCACTATATGGTGTGCTCGAGTTTAATGTTTGTAGTTGAAATATTTAATTATTATTTATTTACTTGGAGACAATATTTTACAGATTTACAGCTCATAAAAATCAGCTAACCAGCAAAAATTTATTTATTATATGTTATTTTTCGGTTGCTAATTGTGGTGAAATCTTTCTTTTATATTATCTAGTTTTCATCTATATGAATCGTAGTTCTGCCGGAAATCGAGATAATGCATTTCTAACACTCAAAAATTCAGCTACGCCACTCCCCTTCCTTATATCCTATAAAAGGTGAACTTTATAGGGTTTCCAACGTTACCTTCTACGTGCTCGAAACTTGGTGTCAATGTATATCCCATTCAGAACATAAAAATAATGGTTCTAAGGGAAAGTTGCTTAAAATTTTAGTTGAATCAACTTTTCTCCTCAGGTTAGAAAATATTTTACTGTTGAACCATTTAACGTTAGAACAGGACTTTAATGCTTAAATTATCAAATTTTAATTGTCAAATTGCTAATCTGCTGTCCTTAAAAAAATAGTCTTACTCTTATGCAGAGTAAAGTGATCAAATAGCCGTCAATTTGAGCTTGAGTTAAAGCTCTTCTGAGTCACTACCAGGGCAGCGTTAGAGTACACAGGTAATACATAAAATCATTTGTTATCTCACCTAAGTAAACAAAGCCAATTTGTGTGGGCTTTTACGAACAACAAAAGGTTAAAATGTACACACTATATATCCCACGGCACAAGCAGCCGATTTGAGAATTATTTCCAAGCAATTAAAGCGATTGCGATGCGCGACTATTTGCAGTTTTTGCTGTAATTAAAACTAAAGAACAATACAGTATAGTGTTGGCGATAAAATAACACTTAATTATGTAGCTAACACGTTTTCAATGTCCTCAATGTTGCCACAAATTAACCAAACAGATGGTAGATAAGTGCAGCATCAAAGTGGCAAAAAGGTGACAAAACCCTTAGGCGTTGTGTTCTTGTGAGAAGCTGTATATGCGACCAAAATTTAATGACAATTTGTTTTATGTTTTAGAGAAATACTGAGAAGTATGCTACTATGAGTTAAAAATAGTAAGTAAGGGAAATACATATATGTATATATATGTATATACATCATTTATATATACAACAATGTGTTTGCTTCTTCAATGTAATAAGTTATCAAATGTTCTAATGCGTTTTGGTAGTTAACAATAAAACACATTTAGTCTTGAGACGACAAAATTAAAAAAAAAAAAACAATAGAAACGTTAACTTCGTCTGCATCCCACCTATAATACCCTTCACAATTTTAATACCATGAAAAGTTAAAAAAAGGCTTCAATAGATTGTGTTCGACTGCTTTGTATAGCAGCTATATGCTATGGTTGGCCGATCTGTATAATATTTTCGGAGTTTATAGCTTTGCCTTCGGCAATAACTCGTGCTTAATTTCGTGAAGATATCTGGACAAATAAAAAAGTTTTCTATACAATATCTTGATTTGGATCGGACAGCTTATATGAAAGCTCTAAGTTATAGTGGTCCGATATCGTCGATTCCGGCAAATGAGCAGCTTCTTGGCGAGAAAAGACGTTTGCAAAATTTCAAGTCTACAATTCTAAAACTGACGGATCGGTTCGCTTACATGCAGACAGCTAAATCAAGGAAGCTGATCATTTAAATATTTATTTTATAGGATCTCCGCCGCTTTCTTCTAGGTGTGACAAGCTTTTTGACAAACTTATAATAATATACGTTGCTCAGGGTATAACACTTCTACTTCTTTCTTCTCTTCATTGCAATTCTTTAATCATCTTTGTATTAAATGGCCACTCAACTTCTGCATTTGGCAATGAATATTTAAATGTTATTGTAATTACTGAAGTTTATTGTTGTCAGCTAGTTTTTGTTTAAAAATTAATATGCATATGTGTGTATATATTTATGTATGTATGTATATGCATATGTGTCCTATAGCTTTATGTGAAATTCATTGTGTTTTTGAAGCTTTAAACTCGGCTATAACCGCTGTATAAGCGTTGTCTACGCCAATTAAGAAGAAGAATATATATTTGAATCTCAATTTAATCTGCGGAAGATGGCAATAACAGAGATGGTGTCATATAATTGTGTTATATAACTTTCGCAGAGAATCAAAGCTGTGGGAAACAAAAGAACAACACGCTGTTTAGTTTCTGCCTTTAATAATTTATGCAAAATCTTTTCTTGATTTTTGCAATTCTTTCGATACAAAGTTTCAGAAACTGTATGAAATGAGCCAGCTGATGGCACGTGCTTTGTGCGCGCGCCTATAATATTCAAATGAGACACTAACATTTAGCATTTATAATTAATTAACAAACGCACCTGCAAATAGAACTAAAAACAAAAGCAACGAAAGAAAATAAATGAGAAAACATTCAATTGAAACAAAGTGTCAAAATTATTATAATATGGAATGGTAGAATAATAAATTTGTACATAAATATTTTTTAATTATTATTTTTTATTTATTTTTTTTTAATCTTTATTTTTTCGTTCTAACGGTTGCTATGTGCGCGCGCCTATAAATTAATGAAATCGTAGAATAATAAATTTGTACATAAATATTTTGTTATTATTACTTTTTTTTAATCTTTATTTATTTTTGTTTTTGAATATGTCGTTTAAACTTTTCATGTTTTTCGGGGATTTTTGCTCTTCAACAAAGCTACGGTGAAAAAATAAAAAGCAGTTCTGCTATTTTTTGCCACTCTTTTCGCTTGCTTGTCCATTAGTTGTCTTCCGTGTATGCTTTTTTCTCCACCTATACGCACACACACATTTATTTATATTTCTATTTTTAGGTATGTGAAGAATGTGGCTACGCAAAAATTCCTGATTAGTTATTCTAAGCGCGGCATGTGCATGAGGGCGCTTTTAATAATAAATGAAACTCATAACTACAAGGCTTGTATTTGTTGTAATAATGCAAAAAGCCTATACACGCTGATACTGGCATATGAAAGCGCGCAGAGAAATATTTCTGCTTTACATTGTAAATGCTAAACACACGCGCTGAACACACGCACTGTCCACGTCACATAACACTCTGTTGTTGTGGGTGATATGCAAATAGAAGTTGTTGATCCTTAAATGAAATTCCTTGTAAACCTATGCGTTGACAGCGCGTCTCCACTTATTGCGAATATGCAACAACCATGATTTCCTGATTATTTTCCAGAAATAGTTTGTATGTTAAGCACATAGAAGAGTCCTTTTGCTCACATTTGCTTTCCTGCCACTGAGAAAGTCGATAAGCACACAATGCATGCAAATTTCTAATGATATCAATCATTACTTTGCCGCTGACGCACTTTTCGCATGCTAATGCACTTGCGCGCACACTCACTCACACACAAGCCATTTACATGTAAATATTTATTTATTACTATTTGTGCGCTCTCGCATGTTTTATTGAGCGTTGAACTACAACCGTTCAATTGACAATATTTGCACAAATTAAAAGGCAATTAATTTTATTTGCTTGAGAACACTATTTGCCGCACTTAAGAATACTTTTTATTTGCTTGTAGAAAATTGAAATAATGTTTTTTACAGTTTATTTTGAATATATCTTTATTTGCTGCAACCGTTTGTTTAGCATTCTAACGATAAGTGATAGTAATAAGAAGGTTTAACACTTAATTTTATATGCCGATGTTATCCTTCGGGTGCGAGTTCGCTGCTTAAGTCTTTTCTTAAGTGCGTATGCTAATTTCCTGTTGGCTGAGCATATAAATTGGCAACATTTTAAATATTTCTCATACAAAATGAATGCATATGAGCTCGGTTCGGTGACTCATATGGAAATCACAGTTCGACACAATGTTTAAAAATAAGTTAATTTAATATTCTTCAATTTTATGTTTTATTTTTGTGGGTGTTTCAGCAATTTATTAGTATGCTAAAGTAGTTTATGACTGTAAATATTGGACTTTAGTACTGAATTTAAGTGGCAAAAGCGATATATAACAGTAGTGGGTGTGTGTTTTTTATTAAATTTCTTAAATTTTCATTTTAGTCGCTTTAACGTTTATTTTTATCATCTAAACGAAAAAATTTGGCACAACATAAAACTTCCACCAACCCTGAAGTGTATTACGTCTGGAAAGTTGGACCAAGATTACTCGAATTCTGCAATGTGTTTGATTATTATAAATTTCTAAGAAGATTTGGAGCATTTTGTACCGAATTTAGGAAAAATATTGAGTTTTCAGAACCTAGATTGTTCCAAATCATAAAAAAAAATATTCGGTTAGGTTAATCTGGTGGGCTAATAGATCACGAATAGTAAAAAGGTCTAACTATTTATTGAATAAGACCACAAATAAAAAATAATTAGAAAAGACAAGATTTTGAAACTTATTTCTGACTTGTGGCAAGTCTCCTAAAAAATGAGTGTTAGTTCAATTAAAAATAAAAGATAAAAAAAAAAATATTAAAACATGAGGAAACTTCCACTCAAATCGTTCTCTAGCTTTGTCGAATATATAGTTACATATATTTTTTATTTGAAACAAAAAAATTAATTCCAAGAGCCTAAAAACTTACTTTTAATTTTTATTCCAAACACCGGATTGAAAACAAAAATTGATCCCAAGTATGGAAATAAAAATTAAAAATTAAAAAACAAAAAATTGTTTTAGAACTACGCATTTTTTGTATTAGCGCACTCGCACAAAGCCATCATCTTCAATACACCAGAACAGTGGTCGAAAAACTTACACATTCAAACGAATTATATGTAAAAATTAAAATTTTAGATAATTATTGTAGAATAAATAAGCTGCTTTTGTACAAAAAAATATGTTTTATAACTATCTGAACATGAGCACTTGATACAGTGACTGTTTTGGTTTCTTATTAATACTTTTACTTGTTTCAAGCTGATCGTTTGAGTTCTCAAACTTAATAGTGACTCAATCACATGGAAATATTTTCTTAATTGATTCATTGTTGTTTATCTATTTATTTTTTATTTAAATAATAATTTGTTTATTCGCAGTAGTTAACTTTAAATTTCCCTGTTTTTAGAACAAAACTATCAACTATTACAAAAACGCATTATTTCCCTTCAAAATTCTTAATAACAGGTAAAACCTGTAAGTAATTAACATAAACTGTATATTATGCTAACGAAGCAGTTCCTCAACACTTCCGATTTCCGAAGTAAAATGACGTCATTTCTTTGGTGATCCGTAAACGGCCGGCTGTCTCAATGAAACCGAAACGACCAATGAACTCGAACTTCCTTAGCCATAAACGAAAATCGTTAGGTATTTGTATATTATGGTAAAAAATAATGCACATGTAAATAGATAATGAAAATAAAAATAGAAAAATAAATAAAAAGTGTAAAAAATAAACAACCGTCGATTTGGCAATACTTTAAGGCGCCGCTTAGCAGCTAACCACCGCACCAATTGTTTAAGCACTTATTGATATACACTGTTCTTTAGGCAGAAAATTCACTCTCTAAGCACATACCGCTAAATACATATATGTATGGCAAACTGTATTCTTAGCCAGCTAAAGCGTTGTCTAACTTATTCTAAGCCTAACGACCGTTGCTCGAGTGAGTAAGTTCACAAAGTGGTGACGGTGAAACGTGTTTGAGCCGCCCGCTGACCTTAAGCGCAAGAAGTGCGTACGCCGTTGGCAGCCGTCCAATTCGCATTGCCTTTATGCATGGATTTACATATAAGTGTGTTTTTTTATTTACATACTTACGTATATATTTGAACTGCTAGGGTGGTTGAAGTTCCGTAATAAAAGCCGCAACTTTTAAGTTCTAATTAGTGCCTTTAGCTTTCTGTTCTCAAACTAAAAGTAGCTAGATCGAAAGGAAATTTATTTTCGAAGGCAATCAATTTATTACGATAGGCATAGGCAATTCATTTAGCGATAGGCAGCTTCATTTACATATATTTGCCTCGAGAGACGAACAAGTTTACTTCTAACCGCTAGAAGAGGCTAGTTTTTGCATTCCATAAATATTTATGAGACATAGTTTTTAGATTTAAAGCGAAGTTCATGGCCATTTATTCGCCGCCAAAAAGTTAAAAATATATAGAATATTGAAACGAAGGGTCTCAAGCAGGTTAGAAGTGGTTAGGCATGTATAGAATTTTGGCTAAACTAGCTAATTGATTAATGAGATTGCAGTGCTAATTAACTTATAACAAAGGGATAAGAACCTATGTACCGTTAAATAAATATAATAAAAAACAAGTTTTGTGCCTAATGTAACAAAATTTCCTCCGGGTTTGCCATAAATTATTCATAGGAGGAGTTAGCAGTTTCTATTAGGAATATAGTATATCGCAATCAAATTTCTAAAACAAGTAAAACATATTTTCTGCTATTCCACTCGAGTACCATGATTTTATATGAAATTATTTATATTTATAATGAAATTAGTTTTAATCATATAAATAATGTTATTATTTATTTTTACCAATTTTTTGATATCTTTTTTTAATCAATTTGTTTGAAGTAAGTTTTTCAAACATGTGGCAACCCTTAGCAAGATATCTCAAATTAACGGAAATGTGCCCACGTTTATTAAACCAAAATCTAATATTCATCTGTTTAATCAATTTAATTATAAAAAAATTGTAGACAGGTGGCAGCACGTACCAAACGTTTTAGTTTGTTCCACATATGTGTATTAACAGTGAATTAAAAAATGTAACTTAATTTAATTTAATTTCATTAAAAATTTCAGACGTGTTAATAGCCTACCTTTAATTAAAAATTTTAATTCAATTTTTATTTAATTTATTCATTCTCTAAAAGTCTCATAACAACGCAAAGGTTTCTCAAACACGTTTAAACATAATTTCATAATTTTTTATAATTGATTGTTTAATTTAATAAAATGGTTTTTATAAGTGGCAACTCTAAATTTGAAAAAAAGAGTGGCAACCTTCTAGCCTGCTAATGTTATATTTTAAACACTAATTTTTCTTTTAGTTTTACATACGGAAAGTAAAAATTACTTTATCTTATAATTTTAATGGCACTAATTTTAGTAAACAGGTGGCAACACCTCTTAAACTATTTTTAGCTGTAAGGTTTCTTAAACCTCACGAGTACTTAGTTGAGATTTTTTTCTTTTTAAACTTGAAACAGGTGGCAACCTTCTTACTAAATATGATCATTTGTTTCACTTTGCCACTCCCACCGTGCATGTGCTAGCAAATCCTTTGTTTACTCTCACCAGTCCTACAGGGCTTATGCCATATCAACCTGCTACTGCACACCAGCACAACATTTGATGCAACTACGCCGGTGAATTCTATTGCAATTTGTTTTATGTTCTCTAATAACAACAACACCATAAAGTGATTAAAAACTTCAATGCGAAAAAAGTCGTGTGCCTTGACTTCGATCTTGTGAATTTTTGCCCAAGTGGCAATATGTTGTTGTTATTTTTTTCCAATTTTATTTCATTTAATAATTTTTCAGTTTAACTTATTGCCACTTGTAGACAATTTGTTGTTGTTGTTGCATATTTTAGCCGCAAGCGCTTATTGCTATGCACTTTTCAGCACTCTACGGTAGCAGTTGCATAGCCGCATAAGTGTGTGTGTGCGCACACGTGTTGTGTGGTATTGGTGTGGCATTGCACGAGGTGAGGTTCTTTGCTAAATTCACCAATAATTTGCCGCACAAGGCCGCGCTCGAGTCAAACGACCAAACAACCAACAACTGTTGTTGAGTGCCATCCAATGAACGTGTTCAGCTTGTTGAATGCCAAGTTCTAAGCTATTACAGAAATGGCAGTTGGCATCGAAATTATTGTATGGCAGCAAAACTTCCAAGCATGCTAGAACATTGCAAGCTTTTGTATGTGTGTGTGCATTTTTTTGCAATTTTGCGGTGGCTTTAACCAAAATTTGTCATTGAGCTCCCGTATCGGGTGTAATAAACGTTGGTAATTATTGCTGTTGTTGTTGTTGTTGGCGCAAGTGTTTATTAATTGTACAAGTGATGCTTATTTACAAAGCTGCATTACTTTGGCGGTAATGTTCTTTTATGGTCTTCTTGCCAAATGCGGTGCGCCGTGGGAACTTCTCGTGCAGTTTTTTTAATGAAATTATCTAATGAAAAGAGATAAGGTTTTTGAAAAATTTATTCTGTAATATCAAAAGATCGAGTCTTCGTCATAAAAAACTTTTTTAATAATTCCATAACAGCTTTATCATCAAAAAACCAATGTCTTGTCAACTTTCTTGACACGACTCTTAGGTTTGCCGCACCGAGTAAAGTTGTTGTATATCTAAATTGCATAATTAATTGCAAACAAGCGACATATTTGCATTGTTCATTATTTTACGTAACACGAAATTTTATTGCTAAAAAATATTGATTTTTTCTCAAGCTTAGAAACCTATATAAAATATTTCCAGCAGTAAGTTAGTAAAAGCACTGTCTTTCTATTTCTAGTTGACTCATAAATGTCATAAGTTAATAATAAATATAATAAATGAGGAGAAAGCTAAGCTCAAATCTATTTTTGAGTTACGTGAACGATGACCTAATGAACTCATTTGTCATTTTGGATTGTTAAACATATGATGTAAGCATATAGAAGGCAATTTACTAATATTGGTGGAAGGTGGAACGAAGATGAGAATCAGGCCGTTAATGCAAACTGGAACTACTTTTCTTTATATTAATTTGTAGAACAAATTTATCTTTTGCTAACTTTATGTCAATCAGTTTCCCTTTTCCATTTTATGCTTGACTAAATTGGAAAGACTTTTTGGACTGAACTTACATTGTACTCGAACTATATGAGGTTAATATTAGTTCTGTAAGTTTCTCACTGGATTCAACTTGCATCCATTTGTATGAGGTTAAGATCAGATATGTAGGTTTTTTTAGACCTAAATCGCTCTGAACTCTCTCGATATAAGGCAATTAATAGATCTTTCAGGATTCCTGAACCACTATCGCAAATTCTTAATTCGTAATTTTGGAAGCATTTGTGACCGATAGATTTTTGCGGTCCTTTGTTTTGAATCCAAATATTATAAAGCCGTTTTTTAACTTTTCTTGCTAAAAATTAATTTATCTGTCTATAGCTTATAAACGTATAGCAAAAAATTTTGCATTCTTTTAAAGTAAGTTTCCTTATATAGAGTTACAGTGCTACATATAGGTTTTATAGTATCTCATTTAAAACGATTTTGGCACAACCTAGCAACGCATAGTGGGTTATATCAGAGAAATATGCCGCTGTTGCAGTTGAGTTGCTTGGTTGAAGAGCCAAACTGTTCTGACCACTGTAAACCGTCGTATGATATTCCAAACTTTGGAAAACTGATCTCTGGTTTAATAAACAATAAAAGTTTGCTATGAGCCTATGCCAGCTTTAAAGATATTTTTGAATTCGTAACGAATACGAAAATTTTACGACTTTCAAATACTATGCAGAATTATGTTATCTAGGATCTATAAGAGATCAGATCCGAGTGCTGCACGAAATTCTTTGAAATTATCATAAAATTGCTAAATATAAACTGAGCGAAAATTTTACATAATTAACTAGGGTGGACCGTTCAACAATGCTCACATGTGCTAGCAAATGTGTATTATATAATATAATTTTTTTTGCTTCTTTTCGAATCTGCATAAATACTTGTCTGTAAGAATCTGCTATAGCAAACTCGTTGCCGAGCATATCTACAAACGCTCGCTCGCTTTTCAAATCTAATTCAATATTCAAAGCACAGATTTTCGAATGCTTATTATTATTTTAACTATGGATTTGACTATTTTGACGTATAAATTTACTAGTATACATTGTATGTACTTATATAAAACGACACATACATACACAGACATTGTACAATGTATATGACTGTCAGTTTGTGAGCTAGAAAACGCTTAGCACGGACTAATTCAAGCATTCGCTGTTAGAATTGTGAATGCTTTCGTGCGGTGCAGTACTCACGGCACGGACGCAGCGCTGAAAATTCGAAATATTGCTACATATTGCAAAAAAGTGTAATAAATAATTTTTAAGAATTTAGCTGTGATACATATTCATATAAAATAGTTGTAATTGCATTAGAATTTCATGCGCGTTCCGATTCATTCATTTCAATTTCAATAAAATAAGAAAACGAAAATTTATATTCTGTGTCGTGTTCATAAAAGTGTTGTCTGCTTAATTCATATGTTTAACAGGTGTTTATTTTTTTTATTTATAGAACGAGACACATACATACAAGCACGAAAATGGCGACCTATATGAAAATTTTCAATGAACGCATATCCGGTCTCTCGAAGGGTGTTGGTGAGTAATTTTGCATTGAAAAGCGTTAAGTCGAAGTGCATATGGTGAATAGATAATTATTAAAGCGTGGTGAAAGTGAAAATGCGTTTTGATGTAGTTTTTGGAAAATATGCTATATAACAAAAAAAAAAAAAAATAATTTAAGCAGAAGAAGCTTTGTAGCAGAAGAAATTCTTAAAGATAATCCTCAACAATGAGGAAATTCTCTTTAAATTAAATTCTTTTACAATGAATCAGTGTTTATATTTTTTGAGCCAGATTTAATGTAGAAACTAAATTCATTGAAAATCGGAAAAATAAAGTACTTTAGCCTTTAAAATACTTTTTGTGTCAACATGAATACGACATAAAAAACAATATTACCTTTAAGAAAATTTGATTTTAATTTTCATTCAAGCAAAATTTGAGATAAAATTAAATAATTTAAAAAAAAAAATTTAATTGAAAAAATAAAAAGAAACATTAAAATTAAAAAAAACATAAAACACATATTTTTATTAGTAAGATAAAAATAATACATTCATTTTAACTCAATTCCATTTCAACTACAATTTTTTTATTCGAATATATTAATAAAAAGAAACTAGTTATTTTTATAAAATAAAAACTTTGAATGTCTTCATTAAATTATACTAAATAAAAATGTATGTTAAATGTATTGACAATAAAATTATTAAAAGATATTAAAAGTAAAATAAAATAATAGACTAAATGAAAAATAAAATAAAATGTATATGTACTAAATAAAAAAAATTAAATTAAATAAAAAAGTAATCAATCAAAAAAAAATTTAAAAAAAAAATTAATTTAAAATTAAATAACTAATACTGTATTATATTGTATAATTAAAATTAAAATAAATTAAACTAAATAAATAACGAATAATTTGAAACAAAATAAATTAAATTAAATATAAGAAAATAAAATACGAATAGTTTGAAAAAATAATTAAATTAATGAAATTTACGCGTGAATTATGTACTTATAAAATCAACTTTTTTTTGTTTTATTAAAAAATAATTTAATTAATGAGTATATTTTGGTTTATTAGGTATAAAATCACTTCAGATTACGTAAAAAAAAATAAAATTTAAATAAAGTAAAAACAGTAAAAAAAAAATAAATAAATAATTAAATAACATAGAGCAGTTAAAAACAATGTGGTTTACGAGAAAATAACTTACTTACATGCTCAAATGTTTTTAATTATATTATTGCTTTGTTAAAAAGCTCTTAAATTACTGAGACAAAATTTAACGAAATCTAATTTACTATTTTTTTATAATTTTTTAATAAAAAAATATTTGTTTAATTTACTTTTGTTATATTAAAAATAAAAACAAAGTAAAGCAAAAAATAAAAATAAAAAAATTAAAATAATAATAATAACATACAATAAACTTAATGTTATTTAAATTATATAAATAAATAAAATTCAAATTTAGGAAAATAAAAAATTAAATTAAATGTAATACCAACAATTTTTGACTATTTTTTGTAAAATCCTCCTTTGTTTTTCGCTTTTTAATTGTCAAATTTTTTAAAACAAAATTAAACGAAAGTGTATTGTTTTATTGCAAGAAATTTTTTTTTAATATTTATATTTTTATCCCATGAAAGAATAATTATTATTTTGAATCTTCATCTACAAAGATTATATTACAAGAAAAAAGTATTGTTTTTTAATATTTATATTCCTCCACATTTTAATTTATTTTTTATTTAAAAACTAATCATAATTTCAAATTCTAATCAACAGATGAAACGGTGGATAGCTGGTTTCTTATGAGCTCACCTGGACCGGTAGTTTCAATTGTTGGACTCTATTTGCTCTTTGTGCTCAAAATCGGACCCGCATACATGCGTGATCGTAAGCCATATGATCTTAAGAAAGTCATGGTCATCTACAATGCATTCCAGGTGTGCTACTCTATGTGGATGTGTCGCATGGTAAGTAAAAAAAATGTTATACATGTATGTACACAATAACAAAAAAATTGGCAAACAAGACTAAATAAAAAAAAAATTTATAATCTAAGAAATTATAGTGGTGTCTTATAATAGTTG